>JAQFVV010000015.1:9231093-9908593 GCA_028023455.1 Epiperipatus broadwayi
CGTTACGATAATGTGCTTGACAAGATAGGAACATGTGCGAGGTGCTTTGAGTAATTAGACAAGTTTAAGAAAATATTTGAAAATTAAGTGTTCTAAAATGTTTATTGATTTCGAGAATAGCACGGACTAAAGCTTACTAAGCAACAAAGTGGGAATGGGATCAAAGCATTCATTTGAGAATAATAATAATAGAGTTGCATTGGGAGGTCAGTATTGCTGATAATGAATTTATTAAAGTTGGAGGGTGTGACACGTTTAAGTCACGGATGCTTTGTAAAATAAATATAAAATAAAACAATTTCGAATATCCGGAATGATTACGGAGGGCGTCTCGCCGCTAACCCGTAGGAAAGTATTTTGATGAACAGCCGAAACTTAGCGACTGTGCGACGATTGCGTTTAATTCCCAGGGGTGTCATTTGGGACACCCTCTGCCTGGAAACTGCAAGCGTGGAGAGAACGGCCTTAGCCGCGTAAAGAATCCTTAGAAAAATAAAACAAAGCGGTCTCAACAACCAATTCATTTACCAGCAATACGAGACGAGTGTATATAAAACATACTGAATGGGTTTTACTTGGATTAAGAGAAATGCCCAATCAAATTCCCCGAAATTCATTTAAAAGGGTCCGCACATTCTTGACGTCAATGATGAACTTTATAATTAAAGTAGAACACGGTAATTAAAATAAGAAAATGCATGCTTGCGGGTTTGAAAAGTAAGTATAGATTTATATATGCAATCATGCATTAGGGGACACATTTAATCATTGACTTCGCACATACTCTTATATTAGATTAAAATCAATAACATGTAGATTTTAAACTATGTGATTATATTATATTAAAAAAAAGAATCGCCCTCGAACGAGTGATTTGCAAGATAATAAAATTGGAAAATTATAAATTTAAAATATGCCTTAATAGCGGCGTCTTACTTTCAATAGAGGGAATAGTTCACTCGGTCAAAGACGATTCTGACACATTATCATAATAAAATAAAAGAAAGCTTTATAAATAGAAAATATTAACCCAAGGATAGAGCAAAATGTTGAGTATATTTAAATACATTAAAGAAATACATAATGAAGTTATGTGAAATATAAGAAAACAATGTTAAATAGCTACAGCATGTTAGTTAGGAATCACAAGAGCTCTTGGGTTAATTAGGTTACCTCTGGAGACGCATTTGCAGGTAGATGTTCGGCAGGTTTTATAATTCAGCAGCAAAATCTGGAATGTTCATATTTTTGGCAGCGGCAGCAGCAGTTCCGGGGTCCGTGTGATAACTTCCGATGGTATGGAGCAGCGGCTGGCTATTCCGAGGGGACATAGCCATCTTAACGCCTCTACTCGGACATGTCAAGGTTAGCAAATTATTAGAATAGCACACAGAATGATTTCTCTTAGACACATTAGAATAAAAAACAACTAACTGGAGAACAAAAGAAAAACCTCCTTTTTATGGTGGAATTTAACAATAAAACTGCCCTGGAGCATTACAAAAATATCGGACTTATCAGCTGTAATTAAATCATCGGAATGTCTAAAGGAATTCAACATTAATTAATTTCTTTTGTTAATTTCCCCGTCGACATTCGAATTACAAACTAGATTTAGTTAAAAATTACTTTTATTAATTAAAGAAAACCTTAAGTGGACATCTGCTGTTTTTAGATAAACTTATACAACATTGACTAATTAAACTATTGTCCCTCATTTATTTTAACAGAAATATTTGGAATAACTTTTATTAAATTAAAGAAAATGATTTTACTTTTTAAATTGCAATATTTGAATCTATTTACTAAACGAATATTTACTAAATGAATTTTATTTTAAATCAAAATATATTACGACGGTAATATATTTGTAAATAGATTCAAACAAAATAACTTTACAATTTATAATTTTGATATGTTTTAAAATGCATATCATAGTGTGTGCGCAATTATGACTTATATAACCTACTTTTTAATAAATCAAAATTATGTGAACATATACATAATCTATAATCTTTTATTTATTTGGAAATGAGTTATATATATAATACGAGCATTGTACTCGTGGTTTAAAATTAGGCGGGATTTTCGGTATATAAGCGTATTGCAGACACCCTATGATAGATTGGGGTTCAAACTAAGGTATGAGGGTAGGAAATAGGTGAGAAAACGGAGATCTGCAAAGCAGACCTTACTGTTTCAACGTATAGAGAGTTTTGCCTTTTTTAATAATTAGTTAAGAGCAAGCATAGGAAATGGTGATCATGTGATATATGTATTTTATAAGTAAATTCACATAAATACGTATTGTTAATTTGTATTAAAACAAAATAGCAAAATGAGCACTTTTGTTAAGATTAAGTATTTTATGCTCTTGTGTATTTACAAGTTTGTAAATAAATCTGTAACACTAAGAATTTTGAATGTCTTCATAGAACAACTAAGTTTATCTATGTTATTACTACAATTAATTGCTTTATCAATAAATGAAATGAAGGTAAATGACTTTAGATGGATATTTTCAAGCTAGTACATTTCACTGAAAAAAGCCAATAGCTAGTAATCAGTCTAAGAACGTGCTGTCATGTCATTATTATTTGATATTCATTCATTATTCATGGTTGCATATGTAGATCTCAGTATGTCCCAATACAAAGATAATTGGTTATTGTTCTCGTTTCCAAGTACCTACAAAGTCATCTCTGAAACAATACATCTGTGATGTATTGGCCTTGATTGGTTATTCATTAAAAATTTTTTTAAATGCTAGAAAGACATGAGATGTGACATTGTATAAAATTTGTATATTAAGCCATGATGGAACAATATACTAACATTACATTCTGATTTAAGTTAAAACACAATTACTCCTGAAATATATAAAATTATTCCAAAATGATTTAAACTGTATATAGCAGTGAAGCCACAAGTTAGACATTGTGATGGCAAAGAGAAAACTAAAGATGATCTATGATTAAACTTAGTATCACATTATATGTCATAACATGTGATTCAGGCATAAAATTTTTGTGAGTTATTACATTATGCATCAATTGATTCAGAGATGGAACTACATGCGGATCACCCATCTTCTTACTAGGACATATTGTATATATATATTATTAAATTTGTTTTAATTTAATAAGTAATAATTTGAAGGTTTTTGCACAATGTTTATAAATAATGAAATAAATTTTGTAACATATATTCTTTTAATACATATCTATAGCCATAGATAATATTAATTAACATTTTAATTAGATAGTTTAATTTATAAACTGATAATGAAAATGTTTGCTTATTCATCTTATTATAAATCAAAATAAGTAAAACTGAGTGAAAGATATGTAATTATTTCTGCTCCTGCTTCAACTTCTGTAACATTTAGAAAGCTCAATATTTGGTTTTCAATTTTTGATTCACTAAACTTGTTGCATCTGTCCATGAGTTGTGTGTACATGCATTTCAAGAGACAAAATGCCAATATACTATATAGAAAAATGAAATATGTCAAGGAGTAGTAGTTAGTGCCTCCATGCAATAACCTAAGAATCAAATTCTATTGAATAAACTTTATAAATTGTTCACATTATAAACTGGCCTGGGGTGTTATGTCATGAAGAAACTCATATCAATCTAGCTAATCATTTGATAGTATAGTACTAGATAAATAGGTATGTAGCCATTCTTAATTCAAGGACATATGTCTTGGGTTAATATGAATGTCAGATAATTGTGTGTGTACTAATTGTAAAAATAAAAAATATGATTATATTATGTGAAGTGCTATGGCTTCTTTATTGAAATCAGGAATCTCTCAGCCACTATGCCCAGAAAAACCTGTTGCCACTTTACTTTCCCATTCCCCACTCTAAGTTTTTCCCATATTCTTCTCTATCCTGCTCCATCGCATTTTCCCATCAACTTAGTCCATTCTATGGTCTTTACATTTAGATTCCCCTTATCTTTTTCAAAACCCAGCATAAAAACCAAGAACCCACTTTCTGTATAACCCACTTTCTGTATAATCACTTACTTTATATTTATTCTTCCACATTATCATTGTTTGTATCCTTTCTGCTTATAAGCATTTTCATTCGATTAGCAGATGCCTAGTATTTTCCATGACTTTCTTACATAACTTGCAGACTAAATCACCCACATTTCTCCATTCCATGTGTATATTCCCTTGTTGGTAATGATCCCATTCAAGCTTAAACAGTAGACTACTTTCTTTGCTATTGTCGTAAATTAACTAACACCCAATATACTATTTATTTCTATAAATATTTAAATTCTTTTTACTCTCCATATTAGTTCTCCATCTCCCTATTTTTTATTAATGTGTCTATTCTATCCCATTCTTTGCCATTATAACACACAAAAATCTTCCTATCCCAATCATCCCACCTTTTGTACAAGTATACTGACATAAAGTCTGTATCCAAATCTTCTGCATACCATACTACTTTTCTCACCCATCTTGTTGTCTGTCCTTTACTCATAACCCAACTAAATACTATTTTGGCTATTCTCTTACTAACCATAAATTGCATCTCTCATATAAAACTATGATCATCCCATTTCTTCTTGAATTGCCTCCTTTGCCATCCAAATATTTGCATCTAAGGCATGTCTGTCTACTTCTCTTTGCATTTTTTCTAAGTAATCTAACACTCCTTTATTAATACATAACGAACTGTTGTCATAAATTAACTCTGCTATTGCCACTCCCTTCCATACAATTTTTGCTACATCATATTTATTATATGAAAACACTGTTAATTTCTTTATTAATCCCTTTCTTTTCTTTGCTTCATTTATCAATTTTTTTTCCCATTCATCCAAGCAATTTCCTGATTACTTAAGATGATTCCCAAATAGTTATGTCTATTCACCACATTTATCTTTATATCCCCAATAAAAACTTCTCTTTCCCAGCATTTATCATCATTACTTTTGATTATTCTTCACTAAATTTAATCCCCATTTTCTTATTCACCCTTGCGCATGTGTCTTCAATATAACTTTCATATCTTCACTATTTCCTGAAAAATGTAACTTGATCCATTTACATGTTTCAATATAAATAAGATATATATTACTATTATTAATTATAAGATATTATGTTGGAAAAAAAAACATTAATCATAGAAGAAAAAAGTTTAGTTATGAAGAAAGGACAACTAAAATACTTTTTCTCCTGGGGGCTCAAGATTCGATGCTTATTTTTTTATTGATTCATATTTTTAAAATCAGTTAAACAACTCTTTCCTTCTCACCATGTTAAACTATCATGTAGTATTCTACCAAATGGATGGGTCCAGAGAGTAGTGACATCATCAATTCATCCACCCCATTCTCTTCCTTGCCCAACTCTTCAATTCCATGCAACTCTTCCCATCTCTTATATCATCCAACAATGTCAATCTCTTCCATCCTCTTCTTACTGCCACTCACCATTCCCTCCGAAACATCTTTCATTAAAGTACAATTTCTTCCTAACATATGTCCAATCCAGTTTCTCTCTCTCTCTCTCTCTTTGATTTCCTCAATCAATCTTTTTTCATTTATTCTTCAAAATATCATTTGTTATTTTATTCATCCAAATGACTTTTTCCATTCTTCTCTATGTCCACATCTCAAAGACTTCCAATCGGTTCATAATTTTATTACTCATTATCCATGTTTCACAACCATACATTAGTAGACTCCACAAATAGCATTTAATTATTCTTTTTCTTGATTCTCTTTTCAAAAGTTCACAAAATATTTTTTTTCTCTTAATAAATGCCTTCTTTGCCAAAGCTAATCTTTTAACTTCATCTTCACTTCTTCCATCCTCACTCAACTATCTATCCAAATATTTAAATCCCTTTACTTGTTGAAATATGTTATCACAGATTTCAATTTGCAGTCTTTTTGCATTTCTCCCTATCCATAAACATGTAGTCTTCTCAACATTAATCTTCATTCCATATATCCTTCTTCAACATATTCTGAGGACACTTTTCATCCTCAGCTATAAGAGCCATATCAATTGCAAATCTTATACATGTTATTACCCAACCTGCAACATTTGCTCCTCCAATCTAAATAATTATTTAACATTCTAAATAGACATTAAAGAGGACTGGTGACATACTGCATCCTTGCCTAACTCCACTTTCTATATTCATTTCATCAGTCTCATTACTTCCCCAATTTAATCCTTATCCTTTGTCTAGTATACATATTCCAAATCAAAATCTTCTCTCTTTCCAAAATATCCTTTTATCTTTTAAGATGGACATAAGTTTATTCCAGTCTACTTTATCAAATACTTTTTCTAAATACACAAAACATATACCATTTCCTTTATCTTTTTCAATATGTCTCTGCAATTGTTCTAACAACACCAATAGGATCTCTTATACTTTTCCCTCTTTGAAAACCAAACTGTTCTTCTTCAATGTAATACTCTATCTTTCTATAAATTCTTTAAGTTAAAATCCTCAATAAAACTTTAGAAGAATGGGATAACAAACTTACTGTTCTATACTCTTCACATTTAACAGCTTTCTTCTTTTTAGCAATTGGAATCATTATAGTCAGACCAAACTCATTTGTTATATATCAAATTGCAAAGTTCACTATTTCCTTTTTAATAAATTCTCCCATTTCTTTCAGAAATTGTATAGGTACTGCATCAAATCCAATAGGCTTACAATTTTTCATGTGTGCAATTGACTTTGTTACTTCATCTGGTAATATGTCCATACCTTTATCATCTATTTCAATATCTTCTTCATTTTCAAGTTCATAATTAATTACCTTCTCTATTAAATAGATACTGAAGATATTCTTTCCATCTTTTTAATATATCATTGCTATTAGTTAATCTCTTTCCATTCTTATCTGCGATCTCATTTGCTACCCATGTCTTTTTCTCCAAAGTGACATTTTGTATTTCTATTAAATACTAGATCATATCTTTTTACTAGCTGAAGCCTTTCTATCTCTCTACATTCTTGCTCCAACCATTTTTCTTTTGCTAAATCTGTTTCTTTTCTTAGCACATTATTACTTTTTCTACATGCATTTTGCCTTTCTTCAGTATTTACATTCTTCCATCTTCTCCATATTTGCATCTTTTCCAACATATCTTCAGTTATCCAAGGTCATTTAGCTTTCCTTACCCGGATAATATCTATTTCATTTTTTGCTGTTTTTAAAAATCTTTCTTTAATTCTATACTAATACTTCTCAGGACTATTAATATATTCTTCATCTTGAACAATCCCTTTATTTCATTTTCGCATATGAAAACCAAATTTCCCTTTTTCCATTTCTCTCAATTTATCCAAATTCCATCTTACATATTTTTTCCCTTTTTTAACTCTTTTTAAACTTAACTTTAATTTAGCCATAACCAAATTATAATCTGAGTTTATATCAATAACAGGCAAAGCATGTGAACTCTTAATAGTTTTCTTCTATCTATCCTGAATTAATAAATAATCAATTTGATAACATTCCCTATTACCTGGAGCTTTCCATGTATACAATCTTCTAATATGGTTTTGAAAACAAATGTTTGCAATCACAAACACATTGTCCTTACAAAATTGTACAAGTTGGCTACCTTTTTCATTTCTTTTCCCAATACTATAATTTTGAACAATTTTCCCTTCCTTACCTTCCCTACAACAGCATTCCAATCAACCAATAGCAATATACATGAATTTTTTCCTTCACGTTGGATTCTCATATATTTCATCAATTTTAATATCAGATGACTAATAGTTGGCATATAAACTTATGATTTCCAAATCCCTATGATTTGCATTTATTCTCATCAGTCTAATCATCAATACAACAACCTTTGCCAAACTATTCCAAATTTTCTTCCCCACAGCAATGCCAACTTCATTAATTGATCCATCACCACCTGAATAAATAACCTAACATCTTTACTATTTATTTCTCCACATTCCTCCCACCTCACTTCGCTTAATCCTATAACATCAATATTATTTATATACAACTCTGTTTTCAAATTTTCCAATTTCCCAATCTTCTCAAAGATTTAACATTCCATATGCTAATTCTCAGCTTCTCTTCTCTCAATGAATTAAGTTTATGAGGATTTTGCAGGTTTACAACCTGAATAGCCTCATATCTACTCCTTCCAGGCAACACACCAAAAACATTCTTAATTAAGGTCTCAACATCAAATGTAATGATTCTTATAGACATACTCATAATAAAACAAGGGAATTTTAATTATAAGGTCCCATTGCCTTCTTTGCCTATAAAAGCATCCATAACAGGCTTAAGGTGTTAGCTAAATTTCATAAAATGAACATCTATCCACTGCTTCCTCTCACTGTTGTCACTTATAATGATCTTCTGCTGACCCAGAATGCAGTAGGGTATTAACTTATTTAATGGAGGCCCAAAATTTGTCATTATACATCTACCATCATAAGAATTGTGGCATTTTATAGAAATAAAAATGGCACTGTTTCCACCACTTCCTGATAGCGAATGTTGTCCCATTGTCAGCGACTACTTATTTGTAGTACTTTTGCTTATTCACAGCTAACCTTTATATCTGAAGACCATTCCCCTACCCACAACCTGGAGATGCTCTGGGTGGCATGGGACCCAAGCATAAACTATATCAAAGTGAATAAATAAACTCTTTCCACTTTTTGTTTAAAATTACTATTTTCTTTCACTTTATTAACTAAGCCCATCTATAAAGATATTAATATAGCTTCTTCATTTTTCATCAAAATGTTTTAAAATATTTATTGTGAAGATGTTATGAATTATAATCCATAAATGTGATATTCAGAACTGTATACATATTATAATTTCAGGTAGCGCCAAATTAACTAAATCCTCACCATGTTTCTTTGCATGTGGCCTAAGCACAGAAATTTTTTATTTCATCTGAAAAAACACTTTACATCATATCACCATCCAGTAGTTGGCATAACCTGGTAATGCTTTCTCCGATGCTGTTGAGGCTTGTTATAGAAGCCTTTGCCAAGCAAGGGTTATTTAAAGACTGTTTTATCGGTATACAGTAGCTATAGTTTAATCCCTTTATGCAACACTCTTATATAATAAGGATATCATTCGTATAGCAAAGAAAAAAAAATTAATTAAAATATGTAATTCATAAATGATTGCTAAATTATTTTAATATTTTCATAAAATTAACACAAAATTTATTTTTGAATTAAGCCTCTGAGTGATTTACTCCAAGATAATGAGTATTTTCCTTTATTATCTAAATTTTAATGAAAGTGTATAATCATTTTCCTTTTTATTTTTACTTAAAACAGTTCTTAGAGATAATATAATTATATTTAATCAAAGAAAGATTATTATGAAAATCATTCCTGAATTTATTCTTTTAATTCCAATGATAATATATACAGCTAAACAGTGAGAAATATAGAATATTTTTCACTTGTTAGGAAAAAGATATTTTCTTTTCTTGAATACTGCTTTGTATAATTATTAAAGTTATTTCACAACCAATTTTACATGACAGCATACATTGTTTGCTCGCTTAATTCAAATGAATAGCAGTAACTCAGAGAACAATTTGACATTATAAATTTATATTTTTATTTGAATCTTTCATTAATAATGCCTTATTAGCAAGCAAGATACAATATGAATAAAACAATTTTTAGCACCTTAAGATCAGCAATTATTATTACATCTATCGTCAGTCAATGTCAAACTTTTGTCCCTCATTTCCATCCTCCATTTTAAAAACAAATGCTTTTTTAAAGAATATCGGCTAGAATTTCATTATTCCAGTTAGAAATAATAACATCTTTTTCAAAGATGAATAATCATTTCTCCTAACTGGTTTAAATTTTCAATTTCTTTTTTTCCCCCTCAAATAGTAATTATAAATGTTGTACAGAATCAAAGCAATGACAATAAATGGCAAAAAAAAATGCATATTTAATTATATATAATTTCTCTCTTTTTTTTTACATAATAAATGCTAATGATTTAATATGCATATTTAATTATTATCACAACATACTATTACTATTAATAATAATTGAACAATTCATGGCTTTAGAGGTCATATTATATTCAGACAAAAGAAATGACAGATGGGCTTCAATCTAGAGATCTTTATCTCCTAATAGTCCCATTCTACCATTTGCACTAAAATGCGCAGGGCAAAGAAGAAATCAAACTTTTAAAAACATAAAATTCCAACCACTCTGTAACTGTGCTTAAGTGTCCAGAGTAAAGGAAAGAAGTCATAAATTGATAACTTAGGACTCATGAAAAATTTATGATGTAATTCAAAATTGAGATGCTAGAATAAATTGTATTGAGGAGCTGGAAAGCATTGCAAATTTTCCCACAGTAATCAAATGTTAATGTTTACTCATAACTCCCTACTGGCCCACAAGCAGAAAACTTAACATGTCAGTCTGTTCTACTGTCACAATAAATATGCAGATCTATGAGGTTTTCCATTTCACTATCGTTAATAATTATAAATATGCGACTTTTTTTTTTCGCATTAAATAGTGAAGCTATAATTTTACACTAATTTATAATGGATTTGCTTAGCGCTTTCGAGATTTCATGTTCGAATCTCACACTCATAGCTTTCTAAAGAGAAAAATAATTTATATCATTAATAATTTATAACCTTTGATTCAATAAATCTTGTTAAGACAACACAATCTAGAATTATTATTAAAAAAATTTAAATACAAATTTTAATTTAAATCTACTATTTAAAGATTGTAAATTGTAAACATTAATTAAAAATATAATATTTAAAAAAAAAAAAGACTAGTTTCTTACTTAGTGCAATAATCAATAATTTTGTATTTTGGCTTCACCAAAGAACTATAAACTTCTTGGCCTTTTTCATCAACAATGGATATCTTGGTTAATTCATGCTTCAGCCTTTCTGTTAAACACTAGCAATATATATATATTAAATAAATAATTAGATATGATTAAATAATGTCGAGCATCGGTCTGCCACTTTATCACTGCATTAACTCACATAGGGCAAAATAAAGATATTGAGTCACATATGCATACAATATATTAATTTTTTTAAAAAAGCATTTACTATAAATATCTAATAAATAACATAAAAACTATAATAACAGCATTAAAAAATCAAATATTTGACAGAAAAAATATAAAAAAATTGAAATTGAACCCCCCCCCCCGGCAAATGTTTAGTGTTTTTTGTTTTTATAAATGATGTCATATATAGCTACAGTTATTAAAGAACCAAAGAAACTAAAATATATAGATATTGAAGTCAAGCCAGATCTATTTAATTGTTTAAGCAGGATGACCTGAGTTCATAACTATAGTAGTCATTTAAATTAAAGATTGTTAGTTTGAATGGTAAAATGGAGTTAGAAGTGATTACTGGATGCATTAACAGTACTACTTTCAATAATTAAATGCTAAAATCTCATTGATAGAAACAAAAGCCAGAAACTGATCTGGGTTGGAGATTTAAATCCAACAGGATGTCTAGTAATCACTGATTGCTCGAGCTTAAAGTAGATAACATTAGAGAAGGCAGCTGCTATTACTTTATCATATATTACATGAATTAATAGCAATAGATTGAATAATATAAATGTCAACATCAGACTTGCTGAGGAATTAATTTATCAAAATTACATTTATATATACATATAAATGCTTGCCTTTCTTCTCAATAAATCTCAATTTCCTTTTTTTTTCTTTTATTTTATTGCATTCAGTAACTTTAGTGTGGGATCTAATCATGATCCATCTCTTGTGCTTCCAATAATAACTCTTTACATGCAAAACAATTCTAATTTCAATCTTTTCTTTTTTTGTTTAGCTTTATTATACGCTTTTCTATTTTTAATCCCCCCCCCCCCCCCAAAAAAAAAAATTACAATAGCTATATTAGTATGAGAATGGTGATAAATAAAATGCTAATGATGAATCAAAAGAATATACCAATTATAAATATATTTCATATAATAATTATAAACACATTCATTAATATAAATGTAATAAAATTTGAGCACATATATATAGATATGCTTTATGAAGAAGTATCCAATGCATAAAGTAAAAAACACTACCAGTTTTATTTAGCTTAATACATATATTGTAACAAAACCCATACCTCTCACTAGATAGAGTACACTACCGAATATATATCTACGATATAGCAAACATATGTGCCTACGTATTTATATTTAATTAAAATGGTTTTGACTTAAATATTGTTATTCAAAACTTCTGGATTCGTTCTCATAACTGTAATATATTCCCAACGTGTATTTATGGTCATCCGAAGGACTCCAAGTGCCAATCTTATACGAATATAAGAATTACACAAAGTGAATATATTACCAACAAGAACACTATCTTACGTAACGTGGGAGGAGTTTTGACCATCGGCTAACTCAGTCTCATGGTCGGGTACAGCCAGGAGTAGTTACGAATGGGGTTAAGAGTTGTTTTTTTTTTTTAAACACACATAAAAAAAATAATAAAAATGTATCTGCAAATAAATATCACAATAAGATTTGTTTTGAGTTTCATTATCAAATCAGTTTTATTAAAGACTTCTAAAGATCATTATTATTCTTTGATCTTCTAGATAAAAAATAAATAAATAAATAATTCAACACTCTACTTTTCTTTCTATATTTAATATTATAAAAAAAAAAATGTAATTACTACTCTGTCATTTCGATACGCACACATACGCCATTCTTCCCAATAGATTTATCACACATAAATCAAGTAGTGAAGATCGATACTAAGAAAAGTTTATTTCACATGACCTCCGACAATAATTACGTTATTTATGTCTGCAATTAAATAAGACTTTAAGAAAATTTCATTAAATTAACTTAGATTGTCACTTTCACTTATTATGAACGGTAAAATTTCTTTCTCATAAAAGAAAAGAAAAAATCAGTACTTGGAGCTCTTTACCTGAATTTTCCCGGGGAATTACTGGAAGCAATTTATTTATTAAAGAGTTCTGTTCATCACAGGTAATTCAATGCGAAGGTTCCCGATCTTCATGTCCGTTGGTTGACGAGGTTCAGCTTGGTTTCATGTTGGAAATTATATTTTATTCCAAGACATCTTGATATTATTGGGCGAGGCAGCTACAGTTGGTTGGAATTAGGAGTTTGAATCCGACATGGTATGTTCTTACCCCGACATTTCTTTTGGATCCACCATTATGTAAGAAAAATATTAAAACTTTTAATATTCTGGATTTGCAATTTACTGTTCACGGCTGTAACTGTGCAGGGCCAAGACAAAATGCATTGTAAGTGACTCTCTTTTATAGCCCCCTCCATTTGTTCTAGAAGTTTCTTTTTGATTTCACTTCCTGTTTCCAATGCCGATGAACCAGATCTGGTTGATGTGTGAAAACTTTTATCATAGCTTTTATTGTACATAAAAGAAAGTGAAATCTCATTTCTGTGGGAAACTTCTAGTTTTTTAAACGTGAAAATAAAAATCTCATATCTCTCTTTTCAACTACTTAATCCATA
This sequence comes from Epiperipatus broadwayi, assembly GCA_028023455.1. Taxonomy (NCBI): domain Eukaryota; kingdom Metazoa; phylum Onychophora; class Udeonychophora; order Euonychophora; family Peripatidae; genus Epiperipatus; species Epiperipatus broadwayi. Next base: position 9,244,665 of record JAQFVV010000015.1, read on the forward strand.
CATACACACATTTGTCACACACACACATATATCATTTCAAAATGACAAAGTCCCTCCCCGCGTTTGTGTATTTGTAACCATCACCACTTATAAAAATTAAATATTATATATCTACATCTACCTATATATTTAAATACCTATTAGTAATATTATTTGTGACTGGGTTCCAACCCATTCTGTCACAATATATTCAGTGCCTTGCACCATAATCATAGCTAGTCTTATTAACACTCAAAGATTTCTTGAAAAGAACAATTAATAATATTCACATTAGTGTTAATCATCTTAAAATAATGTCTTAATTCACATATTCCAATGATTAGGTAATTTGGACAATATTCAATCTTTTGTTAATGGCGTTAGCATTAGAAATGTACAGTCTCTTAGTTTTATTTTCTGGTCATCTCTAATATCATTAACAAAAGATCGAATAGTATCCAATTATCTAATCATTGGAATTTGAAAATTAGGTGTTGTTGTTTTTTAAAATAATAATACTAATGTGAATATTATTAATTGTTGCTTTAAAGCAAACTTTGGGTGAATTTTTATCGTAGAAAAAAAAGTAAGACTAGCTATGAATATGATGTTTGACATCGAAAATGCATTAAATTAAATAAAACTGATGTTTTTTATTTTATGCACTCTATATTTCATAAAACATATCTACATATTCTTATGCTCGAATTTTGATACATTTTATATGCATATACTGAAATAATTATATATATTTATAAACTCAAATTTATATTAAAATAAAACTTTAACTGATAATCAGTTTATTTTTTTTTAAAAAGGTACTATTTCAAAATTGCAATAACTAAATAAGGCAACACAAGATTCCTTCAATTTACTTGTAACATGTGCATTAAAAATAGCAATCTATTCTGACTCTATTCCAGAGTCATCTATTGTAAGCTTAAGTAATCAATGGACATCAAATAGTATTAAAAAAATAATAAAAAGAAGTTACTGGATATATGGAACAAATTAATGCTTCTCATTCATGAAATTAGTTAGAAACTAGTTTGGGGATTTGATTTGGCACTATACTTAAACTAATTCTAGATGCCTCTAGAATACAACAAAAGAGTGGATTACTACTCTACTTTGTCTGATCATATAATTGTTATATTGAGAGTAATCAATGAGCATTTATACATATAAGTAAACTTTAAGAAAAGAGAAATTATATATATACAAAGATACTAATTTATATACTAAATATCAAATTTGGATTTGGTAGAACAAACATTTATATTTTTAAAACCAATCATGAATGAATGAAGAAAGCTAATCTACCAATGATGATGACTTGAGAAACTTTTGATTGGTATAAGAGACTACACTGCATTATTAGACTAGAATATAAAAGAAAGAGAACCTAACTCAGGGAAAAGAAAATAGAAAAAAGGACAAAAGCAAACTCAAAGCCTCCCTGTTCATAGATACCAAAAATAATTTAGGACATGCTATAAATCAATCTGAGAATTTTTATTTCCATAACCGGACTAGTTAGATAATGGATTTAATTTTATGAAAATAGTTTTAATCAATGATTCTTTACTTAATATTGCAACGTGCAATTTATGTTGTGAAAAATTAACAATTAAACACTTTTAAGGTAATGATTAACAGTTGTGTAAATTCAGTTTTCATATATAGTATTATCCTATTGCAAAAATGTAATATAAAAAATAGCAAAATATTTATCTATTTTTATTTCATTGTGCAAAATGTATTTCTTGATTAATGAATACAATAAGCTGAAAATACAATGATGAGCATTAATTTAAGGATTGGATTATAACAACTAGGAAGCAATATTTCTTATAAAATCTAAATAAAGAAATAAGACTAAAACAATTGTTAAGTTGTTTTTGCTCTCAAAATTATTATCAAAAAGGTAACCTGGTAAATGGTGATGAAAAAAAATCTTTGTTTTAAGGTAGTAATGGTCAAGGAAGACAGTAATCATGGTTAGATCTTTTTTTATAAATTTTGCATCCACAGTCTTTTTTTTTTTTTTGATTTTTCCAAAAAGATTAATTATTTTTTTTTAAAACATTAAAAATTATAAGTTTCCAGAATCCTTATTAAAATATAAGTAACTTAAATTTTTTATTTGATATACTGGCAAGAATAAGGTAGCACAGTAGTCAAAAATTGATAATTTTCAGTTTGTGACATGAGCTCATATACAACAATCTCTTTAGGATAATCTATCAAATTGTTCCTTCTTCCTCTTTTTCTTCCATCCTATACAGTTGTATACAACCATAAACATTTTTACTTATAAAAGAATTTGTTTCTTTTAAAAATATTATATTTGTTTTGCTCATTTTTTCCAGTACTAATATAAATAAAATCTTACACCCAACTTACCCTATGCATTTTCTTAAAATCTACATCTTAAGACTTCACTCTTATTTTTTTCTTTTTCATTTCCCTTTCTAATTATCCAAATTTCTTTATTATGTAAATGTATACTCCAAAATAAAACATCTATTGAACCTTTTTCTTAACTCTGTAAAATATACCATTTTTGCTGCTCACATCTAAAATGATTATCACAAACTATCTATTGAAAAGTAAATATGCAATTTATCACAAAAAAAATTCAGCTCAATTGACACAAAAAAATTTAATTTGAGATACTTTTGTTTATTTTTATTTTTATGTGTGCAATATTTATTAAGCTGTCATTTTCTTTCAATATTATAAGAAATATGTAAAACTGTTTTCATCCCTGTGTGATTCTAAATTAAAATAGCAGAGTATGGACCATCTTCCATTCTATTCCATCTCACATATAATGAAGGTGACATGACACAAATGTAAACTTGGCTACAAAATCAAATTATTGGATATTCCATTCTATGTTATTTCTTATTTGTGAACGCTCTAAAAATTTTTATCATGCATTTCAAGACAGATATCTACTCTATCACATAAAAAAGTAAAAAAAACCCTCCCCCATATTCCTGGTTTATGTCAGGAATATGCACATACAGAAAAAAATACAAAATTCTCTTAATGATCAATTATTCAAGAATTCCAAATGAACAAAACATCCAGCAAAAATTCTGTTTTTTTTAACAATAAAATTTTTATATTTGTTATAATTAGCAATTAATAAAATTATATTACAGAAAAAAAAAAAAAGAGAGAGAGGAATACCATTTCACAATCTAAGGCAAAAAGTGGACTTGAGTTGGTGACTTTTTCATAAATATCTTTTGTAAATTTATACCTCTGGATTTGATGCCCTGAAAAAAAAAAAAAGTTTTAAAGCATGATAAATATATTTGTTTTAGTCTAAAATGAGATTCTTATTAAGGTGGGTGCTTGCTATCGATATATATTTATAAGCATATAACTTGTAATACAAAGAAAATATGATGTAATGGAGAATTTAAACATGGCAATTTGCTGTCACACCATAAAATTAACCAAGTTTATTGCAAAATCTTTTCTGCTTCACTAAAACCTGAGTGATTATTTCATAAAAAATTAAAAAACACATCACATATTTTATACATCTGATACTGTGGAGAATAGAAAAAAACCATGTACACAGTCAATTGTAATACATACTGATAACATATAAAGTATATACAAAAAATAACAAAAATTATAAATCTTTTATTTTAAAATAATGCCTAGACTTTTTGGATTTTTCAAAAATCTAAAATTTCCAGAACACTTACAAAAATAATAAGTAACTTATTTTTTATTGGCTACACTGATACATATCATTAAGAGATTTTCCTTATAAGCAAGACAGCAATCAAAAATTTGAAACTTACAGTAATCTATCAAGAACTTCTTTCATTTTTTTTTTATCCTATATAATATGTACAGTTAAAAATTTTTTCACTTATAAATTTTTTTTTTTTTTAAATATCTCTTTTTTTCCACTCACTTTTCCTATTTAATATTATAATCAAATATTATTCTTAAAATAAATATTAAACCTAGACAAAATGCATATATTTAAGCTGATAGCTTCAACATAACAAACTACAGAAAGAGAAAATAACCATAAAAATAATAATAATTAGAAAACAAAATACTAGTAAAAGCTATTTGATTAATTATTTTTGATGTAATTAATTCGCTAGATAGTTATAATGTAAGAAAATAGTTTTGAAAATAATAAACCATGACTTTTATCCTAATTATGAATATTAAAATTGACCGTGGAATAAATGAAGATGCACATGTGGATGTTGGATAAATCTAAATACGTACCCACACTCAGATCGATATATTCATTTATTAGGGAAAACAACTATTATAAATGTTTAAATTTAGTAATATTAATATATAAATATAATTATAATAAAAAATAATTTTGATCAATTATTCTTAATTAAAAAGAATATATATAAATAAAACTATCTATAAAATGTATTATTTTATTTACAATAATTAATTTATAAAACAAAAAAATATGAAAAAAACCCATCAAGGAGAGAGAGTTGATAATAAAAAATTGAACAAAATTTTGTTCTTCTAAAAATTTACATATAAAATATTTTCATTTATTTTGGGTATCACTACACAGAATGAACTGCTGAAAAAAAAATTAAGAGAAAAGTAGAAAATAACATGCCTTCATTTTTATCAGCCCTTGGAGAACTGAAATGGTCAAATTAAAATTTGAACTTATATCATCTCATTCCAGATTTGTCACTTAGTCAACTTGAGAGAATATAGAATTATTTTAACCAAAACAATAACAGTGATTTTGAAAACGGTATAAAAACATTACTTGCATATAAAAAGAGGTCCAAAGGAAGAAGACAATGTACCAGATGAAGATAAAAAAAAAAAGTCATACAATTAGTAATAAAGTAAAATAATATAATGCATACAATAATATTATATTGTTGGTTTTTAAATTATGAAATGTAATTGTATATTAGCAAAATTATATTATTTTTAAAGCTGTGTTTCATCTTGATTTCATACTTTTAAAAAATTAATCTTAAGAATATCTAAAGTTTACAACTAAAAAAATTACAGATTTATTGATATTTGTAAACTTGACATGAATAATTAAGCATAAATGTTCTTTTTGTTTAAATTATATTTATATTATTTGTATTTATCAAAATAAATGTAAAGAAGCTTAAGAATAACAAACCAATAAATATTAAATCTTTTAAGAATTTTAATATAGTTTAACAAAACTATATGTATCAAAATAGATTTTAAATTAATCCATACAATAATTCATAAAATTGAATAGAGACAATTCTTTTAAGGATAAATATGTTATTATTTTATAAGGTACTTATTAAAGAATGCATATAATGCCATATGAATTATTAGATTAGAGTATGGAAATCCCAATATTCGGTTAATATGTTAAGCATTTATATTATTTAATCTATTTTACAAGTTTATAAACAAAATAATTTATACATATGATAACCTTAACTCATTCTAGCCAAAATAAATTATAAATAAAAATGTCTAAACCAGCAATCATCAGTTGGTCCAGATTATCATCTTTACACACATATATAGTATAAGTGCTCAGATATATATTAAGATAGACTATCCTCATAGTTTAATGGACAGGCTTCAATCCACTCCTCACTCCAACTCTTCAACCATCCATCCAATTGAAAATCTGATGATGGAATGCTCAAAGGTATACTATATATGTGTGTAAAGATGATAGTCTGGACCAACTGATGATTGCTGGTTTAGCATGAAATACGTATATTGGTGATTATTTATCTTTTCAGCATATATGTGTTTAGGTGTATCAGTGTTATTAGATAGAGTGGAGAGAGGTGGGTGGTGTGAAAGTCTGTGCTCATATACCCTATATTACATATATATAGCCACAGGTATATAACAAGCCTGTGTTTCAGTTAAATAAAAATGTCTGTAATTCTTTTAAATATTAAACAGAAAAATGAGTATAGTATAAAATTTTTCAACAGATATTTTGGAGAAGTTAATTTAGAAATATTCTTCCATTATTTCTACCTAAATTCGAAATGTAGTATTAGCTAAACAAATGGATTATATATAAAAAGTAAACATTCACAATCAAAACCTGGAAAATATGATCAAAGCAAGTGTGAATATTTTAGCTACATATGTAGGTAAAAATAAACTTACCATCTGAAGGAAGAGGAAAATTATATTCTACCATGTCTAAGGGTGAGAGCAACAGCTGAGTTTTGGACATTGTCAGACTCTCACTTTTACTTACAATTGAATTATCAGAAGAATCAATTTTAAATAAGCGATGCATAATTTCAGAGTGTTTTGCGTTATTGCTCCGGTATTCTAACAATATATATGTTATCATTATTTTTTATAAAATGAACAAATAATAATAATAAAGACAAAAAACATCAATATATTAAATTTAAAAAGAAAAAGAATGCAATTAATAAATAAAGGCAAAAAGACTCCCACCCATCCACTTCCCCCCAAAAAACCCAGGAATAAAAAGGAAAAGAGAAAGATGAATTATAAAAAAAATATTATGAGATCTTCACTCTCAACATTCAGTTGATTCCAATTGAGACAGAAGCCCAACAAAACTTTCATTTCAGTTTTATACATTTAACAATAACCATATTTTTCTTAGCATGTTTTGAAAGATATAAAGTGTACAAATATTTACAATATATATATAATAATAAATAATATTTTAATATTAAAAAATATATAATATCATGTGAAATTTACCAAGTCTATTTTAAATAATAATTGAACTGCCCTCTAGCTATCATGTTCAATAACTTTTTACAATAAGAGAATGGATCACTTTTTATTGTACTTTAGATCTTCTTAGTTAAGAGTTATCCAGAATTATAACAGCCAGAGGACATATATATGATCACTAGATGGAGCTTAGCAAACCAGATAGATTTGAAGACATTTACATGTCCGAAAATTTCAGACTTTCAAATTGACAGAAACGTGTTTTATAAGAGCTGACTTTTGAGTTAGTGTTTTAGATCTAGTTTTGTAGACCCACCCCTTCACTAAGGTGAGCCATAAGCTTGAAAACAATTGGTCTGGAGGTGTAGACCCACCCCTTCACTAAGGTGAGCCATAAGCTTGAAAACAATTGGTCTGGAGATAGGGTTAACGATAGAGATTTTGAATTCTATCTCTTATCGGCACTTATAAAAATAAAGCTTGTTTACAGTTTTTGGTAAGCTCCATCTAGTGATCATTTAATTGCAAGCTTAAAAGCAAGTTAGGAAATTTATAACTTGTTTTATTAATTATTATATATATATAGGTGGATTTAAGTTTGCACTCTGGTTGTTATTGTTCTGGATAACTCTAAATAAAGACCATTTTCTTACTGTAAAGAGGTATTAAACATGGCAACTAAAGGGCAGATCAATTATTATTTAAAATAGACTTGGTAAATTCCATACGACATTATATTTATTCAATATATATATAGTATTTTAAAGAAATATTCAAGACAAAACTCTTTTTATATGTTGAAAATAAAATTTAAGTCATTTATAACATTGTTTTATTTTCTTTCAGTAAATTTAAATTGCACAAATTAGAGCAATGATAAAGTGTCAGAGTCTGGAGTATAAAGTTCTTGGATTGATTCCAATTTCTGCATTTCCAGTGCTCAAACTTTTTATGATTTCCCAAGCAATAAAGCTATTTGATTATTTTAAATACTTAGTAGATTCTTTTCTTTTTTTTTTTAAAAAAAAAACAAACAAGTTTTACAAAACAAAGACTGTCTATTAATGTAAGGAAAGTTTATAATGACACGATTCTAAAGAAATATTGTTAAAATGACTTCCTCTTTAATAAATTTTAAAATGTATATATGAATAGTGTAGTATAGTGCATATTACTATTATTAATTATACTGTAAAAGAATATAGTAGAAGACAAAATTCAACTTCTAATATTACTCTATTGCAGTCAGAAAATTATTGTATTCTTAAACCATTTCATGTTATTTTATTTTTTTTTATGAGTTTGAATATTCTTAACTTGCTGACTAGTATATTCTACAATTTCTCAATTACAAAAATATAAAATTTATGCTAGATAAATATTGTAATGAAGAGAAATTTCTGTGAGATGTAAAGAAATATATATAAAATTATATCTATTTTGAAATGAATAAAAGCTAATAATGAAAATAGATTTTTCTTTTAGTTACTGGACTAAATATAATGATTCCAAACACACACACACACACACAAAAATCAATAAATTAGAATATTGTAAGGAAAAATATTTATGGAATAATAATTAATAAGTGCAATCGTTTGCTGCCATAACTTGCTTTCAAAAATGGAATGAAATTGAAAGAATTTTTTTAAGAAGCTAAGCATCTTCCAGAAAATTCAATTTTTTCCCCAACTAACTGATTCATTGCCATTCCAGTTAATCATCCAATATTAAAAAATAGTTTTCTAGCAACTTTTAGATGGAACAAAAGTATGTCCCAAATAATCTGGATCAGTCAAATTACTATTCATGTACTTCTATAAAAAAACAAAAAAACATAATTGAAATAAATAAACTATTATTGTCGATAATGACAACATTGAAGGCTGACAAGTACTAAGTCTACAATTTACTTTTTAGCATAATCTGGGCCTTATGTTTTGGTGATTTTTTTTACAGACCAAATATATGTTGTAATGGTATGTAACAGGGATGTATAGTGATGATTATTCATGCCACATATTGGTTGCACTATTAGTAATAGTTCAAATCAAAGGATACATGGAGGACAGCAGAGGTGATGGGGTTTTAGTGATGTAAATCATTATGCAAGTACTGAATAGTCAGTCATTAATAAATATAAAATGAGTAATGAATCAGCATTAGATGATTTTTATTACTAAACACTTATCATGCCTACTGTTCTCTTATATACCCCTTAGTTCGTACTGTTACAAATAGCCCAATGGATCTATAATATGAACAACAATCACCCCTATTTACTTCTATTACAAATGTTGCCAAATGAGAAGGATCGATTAATTGCCAATAATACTATAATATAACCCAAGTTAAATATACACAGACCAGAAAAATTAAAAATTGTTATAATAAATGACATCAAATAAAAAAACAAGAATGAAATAAAAAAAAGATATAGTTAGGATGCTCAGTTTAAATTAAAATTAAAGTTTATAACACGTAGGCAACAAGGTATATGCTAAGCAATAAAAAAAAAAAGGGAGGAGTAAATGCATTAAAAATAGGTCACAGGGTAAAAATGATGGGCAGATGTATTATTTAAGCTATATAGAAATAAAAATAAATGAATTTGTACATTTGATATGATAAGTCATTCGAAATATAAAATGCAAGCAGAAATTGAAACTTTGGAACAAAAAATATTGGAGATTCCAGAAACACAGGTTAAAGATATCTAGGAACACTAATAGAGAATATTATTTGTGTCATGGTGAATGGAAATGCTTAAAAAAAAATACAAAAAATAGTAAAAATGAGCAATAAAATACATAACATTACCAAAAATTTAGCAGATAATCAAAGCCAAATCAAAAAAAAGATAGTAAAATGGATAGGTACAAAATAATCAAAGCTAGAGCAAAGATGAGATGGTAAAAACATAAAATAAATAATATGTCCAAAAAAATTAAAAGATTATCAATGCCAACTCAAAGAAGAGATTAGTAAAATGGACAATATGTCTACAGATTTATCAAAGAGACTGTATAATGGCTTAATAAATTTAAATGATAAGAAGGATGAAATTAGTCAGGAAGTGAGCCAAAAGAAGAAAATGATGGAAAAAATCAAACAGCTAGAACAACACCCTTCAAGATACAGTTAAAATAATATAAATGAAAATTTGAAAGCATTAATAAAAATGAAAAAAGTATCTTACATAATATATTTGGAAACACAATAAAAATGAAACAAAAGGAAACACGAGAAGAAATCATAGCCAGAATATTAGGTCTGATGAAATAAGGGGGAGAGGACAATGCAACTTGGCTTCAGCAGACACTAAAAGAGAGGCAAGTAAGATTCATTATGTAGCCCTTGGATTTGTCCAAGGCTCCATCTTTTTAAAGTTAACTGTGAAAGAGAAGGTTCCATCCAAATTTTCCTCATAATGTATTTTTTTCTCTTTAATAATAAAAGATTTTAGAAAAGACCGAGTTTGAACTCTTATTGATAAAGGATTGCGTATGTTTGACTAGTAAGCAATCTAAAAATTTATTGTTAATGTGTTTATAACCAGAGGATTATTTTAGTTTTATTTATGGGTCAAGTTAATATTAAGAAAATATTAGAAAAGCAAAATGTATACATTTGTTGATAGGTTGACTGAGAAAAGGTAAGAGATGTGTGACTATTAAAACTGTGTTAGAGAGTGAAAATGAATCACATTATTTTATAATGAGTTATAAAGAAACAGTTCATGAAAGTACATAATAATAATAATAGTGTAGTTATAATAATAAAGAATTATAATTAAGGATTAAAACATTAAAGGTTAATTTAAAACAAATTATATACCTGCGATGTGTGTGTGTATATAATCTGATTATAGATTTTGATTGTAAAATTCACAATCAATAATCGTTTCTTATCATGTTGTAAAGCAATTTTTAAATAAGAAATTAAAATCATTTTAATAAGTTAATATTAGCAGCCAAATTTAATTCAAAGTCTGAGTTTGAAACAGCTGCAATATATATTTTGTTTCATTATTAAATGGAAAAAGTAAGATTACTGTTCTGTTATTTACTTTTGAGTATAAGTTTCATTGGTTTTATATTACTCAGTTAATTATTGGTCTTTAAAGAACACATTTCACTAAGGAATTTAAGTGGACTATTAATTTAAACCATTAACGATGAATGGTCTGTCAAATGCTAAAAATTAATTGGCAAGTATAGCTGTTAAATTGTAGGGTTAATTGTGTCTGTTTAAAATGGAATTTGTGCCTGTTTTTCTGAAAGAGCAAAAAGGTTAAAATTAATAGAGAAAAGGGAACAAATCAGTTAATTATAAAGATAATAAACAGATGGATTTTCTCTATAAAAGCTGTATTAATAGAAGGGAAGGGGCTTTTTTTATTGTTAGACTTTCTTATCTGTTGCAGTTTTCTTGCATTGACTTAGAGAAACACTGTCTTATAAAATTTAAAATCGTTTTTATTATTACTTTGTCTCTTCAGAATAATTTGGCTAAATCTAACATTGTCTTAAGAGAAGACAATGTATAGTGAATAAATTTTAAGTGGGCACACACATCTGTAACCTCCAGAAGTCAACCAGTCCACAGATGGTAATAAAATATATGCAAATAGTAAAATTTAAAATTCAAAGGTTTGATGTATATGTAAGTCAATTTAAATATATAAAATGAAATCAAAATGGAAAAGGACAATCAAAAATCAACAGTACTATATTGTGAAAAAGTTAAACGAATGCTATTTAAATTTAATATGCATAAACTTAAAATTGAGGAACTCTTTCAACAATATACAAATCGTATATATCATGCCAGAGGAACCAAACTATCAAAAGAACTTTTACTACAAGGACCTATATGCTCTTATAAACCGGTCAAGAAGGAATGTAAAAAAAGAGAGAAAAGAAAACAGAAATCAGGAACCTGGAAGCACACCCGCTAAAAGACTTATATAAGTATATATTTTTTTTATTATTCGCTCTTTATGTGTGTAGGACATTTAATACATATAAAAAAAATGTGGGTAGGACATTTAATATAAAAAAAAAAGAATTTCTTTCTTTGTAGTGTATCATGTATATCATCTACTTTAAAATTAATTCATGTGATAATTACCATTGTATTATTTTGGGGGTAGAGATTGATTTCAGATGATTTTATATGTTTATTTAAATGCTTTTGCTATTATTGTCATTTTGGGGGTAGGTGAAATTTATATCATGTCGTTCTGATATGCCTTATTTATATCATGTCATTCTGATATGCCTTATTTAAAATGCTTTACAAACAATTTTAAAAAAAAACACTCAGAGATATTATTATTAGCATCAGAAGTTATTGTCAAATGCTTAGACTTATAAATGAATTGCTTGTCTATTGAGTTGCATTATCATCATTTTTTTTTTATAAAAGTGCATGGAAATAGTTTTGAGAATTTTATGCGCATTTCTTATTGTTTATTATTATTGTTATCATAGATTTAAGGCCAGAGACAAGCTTATTTATGCTTGGAAAATTTATGGGCTCATATTCCATTACACTAATTCTCAAGAATATTAAAGAGATGAGAGTTTTACTTGTATAACCTGATGTTTCAACCTGTATGTGTATGGATAGACAAAGATCTCCACAAACTCAGTGAAGTCTAGCTTACTAAGATTTATGCGATATTCATAAAGTATTTGAAGCCAGTGGAAGTTTTCCCACTTGAGTATTCTCTACACCGTAAGAAGGTTTCTTATTTTGATGGCCAGAGGTGATTGGTATACCTATGTTTTTATATGATAGCGATAAAAATCCTAGCATATCTCAACCTTAGTGAAAAAGTTCTCTCTTATTCGGGTCACTGCCTGCCTCATATTAATATTTGATATTCCTTACGTGTGTATGAGAGGATAGCCATGATAAGCATTATTATAAGTATTGGACACCAGATCGCAAACTCAATTTAATGTCAGAATGAATGTAGATAATGTATGTGCGATTGGTGTATTTGAATATTGTTTTTGTAGATTTGGTTTAGCGTTCGAGCCAAAAATAATTAAGTCAATAAATGTTAAGGGTTAGATAAAGCTTACAAATGTTTAAGCCTAAGCGTGAGCAATGCGTATATAAATTTAATTAATAAATATTTACATGGCCAGCTGAGAACTTCACTGGAAAGGTAGTATTGTTAAAATATTATTGCATCATACGAACATGAGCATAGAGAATGCACTATGATGATGTTTGATCTTGGTGCCAATTTAGTTGCAATGACTTGGTCTTACTATTGTTAAGATATCTCTGTTGTAAAGACTAGGGCAAAAAAATATTTAATCGGGATGATAGGATAAGATCAAGAAATTTACGAGGGAATATTAACTTTAGATTTGTTAACTAAAATTATTAAATTTAATTAGGGGAGAAATCGATTATGTATTTTCTAAAATATATCAGTAATAAAAGAGAAAGCACTGAACATAACAGAAAATGGTATTCAGTAGATTTAAGATAAAATAAAAGCGTAAATATAATGTATACATTTTTGCATTAAATTATAGTTTGTCAAATAAAGTTTGTTATTTGTTTTAAATAAAATTTGCATATATCTTAATGTTTTTGTGGGTTCTTATTATCTAGATATTTCCAATCCAATCATAGATCGATATATTATTATTATTATTTGAATTATCATGTATGTAACTAATATTTAGTAAAACTATTTAAAAGGTTAATTTCAAATGCTTAAAATTACCAAATCATTTAATATTGTTGAAGTATAAATCGTGAATGGAGATAGTATTGAGTGATAGCGAGTGCAGAGGGTGGGCATAAAATCCTTTCTCCAACTGTTGTATTCAAACCTCTCTAGCCGCATTTTATTTTTATATAATTTTGTTATAATTGCGACTATGTTTTATGATGTGTTTATAAAGATTTAATAAGCTTAAAATATTTAATAAGCTTAAAATATTCCAGCTTTAATGTAAATTGATATTAAACTGCATTAAAGACAACCGAGATCGCCTTGAAGGCGATCAAGAGAGGAGTGTTTATCACCAATAACCTATCGCAGCTTATTTGATTTCCACACCTAATTATTCAAAAAACCCTGAGAAGAGATTGTAATGAGAGAAAGGAGCTAGCAAAAGTGTAAAATTTAATGATAAAATATATAAGTGTAATAGACATATGGATGTGAAGTTGATGGAGGAGTGGATCAGGAATGTGGAGATGAATATAGAGCTTTATAATTAGAATAAAATTTAATTGTAGCTTTAATCATAGTGAATGGGGAATGCGCTGAGAATAACCTGGAATTCTTAAAGATATTAATATTGTCAATTTTAATGTGTTCTTAGTGTCCTCTAAATCGATTATGTATTAACCCATTCATGAAATATTATTACTAAGAGTATTGAATTGAGATTTAACCTGTATATTGTATTAAAGTTGCAATTTGGTGCACTGGCAATTAAGCTTATAGAAGTTCTGTATCATCATCGTCATTTCAGTAGGCCTCAGAAATAGTGTCAGCTGGGAATAGTGAAGCATCCATCGATCCATTCTTAAAATGTTATAATCGGCATGCAATTTATCTGCAAGTGTGTAAATGCCATATGGATTTAAATATAGTACAATCAATTCATAACGTGGATGTGCGATCATTTGAATAAAATTCTCATTGGTTAGAATAAAGTTCTAATTAGCTTGAACTATCCAATAATATATATGATATTTGTAAGCTCTCCCAATCGTTTAGTTATGTTTAAAATCCAATGGGGATGACCGATTGAGAGATTGCAGAATGCGTTTTATGTTAATTTAATAAGTTTTTATAAAGTTAACAAAATAAAGAGTAACTTTTCATTTGTTTGAATTGGTTTTATTTAGTTACAATTGGCTTGTAACGCGGTCACACGAAGGAGATTATATTTAATTTATACGTATGAAATATATTAGTCTATACATTGTACTTGAGAAATTATTGTATTGAATTTATACTTAGAAATTATTTAATCTATACTTATTATACTAGAATATATATAATTGATGCATTGCATATTTAATTGATACTTAAGAAACGCATCTGTCATTAATTTATATTTAAGAAAATGTTCATCTTTCAAAAACCAATAATACACTTAAATTTCCATTTGGATTAATGCATTTTAGTTAGAAATCGCTTAAATATAATTTTAGTTAGAAAGTGGCACTTAGATTTTTTAATTTGTTAGAATATAGAATGTCAAGATGGAAGGGTAAAAACAGACAGTGACATATGTAAGTACTTGCTTAACACTGTAAATCAATTCCTCAAAATAAGAGTGTAAAAGCTACTATAAAATACCTTAATCTAGAGAAGTACTTTAGTCTAAACCAATGGTCTTCAATCCGCGGACTCGTGCCGGTCCGCAGAAATTTTCTGCCAGTCCACACTAGACTGGCAGGAAAGTTTGTAATAACAAAATAATAAGATTTTAAACTTTTAATTAATATAAACAATTTTTATTTATTTTTTTCATCACATTTTTACCAGATTTAAAAAAAAAGAAACAGAACGAAAACAAAATCTAATCAATCATACATAAATTAATTTGTTTTTCTATTTATCACAGATGTTTATGGGGAGAGGAGTAGAATTAAATTTTTTATTATTTTTCTAAAAAAATACAAAATTAAAAAAAAAAAGTTTTTTATTATACAAACTCCATATATATATATAAAACTTCATCTTGTATATTTAACATTAAATACAGATATTACATTTATCATAATCATTGTCATGTAATTCCACTAGGTGTGATTTTTCCCAATATTCAGGTGAATAACATTTTATTCTTGCATGTTTTAACAATGAAATAATAAACGTAGAAATGCAAGTACATTAATGAGAACGATTATTATTGTACTGTTTTCTGTAGCAGTATGACTGCGCAACTCAAGAAAGAGTGTTCAGCATGTGAAGATAAGCAATATCATTACAATACACAACAACTAGTGTGCTGTTTTGGTCAATTATAACAATTATGCTCATCTAAAGCTAAGCAGTTTACATCTTTAAGAAAATTTATCTGTAACTTCTGCCGGTCCACGGAATTTTATCCTTATTTTTGCTGGTCTGCAGGTGTGAAAAGGTTGAAGACCACTGGTCTAAACCATATCCCGAAGAAAATGAAGATAGTAATAGCATGCAGTCACCTGCAAGAAGTATTCCAAACTTGATGGGACTTCCTATTTTAATAAACCCATAAGTTTTCAAAAGTTTAAAACAAGAAGTATTAAATTGTTACTGAAATAACAGGAGGGCATTAAATACCATATATCTTGCCCCCCCCTTTTTTTTTCCTCCATATAAAATTTTTCTAAACAAAAACCCCCCCAGCGTTTAAAGCCCCCCCCCCCCCCTTAAACTTAGAGATGTCAACTTGGAGACCTATATATGCAATCCACTATGTGAAAATCAAATAATTAAAACAATGAAGCACAGCTTCCCTGGTCATATTGAACAGATGCTAATTGGCACTGATAAAAAACAATTGAACAAACTGCTGAGTTGGTCAGTGCTTTTGATAGTAACAAATCTGCATGTGAAAAAAAAAAGGATCACATCCCAAAATAAGTTTTCATTTAAAAGAGATGAACCCTATAAAAATGTAAAAAAAGAAAATACATCTGCTATGATATGACAAAAGAAAAAGATGCTCAACAGGTAGTTCAGAAGAAATCTGGGTTATCAGACAGACCAGGAGTGGATTCAATTTAAATGAGGAGTGTGGTTATAATCACCTGGTACATCCAACCAAATCACTCTGTACTAGCCCCAAATCTTAATGTGGAGCCACGGAGAAAGGGCTTGCTGTCAGATAAAGAAATGTGTGGACAACAAAAGAATCAGTTAAAATCACCACCATCTAAGCCATCAACCAGCTACAAAAGATAGCACGAGTTTTGTTAGTAATGATATTAACTTAAAACATAATGATTCAAAATGTGATCACACTGAGTTTACTAGCTGAATGTGGGTGGTGCTTTTATGTAGTATATCTGAACAATTTTTTATTGAGGATTGTTGGATTGCATGCTTGGGCTAGCTATAATGCTCTCATCATTAAAACAATGAGATAAACTAGAATTAAAAGAGGAGTGTTTTGCCCTTTTGTCAAGGATAGTATAGGAAGAGAATTTCAGAACTTATTAAAATTATGCTAGTGGAAAATATTTTGATGTAGTCAATTAAAATTTCCAAACCAAATAGCAACCATATGAAAAAAAACATGATTGGTCTTGTGATATAGGTTCACTGGCTTAAAATCTGAATAAATTGTGACAGGGTATGCCATTGGCATCGATGACATACATTTAACTGATGGTTGCTGGGTTTCTTCAATAATCTCATATTATTATCAATATGGGTTTTTTTTTGGAGGTATATAATTTATAAAAAATGACAAATAAATTACATAAACATGACTTAAAACCAGTGAAGATAGAGACTGACTTTCACCTCCTTAATATTATTTACAATTAAGATATATTCAGGAACTTTGATGCAGTTAAATTCACTAAGAATAAATGCATGGATAAAAAAAACCCAACTTGTAAATCCAGGGAAATTTAAATTGGCTGAACATGACAAATTAAGAAGAAGAAATAAAATCAATCAACTAATTAATAAATGCATAAAGAGACATATATCAATTTTATTTTGTTCCTCATAGAAAGATTAGAGTTGTGCCACCATGTTGCACAGTGTGTGTTTTAAAAGAATAAAGTGGGAGGAGGTAGAATAAAATTTTGGAAAAATTATATAAAGGAATTAGAAAAAACTCTTTGGGTTTTTTTGGTATTCTTTTCCCATGTTTAACATAATTAAATAAAATCTCTTAAATAGATTTTGATATGAATTAGTCAAAAATGATTATAAAAAAGGAAAAAAAAAATGTTTATTATGTACATTTGTGAAAAGCAATTATTTTATTAATTTTACAATGAAAAAAATGTCTCAAATATACATTGTAATATTTATATTTTGTAATTAAAATACTTAATTGTAAAAAAAAAAAAAATTGAATTAATTCACTTTGAAAAACAATGTTAAAAGTTTATTTCAAAATATTAATTAATTAATTCTTCTGAAATAAAAATACTAATTAATGAATGTAGCAGATGATTATCTAAAGATATTGTTAAGATAGATTAAGCTTATAATTAAGAAAGTTAAAATTAAAAAAAACAACAACATACGTATTCTTAATTTAATAAAATTAGGAAATGAGATAAAGTAAAAATCAATTCACAAGCGAATTTTATTCTTTCATTCACTCACCGACTCATTTTGGTAGCTAATAGTCAATCCATAGAGCATTTATCAGTAGCACAAATTAGAAAACATAGGGTGGTAGTTAATTTGAAAGTAGCATTACTTGTAATTCCAGATGCGAATGAGATTAAGAAATCACAATCAATTTCTAAAATATGAAAAACTAAGTGACTAATTTGAAAGCTTTAATTATGTTGGGCTGAAAGTCCCCAAGTATATCTCCCTTCACTAACGACCTTGTGTGCTTATAAAATGTTACTTGATTTAAAATAGTTAAGCTTAATTCAATCTATTGTGAAGTGAAAATATGTATATCCATAAGTGAAAAGAAGCTATTTAACTGCCTAAATATCTTTAGAAAGTCATCAGACAACTGTGACCAACAAGACAAGAAAATAGTAAAGAAGTCACCTAAGAGGACCACTTACAAACTGATTAAGATATCAAGACAAAGATAGTATTTTTAAAAAAGTTACCTAAAGTTTAAATGTGCATAAGAATTTTTTTTTTTTAATATGTATTAATGAAGGCCTTTTCTTTAATAAACATCTTTACCAATTATACTAATTTGGTAGATATATGTATTAATTGCTTTTTCTAATTCTCTTAATTAGTTTTATTATATTAGCAGGGAGAGAAGCAAAAAAATTTTGGTAAAAAAATTATTGATCATATAAAATTCATTTAGTTTATTATTCTGATTGTGTTATAGTAAAAGTTATCTGATCAATGTTTAAAGCTATGTAATTTATGTCATTACGATAATGGAGGAATCAATATTGATATTATTATTAAATAAGTATTAGGTATTAAAATGTTATAAGTTTTTTTTTCTACTTTTTTCACACATAATAAAATTTTAGTTAAATACAATATTTTTATATAATTTACGCATGGACAAGCACAGATCTCAGATACCATAAACTAGCATTGTTAAAAATGGACGAATCTACTATTTCAGGAGAGACTTAAATAGGTGAATAGTTCTCAGATTAACTGTGATAGTATCCATGGCGAAATATATCAGAAATCATAAAAACTACCAATAATGAGTTAGATTTTCTCCCAAATTGCAAAAGTAATCAATAATCAATTCTTTAGGGGCAATGATAATCAAGAAAAATAACTATCGCTTCAATATTGAATAATACGATTTACAATTAATTTATCTTTAAGAAGTTTCAGTTTGATCATCTATAAATTAATAAGGTGGTGAGTTAATATTGCACTCACACTTACCAATATTATAAAATGTTAACCATATAAAATATCCTATTCAGGAGGAGTGGTTAATTTCTGTTACAATATAATTTCTAAGTAATAAATGTAAAAAAATAATATTTGAATTTATCAATATATTTCCAAAATAAATAGACTTATTATTGCATTTTTCTAAGCAAATATCATTTTTAGAAATCAACATTATAAAATAACAATGCAGATATATAAAAAAAAAAAATGCTGTGCAGAAACATTTCGAAATAGTTAAAAACAGTGGTTGAAGCCAGATTTTAGGGTATTTAGAACAAATTATTTAACAAGAAAGAAGTTCATCTCAAAGATGCGTGTGTGAGTATATATATACACATAATAATTTGAAGAGATATTAACATTTCATGTGCCATGTAAAGAATTTTGTAATCTTTTAGACATTATCATATTAATAAAAAAAATCAATCAATCTTGACTTGAGAATATCAATCAAAAATCCTGCCTAAAGCAAGTACAATGGATTATAATTATTAAATAAATAATTTGATATATTATTAAAAAAAATATTAATGATAATTTATTAATAATTTTTTTTTAGAGGGGAAAATATTTTTTTCTATTTGGTTATCTAATTTATTTTACTATTTAAAAAAATTATTTTCATAATTCAAATTTTCATCATGCAATATATAATAAATATATGTCAAAAGTAAAGCAGTTAAATTGTAACTGAAATCACTTGGCCCAAATATGTAGGATTAACCAAGTGAGAGTCCTATATATCTATAAATAGTGGTGAATTTTGTCCTTTGGAGTAAAAAGAATATTTGGATTCTATTTATAAATATAAAAAACAATTGAACATTTGTAATTTAAAATTTTCTCTTGAATAATCCTGTAATTTCTGTTCATGATCTCAGTTATTTGCATTCTATTCAATACATTCAAAATATTAAACCACAATTTTTGAAATAATAAATCAACATAAAAGAAAGTTTTATGAGGAAATTCAATCTTAATCATTAACACTGACTTATGGTCCACTCAGAACTTTTATACCCTTAAGTTATAACCTCAAAACAGCACTGATTATAACTTTTCTGTTTTATTTTTTAACAGAATATCAAGTTTCAATACTGCGGCCATAACTATTACATTAATCTTTGTATACATTATTCTTTATGAATTTCTTTCAAATCAGAAAAAGGAAATAACTAAAAAAATAAAGCGTAGCTGAACTTCAATAATTGCATTTGGATGTTTCTTACAAAGACAGGCCAAGTGCCTCATTTTATATTATTCTGCTGGATAATGGACACTCCAACTTGGGACTGTTTAATTTTTACGATTTAAGAATTATAAATTTATTTACCGCACATTGATTATGTAAGTAATATTTACTAAGGCAATAAACCTCAAAAGTGTGCGCTTGAAAATGCGAAGATAGAAACCTCTACAGGTCTTAACCACAAGCTCACGCTTTTCTTCCAAAGCATAAGCTTGTGGTTAAGATCTGTAGAGATCCCTACCTTCGCATTTTCAAGCGCACACTCTTGAGATTTAAGAATATAAAAACTGAATAAATTATATGTAAGTGCTCACAAACATTTTCTATTTTTCTATATTCATATTTCTTGAAATCATATTATATATAATGTAACGAGCACAGACGTTCGTTACATTGTTTTTTTTTATTTATTAAACATGAAAGTAAATTAAAAAGTTCGCATTTAAAAATTTTCTTTAAGAATTAAAAATTGAAATTAAATATCTTAAACTCGTATATATTAAATCGCACAGAAAAAAAAAAATTATTAAAATAAAACTGTATTAAAAATAGAAAAGGTATTTTAAAAACAAAAACTTAAAAAGATTTAGAGATAAAAATATATTTTTGATTTGGAAAACAGGTTAATTAATCAGAAATGGAAATGATTGTTAATTAGTTAAATGTAAACCAGCCTTGGGCATTTAAATGTAAAAACATCGGTCAGATAGGAAAACAATAGAAACTATTAGCAAATAAGAAGAAATCCCTATGGAATCGGACCGCAGCGAAAGGACCATCGCATCGGTGACGTAATGTAAATTCAATCCTTCACATTAATATAAAAAGGACAAGTTTGGAAATTATTAGTGTGATTATGATTATTACGATGTGACAGATAGGTGTTAGTGCGGGAGAAGGGATTGAAGTGACGCACGATTCAATCCCTTCAGTTTTGCCAAAGAAAGAAAGAGAAATGAACTATCGTTTTCTACATTGAGGACCAACTAAACTAAAAAAACCTCCGAATAAATAAATAAACAACGGCTAAATGGATACCAACCTTTTTAGGACGGCGTGGGAATTCACGTTCATGGCAAGCAACGGATAAAGATGAACTGTTTTAAACCGTAAGAACTTTATAAATAATGAACATTAAATTAAAATTTTCTATATTTAAATGATTGCAATATGATCCTATCTGACCAAACTAAATTCTTTATTAATAATGTTATTTGATGTATTTTTTTTTCTTATTTATGTAAAATCATTTCCATTTATTTATTTTTTATTCTTTAAGTTTTTATCATGATTTTTTTGTTTTTCGTTAAATTAATTATATAAATGTTAAACTTAAGTCGGGCGTGAATGGCTGTATAGATTTGTAAAGTTATATTAGGGGAGGGTAATCTTAGGTTATTTATGTCGTTGTTAGATTGGGTCAATGGATTGGATATATTGATGTAGTTAGTAGATGTAGTCGGAGATTCGCTACTGGCAGAATAGTTTATATTTACGCCGCACTCACCCGTTTGCCTATGAAAGGAATTATAAGACGGAGAACGCAGTTCCTTTCTATGGAGTTTTTTTTTTATTGTTCTTCTCGTTAGATAGATGTAATATCCCTATCTGATGAGAGTCAATGCCTTCTCTTAATCTTTTTGGTGCTGTCGTATTCCGTATTACATTGAATACATCGATGTATCAGATGAATTGATGCCAGTTTGACTGCGAATTTTAGCCTAAGGTTAAATAGGGATATAATATTTTATTTTCAAATGCAAATCTACGTGGTCTATTCATACTTGACCCTAAATAAAAATGCATTAAATTTAAGTTGTTTATAGACGCTTGTTTTGGGTTTTCATATTTGATCAAAATATATAGACATTCGATAAATAATGATACCTTACGGTGAGTATCTAAAATGTATTTATTCGTATGTCTTTTAAGTTATTGGTGACAATGCAAGTATCTTATGGTGAATACTATTGGGTTACATATAAATTTCCCTCCGCAATTGTCAGTAATCAATAATTTTGTATTTTGATCGTTTATGTTTCTTTTGAAATGTTTTTGACTGTGAAATCTATGTAACCGATCTATATTCAACATTATAAACAAGCTTTCATAAATTTATATGTGCGAACTTAATTAAAATGTAAACTTATAATATACTAGAAATTAAAAATGTAAATTAAAATCTAAGGTAAAGTTAAAAATAATGTTAAATGTTAAAATGTAAAACTAATTTAAAATAATTTTAAATCTTATATATATGTGCATAAATAAATGTTTGTATGTTAATTACTGGCAGTGGCTTATTTTATTTAATATTGAAATATAATTAGATAAGATATTATATTATTTAATCTCTGCTATTCCACTGAGCTAGTGACATGGGCTAACGACCGGAATCAAAATTTAAAAAAAAAAAATTTTTTTTTTTTACTTACGTATCTGCCTACTTTATAAATTTTTCTAGGTTCAAATGCCTAGATGGCGCCCTGTAGTGCAGATTACGTAAGTCTACCTACTCCGGATCATTACAATAATAATTATATACTTATTTCAATTTATTTCATTCAAATATACACCACAAAACAAATATCATAAGAACAGAACATTGATAGATATGATTCTTAGATATAGATAAAAATCAGACTACTATATGTTATTTCGGATTGAATTTAAATTAACTTAAGAGTAAAACAATGTTGAAATAATGTGGATATGACAAACTGTAACACAATGAAAAACACACCACAACTTAAACAACAAAAGTTATATCAAACATACATTATTGATATGACAGTCGAAACATATCAAAATATGTACACGAATGAACAATTGTAATAATTTTTTTTTTTTACTTTTATTTTTTATAAATATAATTATTGAAATTTTAAAACAAGATTTAAATAAAATGTTTTTGAAAATTTGGGGCTCAGCTTATGTAAGCCTCAGACATTCATTTCTAACATTTTTGTAAAAATCTGCCAGATTTATAAAGGCTGTTTTATTTAGTTTCAAACTTTAAATAGTTTGAAATTTTCATGACATCTGACTGGAAATAAAATAGATATAAAAAGTGGCTATTGCATGGGTATGTATAAAACAAAACTTTCTACTGATGAAAGCCAATAGCATGAAATTAGTCTGCAATTTCTCAACAAGTATGTACTGATTAATATCTTATTCAAAAAAAATTGAGTAAGACAAATTACTGCTGCCAAATGTTTCATAGAAATTCAATTACTTATATGACTTGTGTATGAAAGTCAATAATAAATTATGAGTTCAATAAGGTAAAAACTCTCTATATGTATTGCCACTCAGTGCAAGCCAGAGTAATCAATGGATGCCAGAAGGCTTATGCATAAAATCCCCATCTAGTGCCTACTCATCCAATATCCCCAGACTAGTTTCTGGCTTGTGGCCTTCGTCAGTGAGGAGCCTTGGATCCATTGATTACTCTGGCTTGCACTGAGTGGCAATACATATAGAGAGTTTTGCCTGTTTTAATAACAGTTAAGAGCAAGCATAAGAAATGGTAATCATGTGAATTCAATAAGGGTAATATAGCTGCCTAAATAAGAGAATATTGATATTAACCTAATTGCACTGATTATCCCTAAAACCTTTACTCTTCAGATATAAATATATATAGATAGATACTCATTTGCCAACCAATACTGGAGAGCTAGCTGGATTAATTATAGAATGGCTACCTGAAAAAATCCTGAACTTGTTTGGAAATTCTCAATTATACTCTATCTCTATTTAAACTTCAATTACAGGCATGATTTATTAAACACACTAACTAATACAATATTGTTCCACCATAATTTATTATACAAGAAGCCCATGACAATGTTCAAATTTATAAAAATATAAATTACTTTTATTCCATATTGAACTTCAAATATATATATAGATAGATAGAAAAAAACAAGAAAGGCAAAAGCAATTCTCCACTTTACTATCACTAGGTAAACTAGAGTAATCAGTGATTATCAGATGCATATATAATCCCTATCCTTAATATTTGAACCCTATCCTCAGACCAGTTTTGCTTTTATCAATGAGACCTGGGGGTCATTATTTTTCTGACAATGAAATTCTGGTAATCCCTGATTACTTTACACTAGATAGCAGTAAAATGGAGATTTGCTTTTTTCTTATTGTTTTTTTTTTTGAGAGTGTAGGATGAACAATTATTAATAAATAAATGTATAAATATATATATAATCAGATTTCTGTAAATCTGAATATAACTGCTTTCTGTTGAACCTACCCTGAATTAAATCTTCCTTTGTAGTAGGCGGAACTGAAAATTGGTACAATTCTTCATAAATAGATTTACCAGAAGTTGAAGGCATGACTTCTATAAACTGAAATGAAATCAACAATAAATTATAGTAACAGAATAAAGAAGTTTTTAAGAAAATTTGTTGCATTAAAGTGTATAAGAAAGAAGTGTTATAAGAAATATAACAGAATAAATAGATAACAACAGAAATAATTTACAAAAATCAAGGTGTAAACAGATCTTTTTTTGTTTTTTTGAATGCAAAAAAACTTGCTATAAAGTATTCGATATTCTTAGATGATGTCTAAAAAATATCTTCCTCTACATACTCAATTCAAATGTCAATAATGTTCAACCTGGCAATCATGATCTGATTATGATGCTATTTTTATAATAATGAGGAAATGGAAGTATTTGATTTTTTTTATTATTATTATTTAAAAATGCTTTATTTTTTATTAAAATAAATGTCTGTGGAAAGTATACTAAGAAGTCTGTTATTGTCAAAAAAGTACTCAAAACACTAATAAAAGTTGAATGAAAATAAGTGTTCTACAGACAATTTAATTTAAAATTAAAATTTGCCTCTTTAGCTCTCTTCTCTCTTTCTCTCTATATAAATTGCTTGTATTTTAATGTATATTCTATATAGTTTGATAAATTAATAAATAATTAATTATGAGAATGTACTACAGGGATTGGCTAAAATGTTGTTGTAAATAAAATTTGTCCATTCGAAAGAATAAGGAATTATAGTGATTTGGTCTTTATAATTATAGTTTATGATTATTCAAAAACGTAATATCGGAGATGATCATTTTGTAGTTATATGGCTATATATATATAGAAGTGAAGGTTTATTTAAAAAACTATAGAGATTATGAAGAGACTGAATTGTAATATAATTAAACAGTCAAACTATTAACCATATAGAAAAGTTTCGGTAGTAGTATGAATACTGAACCCGTCCATCTGATGGCACACTTTTTCGCCAAATTCACATCAATATACTGATTCACGGGCCGTCTGTTTGTTTACATAATATTACGGTAAAAGATTTTTTTTTCAACCGGTTTTTAATTTTTTTTTGTCGGCGACGGTAAACTACCAAAGTTTTTTTTTTTATTATTCCACCCGGGTTTTTTATTTTTAATAAACAAATATTTTGTTTTTAGATGGTCTAGGGATGTTGGTTTGTTTGTAAATTAACAACTAACTGTCCGCAAGTTTTTTTACATAATATTACTTACGTAAACCAAATTTTTTTTTCACAAGGTTTTTTTTTTTTTGGTTCGTTTTTTAAAGAAACAAACACTTTGTTTTTAGATGGTGTATGGGTGTTGGTTTGCTTTTAAATTATCGATTGGTTTATTTACACAAAAATATGCTAGCAAACACTTTGTTGTTTTTAGATGGTGGAGGGGAAGGGGAGTTGTTTGTTTGCTTTTAACTTATCTTCTTTCTTTTTTTTTGGTTGATGTTTTAATTTGCTGAAAGACTTCAACAATTCGGTACTTTTGAATAAACCAACACTTGGTTTTTTAGAGGGTGGAGGGGAGAGGGGTTGTTTTGATTTTGAATTGTTGTCTTTTTTTTTTTGGTTAATTTATTACGAGGCTTTTTTTTTGTTTGTGTCAAATCTTTACGCTACAGAAAGCTTTATATGATAGCGAAAAGTTCTTCATTAATTTTTTGGACCTTTAATTTTAAAAAAAGACATAAACAGTTCGTTTTTAAAGAACACTTTTTTTGTTAAGGCAAATGGGGTGGGTGGAGTGGCAGGAAGATTTGTTTTGATTTTTAATTATCAACTTTTTTTTGGATTTTCTTTTTGAACATTTTATTATGTTACCACACAGTTCTTTATTATTATTTTATTTTTTTTGGTGGGGCCTTTTGAATCAACTCTTAAACACTTTTTTTTCTTTGTATAATAAAATATTACCTACTACTTTAACAATTAATGAAACTTATCAAATATTATCTACCTACTTTATAATCATGTGAACAACAAAAACAACAATAACGTTTCCCCTAAAATTATTTATTGAATCAAAAATAAACGAAACTTTTGACAAGTTGTGAATCAAAATAATTAAATAAACAGAATTTTGGGGGGCATAAAAAACAAAAACAGTAGCCGTCAAAAGTAATATTAAAAAAAAAAGAAAATAGGAATCCAAAATAAAAAAAATCACTTCGACATGCTCATCTCTCCTAGTATGGCCCGAAAGAGGTCCTGCCCTTTGTGGAGATGTCGCCACAGGAAGTCTGCTAAATAATTATCAAGGGTTGTCCTTGTTGCGCCATGCTATTTCTTGTCTGCCACTTCAAAACTCCCCCCAGTTACTCGATGTTCTGTGTATAGACACCTGTGATGGGGTTGACAAAGTTGTAACGGTGATTTTACCGTCATGTGTGAAAAGCCTCCAGCCTCCAGGTCAGATATTCTATAGCCTTTCCAGCAATCACTGTATATTATTGTTCCAGGCTGAATATTGTCGAAGATAGCCTTGAGCAGTGGTCGCGGAGCGAGAGAGTACCGCCACAGCGAAACATTCATTTCACGGCATATGCCGTCAAACAGCCATTGCTGGGGCAACATACGGCCCTGATGGTTCTTCCTACTACTGAATAGGGTCTCGTTCACTTCTACGATCTTGTTTGGACCCCCTATTTGAGTGCAGGGGCGCAAGACGAGACCCTCCCGGCAAAGTTCCCGAACACCTGTATTCTACTGAATGAGTATGCTTCTTGAGATGTTAAGTTCCTCCACACCGCGTTTAACTGTCAGTTCGTCGCAACTCCAATAATAAATTAGTCTCGCAGCTGTAATTAACAAGATTTTGGAGCCCTCAAACCAACTCACCTTATGCAAATTACAGGTACGTTTGCAGAAGTGGCAACGAAATTACCAAAGCCTATAATTAACTAATATCATGTTTTTCAAAAATAATCTTTTTAAGTTTTGGGCATTTCAAAACGATAGTGAAGCATGTGTGACGACATGACATTTCTTAATATGTAATATTAATTACATTACGCTTTTTAAAAAATATCCGACATTGAATTTTTGCAGAGTTTTGTATCTTACAAATACTGCCACCATCAAATCAGACCTTAGCGAGAGTTCAAGAGCACTCACTTGAAGAATACTGTCACAATGCAATGGGCATCGTATTTCGTTACATAATCATAGAATACATCGCCCTCAGGCGGCCTGTTATGGCTCAAAAAACACCTCTTGTACTGTCAGCCATAACTTAAGGCCGCTAAAACGGTATATTGATGTGCGTTTTGTGAAAAAGAGCGCCATCAGATGGTCAGGTTCAGTATTCATACTACCACCAAAGTTTCTTCACAGACAGTAAAAAAATCAACTAAATGTAACCGATTGGTCCTCAATATCTCAAATTTAATTCTCACTCTTTGTTTATTATTTTGATCAGCAATTGCATATATTCTACTTTTTCTACAATTCTTAATTAATTTTTTAAGAATTTCTACATATTTGCAATGACTACATAAAACATCTTTATCTAGCTGAAAGCAAATATTTTGATGAAACATTGAGTTATAATAATATTCTATACGATTGTTCTCAAAATCTATGAATTATGATTTAAATATATATTAATGATGATCAAATGCTATTATTTGATCATTATATTTTGTAATCTAATAACTGTACTAGCATTCAGATAGAAAACTTAATATATGCATACTAATATCTAAATTGGCAAAAGCAATGCTCATTCTTAGCAGCCGCTTTATATTGTTATTAGCACAATTATACAAAATAATGGTCTGATACAGTATTGCATAATTATTTTATGTTTGTTTCTAGATTATAAACTATTATTTGCTTAGAAAAATATAATTTTTTTAATAATTCCTATAACAAATGATAAGTCTCTCAGTGTATGGTAGGTATGGTAAGGTGATAAAATCAAACAAAGTGTTGCATAATCCCAAATATTATATTCACATTTTTAAGTTTGAAAATTTATAATGGTTTTAAAAACATGTACTGTACACTTTTATTAGTTGCTACAACAAATGATTGATGTCTAGATTTTAGGGCATGAAAGTTATATAATACGACAATATATATGACTATCCAATATCCTTTTCTAATATCAACTTTGATAGCAAAATCATTTTGTCAAGGTTAATGTTAATTAGAACAATAAATAAATAAATGATTATCCTTTAATACCTCAAATTGATCCACCAAAGTATGTACACACATACACATTTATCACCTAGTTAAATTTTTAGTTTGTACATCAGACTTTCAATCTTAGAAAGTTTATTTTAAATACACTCAGAATTCAAAATTTAGTGTTCAAAAAGTTTATCTTTTTAACAAATGTTCAATAAATGATAACCATAACATTTAGCTCTAATTATTTCTTATGTAAATCTACTTTTTTTTTAAAAAGTCCGACAAACATTTGAATAAATATTATTCAGATTAAAATAAAAATTAATCACAGTAAAATCAAATGATGTAGTTTTAAACTTAGAATTTTTTTTTTTTTAAAAAAATGAAATACATCAACATTTATTTATTGTTTAAAATAAAATAATCTTCTGCTCTAAAAAAAATAAATTACATAACTAAATTTACCGAAGGAAAAAGTGTCTTCATGTGAGGAAAGAATTCAGCATGGTCTTGATAATCCTTGACAGTAATCCCATTTACCAAAACAACCACAGTATAACTTATCTTCTTTTGACCTGAAAGCCTAAAGAAATATTAAAATTACAAAACTGGAAATAATAAAATTTAACATTAATTTTTTTATAAAAAGCAGAATTTTAATTCAATTGTTAAATCACTATTGAACAAATAATGTCAATTGCAATATCAGCCTTAGAATAAATTCAAATCCTAATTTAAGTACAGTCAATAAGGATTGGCTTATGTAAAAATAAGCTCTAAGCATAAATGTTACACGTATACTTTTAAAACACTTACTGACCGGTGAATGAACGTAAATTTAATGTAATAGCGCATGTGTGAAGATTAATTTTCTTCCACAAGATTATATCTTGTATAAGCAAAATTATTTTCCATGATTTTATAAATATTGTTCATATGATGAGACAAATAGAAGTATTAAAAATGAAAATTGTGCTATTTCATTTAAAATACTCTTGTCAAATATGTTCTTTTTTTCTCTAGACATATTTTTGTCTAAATAGATTTTTATAAATATTTAAAAACTTCATTTTGACTTTAATTTTATACTTTATATATATAATTAATTGTTGCTAATATTTCACTTAAAATACATTTTTTATTGATTTACTTACTACATGTATGGCTTATAATATGTAGATATACATAACTTTGCTTCAGGGAAAAAAAAACTTCTTTAAAATATTATAAAAAAAATAACTTGATCAAATTTCTAAACTACATATATATAATGAATCACTATTATAGAGTCACAAAAAAGTATAAATGCATATACTATATGAGTAACTAAATAAAGAAAACAATTAAAGATCTCATGTTTAATAAATATATTTATTAATTTGGATAAATATAGAGTGAATGAGTACTTTATTTATTAAATTTAAAAAAATGAAATATTTTATTAAATTATATTAAATGATAATGAATGCCTTATTACCTTATTAAGATTAGAAAAAAGATAATCATATGTTCACGAGCTAGTGTTTAAAAAAAAAAAGATTGCATCTTTTTTTGTTGTTGGTTGTCAAGTGATAAAATAACTTTAGAAGGAAATGTACATACATTTTTCTCTAAAACTTGTTTTACTTCAACATAATTTCATCAATAGATTTTGGATTTGTAGCAAATCAATATACTGTGAGTAAAAAATTATTTAGGAGGGAGGAAACACAAACTTCCCCTCATTTGATATCTTTATAATTAAAATAGAATGATTAAGAACAAATGTTCTGCCAACTGCTATGGAGCTCTGACCCTTAAATTTACCATGGATTGTAACAGTGACAATAGGAATAATTGGATATCATCTAATGATTAAAATGTTTATAGATCCTTATATTTGTGTTTTGCTAGTATGGAGATGCCAAAGGTACTATAGGATAAAGAAGCTTAAATCGAAGTTACATAGATACTTAACTTGGTAACAAACACCCATAGACAAATTTCTTAGAATTATCTACTCAAATGGCTTTCACTTGCCAAAAATAGTTAAAAATATAATGGTAACTTCTGATAAATATTTAAAAGAAAAAAAATCTTTCTTTTTTATTAATAATCTTCGTTATAAAGCAATTTTTTTTCTTTCTATCATTCGATATGCACTTCAATAAAAAAAAAAAAAGATAAATCAAGCAAGTTAGGCTTGAACTAATTATTAACATATGACTTTTATAAAACCAATCAAAATTTAAAAATATAATTAATATTTCATATAATTTAAAATTATAAAATAACCTTTATTATAAAAGCTTATCTTGATTTTGAATATTTTCTTTAAAATAAAAAAAAAATTTATAACATTAAAAGTTCATTACCTTTTATAGTTTTTTTTTTGTGTGTGTGTGAAAAACCTATCTAATTAACCCTTTATGATTTGATTGTATATGTCAATAATTTTAATTATAGATCATATCTTTTGATTGCAATCTAGCAGGAATAAATTATACATATTCATTATATGATGTTAGATTGCAGTTATTAATTAAATTACATTATTTGTTTAAACCATGAGTTAATGTTTATATTAATAAATTTATACTTATTATTAATCTAAATATCTGTTGATTGACCTTTCACACAAATCATTCTATTATGTAAAATCATCTTATTACAAAATTTATTTTATTATTAAGGCATTTAATTGTACATCCTGTTCTATATCTTATCAGCATATTAAATTTTTCTTTGCCA
This sequence comes from Epiperipatus broadwayi, assembly GCA_028023455.1. NCBI lineage: Eukaryota > Metazoa > Onychophora > Udeonychophora > Euonychophora > Peripatidae > Epiperipatus > Epiperipatus broadwayi. The sequence continues at coordinate 9,276,376 of JAQFVV010000015.1, forward strand.
AGCAAAAAACACTTACCTCTGGACCCATTGGTGCCTTACAAATTCATCAGTCCATTGTAGATTAAATCTAAACTATAATAGAGCCTTTTGCAGATTAATTCAATTGTTTATTTATTAGGGTTTTTTTTTAGTTGATTAAGTGCAATATTTATTCAGTATATTTTAGATTGCCCAAATATGTAGTGCATAAGTGGAGAAAATTATTTGTTTCATAATTTTATTTATTATATTTCATTGCCCAAATCTATGAGGCATTTGCAGGCCAGCTAGCCCTGCTCAGTTATAATATTTATTATATTTATGATTACCCAAATCTGCAAGCTATTCAGTGAATAGTTAGTTTTATTTTATCTATATTGCTGTTGTTCGTTTTTCACCATAGTATTTATTATTAAACCAATAAACATTACATGATCACCATTTCTTATTCTTGCTTATAACTGTTATTAAAACAGGCAAAACTCACTATACGTATTGTGAGTTTTGCCTGTTTTAATATTTATTTATTATTGTTGATGACTAGTATTTTATTGTTCCATTACACTTCTAGCTTGTTCAAATATGTGAGCATTCGTAGGTCAGGCTTTTCATCTATTATTTTATTAATTGTCTATTATATTTTTGGCTTGTTCAACAGGGAAATATAGCTATTTATGAGATAGTGTCGCTTCATTAACATTGTTCTTATTTTATAATACTTTTCCATTCCAATATGAAAGCATTTTCATGATATAAATTGAATAATCACCTGCAGTAGATAAATAATGTTGGCATCTTTCATTAGCTGTCTATATTGTAGTATTTTTATTAATTAAATAAAATTTTGAATTAATACATGATACAATCCACTTCAAATTATCTTCATGATCTGCATTTTGCACAATCTGTTTTTATATCCTGTAAATTAAGAAGTGGTATCAATAACTCATAAAAATCAAAGTATGCTATTTCTTGAATTTCTCTGGTTTTAATTAAACATTTTAGAGCATATGACTAGAGGTTAAGGTTTAAGAAACATTACTAAAATAGAATGTAGATGAATCAAAATTTAAATGAAGAGAATATATTTATTCCTTTAACTCATATTGTGGAATTTGCCGTTGATATATACTATTTCATTTTATTCAAATTTGTTCTATTTTTTCACCAATTAATTTTGCTAATAATGTTTGATGGCACTCTTTTTCAACCAATGCACATCAATATACCAATTCATGGGCCATTGGTTTTTTCTCTTTACAGAATACTACAGTAAAAAAAAAATATTTTTTTTATTACTTTCTATACATAAAACTCGTACAGTTTTTTTTTTTTTGCCTTTTTAATAAACAAACATTTTGTTTTTATATGGTGTAGGGGTAGGGGGGTTGCTTTTAAATTATCAACTTTTTTTTTGATTTTGAGCTTTTTTTTTAATTTTGAATTACTGGTTTCTTTACATAATACTACAGCAAAAAATTTTTTTTTTTCTATATATCAAACTCGTACAGTTTTTTTTTTACTTTTTAATAAACAAACCCTTTGTTTTTAGATTGTAGAGGGGGATTGGTTTACTTTTCAATTATCACCTTTTTTTGGATTTTCAGCTTCTTTTTTAATTAAAGCCTTAATTAAACAATTCAGTTTTAATTAATAAACCAACAGATGGTTTTTAGAGGATGGAGGGGGGTTGGTTTGAATTTTAATTCTCGTCTTTTAGCATCTTTTGCTGATGTACTGGAAACTTCGCATATTAATTTTAAATGTGTTCGAATGTAGAATACATAAACAAAGAGATAGATTATTGGAGGGGGATTGGTTTGCTTTTAAATTATCGACTTTTGATTGATTTTGAGCTTTTTTTTTTTTTTTTTGCAGGAAAGCCTTATTAATCAATTCATTTTTAATAAACCAACAGTTGACTTTTAGAGGGTGGATGGGGGTTGGTTTGATTTTTAATTATTGTCTTTTATTTTCTTATTATGAGGTGTTTTTTTTTTAAAAAAAAAAATATTTACGCTACTGAAACCTTTATATGATAGCTAAAAGTTCTTCCTTTATTTTTGGGCTTTTTTCAAAAAGCCTTAATTAAACGGTTCGCTTTTAAAAAACCTTTTTTTGGGGGGAGGGAGAGTTACGGTTTGTTTGACTCCAATAGGAGATGAGCCTCAAAGCTGTAAGTAATAGGATTTTGGAACCGTCCTACCAACTTCCCTTATGCAGACCCCAGCTACACTTGCAGGAGTGGCAACGGAATTCCCCAAATCCTACAGTTGACTAAAACCATGCTCCTCACCCCACAAACGCATAGCTTCGCAGCTGGCAGATGTTCTCTTTCAGGAAAAACACAACAGCGTCAACTTGTGTGGCCGGCAATTCACTCTCCCTTCAACCAATTTTGAATACTTGCCAGCAACATATTACTGTTCTCACATGGATTCACGCGTAAACGTGCCTTTGCGCGTGAACTCGGCAGAACTCTGCTGAAAACCCTAACCTTTTCAGGTTGTATGCAGTTGAAAATTGCAGGGAAACGTGCGTGACCACCTGACAATTCTTAATATGTAATACTAAATTCACTATGCTTTCTCAAAATTTGTCCACAATGAATTTTTTGATAGTATCGCATCCTTCAAATACGGCCACCATCAAATCAGACCGTAGCAAGAGTTGAATTGCGTTCACTTGAGGAATACTGTCGCAAGTCAATGGGCATAGTATTTCGTTATGTAATCGTAGGATACATCGCCTTCTAGGCAGCCTGTTATGGCTCTAAACAGCACTGTTGTAATGTCAGCCGTAAGTTAGGACGCTAAAAGAACGCCATCAAGCGGTAGGGTTCAGTATTCATACTATTACCAATAAATCATAAAAATTCCTTAATACTTAAGTAATAAATTGTCCAAAACATTTCAAATGTTGGCTAAAGAAAAGATTTATTATATGTATTCATTTTTATTAAACGTAGCTGAGTGTGCTTTCAGTTTATAAAACCAGATTCATAGCATTTGTGGGCTGGTTGTAACATTTTGGCCAATTTATTACAAACAAGAATGAAAAGAATAACAAGGAATTTTAATATTTAAGTAAAAACTAAGTGAATAAACATTACAGAATGTCAGCAGAGTCTAAGTGTATATATAAAATTATACCTTAAGAGAAATGGACTTTTTGAACCTAAAGGAGCTGCTACTACGAACTGCTGTAATTCTTGAAGAGTGATTGTGCGTGTTTCACTAATCAAATTCTGAGAATTTTCTTCCATTAAGAACTTTTGCAATAAAATTACTTTTGGGCTGCACTGAAAATAAAATTAATTAGAACAATTTTAAAAAAGACATATATATATAATAGAATCATTAATGACCTATTAATAAAAAAAAAACAATTACAATTATAAAACATTTTTTGTTGACAAATATTAAAAAAATTATATTGCTAAATTATTCATAGTCTGATCTCTCTTTAAGAAGAAAAGTTAAGAAGCTTGGTTCTCATCTGATCCTTCGTGTCAGCCGCATGTGGCGCAATTTCTAATCAAAAACATATTAATATAACGTTCCCGGGCCAGCAATTCTCTATTAATATTGACTTTTTTTTGTTTGTTTGTTTGTTTACAAAGTTTACTTTCTTTCGTTTCTGAATTATTTTTCCCAAATAATATTTTTGACGATGGTATAATAATAGTTGTTTTGTTTTTTTTAATTTTTATTGACAAGAGGGTCTTTTTTAGTGTGTGTTCAAATAGTAATTTGTGTTTTTTTTTTTAAATAGTATTACTGTTTTTGTAAAATTGGATTGCCGAAATTTAAGAGAGAACGGGTTTTTTTTGGATGGATCTTTAAATAATAGTTGACGTTACTTTGATAGGTTTCCATTTGATTGTCGACAACAATTAGTGGGAGGGGTGTTTCTGTGTACGATTAAATAATAATTTACGTTACTTTTATAGGTTTACATTTGATTGCCGACAACAATTATTGGGAGAAGTGGTTTTTTTTTGTGTGTGTGTGTGTTTAAATAAAAATTAAAACCGTTACTTTTATCGGTTTACATTTGATTGACAATCGATTTGACTTCCTTTCGTTTATAAATTATGGTTTTGGTTCTACAAATAAATATTTTTTGACAATGGGACAATAATAGTTGTTGTTTGTTTAATTTTTATTGACAAGAGTGTGTTTTTTGGTGAAGTTTCAAATAGTAATTTGGTTTACGTTTAAATAATAAGTTACAGTCTTACTTTGATTGGTTTACATTTGATTGCAGCACTAATTATTGGGAGAAGGGGTGACTTTTTGTGTGTAGGATTGTAGACAACAATTATTGGGAGAAGGGGTGAGTTAACCGTTTAAAGAATAGTAGTTTACGTTACTTTTAGTGGTGGTGTACATTTGATTGCTGACAATAATTAATGAGAGGGGTGTGTGTTTTGGGGTGATGATTAAATACTAATTTACCTTCCTTTTATTTTACATTTGATTGCCGACAACAATTATTGGGAAAAAGGGTTGTTTTTTTGTGTATGTTTAAATCAAAATTGAAGTTACTTTTATCGGTTACATTTGATTGACAACCGATTTTACTTTTTTTTTTTTTTTTTCGTTTATAAATTATGGTTTTGGTTTCCACAAAACCTAATATTTTTTGACAATGGGACAATAATAGTTGTTGTTTCTTTCATTTTTATTGACAAGAGCGGGTCTTTTTCGGTGTATGTTCAAATAGTAATTTGGGTTACGTTTAAAAAATAATTGGTTTACCTTACTTTTACTACTTTACATTTGATTGCCGACAACAATTAGTGGGAGGGGTGTTTTTGTGTACAATTAAAGAATAATTGTACGTTACTTTTATTTTTGACATTTGATTGCTGACAATAGTTATTGGGAGAAAGAGTTTCACGTTTTATTTTTTGTTTGTGTGTATGTTTAAATCAAAAATTGAAGTGACTTTTATCGGTTACCATTTGATTGACAACCGATTTGTCTTTCTTTTTTTTGTGTTTATAAATTATTTGGGTTTTCCCAAATAATATTCGCTTTGACAATGGGACAATAATAGTTGTTGTTTCTTTAATTTTGATTGACAAGAGCGGGTCTTTTTCGGTGTATGTTCAAATAGTAATTTGGGTTATGTTTAACTAATAATTTACGGTCTTACTTTGATTGGTCTACATTTGATTGCCGACAACAATTAGTGGGAGGGGTTTCCCCCCTCCCCCATACTATTAAAGAATAATTAATGACGTTCCTTTGATTTCACCGTCTGATTGCCAACGACAACAATTATTGGGAGAAGAAGTGTTTTTTGGGCTATGTTTAAATAAAAATTTTAGTTACTTCTTTTATTTGACATTTGATTGCCGACAACAACAATTATTGGGAGAAGGGATGTATGTTTAAAATAAAAATTGAAGTTACTTCTTTTATTTTTGACATTTGACGAAGGCCATTTGGAATCCCTCAAACAAGCTTGCCTTTACGAAGTGAACATTTCCGTCGTCGGCCACAACGAGACTTACAAATGAAAGTCAAAAGATGTTTTTGGACCTCAAATCTGCATATATTTGCCGCACAATCCAATCTTTTCTTTCAGCAACAGGATGATTTTTTTTTTTCTGCTGTAGAAATATTCCAGCGCCGGCTTCCGTGTCTGGCAATTCCCATCTCTTTTCAAGTTTTTCTGTTGTTTGAATTAGCCATCTTCTTGGTCTTGGAAAATTTCTCGCTAAAATGTGACTCAAAGCGTGATCGTTTAAAAATTTTGGTACGCTACCCCACCCTAATCGAGAATTTAGGAGGCTTATAGCTTTACGAGGAACAATCACGACACTGTTTAAATTGTTAAAAGGTAACAGTACATCAATTCGTCTTAAAAAAAAAAAAGGCCCCAATGAAAATTTAAATACTTTTGACACGATCAAATTAACACACCCTCGTACGATATTGTTACATCAAATACATAACACAGCATTACGATATAGTGCGTGATACAAACAACTACGGCATTTTCCTCTGCTTTTAGCATCGGAAAAAGCCACATCGTTAGCCGCTAAGCCGAGTTAACACTCTTTCTAGATTTTATTGTAGAAAGAAATACTTAACTCCGAGTAAACATTCTACCTTTTAGCGTAGAAACAAGACTTAAGTCCGAGTTAACAATCTTTCTAGGATTTATTTTAGAAAGAATGCTTAAAGGCTTGGCCGCAGAAACGGCATATTTCTAGAAATTTAGCTAGAAATTGCGCCACCCGCGTCTGACACGAAGGATCAGATGAGAACCAGAAGCTTTTTTAAATCAGCAAAAATTTTAGAGCTGCCTTTTTTTAAAAAATGAATAAATAAATAAATCTATTTTTAAATGAATTTTAAAAATATCCAAAATGCAAAACTCAGTTTACAATGGGGATTTTATGCACAAGCCTTCTGGCATCTATTGATTACTCTGGTTAGCACAGGGTGGCACTACTGTATGGAGAGTTTTGCCTTTGTTTACAACAATTATGTGCTAGTATGAGCACAGGGTGGCACTACTGTATGGAGAGTTTGCCTTTGTTTACAACAATTATGTGCTAGTATGAGATGGTGATCATGTGATGTTTAGTAATATTTATACATTCAATATTTGTTCAAAATTCTGTATTTTAAAAGCACGAATAAAATTTAAAAAATCGCAATTAATAATGCTACTGATATTAAATCAAATGTCACAAAGTATCATTAATGTAGATTTTAAATTCACTTTTCCTTAAGCTTAATTCATACACATTATCCAGATTAATCTGAAAAATTAAAAATTAAGTTGCTATATAATGAATGCACTGACACTATGTTTGCAGACAAAGATGTTATAAAAGCAACCTCATTTTTACTCTTAAAACATTCTCTTTGTCAGCAAACACATTGCCAATATATTTACTAGGTAGCAATTTAATTTTTAAATTGTCAGATTATTTTGAATAATATGTACAAATTAAACTTAAGGAAATGTTCATGGCTATATAAAAAACACAAGTAAACAGATACAGTTTTCTAACATTTTCTCGTAAATGCTACTAAATCAAAAATTAATATTTTGATTATAAAGAGGGAGAGGGGCTTTTTGTGAGTAAAATACATTTATAGTATAACATGATTGGTTTAGTAATAACAACACATTCTCCAAATATAAAACTTTAATGTCTGCATAAGATTGAAAATAATAAACTTTAAGTGCCAAAATACTGAAAAGAAATACTGGTATTAAAGAAATATTAAAAATTTCCAACTTGCAAAATTATAATCACTCTTGAAAGAAATATATTTTATAAGGTAAATAAACAAAAAATCAAAACAATTTATTTGTTGTCTGACATCTACCAAATTACCACCTAAAATACAACTAGAAAATCCTAACATCTCTGCCTATGGATCCACGGAATAAATTACACAAGGATTATGAATAACTTTGACAAGAATTTGAACGATATTAAACTGATTTTGGACATTTTAATCTTTACCTCATAACAACTTTGCAAAAAGGCTAATGAACAGCTTCAATGATATAATTATCTATATATAACTTGGGCTTAAAATTATTTTTTATTTATATTCTAAATATACAAAAAATAATTTATTCGTATATGTTTCTTCTTGTCTTTATTTATTTTAATTTTTATAGGATAGAGGTGAATACAACATTCTTTTCTCTCATCACACAAGAATACAGGAAAAAATACCTATCTTAATTTTTACAAAATAATCAAATTATTTACTATAATTAATATTAACCCTGGTGTTATCTTATTTTTTTTATTATTTATAAAGTTCATGTGGTATACCAAAGTTTGGATATTGCCTTCTCATTCTCACTCCAATAAATTAGAAAGCATTTTATAGAAAATTACTTGCAATATTTTGATTTTATTTATTCATATCAGGAAAAAAAATTATATTTTATAGATTGTTTTTGTTAAAGAAACTTATAACACTTGGAACCTATTCATCTAGCACTCAGATTTAATTCTGATAATATTCTGTTTCAGAGCAGCCAAAGATTTGTGATTTAAAACTTTTAAATAAAAAACTAAACTGGTCCTATTATTAGCTAAAAATAAAAAAAAAAAGATGTTAAATCTTATCAGCTTATAGACTATCAAAAATTTATCTAGTACTCAGATTTCTTCAAATGAAATTTCTCTAATTGGAGAAGTTTTAATTATATTAAGATTCCAAAACCTGCTTCTTTGGAGATATCTGTAATGTAGAATCTTTTTTATAAGATATAGATACCCAGACTGCTGATTTAGTCAGACTTGAAACCTAATAATTTACCCAAAGAATTTCTTGTTCTTCATGATTTAAAAAGATGAGTTTATTGTCATCATCCCTGCAGATAAAGATAATATGACAATTATACTTGATCATTCTAATCATCCCAAAAAAAATTTTAAATTTATTAAATGACATCACATATAAAAAAATTATTAGAGATCCTAAGATGTATTTAGAAAAGACAAAAAATCTTATCAAATATTTCAGTATGGATGATGATATAAAAATTAAAATTTCTCTTAGAGAGGATAATTAAAATACATAAACCTGAAGTACCAATGATACCTACTGATTGGACTATAGGTTCCCCACAAATTATTAAACTTGATTTTTAGCCTAATCATTAATAGATAATATTCCATCTAAAACTATAAATTCAAACTATTTTATTTTGATTATTAAAAATTGAAAACTTGCCAAGCCATAATTTATTGGTGAGTTTGACATCTCATCTTTATCAGCATTTTCTTTTTGAGAGGCTTTATTTGTTATATCACAATGCATTGACTTGAATTCTTTACCAGCTCTTGTAATTGCTGATTTTTTCATGAACTTTTTTTTTAAACTATTGAATATTTGCTGCAGATATATAAATGATACATTTGTTATATGGCTTCTTGGAATCAACCTTTTACATTTCTTTCTTAGTTTTTCTTAATGGCGGACATATTGATACAAAATTTATTATGACAATTAAAAATAATGAACTTTTTTTATTAGATATTTTAATAGCTAAAAAACCTGATGTCACTCTGTCATATTCTGCTATTAAAAAATCTATCCATGCAAAACAGATATCTTAATTTTAATTTCCAATATCATCCTGCTCACATATTTTCTGTGACTAAAAATCTTTTGATGAGAGTATATTGACTGTCTAATAAAGATTATCTTGGCCAAGAAATAACTCTACTGATGACAGGAAGAAAAATAATGAAATTGAACATTCTTTATCTGAATATAGAGCAGTTTTGTCTTATGTTAAAGAAGTTACTGATAAGATCAGTAGACGATCATTTACTTTAAACATTAAAACTTCTTGTTCTATTAGCAAAAAACTTAAATTTTTCCATAAATCTGTACTTTCAGAACATCAAGATGTCTATAAAATTTAAAGGTTCCAATGCCCAAGAAGTTATGTAGCTCAATCAAATAAATGTATAAATGTAAGAGGTTAGAAATCAAAAAATACTTTCAATCAAATACATCAGCTTTAACTTAACAATTTAAACAAATGTGAGGAAATTCAATGCATTCCAACCTTATGGAGGACTATTATTCCATCTACTTTTTTCTCCCTCTAGTAATATTTTTTTAAAAAATCAGTTGATCATAAAACAAAAAATAATACAAAGACTTTGCTAATCATTCTCCAAATATGACTGGACAATTACTTTAAAAAAAAATTCTAATGAAAAGACTTTCACACACACAACATTTCTCCAGGACATCATAGTTTTGTCAAAAATGAATGACATTTCATTGAAACTTTTACAGCCCATTTCTGCAGAAAGGATATCTATATCTATGAATAGAATCCTTTTAAAATATTTAAACAGTATTCTTCAACAGCTGAACAGAAAAATTTCTCAGCAGGCAAACTGATGTACAGCATTCCAAAAAAAAAAAAAAAATTATTTAACTTCATATATATTATACAGGTGTAAACAACTCTAAGAGTGGTAATAAATTTTACAAATAACTATTTTAACATGCAGATGCACTTTCAGTAATTTTTTTTGCATTTTGTAATAGTCATAAAATGTATTACTGCAATTAATACTTTACTCTTTTATTATTACTACAATAATTAATTTATAATGAATATATATATATACACACACACACAAATTTTGTATTTTGTGTAATTTTTTAAAAAAGGGTAGTCAAGTATTTACTTTGCTATGACATCATTACCTGAAGGCATACTACTCTAATCTTCCGATCTTCAAGAAAATGGCGTACTATTCTAATCTTCCGATCTTTAAGATAATGTCACCTAGTGATTTGTGGACAAAGTTAATCGCTAAAATTTGTCCGCATATCACATGGAGACATTACATCAAAGATCGCAAGATTTTGGTTTCATTTTTTTTTTTTAAAAACAACATCAACAAATTTAAAACTTATTACGGTTTTTTTTTTTTTTGGTTCCACTTGAAATGGTATTATTTAGCCATCATCCCATTTCACCTACTATGTTCCATCGTAATTAGTATATTTTCCACCAGTTCGAACCCTCAGAGTCCACATATATAATCAGAAAAATTTATTTTGATATGTAATAGCGTATATTTACATTATGTGCACACATTTAATATATTAATGTCTGTATGCGTATAATGTATACACAGTTATAAATTTAAAATTAATAAAATATAATTAAATTAAGTTGTGTGAACATTGTTATATGTGTGTAACATAATGCAATAGATTTAAAGAAGCATTACAACTCTTTTAAATTAATAATATAAATTTGAAATATTCTCAGTTAAATACTCTTTATTTAAATGCATTGTTATAAAAATTTCAATTCCTGGGATAGTCTCACACACATATACAATAAAATGTTTACAAACTTAAAACTCTTTTAAAAAAAAGTTATGTTTTTAGAAAAAAAAAATCAAATGTCACAGGTCAAAAAATCAAATCTCTCGGATTAGTCATGTCAGTGTCTTCATTGCCATGACAACGTTCATGTAATCTTCTGACGACACTTACCGGCAGAAACAATGTTGAGCGTAATGGCGTCATAGCAAGGTAAATATGTGACTACCTTATTATATCTGAATTGTATCTAAATCTTATATTAAATTATGTTTTATGTATATAATATTTCACCGAATAATCATAAAATCTAAAAATTTTAATAGTTTTCAGAGCTATTGTTTTTCTATTAATTTTTTTCTAGGTTCTTAAAAAAAATGGATTAAGAGTTCACTATAATCCATTATAATAATATGATTACCAACATGAGTTGCCATAAGTGTGGAATTTCCTGAATCAATTATTTGCAGAATACAAGATTTCTATAATTTGTTCAATATTAGATTTGTTTTTCTATGTATCTACTTTATAAAATTAAAAGAAGTTAAATGGAACTATAAGTTTTAACAACCCACAGTAAGGTATTATTTTCATCTTAATACAAGCTCCCTTACATTTGAATAATTAATGTTATCTCAATTATGTAATATCATGCCTTTAAAAAATGCTTAAAATTTTATTCAATATTTATAATATAATATAATTAAACATACCAAAGGATTTATTACTGTCAAAAGATTATCATCAGGCTTTCTTAATTCGGAACAAGTGGAATCGTCAATTTTTCTTTTCTAAAAGTAAACAAACATTTACATATTTGATATTAAAAATTATATTTTGAAAAAAAAAAAAAAACAACAACATGAAAATAAAATGAACTTTTTTTTTAACACTAAAGGTAAAGAAATTATATTATTTATATTCAAAGCATATTTGAAAACCATTATTACTATATTAGACTTAAAAGTAATGCAGCAAAAATAAGATTTAAGTCTGAACATTAATAGAAGCTGCAACATATTTCTAGAGCAAATATTTTTTAACAGAAATTTTTAATCAACAAAGTTTGCAATATTTTGTAATCATTAGCAACAGCAAGAAAAATAGTCTTTTCTTTCTCGCACCCTTTCCTCATTATTTATGTTCTTGTTTTACCTCATTGGTTAAATTTACTTAAATAGATACAATGTAATAACTGAAACACAGGCTTATTATATACCTGTGTCTATATATATGTAATATATAGGGTATATGAGCACAGACTTTCACATGATCCACCACTCTCCACTCTATCTAATAACACTGTCTTTTCAACATATATGTGTTTAAGGGTATCAGTGTTATTAGATAGAGTGGAGAGTGGTAGGTCATGTGAAAGTCTGTGCTCGTATACCCTATATATTAAATAGATACAGAAATTAGCCATGAGATTCTTACACCAGAAATCATCTTACTTCATTAACTGTTTTAAAACAATTGTGTGAATAAAAACACATTTTCATCTTTTAATTATATATATTGCTTTAAATCTTTTCTTTTTGGATGCAAAGTCCTTGGCACTGAAAATACGACAGCAATAGGGCAGGATTATCAGGCTGGAAAATATAAATTATGATTTTGTATGATGTAGAATTTAATGAATGCAAGTTATTTGTATCTGGATTTGATACAGTGTTTTCATTTGGTGATAGGGCAGTGCTACTTAGGGATTGTCTGCTAATTATATATGTGAACATAATTAAAAAAGGAAGTCTAAAAATAACTTCTCATAAAATCTGGCCTAAAATGACATGACTAGAAAATGGCTCATTTAAACAATAAAAATAGTTGTAATGCTAGTAATGATAATGAAGTACAATATAACAGTGGTAATAAAGACAAATATGCCATTTCCCCCCCTATAAACAGGTACATAGACTATCCAAACCTGGCTTAAAAAATCAATTCCATGATATATTAACATAGATTTGCACTTATATCTAAGGATTTATCAAGGTTTAAGACTGATAAAGCTGTAAATCTGATCTTGCAGATAAAGGAATTTTGATATGGTAGATAGCTTTAAATTTTTTTGAAAAGCAGATCATCAAATAAATGGGAACTGTATGAAGATTCATTGCACGGTTAGCATTCTTAGATTTATCAAGAAGTACTATAAAAATATTATTTTTATTGATTTGGTCACATTAAGCAAGTTTGCAGTGCTGATTGAAAATAGCTGGTTGTCTGCAGAAAATTATTCCTACATCAACAAAACATCATGACTCTTAGTTTACATTTGTGTTAACAGCCTGTCTAGTATCTATTGATTATTCATGCTTACAAAAATTGCCAAATAGAAAGGCTTACTAATGTTAAATTTATTTATATTACGCAATTCAATATGAAAAAAAAAAATATGGTAGATCAGAATTTAGTTCAGTCCCATATAGCTATTTAAATTAGAGAGCTGGATTTAAAGACATTTTCATGTCCGAAATTTTCAGTTTCTACTTAAATATATGTATGAAATAAGTGCTGGGTTTAGAGTTGATATTTTGGACCTAGTGTCCGAATATTCTAGCTCTCCACTGACGTGAAGCCATGAGCTCGAAACCAGTTGGTCTGGAGATGAGAGAGTTCTGGATAGAGATTTTAAATATTTTCTCATATCGCACTTATTAATTAAGAGCTTGTTTGAGCTATTGGTAATCTCTCTGTAATATAAGCTTATAAAAGTAATGTCACGTTATATATGACTTGCTTTTTTGATTATTATTACTGGTAATGAAAACTTTAATGTATTAGAAATGAAAATTGATGTTAAATGTAGACTTGCACTATTTCCCAACTTTCTTTTCTAATTTTATGGCTTTGAAAGAGTTTATGAGATTATAAATGACTTCACGAGGTGGGCATCATGACAAGATATAGGTTTGATTATGATTTTTTTATTAGAATTAATAAAAAAAACAAAAACCATCTTGGTTTCTAGATTTACAACATGCAGATGATTGCTCTCTTTTTGTCAAATTATTGGTCCATCTAAAGAATGTTCTTAATGTTTTGAAATTAGTTTAATTAATAATGTTTACCAGCCAGTAATGAATAAAAAATCTTCAGTAATTTTTGGCTTGAAATGAGTAACAATTTAAATAAACTGATAATTTTTTTAGGTAGCAAGGTAAATTTGGATTTGTGGTGCAGCTCAAATTCTATATGTTGTTGCTATTTTACTCTTTATCTATCTAATTATATATTAAATATTCTGAATAAGAGTTAAAAATAAAATACTTAAAGACAATAATTATTTTAATTAAATAAAATAAAATGTTAGACTTACTACAAAAATAAATTGCATTTCTCTAATTTCATATTAAAAATAAAACGAAATTACCTTTACTTTCTTAAAATGTTCATCTTCATTTCTACCATGCTTTAATAAACTGCCTGGTTGTTGATCATTATTTACACCAGTTTCAGCAGTCAACAGTTCTGAAGATATTACTTCCCCTTTATGCATGATGAACCATTTGTTTTAAACAAAACTAAAACAGAATATTCGTATTATAAAATATATGTAGTTACAAATCAAAATAATTTATAAAGGAATATTAGCATTTCTTTCCTTTCAAGCATTAAGAGTCAAGAATATTTAGTGTCTTAAAACTAAAACTTTATCTTCTGTACTCTAATATCATCTACTGTAAACTAGAGTTATCAGTAGTTATCATCAGATGGCAGAACAATTTAATTCTCATCCCTAGATAGTAGTAGGGCATCGCACCAGGTTGTTTTCTGGCTTTTTGCTGTTAACAATACAATGGCTTAAAGATAAAGGCAAAAAAAAACAAAAAACAAATGGTCTGGGGATAATATATTATACTACCAACTAGTAATAATTGAAAATTAAAGCTTATAGTAAATAGCTATAAAATACAAGAACAAGAAACGCCCTTATAAAACCTTTCTATATAAATAATTATAAACAATTTTTGATTTGAACAATGTTTAGCACACAGTCAGAAAATTTGAAATATATATTTTTCCTTAATAAATTCTGCTTCAATTTCAGCTTGGAAACCTTCAAAAATACCCACACTTATTTATAAGTTTCTTCTAATAATCATGATTAATGTAAATGAAAATAGCAATAAATGAATTTTTTTTTTACACCATTAAAAATCACATGATCATCATTCTCTATACTTACACAAGCTGTTATAACAGAGGTAAAACTCTCCATACAGTAGTGCCATACAGAGTAATTAATGGATAAAAGAAGATTTTTGCATAAAATCACCTTGCATCCATTGATTTCTCTGGCTTGCACTAGGTGGCACTATTGTGTAGAGTTTTGCTTCTGTAATAAATGAAATATTTTAGCTAGTAAAATCAGGCTTGTATGTTTCATTAGATCTTTTCCTCAACTCTATTTTTATACAGTTGCTATCCAATTAAATTTTATATTGCATTCATAATAAAATTTTAATTATTACCATCATTAACAATAATTAAAAATGTCTAACAAACTTTTATATATTTTGATCAGTTATATCATAAAAGTAATCAACTCCCCCCCCCCCCCCAAACCCCATTGAATACATTTTATTTTGATAAAAACTCTTTTATAGGTCATTATAAGAATCATAAAATATCTCATTGGCATGCCTGCATTAGATGTTCAAATAACATGTAAGAAATATTATAATCATTATGCAAAGTAAAATTAACTTGACTCTTGTATGGCTTTTTAAATTGCTCATGGGCACATTCATATTATGGCATGCAATCATCTTAATGTTCGTCTTTCTTTTAATGCCAACCTTCCCAAATAGTTATACTTTTCTAATAAATTAAATTATGATCAAAATAAGACAATTTCAAGCAAAAATTTCAGGTCTGATATAATCAAATATTTGCCATTCATGATATTGGAAAATTTATTAATTGATGGGATTCTTTGAGATTGTGCATCTTAAAAGTTCTTTGCCCTTTTCACAGTCAACAATTTTCATTATATTGCAGATCTAACTTTAATATTATTTTATTCTTTAAATTTAATATTAGTACATTTTGAAGTATTTTAAATGAAACCAAACAGTTTCATTAACTATTTTCTGTAAGCAGTGTGGAGAAGCTATTAAATCATATATATATATAAGCGATGAAAATATTTTGAAAAAAAAAAAAACCCCCAAAAAATAAAAAACTTTATGTGTCAGAATAAAACTTATCAAAATATACTTAGATTATTAAACCCTCTATAAAATTTTCCACTCATTATATTTTTTTTATACTTGTTTCTTTGATGAAACTTGTGTTTGCACAGCTTATTATAAAAATTATTTATCATTAGTTTTAAAAACAAGCTGAACTATAAAGTTTCCATAAGACAAAATAAGTAAACATTTAATGTGTAAATTAAGTATTCCACTCTATAACTAACAAAGCATATAAAGTTATATACATGCCTAAAATATATAAATCAGTATGGTAATAGAAATCTATTTAGTGTAATACATATATAGGGAAAAAAAAAGTTAAAATATTGTCTTTAAAACATTTTTTTAATATCTTGTGAATTTTTTATGTCGAGCTAATGTAAAACCTTTTTACTACCAAATAGCATAATAAAAGACCAATAAGAAACTAAATTTTAATATACAATGACACATATAAATACAAAACAATAATAAAATAATCAATTAGAAATTAAATTACAATTGACAATAAACGGTTTATTTGTGCAAATATAATTACAAAAGAAATCTATATTTACTTACAATATACATTTCTTACATTGTTCAAATTTTCATTATAGTGATTAAAATGATGTGCAAACTGAGAATAATATACAATAATAAGTAATAATTATGTTATGTAAATATATTTTTACAAATATTACCAAAATCACACTTTTCTTTATTTTGCTGTAATATCCTATAAATGCAATTTATCCAAACCACTTTGAACACTTTTTAGCAAAACGTAAGGTGTATGTACTATATGTACAAATAAAGAGTTTTGCTAAAATGTATTTGAAGTGGTTTGGATAAATTGTATTTATATTTTTACCAATAAATTATCATGTATTGCAATTTAATTTCTTATTGATTAATCTTTCGTTTAAACGATTTTCATAATGGAAATTTGAATGATGTAAAAAATATACACCCAAGGTAAAATTATCATTCCTTAGTAATCTTAGACATATAAATATTCAGACATTTATAAAGAAAAGATAGATGTTGTTTTAAAAATTGGCTTTAATCACACTGAGTATACTTTCGATACGATGTGTATCGTAATCATAGCACTTTTACTTAGAAATACATGTCTATTGAATATCATGATTTAATTTATTACTTATTTAATTGTTCTGTAATTATATTTGCATGTATAAATATATTCAGTGAGTAATTTAATTTCTTTAGTCATTAGTCTTTCATTTACAAAATGTATCATCAGAGATAGCATTTATAATTAGGCTTTTATATCTTAATATTTTAATTTTCCAACTAGAGTAAAACTTAAAAGATTTAGTTTATCAAATGCAAGTAGAAATGTTAAATTAGCATTAGATTATATTTTGTATAAACTGCACAAACTCAGATTATTAAAACGTAAGAGAAATAAGATCTTTATAGTAATCAGAAATGATAATAGTAATTATTTAAAAATTATTACTTAATATCGCATATTACCTTCAACTTGTAGATCCATTTGATTCATGTTAACAAAAAGTTAGATAATATAAAAATGGGTTGTTTTCTATTCCCTCGTGCGAGCTGTTTGATGGCGTTGATGCTAATCAAAAACATATACATATTACGATTCCGGGCCAGGCCTGTGATTCTATATAAATATCGGCTTTTTTAGTTTTTGTAACAGGAAATTAGAGGAACTAATAGTAAATAATATTACTATTTAAAAAAAAAAAAAAATTTAGAAATTCACATTAAATTTAAAAATGATACCCGAATAATTGACGTTTTTTGGACAGTAATTCTTAAATCATAAAAAGGGTTGTTTTTGTTTGTGTGTATCTGTCAAAAGTTACGGGATTTTTTTTTAATCGAAAATAAGATACAATTATACTTTTTTTTTCAATTTACACAAAATTGCTACATTCACGCTAAATTTACAAACGATACCAGACTAATTTGCTTTTTTTTTGTTAGGGTGTATATATAAAGAGTACCATTCTTTAAATACTACATTTAAAAATGATACCCGACTATATTGCATTTTTTTTTTTTTGGACAGTAATAAATAAGAAAGTGGATTGTTTTTATTAGCATGTAGATATCAAAAGCCGTAATATTATTTAAATACTAAATTTAAATATGATACCTACAAATAACTTTTTCTTGAGTATTGACAGTAATTAATCAGAAAGTAGGTTTTATTTTCTTTGTGGGTGTATATATATATAAAAAAAGTTACATTTTTTTTTTCAATCAAAAATAATACACAATTCTACATTATTCAATTTACCCACCATATTTAAAAATTCATACTACAATTTTAAAATGATACCCAACTAATTTGCTTTTTTTTTTTGGAGACAGTAATTAATCAGAAAGTGGGTTCTTTTTGTTAGTGTGTATATCTAAAAAGAACTGTCATTGAAAGATTCAATTGAAAAATGATACGCGACTAATTTGCTTTTTTTTTTTTTTTGGACAGTAATGAATCAGAAAGTGGGTTCTTTTTGTTATTGTGTCTATATAAAAAGATACCGTTATTTAAATACTAAATTTTAAAATGATAGCCGAGTAATTTGCGTTTCTTTTGGATAGTAATTAATCAGAAAGTGTTTTTTTTTTTTGTAAATATTCTGTATATATAAAAAGTATCGTAATTAAAGTACTACATTTAAAAATCAAACCCCGACTAATTTGCTTTCTTTTTTTTTTTTTGGACAGTAATTAATCAGAAACTGGGTAGCGCTTAGCCATATAACTTTTAATAATACTTTGCAAGCTTCACTTTTTTGCGTAAAGCGCAAGTAAATTAATTAAATAGTAAATGTAAAAAAAATAATACCTGACTAATTTTCTTTTTGGACAAGTAATTACTAATAATCAGACACTGGGTTGTTTTTGTTTGTGCATATATATATATAAAAAGTAACTTGTCACAGACGAATTCTCCAAAAACGTTACTTTTCGCGTGATCCTTGAAATACTGCCGTTCCGCATCCTTAAAAGCAATTTTTGAGGGTTACCCATTCATAATGGAACCTTCAGGACATTATTAATAAAGTTATAATGTAACAATAGGTTAGAGCACTTGAAAAAAATATCTTTGTAATGAAATTTTAAATAATTATGACAGGCTAAAATCCACACACTCTCACACCAAAGTATAGAGAAAATAGACATTCTAGCATTACGATAAAGTTAATAACACAACCAACTATGGCAGCCAATAACGGCATTTGTCTGTGCTTTTAGCATAGAAAAAAACCAGCCCAGCGGGGACTCTTTCTCTGTTTTATCATAGAAAGAAACCTCTTATGTTGTGTGTAGGCTGCTGTAAATGGTATATTTCTAGGAATTGACTTAGAAATAGCACCATCATGCGGCTGACATGAGGGAATAGAAAACAACCAAAAAATGTATATCAGAAATGTTTATATTTTTTTAAAACAGGCAAAACTCACTATATATATTGCCACACAGGCCATAAGCCAAAAACTAGTCTGGGGATATTGGATGAGTAGGCACTAGATGGGGATTTTATGCACAAGCCTTCTGGCATCCATTGATTACTCTAGCTTGCTGTGTGTGGCAATATATATATAGAGAGAGTTTTGCCTGTTTTAACAACAGTTATACACAAGCATAAGAGGTGGTCATGTGATGTTTATATTTTTTTAATAATTACCTTTGTACAAATAAATATCTTTACTGCATATTAATATATATCAAAGCTATGATTTGAGAGCGTAAGGCTATTAAATACCTCACTGATTAAGTCCACAATTTCTATAACACACTAACATTCGCGAAATCTTTTGATTTACAATGACTCAGTGTTGAGATCTTATGCTTAGAAATCTTTTAAGATAATATAAAGTTGTAATAATTAAATTTATAAAGCACATAGTTGTTACGTAAAGTAATATATATTAAGGCTATAACCTTAAGACCATCCACTTGAAAAACGAAAATAGGGACCTCTACAAATCTTAACACAAGATTTATTTAAAAGACAAGAGTGGCCACTCTTATCTTCAACCTACTTTTTAAATATATAGGAGAATCTGCAAATTGTAATTTATTTTTAATTGGTTATAAATTTAATTTTTAAAAAATATAATTAATTAAAAGGCAAATAAAAGATAAAACAAATTTCAGTCCTGATATATACTGACTACATCCTCCCTTCTCAAAATACAAAAAAAAAAACTGGTCTAAATAAGCATGAAAAAATTATAAGAATTTGTAGTTATATATTAGACTCTTCCCATCAATCTGGATAAAATTGTTAAATTTTTTTAGAAAAATTCAAATTTTATTTTAATTTTTCCAATTAGACTCAACTATTAGTAATAATACAATATTACTATTTGGAAAATTATAAATATGTGAAACGTGGACACTAAGTAGTAAGTTTTATAATAGCGTGTTGAAACCGTCAGAGGGCGTTTTTTCTATGATAGCGCACAGAAATATGCCGTTTAGGCGGCCTCCGCTATCGAACGTTCTATTTCTAATGCGTAAGCCTAGAAATAGTCCGTTGTATGGAGTGGCTGCTGTGTCTATGCTAATGTACAGAAACATGACATTTAATCTGCCGCAGAAGCTATCGTGTCAGCTTACAGTTCAGATTTGGGTAAGCATTTTTGATGTGCGATCACATTTCACTTTTGCCTACAGTATTGTGTGAGGGTGGCTGGAATTCCGATTGTCAAAACTATTTTAATATTTATTAAGATCACCTCCCCCTCTATCTCCCATGTTTTAGGAATGTCTACTAACAATTATGAGCATAGTCTCATGCTTCCCTAGCCCACATTTCCTGCTCAAAAAATTCGGCAAGTGTAGGTGCAAGCACGATTCGTATCAAATCACGCTCTAAGTCACGTTTCTGCGAGAACAACTGCGAGCTTAATCAAATGGCTGAAATAGGAAAGTTTCTGAATGTCAAAGAATTCTCTGACTGCTGGAAGGGTTATCAAACAAAAGAGCTTGAAGCTGCATGCGTACTGTTCCTGAAGAGCCCAAAAAGTTGGTTTTAATTGCCGTATATATTTATGTTTTTGGTAATTACCGTAAAAACCTTGTCAACCTTCGAGTTACGTTCCATTTTGTTACGAATTATAAACACACACACCCCCAAGTTTGACTTTGGGTTGTAAATGTTACCATTAAATGGAAATATATTTATTTGTAATTTATAAAAATAAAACAAACAAAAAAAGAAGAAGCTTATTTTTGTAGAATACTGAACCGAAAATATAAGTAATGAGAAGAATAAAAAGTAACTACTTTTTAAAATTAATTTTTAATTGATATATTTTTTTTGGTTCAAAATTGATTTGATAGTACTTTTAAATGTGATAAACAAAAAAATACATAGAAAAAAACCCCGGCCCGAAAATATAAGTAATGAAAAGAATAAAAAAAATTAAGTACTTTTTGTAAATTCATTTTTTTATACATTTTTTTTTTTTGTGTTTAAAAAATTTATTTGATATTACTTTTATAAATGTGATAAACAAACCAAACCAAAAAAAAAAAAACGGCCCCGGCAACATTATATTTATCTTTGTTTATAAACAAACCACTCCCTCCGGTGGTTTCAACACGCTATTATAAAACAACCGTACTAAAATTAGGAACAGATTGGAAGCCTTTGAGATATGGCCATGAAGAAGGATAGAAAAATTAGTTGGATGAATAAAATAACAAATTAAGTAAGTTTTGAAAAAAATAATGAAAAACAAGATTGATTGAGAAATTTAGAAAATAGAAAGAGAAACTGGATTGGACATATATTAAGAAAGTATAGTTTAATGAAAGATGTTTTGGCAGGAATAGTGAGTGGATACAAGAAGAAAGGACAGAAAAGACTGACATTGCTAAATGATATAAAAGATGGGAAGACTTAAATGGAATTGAAGAGCTGAGCAATGAAGAGAATGGAGTGGAGAAATGGATGAATTGTGCTGTAACTGCTCTCTGGACCTGATGAGTTCAACTTATAAACTAGGAGTGTCACCATCATAAACCTTCAGACAATCATTAACTATAATAAATTCTTTTAATTAACCTTAAAAAAAAACTTTGATAAAATTTAGATCTCCCAAGAACATTCTTTTTGAAATTGATTCTATACCCAGAGCAGTATTCCAAAGGCAAACTAGCAATTCATATTAAAGTTTCTCAATGCACTTAAGAAGGATTATACTCATTACATATTAACTTGCAGCTTCTCTCTGACACACACCTAAGATAAAGACAAGCATGAAGAATAAAACAAAGTGATTTTAGCTACTAAACTATTCACTTTAAATTTTTATCTAAAAAAAAATTAATCTCTTAATTACTAAGAAAACTTATAGTATAAATTTTCTATTTCTGGAAACAAAATGCGAAGATTAGCAATAAAAAAAAAACAGCAAAATATAGTCAGGTTACATATAACAAGATAATATTGAGGGTAATTAGTTATTGATACTATGCTTTCCTGAAAATAATATCAGGTCTTATATTAATTTTTGCTCCAAAAGATATTGTAGGTTTTATTTTCAGGGAATGTTTTTTTACATGCACCTACATCTATGTTTATTCAAATACAAAAATGTATGTTTATTCAAATACTTTTTTATTTTGCAGAAAGCTATACGATTTTTTATCTTGGAAGCCAACACAATTCTTTTTCTTGTATTTGCTGAAAATAGCTCCTTCTTTTTGCACTCATCTTATCTGAAGATCAGAATATTATTCTGTTTAAATTTATCATTAAATCAAGTATTAATTGAAGATTTGCGAAACAGAAGTGATAACAAAAATGATTACAGTTAAGAATGGTTTGTCTACACAAGAGCAACAAAAAAATGCAAGCACAAAAATTCAAAAATGTTTCTGAATTTTACATGCGCACATTAAGTATGTCCATTATAACACATGGCATATTGAATTACGATGGTTCATATATGATACAACCTCGTTCCATCCGTTATCAAGTGCACACATTGTAAGCACTTTCCAAATTACTTGTAATAGCCTACTTGGATATTCTTTTTAAAAACTTTTTTTAGGAGAAAAAATGATGATTTAACTTAAACTAAACTTTGATTAAAATTACTTCCATTATTTTAATAATCTTTTAAGAGGAAAAAAAAAGTTTACGAAGTAAAACTAATTTTTCTTTTATCTTGAATATTTAAAACCTACCATGATGAAACTCTAAAACTAAATCAAACATTCTAAATCTAAATATTAAATATAATTCAGTATCTAAAAATATATAAATGAAATTATAAATTGTCCAATATACTGACTTGTGGTGGATAAATTACTTCTCTATACAGGTAGAATTACGTTTGTCAAAAATGATAGACGGAAAACACAAATGAAACATACATTGTTTACACATTCATCACTTTATAATTCAATACACTCATCACGTGTTTCAAGAAGCTGACGATCTTAACTAGGGCTTATAAGCATACTGAAATATCATGCTAGGGCTTATTTTCTGATTAGGTCTTACTTTTGAGGACACACAGTAACATAATATACACAATATAAATTCCTTTCTGATTTTTTTAATACAAGCTGTCCATTTTTAATTCAAGTTTAACATTAATCAAAACTTTTTAAAAAAGTTTCATCTTTTTTTTCTAAAGGATTATACATCTTTTTTTGATTCAAAAAAAATTATTTTACCATAAAATTAAATAAAAATTCTCTACATCTAAAGCTGTGTGTCTATATCCAGATATACAAAATTGAACCATTGTATAAAATCTGATTTTATAACATTTAGCTGGCTGTACTATCTTTTAATTTTAATGTATAACATTAAACTAGCCTCCATCCTTGCTAACTATATGACAAAATAAACATTTCTATTTCAATATATTGTAATCATCTACAGTATATTATGCTATTAAGCTAAGAAATGCTTCTTGAATCAGTAACTCCGCTAATTAGCATTCTGTAATCTTAAAAATGATCTACTTCATTTATGGACTATTAAAAGTTTTTGATTTTCAATAATTAATGATTTTAAATCCATTTTCATGAATAACAACATTTTGTTTTTGGCAATATTTTATTTAATAGCTTGATTTTGTGTTTGTGTGGTGATAATTGTAATAACGTGATTAAGCTATTATTACTTCTAAATAAACTTAATCTCTTCCAAATTATTTTTTTTTTTTGTAAATTTGATAATTCAAAAGTATTACTTGACATCTAGATACTAAGACCAAAAGATAATACTGATTATCAGCAATAAAAAACAAATTGAAACAGATCATGTGATGTTTAGTGGTTTAAAAAAACAATGTGGTCATAATTTTGACACACATACAGTCAATCTAGTGTGTATGAAGCATGATAATAAAAAAGTGTGGTTTATTGTCAGTCCTAGAAAGTAATAAACAAAAGAGAAACAGTGGACAATTATTTAATGAATGGGATATTTAAATGGGCTAATTTAAATAAAAATGCATGTATAATTACAATATAAATAAAGCATCAACAATAATTAATTTAAAAGAACTATGATTATGGTAAAGTTCACTGAAAGTACACTCAGCATTAGATTATAAAGAAGAATGAGACCACTTTGTTACACAGATGAACAAAATGTTTGCAAATTTGAATTATAAATATAAATGAAGGGGGAAAATCAGTATTAGATTATTAATTACTAAATTATTCAATGGTCCAATGTTCTATGTAACATTATATAATAAAAAGTCTTTATATCACTAAAATATATTTGAGTAGTTAGCAATAAAACTAGAAAAGGTACTAAATTTACAAGAATCACATGATGAAAATGACACAATGTAATGAATAAGATCAGACTTTCAGAAAAAAACAAATTATAAATGTTTAAATTAAAAAACAAAAATTGATTAATGCTCGTTAACGACTCTAAAAAATTTAAAAAAACATATCATTTGGTTAGCAAAGACTTACATAGATTTGTGAGTCTTCTACTGATATGTTTGACATTACAACAAAGATAATAAATTTTAGTTATAATTTTTAATAACTTTAAAAACCTTATTATCATTTACAATATATACAAGTTTGTTTTAATGTTGAACTGGAAATTAGTAACATGAGTTGTTTAATCAACAGATTAGTGTTATAATCAATTAACAAAGGTATTATTAGTGGTGATTACAGAGATTTATCATGATACAACTGAAACAGCAGTATTATTTACTGTGATGTAATTATAGTTTGTTTTTCATTATATAACCAATTTAATTGTTCTGATTACCACAATGCAATTAAATTAGGGCAATATTTGATATTAATAATATCCTTTGCTTGTGTTGATAGAGACATGTAGATCACAATGAAAAATTGCAATGAATGATAAATGTAGTTGAATGAAATCAATTTAGATAATTATAAAATGATTAAGTAGTGCTAAGTTCCAA
The DNA here is from genome assembly GCA_028023455.1 of Epiperipatus broadwayi. Lineage (NCBI taxonomy): Eukaryota > Metazoa > Onychophora > Udeonychophora > Euonychophora > Peripatidae > Epiperipatus > Epiperipatus broadwayi. Next base: position 9,301,843 of record JAQFVV010000015.1, read on the forward strand.
AATTCTTTATTCATACGCAATAATTGAGCAGAGAGTTTGTACTTAGCTTGTTTATAACATTTTTTCTCACTCGATAAGATTATTCAAGTTGTAATGAAATTTTCAAGATATCATGATATGATTGATTCATGAACCATTTCAAATATTATTTTCAATGTTGACATCTGGACTAGTTTCTTGGTTTCTATAATCGATTCTGTTTCTATATCTATGGTGTGAAAAATAATTGTAATTGTTATGGTGATAGAAATCTATTTAATCCCATTATTGAATATGTTGCACAAAATATTAGTGCCTATTTAAACCTTGCCATTAATTGATTACTATTAATATTCAAATGGTTAGTCATGCTCAAATTGGAAATGATAGCTGAATCTTGATTCAGAGCCTTTAACTCTCAAGTCTATTACGTGAATGTGCCAGAAAATTATACTAGTGAAATAAATAAAAATAAAAGAAAATAGAAATATTATTAGTATATCATATTTAAACCTTCATTTTCATTGGAAACTTTTCTGAAAAAAAAAAAAGAAGTTTATACTAAAAATTGTGTTTTTACATTAAAATTATTTATAATTTGGCACTTTCCAAACATCAAGTCTCGAAATTAAAAAAAATATATTAATATTGATAAAACTGTAATTGTTTATTTGCAATGACCTAATAAGTGATTTGGGTAATTTAAAGTCAAATTCACGATGAATTAGTAATTTTCTTTTGACGTGTGTTGTTGCCATTATTGAAGTTACGAACTTAATCTCCGGGACAAACAGAAAATATAATGTTAGAGTGTAAAGAAAATAGAGAATTAGAGGCAGCTATTCATAACAAAACTTTTATTTATTACAAAGAATCCATATTTTTAAATTGTTTAAAAGTTGATTACTTTATTCAAAAGTTATCTAAAAGGTGTAATATTTCGTTGTCTGTTTTTCCTTTAGTTGGTCCTGGATAACAAAAATATATCCAGAACCACTCTACACTGAAATAATTCTGCATGTTGGAATGGACCGGGCTTTTGCTGACATCGTTCCTGAAGACGGACTCCAGAAAAGCTTGCGTGACCAACCATTAGGATAGACCGAGATCAACTTACAACCGATGACCGAGCTCATTCTCCCACAGAAACTATGCATGGTAACCCATAACCTTATCGCAAAGGAACAGGTCTAAATCTGGATACATGAGAAAGCAACCTGACATCACAAGTAACATGAGAAATATTTTAGTTGATTAGTTGGTAGAGGTATCAGAAGAATATAAACTGCAAACAGAAACACTTTATTTAACAATATCTTATATTGATTGATTTTTATCAGTTATGTCAGTGTACCGGGGAAAATTACAGTTAGTGGGTACAGCCAGTATGTTTCTTGCATCTATCTTTGTGAATTAACATTATTAGAAGCAGATCCATATTTAAAATATTTACCTAGTATGGTGGCTGCAGCTGCTGTGGCATTAGCAAACTGTACACTCCATCGGCAACCCTGGTCTGAACATTTAAGAAACTTTACTGGCTATTCAACAGCATACTTTTCTGAATGTTTACATGATTTATATAGAACTTTTTGCAATGCACCAAATTACCCCCAGCAAGCTGTAAGAGAAAAATACAAATCACCCAAGTATCATTCAGTATCATCTCTTCTGCCATCATCTTCAATTCCTGGTTGAATTGATTATGTGATTAATTCACCTCTTCTGTTTTTGGATTCAAGGATCAATTGGCTAGTTATTGAACCTCGGATTAGAAAATCATAAGAGATGGCCACTGAGAAAAGATTAGACTCCAAAGGCTGATGTATGTTTATTACTCATGTTACATCATTTATCGAATTCTTCCATCATTTTGGAAGGTTGCCAATAATTAATTAACCTTTTAAATTGAGATGCTAGTCTTTCATGCTTTTTATGTGTTATAAGTGAATACCCCCCACTTAAATTTAAATTGTGCATGTAAATTTTCTTCTTTTTTTTTAAGTTTGGCGTTCAATAGCAATTTGTAAATATATTTTTAAAAATTTCCTTAAAGGTACTAATAGTGGGTTGATGTTTTTATACAGTTATTAATTTTGGCAGCTTTTATTTTTTAAATTTCATCACAAAAAGGCAATCAGGTTTTAGGTATATAACTGTGACTCTGGTTGTGCTTCTCAAGAATCATAATGTGAGTTTGTAGCTGCATTTGTATAAAAATAGAGCTCTTAGGCTATTTCAATAAATTATGAAAAGTTTTAATGTTTTCAAATTATTTTTTATTAATTCTGACAAGTGAGGTGTTAAGGGCAAACTCCGGCAAATTCATCTTATCAGTTAAACATATAAACTCATGTATCTGTGATTGTGATAATATAAATGATGAGAGAAAAATTGCTAAGTGCTGCTTTTAACATTCATTTGTATAGTAAGTAAAACTCAAAAGTATACATATTTTAATATTATGTATTTATCTTAGTATACAAAATTGTAATAAATACAAATAACCTTGAAAAAAAAAAAATGTGTAATATTTTTGATCAATTTTTCAAATATTAATTCAGGACCAAATTTGAAATTATAAGCCTCACATTAATAATCTTCATTCTTTTTAAAGAAATTATCCATATCTTGAAGTTCTTTATTATTATGAAAGAATATTAAAACTCTGTAAACCTTTGTTTATTGAGCAATTATCATTAAAACAAAATCATACAAAACATCAATATTAATTTGAGATGATGACTTCTTTTCCAAATTGAGATCAGATAGTTTGTTTTCAAAAAACTTTATTATGCATTCATCCATGATACAACTTAAAATTATGTGCCAGGTTAATAATATAATAGGCAAATGGGTATTCCAACATCTTGTAGATTTTTATTAACAGCCCTTTTTATTTCTTATTCTTTCTGTTCATCCATTATATTCAGAGTGAAATATATTGTTAAAATCTATAGAATTATTTAGCAGGAATCTTTGTATTTGTTTATTGTGAATATTGTACCATTGTTTGACAGAAGTCTTGAGAATGTCATGAATATTAACCAGTTTTCTCAAGTCAAGTGTCAAACATTTTGAGCTATTTAGAGCAAGCATTAATGATTAGAAATTACTTTGTCATACTAAGATTCACCATGGTTAACATAAAGTTTAGAAAGACTTCATTTCAGATCAATGACTTGACTTTGTCTGTAGCTAGCCTGATAACCTTGCAATTATGTATTTTCCTGAAGATTTGCGATGATAGTATTTTAGTTGTATTTACATATTGGACTATTATTAACAGTAGAATGTATTTTGAAAATTTAAATAAAGTTATTTTTTTCTAAAGACATTTAATACTCAATACTAGACGATGAAAATAGTACAATATATAAATACAATCGCAATCGTAATTAGATTCATAATCTATTATTAGCCATCACATATAAGAGCAAATTGACATTTTCATTCTAATTATACTTGGATATAACAATGTATAATAAGTTTATCTCTTTTTTATGACCTCCAAAAGAATAACCACATTGAACTCATATTATGGATCTATCTTCCATTAATAGGTTACTTCTAAGATCAACAGATTTTTTTGGTTAAATGAAATCTATTTTAAATAATGTAATAAAATTCAATACTTTCTTGTAAATAAATCAATTATTTTATATAGCGCGATGTTTTATAAACTGTAATAGTTAATGATGTTTAACTATTACTTTGTGTTATTTAAATCAATTTTTATTTTAATTTTCTATAAACTATTTCGGTAGAGTATTTTATTAAACACAAAATTGAGCAATCAGAAAAAGGGATGATATTAATTTATACATTAAAAATCCTTTTTAATTTTCGAATCTTAGAAAAATAGTAGTAATGACTTTTATAATACATGCCATCCTCCAAACATAATCACGCTTGCAATAAATATCTAATCAATTTAACATAAATATACGAGCATAAAATATACGGAATTTCACGTTCTAAAATGACAAATTAGTATAGATTAAACAGCATAAATAAGAAAACTAGGTTTTAGTAAATAAAACAATAATATGGTAAAAAGTTGTCGAATAATTTGTCAAAACTGAACATTTATAACAAAATATTTTTTAAAATTCTTCAAATACTTTTTAAATAAATTCATTAAAAAATTAAACAAATATAACTTTAAAAATGAAAGACAGACTTGTTCTAACTCACAAAAAATTGATCAATTTTACTTGATAATAATGTCTAAGAACTTACATAGTTAAAAACACAATTCCTCGGGATATCTTACAAAAAATCCTCAAGGTTTATCTAATGCTAAGGTTCTAAGAATATTCGGAAAATATAGCACAAATATTTTAAACTAAAACAATTATTTTTAAAATAAAATTTCAGTGTATTTAAAATGATTATTCAAATTTAAATAAATATTTAAAAAAAATACTTTTTTGCTGTTATTATTACTTTAAATTAATAAATTTGCGGATGATTAATTTGTGTGAAACATTTGAGTTCTCGTACAATTCTCAGTTATCGCTCCTCCTCCCTTGGCAACAGAAAGTACTTTAAAATTCATACTATAAATAACAATTTTTATTTAAAATAAAATAACTTTTTGTTATTATTGTCTTCGGTTTATATAATGTTTTTATTTTTTCTATGATGGATTTGGTTTATATAAAATTATTTTTTTTGTTAAAATCGAACAAACTTATAATTGAAAATTCTATTTTTCTTAGCTAGCAGAACATAAATATAATTTATTTACTGCTAAGTATATGTTATATTTTACGAATAAAAAATTTTTATGCGAGAGATTGATTTAAAGTATATATGAAATGGCCCAGTAATTTGCTAGAGACTAATAACAACAAAAAAATTCCTATCAGCAGGACAAATAGTTGCCGTACTATTCATATAATGACAATGAGATATTGCAGAAACCTCAGCACTATATTGCTTGGCAACATCTTTGTTTTAGAGTATTTATATGAAACGCCGTTTGAGAATATTAAGCATGTGATCTTAAAAGTATACTTTAGATGGCTAGAAAAAGTAAATAGAAAACTAGCAAATATATAGCTTTCGCAGTATTAATTACACTAATCCAATGATAACAATCCATTTGAGGCCATTAGAATTGGAAAACAATAATAGGTATGTGACATTTTTGGGATCACGAATAAATCCGAAAAGATAGTAAATTTATCGTCAGAAATATAAATGTTAGACCTTATGAAGAAAGGCAGATTGGCTATGAAAAAAAAAATGATGAAAGCAAAAGAATTTTAAATACTGATGGTAAAAGTAGACATAATTGGGATAAATGTTGTTTTAGGTATCAACAAATGTTTTATAATTAGCACTCCAGTTAACGATAGTGGTAAGAAATTGGGTATTATTCAAATATATATATGCTAATTAAAAATTGCAATTATGATGAAATAAAAAAAATTGAAAAGGATTATAAAAATATTTGTATAATGTTAATGAGGAGTTACGATGACAGAATGTAAAATTGTTGGAGATGTTGTGTCGGGTATAAAAAATGAGAGGTAAAATATTGATAAGCTTTTTTTTTAGGATAGTAAGTGATATATATGTGTATGCTTAAATGCACATACACACACATATATGTATAACCTTATAGAGAGAAAAAGTTATAAGTTAAATAAATGAAAGAATTTTAAAAGACATTCTTTTAAAAAATAAAAGTTATAACTTTTAAGAATTAGAAAAAAGATTATTTTCTAAATGTAAAAACAGTTTAATTAATGAGAGTGGAATTCAGTATGATATTAAGATATAAAACAATTAAAGGAATTAGAGTTTAGATTTCCTTCATGAGATAAACTATAAGCTTAAAAGTAACTTTTTAATTGAAGATAGAGAATGATTTAAATTCTTGAATCCAGCATGGAGATTAAAATGAATCACCTGAGCAGATGGACAGAGTATTAACCAATCAACTTCAGGGATTGAAACAATGAATGAATTCAGTGCAAATCGGATCAAGAAAAGGATATTTAATCCCTGGAGCTTCATCTGAGCACGGGGATATATATGTTGGAGCAGATCGTCTCCCATGGCTCAGTGACTTCAAGTGCAGAGAGCTGACCCCTGAATATGAGAATCATCTAGGACTTTTAAAGGTCATACTGATCTTAATTATTATTTCATATGTCTTCGGGCCTTATGTTAATGATTATATATATGTAAATAGTTAAATGCTGTAAAGGATCTGTATAATAAAATTACTTAAATATTAACTGTTAGTATTGATTTGTACTCATGGGAAGTGCACTCTTAAATCAGCTAGACATAGCAATTGGCGCAGTCAGTCTTAAATTGGATCACTAATTAAAAGTCTTTCAAGTTATAGAGGGAGAAGATGAAAGTTTCCTTGAAAAATACTATAATAAGACATAGTCAAAATATTTTATATTATGGAATAGTTTATGTAATAAATCAAGTTTTGTAAATAAGATATGTGTGTGATTTATTTAAAATATAACAATTGTATGCTATACTTATGGCTTTGCACGAGTTATTAGATTAAACAAATGTAATATACTTGATAATTGAAATATATTTAAATAATATTTACATGAAAAAATCATACTTGAGTCATAAACAGCAGGTACAAATAACTTAATAATGCATTTTCATAAACAATGTTGTAGGTCATTTTTAACTGCTGTTGATAAATTATATACTGTTATTTCATGTAAATATTCTTTAAATATATTTCTCAATTACATTACATTGTTTTATTTTACTAACACAAACAACTCTGGTTCACAGCTTTCACACATTAGTAGAATAATAATAAAATAATATAATGCAATTGATTATTAAATTATATTTCTAATTTATATATGTAAGGAGCTTATATTCTAAGCAGTAAAATTTTTTAAATGTTTTGTTATCTAAATTTCGTTTTTGATTATTGATCTATTGAACACTGAATAAAAATTTCCCTTACTAATTTTCTCTATTTGTCTAACTCACCCATCACTGTTATTAGAAAGTTTGATAATTAAATGTATTTATGTATTCCATTTTCCTAGTCTAGCTGTATCCTCATATTAGTAGAAAGTTTGATAATTAAAATATATTTATGTGTATTCCATTTTCGATGAGACAAGTAAAATTTTTATTCGCTAGTTCTCTTTACTTCTCTAGTTGTCCCCTTGCATTAGTTGAAAATTTGATAATTAAAATATATTTACATAATATTTACATGAAATAATTATCAACAGCAGCATCACAAAAAATATAACTTTTATTAAATATAATAATAATTATAAAATACAAATGGCTATAAAATTTGAACATTCTCGTAATATGAGCAAATGAAAAATTAAATACATAGTCCAAATGAAGTTTAAATAATTTAAAATATATTTACTCAATCAAATTTTACTTGGATTACCAAAAATTAATATTTCTTCATTTCTCTAATATATATTTTAATATGCAGTCCACAGCATCTTATTTTATCATGAGAGAGAAATAGTAAAAGTTTATTAAATTTATTTTTCCTTTTGATGGAACTGTGGCATTTTTAAAATTTACCTTTTTATGTATTAAATATATAGTTTATCAATTTCATAGTGAAAGTTTATTAACTTCAGTAGTATTTCTCTTGCTGCATAGTATTTTAAATTTTACTTTAACACATTAGATTAAATAGATATTTAAAATGAAATCTTAAAAGTTTATTAAATTCATTATTAAAACTGATCTAAATTGTCATTATTCAAATGAATTAAATACATGATTAAAACAATTTAAAATATATTTACAAAATCAAATTTTACCTTGCTTTATCAAAAACTATAATTTTCATATAAAAATTTTTCCAACTCTGCAACCTTTTAATTAGTGCAGCCCCCTTTTGGGTTTTTTATGACTTCATTCGAAATAAATTACAATATAGATTTTTCCATGCATTTTTATATTGCAAAATTTTTAAAAACAATTAAGGCAAAAATTTATATGCTAGTAAAATTCTGTAGAAAAAAGAAAGAAAATCATGCAAGATTCTTCAAGATTGATACAATATTTGTTATAAGCTCACAAACAGATTTTCACATTTATATAATAATATAGATTGTAGCATATGCTGAAACCAGCCACAAATCTACATATATGTATAAAAAAAAGAGAAAAAACATGAGAAAGTTCTGTAATAGTTAATTCTCTTTATAGTAATCAATACATTTATATCAGTAAAATATATTTTATTTTAATTAAACTAAACGAAATAAAATCATAAGATAATTTAGAATCAGAAAGTACAGATTAATTTAATTAAATAAAAGAAAACATGGTTTAATTGGTTCTGAATATTTAGATATTTCATTAAAATTTAATTAATTGTATATTTTTTGTATAATAAAATTAGTAAATATCTGAAATACAATTAATATATATATATATAAAGATAAGTTGAGAATTTATGTGCCAGATGAATATCAGTATGTTTAGATAATAAGAAAATATCTTTCAATATATATATATAATGACAAGGTAAAATATAAAAATGTTCAAAATTAATTGCAGGGGTCTCTTTTCTATCTTCTTTTTAAATCAGGAACGGAAACACCGGTAGACAAAAATCTTAAAAAAACAGTCCAATATAAAGCTGAGCTATGCAGATGTAATGAGAAAGCAACAGGCTAGATAAATATATTCTTTTATATAAATATCTTTGTCATGAGTAGCTAAACTGCCAGTGTGTTCTAACCTTTCCATGATGTAGCAATCAAGTAATAAAAGAGTGCCCTACATAATGACTATAATGTAAAAAAAATCTAAAAGTAAGCCAGTCATTATTGAAGAACATTTTCTGTCATCCATGACATTTGTCTACAAGAGTCTAATGTGCTGAAAAATAATATGAAAGAAAAAATAAGTATATGTAGAATAAAAGAAATCAGAGATTAACCTTGGATCTCCGACAATTCTAAGAAAAAAAGAATCAAACCCAATGAATCCAGCTGACATTCAAGTGATACAAAATAAAATAAGTCTTCAATTATTAAATCTTCAAAAATAAGATAACTGAAAGTGAACCAGGAAACAATTCATTGCCGAATGTTTGCAGTTCGAAGTAATATGAAATCAAAAGTTCTGTATTAAATAGTCATTTTTTCAATATGAATTAAAGTAAATCAGGAGACTAATCTAACTGAATGATTTAATAAGTTTGAAATAATGTAAAATCAGGATTCCAAAAATATGAACCTGAAGTCTTAAAGAAGAATACAAATGTTATCACATAAGAATGGTAAGACTTTATTATTCCATTTAGTATTAGACCTAAAATATAAATATTATTAAAAAAACTATAAAATATTATAATTAAGCAAAGTTGAATCAGATTATATTTCTGTAAATATTAATATTTTTTTATAATTTATAACTGTACATCAAACAATTTTTAACTTTTTTGTTTGTTTATGTGTCTTGTTTTTTTAAATGTATTTTTGTAATATTTAAATACAAGTATAGTATATATACTTAAGCTAAATGTAATTAGAGAGGATTTGAACCCAGACTTTCAAGATTGAAGTCTATTTATTAAAGTTTGAAGATTTGCTCTCTTAATATAAACTGAGCACTGATTGTATGTATATGTGATAGATGATAATCCAGATCAACTGATGAGTTCTGCTTCAGCATAAGATACGTATTTTGGAAGTCGTTTATCTTTTTCACATGAATGTGGTCATGTGTATTTTAATAAGTAATTTAAATTGTTTGATAATGTGCTTATATTTAAATTACTTGGTTATTTAACAAAGAAAATATTTTGCCCTAATCCAAGAATATATATTTTGTTTTGTAAAAATAAAAAAGAAAGGAACACATATATTCTATCTTTGAATTGAATTATTACTATTTTTATTATTCAAAGAAAATATTTTCTTTTATAATTTTGCCTTGTAAAACATATCTGTTTGGACAGTTATTTTGTCAACACTATCAATACTCATATTTCTTTAACTCAGAAGTATAAATAGAGGAAGAATTATTATTAGTCTTCATGCCAGTTGAAACTTGAGGCATAAAAAAATACATACATATAGTCCTAAGTGAGTCAGATTAACCATGCACTTTTCCTGGAATTGGGGAAGTGTGTAGCTACCAAATATAAACCAAGAAGCTGTAGCTTGACCAGTGTCTATTCTCCAATGAGGTTACATATTGTTGATGTTATTCATGTAATAAGATGCATATATTCCACCTTTATTGTTAAAAGGAGGTTGCTTTGACAACAGATGGAGACTTATTGATATTGTCTAAGTGTTGACTGGTTTTAATGATTATATATATATATAATAAATGTAAAAGTACAATACACGTTATAAAAAAATATATATAAAAGATAAATAATTAACGGTAAATGCAATATTATATGAACAAAATGGAAAAATAAAATTTTTAGATTTACAAATATTTAGAGACGCTACTGATTTAAATTATAAATTATTTTTTAAACCTATTGGAGAAAGAGGATATATTCATTTTAAATCACGTGTTCCAATGATACAAAAAATGGCAAGTCTGAATCGTTTTTGCATTGCAATGATAAGTTATGTAAATATAAGAGTGATACAATTTTAAATATTGAACTCTTTGCTAATGAACTTTTAAAGGTTGGTTTTGATAAAAACCAAATCTTTTGTACAGTAAATTCATTCAATAATAAGAAGAGGGTTTGCAATGTTACCTTAGATAATAAAAAATGGATGTCTATGCCATTTATAAATAACATGCAATCTAAATTAATTAAGAATGTATTTAAAGAAAAGTATAATATTTCATTTTGTGTTCCTCCGAATGTTAATCGATTGATTAATAATTCTAAGAGTATAATTCCTAAATTGCAAAGAAGTAATATAATTTATCAGATTTCATGTGGATGTCAAAATTATATATCAGTGAATCGAGATGTTCTGTTGAAAAAAGATTGAAGGAGCAGCAATTATTATATAATCGAATTAAAAATAATGTAAATAGTTAATACAGCTTCAGTATTCTTTGATCATGAAAAAACTTGTAATTATAGGTTTATATTTAATAGTAGTGAAATAAAAATATTAATGGAAGGAATCATAAAAAGAGGAAAGTTAAAAAGGCAATTTTGATTGATAAATATAAGGATGATATTATTAATAGGCAAGTTGCAAATACGGCCACACACAGCTTATGGAAATATAAGTAACATTAAGTTTTAAAAAATTTGAAATTCAGTTAAAGCTGACGAGGATTACTACATAACCAAAAGCTCTTCGAAAGAATTTAAACTATAATATTGCATTTACTGTTAATTAGTTATGTTATATATATATATGAATACACAGAAAAAGTGCAAATAATTGTTACTATTTAGCTCTATAACCAAGAGACTGGTATTCACATACATGCACATATAGATACGCATTCTGACAGGAGAAAGTCATTTTAAATGAATAAAATTCTAAGCTATATTATATGATGTTTATTGTTTAGATTCTTCCATACAAATCAGCATGAGGATTCTTCAAAAACCAAAGAAGTTGAATGGTTTGGGTCTACACTCCATTCAAAATTTTCTCCTGCAATGGACCTATAACAGCTTGGTCAGGTTGTTTTGGGAGAATGAGAAAGTTGAGTGTCCCTTACCAAATATTGATATGGAGCCCACGGATCAACCACCTCCAATTAAAGGGGGTACTTGGTTGAAGCAACAGGTCTCAATAGTGATCAATAATATCAAGACTTCCGGTGCCTTGTTTGCTGGAAAGTTATCCTATTGGGACCTGTATGGACTCGTGCACAAAGATAAGTCTAAAGAAGAAAGAAAACTCTTACTTGAAATATCAGGATTTGCAAGGCTGACCAAGAGGTTAAAATTAGATACTAATTTGGTAGACTTTCTACTCAAGGTATGCCTCAGAGTCCTTCCCACTAGGTTAGTGCTGAATTACAGAAGGGGAATTAGAATGGATACTATCTGCCCCCTCTAACAAAGCTGAAGATTTTGATCATATCATGGCATATTGTGAACGATGGAATGCTATACTATACGGAAGTGGTTTCAATTGCAGACTTCTGATAACATTATGGCTATTGACATTTCCAAAGCAATCAAGAGAGGTGAATTCAGGCTGATCAGACTTGCAATGAAAGTAAATTTTGCTATATGGTTAGCCCAAAGCATAATAATCTTTCAAGAGGGAACAGGTGATACAATTGAAAAGGCATTTATTAAGAAAATTAAAGAACCCAGAAAAAAGGACAAAAAGACATGTCAGCAAGGCTGGCAGACCAAATCTGGTCCAGGGTTAAACTCACTAGGACAATGATAACTCAATAAATTACCTTAAAGAACTTATTGAACTCTTCAACTAAGGACTGTGATTTATGTTTATCTGTATATCCTCAAGGTAATAAATCTTATGACGGAATTTTGGATTGTGTTGGATTATCTTTCTTTTAATTAAGCTCATTCGTTTCAAATTATGTAACAAATCACTTCATGTAATGTGTCCCCAATTAGGGCTTTGGGAAACATTTGGTTATTATGTCAGTGTACTTCCTATCACTGAATGAAAGACGGTGCCCAATGGATATTCCAGGACTGCTGAGTGACGGAATGTAGTCGCAGCAGACCTGGAGGGACAAAAAAAACTATTTTTTTTTTGTATTGTAAATATTGCATTATATTATATATGTATAATATTGTGTGAACATTAGTAACCTAGGTACATTCGTACTGAAATGATTTGTGACCCGGATGCGCAGGAGTCGGATTGAAGTCCCTACGGGTTCAGACATATATTATATTTGTAACTTCATTTGGGCCATATTGTTTGTCCTTGTGTATTTAAATTAAGATTTAATCAGGATAAGCAATGTAAAATTTACCCGGAAAATCTACTTGAAATCTTGTAATGTGGCGATAGTTTGGGTGCATGGGGATCTCCGGATGGATTTATTGAGACTATAAGGGTTTCCTTTCATGGTGGGGATTCACCATGCAGACAGATGAACCCATTATAGCTCGCATTTGTTCACGTGCAATGTAAGTTATCTGACCTCTCGACCATTGGCGATGAGGCACAAATAAATGTCTTTTGAAACAAAAACTTAAATACAACGCAAAAATACTTTTTAAAAAAATAAATTTGTTTTTCTAAATCTATGAAGAAAAGATTAATTCTTGGAAAAAGTAAAAATTTGTCAGAAGTTTATTTTAAAAATGTTAATGATGTTTAAGAAATATTAAAACTGAAGAAGAAAATTTTGAACTTTATGGTCTAGGGACTTTTTTTAAAAAAAAAAAAATTATAGAAAAAATGGTATTGTTTTTTTCTAAGATTACTAATTTTAGATCAAATTTGTTTTTCAGAATTAAAACTTTTGATTGACAACTTTCATATATTGAATTAAAAATTATGACTAAACAAAATCCTAGTATGTGGACTGTATATGTTGCTTATTAAAATATTCAACTATGTTAATAATTAAATAAATGTTTTTAGTGAAGTAATTCAGAGCTTGAAAAATTATAGGTACTATTTACAACATACTTATTTTAAGTTCAAAGTTGTTCATTTTAAAATTAAAAAAACAGATTAACATTGTCATTGTATTTTTTTCAAATATATATGTACATTTAACATTTATTTTGAATTCATTTAAAAATATCGATATTATTAAATTATCTATCACACATTCATATGTATGTATATATGTAAGCTGCTAATAACTTAATTTTTATTATTTATTTAATTATTTAAGTTTAGCTGTCAGTCTATAATCTAATCTATCTATTAATCCGCAAATCTTGTGCATGTGTATTGGTCATAATGATCTCAAACGCTGTGCTACATGTGAAGTTATGCACACAGGAATGACGGAGTATGTTTCTGTGCATGGATTTTATATGGTTACCTCAGAGCTATCAAAATGTCATCCATTTATAATCATTATTATGAAGATTCTATAACATTACCAAGAATCACTATAAGTCCTCACATGTGGTAATTGAGAAGGTGTGTTGAGATGCTTTATAAATAAACAATGTTAATATATTTAATTTGTTCGAAAATATATATTGAATGGTTTATATAACAACTCATAATATTGTTGATTACAAAGTCACTACTTAGATAAATAAATAACTCAATTATTTTAGTTCAAGCTACATACATATTTACATGTCACCTATGAATATCTATTTATAAATATACTCATTATTCTTTCTGTTATATATTTAAGTATGATGATATAGTTCTTTTCAGCTTTACTCAATACTCATTCAGTATCCTTCTATCCACTAAATTTCCCTTACAATATATAGAGGGAAAACGAGATTAGTATTTGCTTTATTGTGATGTAATGAATAGTTCTCTGCACTCTATTCTAGAGCCATCTATTGTAAGCTTAATAAATTAATTAGCTGATCGTAGTTTTTTTCATACTCCCAGATTAGTTTTTGGCTTATTGCTTTTGTGGATAGTTTTGATCTAAAGAACTTATCACTTCTAATAGCTATCATTAATTTTTTTATGTTATCACATAAGTAACCTGAAATTTAAAAACACTCCATGGTTTTGAATCCTGCTTAATTACATAGATTTAGCAATAAGTAGATAGCTATATATTTAATGCTCTCTACCTTTTGATTAGAATAACATATCAGAAAAAAGACAACACAAGTTTACACTCTATGGATCTGAAAAAGAATGAAGAAATTTGCTTCTGAAAGGATGTTACATGTAAAAACAGAAAGTCATGTAATGATTTGTTTTACTAATCATGAAAAGGCATTTGTATATGAATCTGAAAATATGTGTAAATAAATGTTATGAAAGAGATATAGGAAGACATAAGACAAAGATGTTTGTCTACAATTTGTTTTATTTAATATTTATTTAGATAGATCGTTAATTAAAAGTAGTTTTGATAAGGATGGAATTAACATTGAATATAGATTAATTGTATTATATTACTGATGTTCATCACATGATCACCATTTCTTCCATTGATTACTCTGGCTTGCACTGAGTAGCACTACTTAATGGAGAGTTTTGCCTGTTTATTACTGATATTATGAAAATACTGACAGATGGAAGAATGAGCTCAACAAAAAGTTATATAGGTATTGCAAACTTATAGAATATTTAGAGTGAAAATAAATATCAATAAAACTAAAGCAATAAACGGGATATAGAGAAGAACAGATGAAGAATAAGCATTTCTCAGGAAATTATAAATCCAATTAGCCTTTAAATATTTGAAAAATTGAATAGTTGATGATAAAACTAGGTGTAAAATAAAATTAGAATTGCAATGGCTAAACAATATTTTAATAAGAGTAGGAAATTTATTCTATGGACCATTGAAATTAATCTAAAAAACTTTATAAAATGTTTCATTCCTATACAAAGCATGGACAATTAGAAAAAGATAGGAGAAAAAATTGGGAGACTTTACAGGTATGAATTTGGGAAACAAAAAAGATAAGTTAGAATGATAAGTATTAAAAAATTGAAATGAAAAAGATTTTATTTGAAGAAATTATGAAGAGAAAACGTTTTGGACATGTACATAGAGTCAGAGGAATAATGAAAGATGAGTTGGAAAGGATTGTAAAAGGTATAAGGAAAAGGTACAAGACAAATATTGATTGATGATTTTAAAAAGGAAAACAGCTGTGTATATTTAAAAAGTAGTGTAATAAACAGAAAAGCTTGAACAAATATGTAACATATTTTATGGCAGATTACTTATAAATGTAAGTAATTCAAGTAAACAAAGGTGGCAGCCCAGATTTTTGATAGATGTTCAGTTTCGAGGACCTATAATTACCAAAGATGTGTTAGTTGTTAAATTAGAACAAAATTAATAAATTATGAAATTTTAAAAAAGGAATAAATGTCACTAAAAAGCTTTATTTCAATTTTTTTTTCTTACTTATAACATGGGAAATGATGATACCTCTTAACATTGTCATATTTTGCTTCAATATAGCATGTTTTTTTTATCAGCAGTTTTTTTGGTAAATTGTCCCGATAAAAATTTGGGACCTTCCTATCACAATACATGATGCAATGGACTATTTCCAAAGATATGGAATCTGCCCTCCCGAAAAGTGTGTGCGTCAATGGTCACAGTATGATTGCATGCCACTAACATGAATGTGTAAATATTGTATTTATATATTTTTCTGTTAATAAATTAATCCTAAAAAAAATAAACTGTAAATATTGTAATTAATTTTTCCACATTGATTTCTTTTTTTAAAATAACAGTAATAAAATGTAAATATAAAATGTTTCCTAGTAGACATTTTTTTAATAAACATTTTTTGGAGGCCCCTGAAACTGTAATTTATAAAAAATATAGGCTGCCATCTTGGTTTTCTTGAAAATTCACAAGTACCAAATATGATAAAAATCATCAATTATCTTTCCCCTTCTCCAAAACTTTCTTGTTCTATTTTCAAATACTTATTACTATTTCTCTATAAAATCATCAATTAATTTCTTTTTTCTCTTGTGTCTTTTTCTCATAATTTCTACAATCCCTTTCAACAAATGTTTTATAATTCTTTTTGCCTTTTGGTTACATGCACATTCCAGTTATTAAAAAAAAAAAATCTAATCTTGTCTATTTTACTAACTTCATCTTTTTCACTCTCATCCAAATCCTTCTCTCTAAAGTTTTCTCTTTTTTCATGCCATTTCCACCTAAATATGTTTCTGCTTTGTATAAAATTATTCTCCAAACAAAACATTTAACAAGCCTCTTTTTTAGATCTAATTTAATCTTATTAAAATATCATATAGTCATTGCAATTCTCATATTGTTACTTCCATCATCTTTTCTTGTATCTTTAATCTTTTATATATGACTTTGATGAATATAAAGAAGTAAGGATGCAAATTATATTATTATTTCACAATTGATTTAAAACTCAATCCTCTAGCCTAAGTATTTCATATTCCTGTACCATGATAAAAAATAGGAAGGTTCTTTTGTTGCAAAAAAATGATTGTTATACGCTATGGCTAGAGTACATTTTAATTAATATTAGCACAATAAAATATTTAATATTACATATTTCATCATTTGAATCTTTGTTTACAAAATTTAAAAACTAAGAAAAATCATAGACTTATCAATTAATAACATGTATCAATTTAAAATATACAGTAATAAATTTCATGATGATTTAAAAATTCAATTATCTAGTGCAGGGTGGGCAAATAGCGTCCCGGGGGCCACATGCGGCCCGCTAAGAATTTTTTTGCAGCCCGCCAAGACAGTGGAAAAATCCGCCTTAAACCAAGATTTCCTTCCCATGCGCGACCAAAGATTCGTCTCATATTTTCCACTAGGACGGCCACGTCAATATGTATGCAGTGTAGATATGATATGCAGTGTTCTGGTTGATCTGGTCAATTTCAATTTTGTCTTTGCAACAGTAAACATAAATTTCCAACTTTAGTGAAACCATGAACACTCCGAAAAAACATAAAATCAGTGATGAATGTTGTGTGTTTAATGAAGAATGGACAAATGAATATTTCTTTGGTAATACAGGGAATAAAGCAGTATCTTTATTGTGTCATGAAAAAAGGTGCGGCCCTCCCACTAACCTCCGCTTCCACAAAGTTGCCCCCAATGCGGCCCTCTGTTAACCTCCACTTCCACAAAGTGGCCCCTGAGCCAAAACAATTGCCCACCCCTGATCTAGTGTAAATATTTCAGATTTCTCTTTCTATATAGAAAAGAGGCACAATGAAAGACAAGACTGCTCTTATGTCCCCCCAAAAAATTGTCTTATGCTATGGCTAGAGGGGATTTCAATTATTTATGATAGCTACTACATTGGGTGTTAATCTCAAACATTAATATTCCAGTTTACAAGGACAGCCATAGGTTTTTCACACGTTTGTGAGTTGTAAGAATTGCTAAATGTGGCAGTTTAAAAGAAAAAAAAAGGCATATTAAATGTAATAATGTGTACATTCAAATGTTAAAATTATTAAATGTCATATTAAGCTAAAACTTTAGTACATGCACCTTGAGTGCTTAATTTTAGCAAGAGAGACCTCTACAAATCCTAACACGAGATTCGACTTTATAAAGATAAGAGGGACCCTCTTATCTCTAACCTATTTTTCTTAATTATATAGGCAAATCTAAAGCATTTTGATTTGGGAGCATGAAGCTAATAAATTCTTCACTGATTAAGTCCACTATTTCTATTAAACATTAACATTCATGAAATCTTTCGATTTACAACAAGTCAATATTCAGATATTAAATTTAGAAATATTTTGAATCAATTTAAAGTTATAAATATTAAAGTTTTAGCTTTATATAAGTATTACATACTGACATTGCTCTTAATAAGAATTAATATTTATAACTTTAAATTGATTCAAAATATTTCTAAATTTAATATCTGAATATTGACTCGTTGTAAATCGAAAGATTTCGCGAATGTTAATGTTTAATAGAAATAGTGGACTTAATCAGTGAAGAATTTATTAGCTTCATGCTCCCAAATCAAAATGCTTTAGATTTGCCTATATAATTAAGAAAAATAGGTTAGAGATAAGAGGGTCCCTCTTATCTTTATAAAGTCGAATCTCGTGTTATGATTTGTAGAGGTCCCTCTTGCTAAAATTAAGCACTCAAGGTGCATGTACTAAAGTTTTAGCTTTATATAAGTATTATGTGCTGACATTGCGCTTAATAAGAATTAATATTTATAAATGTCATATTGTAAAATAATATTAAATAATGTGATAGTTTTGTTAAAAATATTTAAGAGAAATTGGTAAATTATGTTAAAACAATTCAATTAAGAAATAATTTTACATAATTAAATTAAAAATAAATTTAAAAAAAAGATTAAGCCTGTTTTGCTATGATGTTTGAAAACAAGAAAAAATTCAGGCTATTCAATAATTACAGTGTTTTGCAAGATTAATCAATTAAATAATGAAAGTGTTTTTAGAAGTTTTGTAATTAAAATAAAATGTGATCAGAAAGGTGCCAACAATAACAAATTAGAGGTGTTAAAAACAAGATTATCAAAACCTATGAAAAACATCAAGGTATTCAAAAATAAGAAATAAAACCTATATATGGTCAGTTTTTCTTGATAGCAATTGATCCAAATTCTTGTTTTAATCAAGTCAAAGAGAATGTCATTATGATGACCAAATAAAGAGGAACAAATGCTGAAATCTACCCTGGATCTCTGGAACTTGACCGTGTTATTTTTTTGAACAAATTAATTAAAATGAAGAATCAATTAATATTTGCCATCGTGGAAGAAATCAACTCTGACTGTAGAATTTTTGCTATATAAGGTTTAGACTATTATCTTAATGTATTAATTATTTTAGTTTATATTTATACTAACAAACTATATTTTATATTATTGATTGTTTGAAGCAGGAAACAAAATTTTTTTTAAAAAAAGTTGAGTTTTAAAACAACTGAAGTTAAAAAAAAAAGATTTGTATATATATATATAAAAAGAAATTCACTTCATTATATATTTACTATATGTATGTTAATATTTGTTAACTTTTTTTTTTTTTATTTCTTTAATGTAAAATTATCAGATAAATAATCAAAAGTGCACATATTCACTTTAAAACAAATATGCACATTTACAAAATAGTTGAAGAATCCAAGTAAAAAAAAAAAAGAGAAATATGTATGTAATATAATTAATGATAGCTTAAAAGTTTATTTTGAAATTTGATAGAGTTCATTTATACATATATGTATTCTTATATTAATAGTTGTGAATTAAATTTTATATATGTTAGAACTTATTATATACATAGAATTATATGGATGATGTTATATAAATTTGGGATTAGATCCAAAGGAATATCTCAGTTAATTAAGTTTTCTCTAATAAATCAGCTCTGATTCAAATAACTACCTTACCTAGTTCATTATTGTTAAATCAGGATTCGGTTCTAAAGTGGCTACTCCAGAGTTATCATTATAAAAAAGATGTCGGCCATACTTAGTTATATTCAGGGTATTAAAGACCAAGGATTTATTCTATGACAAATGTACTCAATCATAAAAAATAAGTTTTACTGTAAGATTTAATTGAAAGATTATTGTTTTAAAATTAATTAAAATAAACTGTGACCACTTTATAAAATAACAAGTTTCCATTGTGCATGTGAACTAAAAAATAGAGATTGGAGAAATAGTTTTATAAAAAAAAAATTATATTTGCCTAACAATTGAACTATTGTTTTGTTATTAGTTTAAATATTCTGTTAACATCTTTATATGTAACATTGTCTGATCTCATATATATTCCATTTTATTGGGAGTAACTTATGTTCTACTGGATCTAGCCTGATATTGCAAATAGTGGCTGTGTAAGGGTCATCATCATCATATTGAAGAAAATATTATTAAAACTTATTTAAATACATATGTGTAAAAAAGTATGTGTCCTAATCTTTTTCCTGATGTTTAATATTAAGTGGCACCCTAATCAATTAATATAAATTTAAATTATTAAAATATGTATAGTCTGATCATTACAATATGTTAAATCAACAAAATCTTTACATTAATTTTGAGCACAATGCTTCTTTTTAAATCATGTATGAATTATAAGTGCACTATTAGATTTCATCTGATTTTGCTTTCCATTGAATGTTAAAATGATTCATGGACAAATCTTCTAAAAACAGCAATCAGTTCATTATCAAAACTTTTTCTCATGACTTATATCCAAGTTTTCTAAAAAATAAATTATAATTTAACTTTTTTTTTCCATACTATTATAGCTCTCATATTTTTTAAAATCAATTATTGTAAGTCCAAATTCTCAATCTCTGGATTCTAAAGACTTAATATTGACAGTATAATTTTTGGTTTTGGAATATTTTAGGTTTTTTGCAGTAGACAAACACGTAAACTATCATTTTATTATTCAATTATTTCAACTAATACATAAACCACCATGATTTGCTAAAATTGCATATCTTTTCTTGTAAGTCCAATTTTGAAGAAATTATCAACATCATAAATTGTAGAAGGAACTGGAATAATCCTTTAGACAATAAATAAAAATTCCATTAACAATTGTCCAGAATCTTATCAGAATTTTTCATTTTTTAAGTTGTTTTTTTTTTTTTTGTACATTCATTTTTAAAACATTTGAAGTTTAGAAACGAATTATAAAATGTTTAAAAAAATATTTAGAAATTTTGACTTTGTCTTATTTCAAATTCTTCAACTTTCTAGAATTATTTCTTTGCTAATATTCTTGGTTTTATTATCTAATTTTTTAGCTAGACAATGGAATCAAGATTATTAATATTAATTGTGTAAAATTTTTAATAATATATCAATAGATTTAACTTTTTTTTTTGAGCTACAAATTCTAAACATTCATAAAAATAATTATTACAACTCAAAATAAATAACCAAATTATAACTTTTTAATTATTTGTTTACATTATTTCTTTTTTTTTACATCGTATATAAAATCTCACAAGCAGGATTACTCCAATATATTATATATCCTAAAAAAAGGGGACTGTAAATGACTTATTTGTTGTTTTTTTTTTAAAACTAAAAACATTGCTATTCCGGTATTTGTGTGTGTAATGTTCATCAGTCTTATTAAATCCATTTCAATAACTAAGACATAAACCAGACACTTACAAAGATAAATATTTATCCAAATGGTTTGGGTATTTACAACCAATAAAACAAATTCCATTTTCTTTTTTTCTTTTTGTATTTATCGAATTAAAGTCATTAAAAATGATAATATTAAGGCCACCATTTTTAATTTTTTCATAAATATTTTCAACTAATGTATCAATTTTAGAAAATGTTAATTTTTGTTTCTCATTACTTTCAGACTTTCCAAATTTTAATTTTGATCTATCGAGATGAGTGAATGTCATATAATAATCAGAACACTTCTCTTGCACACACGCTACAATTTCCTTATTTTTTCTGCAGCCTATTTTATTAAAAGTTTCTTTATCAAAATGAGCTAATCTGGACTGTCGATCCACTAAAAGACCTAAAAATATATATATAAAAGTGATTTTAGTCAAGATTAAACTTAGAAATATTAGAATAGAAGTAAATATATATACATACTGTCTTTATTTAAGTTTTTCAGGTGACAAAACAAACTAATTGTGAAGGGTGTTCGAAAAATAAGTTTTCTTATTTCATCATTTCCTACAACATCTTCAGAATCTAAAAAAAAGTTCTTTTTCACATCTCCAAACTTCAAACCTAATTTTAAAAAGTATTAATATATATATATTGTATATATTCAGTTCTTAACAAGATTACGCATTAGATATATAAGAATTGTTAGCAATGTTTATTTCTATTAATACTCAAGTTTTTTATGAGTATTTTTTAAAAAGACATATACACATTTTAATTACAAAATTTATAATCTATATGTATAAAGAAATAAATTGTAGGTATAGAATTACTGTATATGTCTGCATCTATGAAATAAAAGTAAAATCTCAAATTTTAATATAATAATTTTGGACATTATTTAGTTTTTGAAACTTTCAAGAAGTATCATTTCTAAGCATCACATGATCACCATTCTTTTTGCTTACACAAGCTGTTTTTACAGAAGCAAAACTTACCATAATCACTCAGTGCAAGCCAGAGTAGTCAATGGATGCAGGTAAGTTTGTACATAAAATCGCTATCTAATGCCTACTCATCCAATATTCTCAGATTAGTTTCTAGGTTGTGGCTTTCATCAGTGAGGAACCTTGGATCAGAGAGCACTGCACCTAGATCTTAGAATATAATGCAACCCTCTAGCAGCCACTTTTTACATTATTAGCAAACTATAAAGCTTTGGGTCCAAAATGAAAACATACTAATGTTTCAATTCAAACTCATTAGATCTGAACTCAGCTCAGAATCCATACTTTTTGGTGTCTTTTTGCATCCATTGATTATTCTGGCTTGCATTGAGTGTGTCTCTGTGGAAACAGCTTGGGTGAGCAAATGGAATGATGATCATTTGACGTTTAGTGGTTTAATACCAATCCTGCCTAATAGGATTATGGCACCTGTGGTTATAAATGAAGCAAAAACACTAAAAAGTTTGGATTCTGAATGGAGTTCAGATCTATAAAATTATACAAGCTAATGAGCTTAAATTGAAAACATTATTGTTTTTTCATTTCAGATTCAAAGCTTAATAGTTAGCTAATAAGGTAAAATATGGCTCCTGGAGGATTGCATTAGATCCTAAGATCTAGGTGCAGTACTCTCAGATCGAAAGCTTCTCAGTGACAAAAGCCACAAGCTAAAAATTAGTCTGGGGATATTGGATGAGTAGGCACTGGATAAGTATGTTTTGGCATCTTTTAATTACTAAAGCTTACCCTAGATAGCATAAATGTAGTGAGATTAAAAGAAAATTACTAATAAATAGCAAAATATATAAGCAAAGATTGTATGATGTTTTGTAGGTCATGTGACATCATATTCACTTAACATCCATTCTGGGCAAAAAAATAAAATCCAACAGTTATTAAAAAAACTGAGATTACCATATAAAAACAACTTGATTCAGATTCATATAATTACACAAGCCAAATGGCTTGGATTAAAAAAAATTGCAGGTTTTTCATTTTGGCTAGTAGCTTGACAGTATAATAATAAAAATAATGAAGAGAGACTGCTAGAAAAAGATGCATTAAACCCAAAAGATCCAAGTGCACTGTTCAAAATTCCAAAATTTCCTCACTGATGAAAGCCATAAGCAAGAAATGTTAGTCAGGGAGATATTTAGAGAGGATAGAACTGGATAAGGATTTATTAAGGACTACCATCTGCATCCTTTGATGATTATAGTTTACATTAAATGGAATAAATGTAATGAAATTGAAAGAAAATTATTAAAGTAACAATAAGAAATATGAATATTTTAATAATTCTTAAGCAAATGTAAACTTATAAGATTGTAAACCAACATCTATTTTAAATATTAGACCATTCCTTATTTGTTATACTATTTTCAAGTGAAATTAGAGTCATCAAGTGAACTTTGCAAAGAGATAAGGAGTGCATTAAAAATATGCATTTCTGATATAATATTTAGATATAAATATCAATATATAAAAGACTTAATATAAATGAAATTGCATATTTAATCAATTTTTTATTTCCATTAAGTTTAAATATTAATTCAGATAAAATTTGTAATAATTTTAATAAGCCTGTAAAAAATTTATCGTTTATTAAATATGTAATGCAGGTAATATAAACCTATTCACAGAATAACAAAGTTCAAAAAGTAATTCACAAGCAATCCCCAAAGAGTTATTTAAATGAACATGCAAATAATGCCTACCATTTCTTATAACAATGTCAATCCATTTGTCAGAATTGGCTTGTGAATTATCATTAGAATTTCATCAGACAATATAGATATATAAACAGTTTTTGTCTTTTAAACAGATTGATTGACTAATTAAATTCAAAACAATTTAACAATAATTTCTAAAAATCATTATGTCAATAATTCTCTATGATGATAAAAAAATTATGAGATAGAAATTTTTGTTTTTATAAAACTGCTAACTCCAAATAAAGCATCATGTAATTTTCTCAGCTTATTTTTAATATCTGAGGACACTAATTCATTCTGCTAACTCTATTACAAAACCACCTCTTACAAATTTGAGTAATTAATATATTATTTGCCATATCCAAATCTTTACATGTTTCTGTATACTGGCCTTTGGCCTTAAAAAGCAATGGATTTGTGTACCTTCTAGAATCCATTGATTATTGAAACTTAAAACAAGAATCCATTGATAATTGAAGCTTACAATAGATGGGTCTGGAAAAGAGTAACATAGTCAATTGTTAGTATTAATGAGCAACATTTTTGGCAACTCTTTTAATAGATTCTAAAAGTCAGCTAAAAAAAATCGTGATACATTGTTTTATATATATTATCTTTGGAAAAGGATCAAAGATACCTACTAGTAGTACATAATCTATATCCCTAAAATATTTAATTGCTAACCTGAAGTCATACTTATAGCTATATAAGTTAGCTTAGGTTTTTCAGATCATTAGCTTGATTAATACAGAAGAAGTAAATATGGCTGTTGGATGTGTAAATGCAAATCCAATACTCATCCCTAATAAAAGATAATAACCACTACTCTGGGAATTTAGATATGATAGGTCATCTAGTGTCCACTGATTATTCAAGTTATAAAATAAATTCCTCTAAAGTAAATTAAATAGAAAGCTCCCAATGGAAAAATTTTCATGCCATGGAACATATTCTTTTGATCTAATTTTTAATCTCTGAATTTCAGCTTGAAGGGCTAAAGATTTTTGAATTGATTTCAGGTAAAAATAAATAAATAATATTTTTATGTATATATTTGATCAGCTTATAAAATTATTGTGTTCAACCTATCACACTGGTGGTAAAACATCACTTGCCTTGCCAGGCAACTGACCATAAGACAAAATAAAAATTACTCATTGAGAGAGAATGACTAATATAGTTATGGACCCATTATTTTCTTATGTGTATATCGCATCATATTAGGAAAAACTGATAGAACTTAATAACATAATAATCTTAAATAACTCAACTAAAATATGGCTTTCATATTTTTGATATTGATATTACATAAATATACCAAAATCAAATTCGAATTGAAACTTCACTACCAATGGTTAAGTCTGCTTTAGAAAGGAAACCATTGGGGGTGAATTTACATATTGTTTTGAATTTAAATAGATGTGCTTTATATAAACATCATTAATTGTGTAAAAATTAAAACATAAAATTTTTAAATATTATTAAAAAAAAAAGGCAACCTTTTTTTAACTTTAAATTTACTAAATCCATAGTAGCAACACTATCTTCAATAGGATCATGTGGAAACTTCTTCTGAATTCTTCGACTAATACAAAAAAAAAAAAAAAAAAATTCAAATAAATTTTTTTTTTATTTATAAAGTGAAATATATTGACATTTAATATACAAACTAAATTATTCATTTATGAAGCAACTAAATCTGAATATGCATATTAATAATAATCCATAAGTTAAATTCGTAGAGATTAATTTTAATAAATGTATTATTATTAAACTATGCACATTCACTTATATAAAGGAATTATATTCTCAGCATAACACATTTAATAGCCATAATTTATTCAGATGATTATCATAATTATTAAAATTCACTAAATAATAAAATATGGACAAAAAACTATTCACTTCACATTTGCAAGGCATATGTCAAAAGAAGGAATGCACAGATATAAACAATGAATGAGAAGTTAATCATTTCTATATTTGCATATAGTTAAAAGCAATTAATGTTTATAAATGTAATATTCAGTTACTGAGTCATAAGTCTTTTAGAATGAGCAGAAATTCGAAAGTTAATGATTACGCATATCAAATGAGATTGTGTTATGTCTGAAAACAATAAGAAGTTCATCCTAATTAATACAACTTCTCTCATCTTCTTATAAAAACTGGGAAAGTAAATATAAATGGATTTTATATTTTCAAAGTAAATCTGAGAGTGCACTGATATAAACAGCACATGGAAAGTTTATTCTTCTTTTCCATATATATATATATAAACAAAAATCAAATTTGTAATATCTAGGTTGTGTCATGTCTGAATATGATAAAAAGTTCATCCTAATTAATACAACTTACCAGATCTGCTATTTCTATAAAAACTGGAAAAGTTCCTCTATTTTCACATTCATATATATATAAACAAAAAATCACATTTGTAACGTGAATGAAGACCCATAAATTCAGGATTGATGGAGGAAATGTCAACAACCTATTATATGCTGATGATAAATGAAAATGCAAAATATTTCAAGACTCATATTAAAAAAATTTAAAAACAGAAAAAATGGGACTAATTAAAAAAAAAGGTATAGTTTATGATAAAACTATTGTCAAAATGAATGAAAACATAGAAGTAATCAACAATTTTTGATTTCTTGAATTTTCAACAAAAACAAAGGATCTAGTAGTCAAGAGATTCATTGTAAAATAATAGTGAACAAAGTTGCAATTAAAAATCTAGAAACAATTCTTACAAGTAGGGACCTATCTTTAAAAATGAAGTTCAAAAGTGTTCAAACTATAGTGCTTTCTGTGATTCGCTATGGATATAGAAATTGGATACTGAAAAAGAAAAGTACTGAGACTTTTGAATTGTGTGTTGGTTTAACACTTTTGAGAATTCCATGGACTGCAAAAAATAATGAATAAATGAAAAATAAATCTTAACTGAACTTTAGTTAGAAGAACAAATGACCAGAGCAAATTAACAAAATATATAATTATGAAAATATTGGCAGAAGAAAAAAAAGATAAACAACAATGAGGTTAATAGACATCACCATGACAATAATGAATGTGCCTTGGAGGTAATAAAAACCTAATCACGATAATCTATTTTAGAGAAATGCTATGTATACTAACACCAATTTGACACAACAATAAAAATAATAATGGGAGAGTCATAATATGGTTTAATGCAGTGGTAGAATGTTAGATTTTGGAATGTAAGATCTTCAGATTGATTCCAGTTTTTGGCACTTCCAGCACTTGAACTTCTTAAAAATTCCCAAGCAGTAAAACTATTCAATAATTCTTTTACTGACTATATAAACTCTGCAGGGCCAGTAAAATAGGACAATATCAATGACAATAATAAATTTTATATGAAATTGTAGTTTATCCTTCAACCAGTAATTAACTATGAATATTTTGGTTGTTATTGTATCTGAATAAAGCATCATAAATAAAAGTTGTTAATAAAATAATTGCTCATGTCAATTTAGAGCTGACAGTATGGCAAGCATTTATTAGAAATGTGACATTATAAAAGCTTGTGGTGGAGTTTGGTAATAATGTGCTATTTGTGTGGATGATGTTGGTTATTCAGTGATGAATGAATTCAAGTTTCTAATTATTCTTGAATAATCATCTCAAGACTTTTGAAAATGGTTTTGAAAGTTAGTTCAATGCTGAAATAATCCTTAATGATGAAGATAATTATATAAAGCAATTTCTGTACATATATAAATAATTTTAAACTTTTATAGATAAAAGATGATTGATAGAAATGTTGTGCATATATGAAGTTTTAAATTGATGTAAATTTAATTACAATATTCCTCATATAAATAGATGGACAAAAAAACCTTCAGTAAGTTAAATAAAAGCATATAATAAAAATAGCATTAAAAGTGCATGTTCTCATTTGAGTTGAGACATAAAACCATATGTTATTCAGATAGTAAAAGAAAATTTATGATAGAAAAAAAAAATGGGAAAAGGAAACTTAGAAAAGCTGAGAAAATTAAAAGATATTTTTACAGAAGTGACAGAGCAAAAATATAGGATAGAGAACAGAGTCCTCATAAAAAATAATTGAATGATTTATTGTTCATAATCAATTCAAGCATTGGAAATGTTGGAGCTGCAGCCATGATCCAGGAATTTTGAGCTCTATGATCAATCACTCTACGACTGCACTAAATCACACAGTATGCTGAGTCCTAATAAGAAATTCTTAATGTTAAATGTAAATTTAATAAAAGCATTTAATAAAAATCATGCTATAAAAATTAAAAAATAATTAAGTCATAATTATTAATTTTAATTAATAATTTATAAAGCACATACTCATTATATAAGCAATCAATAAAATATAATATAAATCTTTATTATATAATAATAACAACTTGTAAATACATCAACATAAAAACTATATATATAAAAGCCTTTTTCGATAATTCTAAATTTTTTTTTTTACCCTTGTCAATATGATATACCTCGTACTAATACTAACACGTATATTACGTATATAGCGACGTCTACCGACATTTCCTGTAATTCATTATTTTTATCATTTTATTTATTTCCCCTTATATCACTTTCCATTCTTTATCCATTACCCAATCATTCATTAAATCAATTGACTTTTTGTAAATGTTCATACATGTATTTATATTATATTTTATATAATTTGTTTCATATATTTTCCTTCTATTTATTTTCTTTATATAATTTAATGGTCTTATGTTTTTAATACAATCTATTTTATGTCCAAATTTTAAATAATGAACATATAATGCTGATCTATCATCCCTCCTTTCAATAGCACTATTATGTTCTTTTGCCCTTTGTTCTAATTGTTTTGATGTTTGTCCATAGTAAACCATTTTACATATCCCACAAGTAATTTTATATACTGTTCCCTTTATATATTTCATATCATCTTTAACCTCATAATTTCCTATTAATATATCTAAATTTTTACTATTAGACCATCCTATTCTTATATTTTTATCCATATAATTTTTATTTTTAGTTAATATAATAGGGAATAAAAGAATTACAAAAAATATATATAATGAATTTAATAATAATAAAAATAATATAAAGTTTACAATAAAAGAAATAGATAATAAAATAAAATATTTAGATATAGAAATAATGATAAACAATAACATGACTGTATTAAATCATTTTATTAAAGAAGATAAAATAAGAAAAATAATTTATAGGGATTCACAACAAGCATGGACACAAAAGATGGCAGTAATTAAGAATTTTAAAATTAAAAATGATAGGTATAATACAGATAAAAAAACTGCTGAAGTACAAAAAGAACAACTTATTAAATTATGTTCTAGCTATGGATATAATCCTAGAAATATTAGGAATATATTATATGATAATAAAAATAATATTAGAGGGAATAAAATATTAAATAATATAAAATGGATTAAAATTGCATATAAACCTAAAATTTATGATATATTAATTAAAAATAAAAATTATATGGATAAAAATATAAAAATAGGATGGTCTAATAGTAAAAATTTAGATATATTAATAGGAAATTATAAGATTAAAGATGATATGAAATATATAAAGGGAACAGTATATAAAATTACTTGCGGGATATGTAAAATGGTTAACTATGGACAAACATCAAAACAATTAGAACAAAGGGCAAAAGAACATACTATTGAAAGGAAGGATGATAGATCAGCATTATATGTTCATTATTTAAAATTTGGACATAAATTAAATTGTATTAAAAACATAAGACCATTAAATTATATAAAGGAAATAAATAGAAGGAAAATATATGAAACAAATTATATAAAATATAATATAAATACATGTATGAACATTTACAAAAAGTCAATTGATTTAATGAATGATTGGGTAATGGATAAAGAATGGAAAGTGATATAAGGGGAAATAAATAAAATGATAAAAATAATGAATTATAGAAAATGTTGGCAGATGTCGCTATATACGTAATACATGTGTTAGTATTAATACGAGGTATCATATTGACAAGGGTAAAAAAAAAAAAAATTTAGAATTACCGAAAAAGGCTTTTATATATATATAATTTTTATGTTGATGTATTTACAAGTTGTTATTATTATACAATAAAGATTTATATTATATTTTATTGATTATAAAATAAACAACATAAAGAAGTATTATTCCTTAGAATTAAGTAATATGTAAGCAATATATATTAAGGCTATAACCTTACGACTATGCACCTAAATGTGACAGTAGGGATCTCTATAAATCTTAACACAAGATTAATGACTTTAAAAGACAAGAGCGGCCACTCTTATCTACGATCTAATTTCTAATTATATAGGTGAATCTAAAGCATTTTGATTTGGGAGTGTTAAGCTATTAACTACTTCACTGATTAAGTCCACAATTTCAATATAAACTAACATAAATTATTAATTTTTATAATTTATATCGAGCAGTCACTTTAAAAATGTATGATTCACAACAGTAAGTTTACTAAATTTGAATTAATTAGTAAACATTTGTTTAAAATAAAAAACAAAAAAATTATAACATGCTGATTTTTTTTATAATATTTTTTTAACTAATTATTTATTAGCATAAAAAATTTAAATTAGTAACTAAATTATGATTACACTTTTCATCTTTTTTTTTTTTTAATTACATCTCAACAATTAATCATTAATTCACATTTATCTAATATTTTAATGATAATTATTTATTATTATTTTAATAAATGATATAACAAATTTAAATATTAAGAAGATGGAATAATATTAATTAAAAAGGCAAGTGATAGCAAAGTATTAACAGTGATTAAATATTATCACTTAGCTGTGTACCTATTGACAAGTTATTTCAATCTATCTTCCAAGTAAAAAAACTTAATGTATATATAGTGTCCTATTGAAAATACGATTAGTTCTGCAAGCTGCCTGCAATGTGATATCTGAATCAATAGATGTTATATGTTATATAATGACATAATTTAGCTATTCATCACAAAAATTTTAAGACACTAGTATGTCCGAAACCATGAGTTGTGGCACAGAATGCAACAAGGAATTTAGTATTTTTGCAGATCGTTTTCAATGCTTTCCCAGCATCATGAAATCTTGCAAACCATTTAAAACATTTTTCTGACTTATTACTTCATCAATGTACACAATTGAAATCATTTCAAATATTTCAATAGTGGTTTTGCTCAATTTAAAATAAAATTTAATGTTAGCATGTTGTTCCATTATAAATTAAAATATGAAACACACTGTCATACCAATGTCTTAAAATACTTATAAATAGCTAAACTATGTCACTACAGAAAACGTGTTGATTCAAAGATGGTCCTACAGGCAGCCTAGAGGGAGAATTAGTCACCAATCACTTTTTCACTGGATCACACTGTATATACAGTAAAATTAATTTGCTAAAAATTTAAAAAACATGGTTAGTTAAGAGTTATATATAAATCTAATAATTCATTTTTTTTTTTTTCTAAAAGTAACTGAACATATCAAAATAAGATAAACTTTACTTACTGTAAAAATAATTTTGCAAGAGTTTTCAAACGCACACAAACATCTTCATCACCAGTCAAATTATAAATAACTGAAGTATCAATAATGTAAGGATGAATTATCTTTAAAAGAAAAAAAATATTTAGTCCATTTTGATTTAAAATGGAAATATGTATATATACGTATATAAAGCAATATACACAATGCTACTTGTTAAATGATAAAGATCTTGTAATTGTCAAATAACATAATAAATTTACATAATTTTGTGAGTTTATTATAATGAAAAAATTATTTTAAAATAGATTCCAATTACATTTTCTGTCTCTCTCTCTTTTTTGTGTTAATGAATCATGGTTGCTTGCTTGCAAATTGTAGATTTATTAACATTTAATCTAAGTGTCAGGTATAGAAATACCAATCAGAAGAAAGTATTAAAATTGTAGTTAAAGCACACATTTGGCTATTTCCTGAAAATTTATATTTTCAACAAATCTGCAAACTAATTTTTTGCACAATAGATATAGCGACTAAGCTTCAGCATACTTGATCAATCCAATATTATAAATATGCTTAAATAACTCAATCTTTTTTATTTTAAACATAAAAGTAAAGTTGCATTCAAGTATCAAAATGGCAGACAGAGGACATTCGTTCACTTATTAATTAATCAAACAGATTGC
This sequence comes from Epiperipatus broadwayi, assembly GCA_028023455.1. NCBI lineage: Eukaryota > Metazoa > Onychophora > Udeonychophora > Euonychophora > Peripatidae > Epiperipatus > Epiperipatus broadwayi. The sequence goes on from JAQFVV010000015.1 coordinate 9,334,455, forward strand.
GATTTTATTTTCTTCAGCTAGAAATAATCAGAAAGCTTTAATTCTCAAAATTACTATTCTAAGTTAACTATTATTAGTTGCTGTTGTAGTCTACTCCTACAAATTTGATTGAACAACTGATAATTCAAAGGAAGGAGGTTGAAGATATGAAATATAGTAATTATATCCTTTGTTACTACATTGCAGAAGAATGACTGTGAAGCATATATTATCCAGATTCATTTATTTATGATCCTGAACTTATAGTCTCATTCTTTAATCATTATCATCATTTTCAACTATTATCAATCCACTAGAGAATAAAAGTTTTTCCGTTTAATCCAATTCTTAGCCTTCCTTCTCCACAACATACCAGTAAACTCCCTTATTTCATCACCAATCTCAAATGTGGTTTATTTGTAGGTCCTATTCTTTGATAGCATTAATCCAGCATAAAAAAGCCTACCACTTATCTGCAGTTAACAAATCCATCTCAAACAGAACATTGAAAAGCTCCTTTTCTCCATTTTTTGATCTTCAGCCAAAAATTGAAATAGGCATACTTCTCTAAGCTAAGCCTTTGGCATACTAAATTATAACACTTTTATTTGTTTACAATATTTGTAATAGTAAAATATTTATTTAAGATTTTGGTTCTTATTATAGTTATTTTAAGGGCACATGAGTCATTATATTCAGCATGTATATAGCACAGTGGTATGAGCGTGGCAAACTCAAATGCTAAGATTCTTAGATCTACCCATAGCTTAGGAATATTAAAACAATTCTCAATTTGGTCAATTGAATGTAATTGTTATTCTGAGACTGTCACATTAGTACACAAAAAGCAAATTTGATTTAAATAATAAAGAATTCTGTCATTCCAATCATCTGTAATAAAAAAATTTTACTGTCAGACTGATTTTATCACAATGAGAAATCTGTGTTTTCTGCTAAATTTCTTGATAATATTTTGTTTAACTAAAGCTTTTATTTAAATAATATCTGCAAAAAAAAAACAACAAAAAAAACAATGAGATTTGTTAATTAAGCAAGTTATCATGTAATCATGAAATTCTATATATTGTAGTCTCTTAGAACAGTGGTCTTCAACCTTTTCACACCAGTGGACCACTAAAAATAAGGATAAGGTTTCATGGACCAGCAAAAATAAGAATAAGATTTTGTGGACCGGCAGAAGTCTATAGATAAATTTTCTTAAAGATGTAAATTGCTTAGCCTTAGATGAGCATAATTGTTATAACTGATCAAAACAACAATGTTAAATATACAAAATGAAGTTTTATATATATGGAGTTTGTATAATAAAAAACTTTTTTTTTAATTTTGAATTTTTTTAGAAAAGTAATAAAAAATTTAATTCTACCCCCCCCCCCCACAAACATCTGTGATAACTAGAAAAACAAATTAATTTGTGTATGATTGATTAGATTTTGTTTTCGTTCCGTTTCTTTTTTTTTTTAATTTGGTAAAAATGAAATAAAAAATTAAACAAAAATTGTTTATATTAATTAAAAATTTAAACTCTTATTATTTTGTTATTACAAACTTTCTTGCCAGTCTAGCATGGACCGGACGAAATGTTCTGCAGCCCGAGGGTTGAAGACCACTGTCTTAGAAGATCCCAACATTTTATTTATTGATCTGTTTATTTAGTTTTTCAGAGTCATTGTTAAGACTATGGAGAAAAATCCTTTTAGATCAACTCTTGCAGGTTTTCTAATTTAATTCTAATAATAGTTGACCTAGAAGTTTATTATTCTTATATTTTCTCCTTTACATTTTTTGCATTTCTCTTTATATATTCATATATATTATAATTTTTTTTACCATGTCATATACACTTTAATGCAATTTTTATATAATTCCTTCTTTATTTTGCTTACAGTTTCAACTGTCCTGCAATCTTTATCAGAGCTAGAACATTTAAACATATAATGATTATATGTTTAAATGTTGTAGCTCTGATGAAGATTGCAGGAGAGTTGAAACTGTAAGCAAAATAAAGAAGGAATTATATAAAAATTGCATTAAAGTGCATCTGAGGACATGATAAAAAATTTTTAATAGTTCATCCATTATAAGTTTGTGTACTATATATGTAATAAATTTTATTTACTAGCAATGTTTTATAGAATTTGTTTATAAAACAATGCTCATGGCTATTATGAAGATAATCATTATCAAATAATACTTTTATAAGCAAATTCTACAAAAAAAAATTGATATTGTAAAATAGTAACTAATTATATTCCACATGTTGTCAACAGTTTAATTAACAAAATTATACATATATTATAGGAAATTTATATATACAAATTAACTGATACAATATTGAAAAACAGACATAAATAATAAAATGACCATACTGTTAACATGGATGTTGACACCTGGCCTGATGAAAAGTTCAGACTTAAAATAATATCATTTACCAAACTTTTTCTATTAAAGTGCTGAAATAGCATACATAATCACTTGATTATTTCATAAGTGATGTCAGTTTGGTGAATAGGCTGGTGCAAAGATATCAACCATATGTAATTCTTTATATATATATATATACTTAACAGTTGTGTTATATGACATATAATAACCTAATGTGTGTACATAAATATATATTGTGCCCTTTTGTATAGGTCTCCATAAATTGATGTATCAATCTATTTAAAAAATTTTAAATTTAAGATATATTTAGCTATATGATTTTAATTTTGTTTATAACAATCTTTTTAAAAGTGTAATTAAAGTAATTCATGAGTGTTTGATATGTGAAAATTGTGCTGATGTTTGAGAGAGACATTTCAATGGGAATGATAATAGTATATGGTTGGGAAAACTGGCCATATTCAATACTGCATTAATAAATTTAATAAATAAATGTTTAAAGTTAAAGTTTTAAAAGACAAGTTAAAATTAAATGCATATATTTATTGTTGATAAAAATTAATATTTAATAAATGAATATAAATATTTTAATTATTAGTATTACATAATAGAAGATTAATATTTGATTTTAATAATATCGAATTATTATTTTAAAAGCTGTTATAAGATATTATTTATTTTAAAAATATTTATTTTTAAAAAATGTATTGTTAGTTTATTTTTAGATTATTACAAGCGTTTGTAGCTTTGTTGTAAAAAAAACAGATGTTAATTAAAATACGTACACACATGCTTGGGAGTATTTTAGTAAAGTTGCAAAGCTATTTTAAAAATTCTGTTATAAAATTTATAAATATTATTTTGGCTATCATGAAATAAAAATAAAGATAATTAATGTGAAATATTAAATCTGATTTTTAAAATACTGTTTAAAAACATAACGAATAAAAATAGACTTAGTTTGTTTATAAAAATAATCTTATAAAAGTTAAACATGAAATTAAGTAAGAAAGTATATTTTAAAAAAATGTTTAATGGATTTAAATAAATGATAAAGATTGATTTAAGAATTTAATAATGTGATAAATAATAAATATTAAATAAGTCATTATTTATTTTTAATTCTGTCTTGTTGGTGAAATATGTAAATAAGCTAGCAAGTCAATTGTTTAATTCACCAATCAAGTGGGAGTTTTCTTCCGGTATAAAACCAAGGTTCAATTGTTAGGAGGGGACTTGTGATTGAAATTCTTAAAGTAAAGTATGCTATTAAAAATAGCTAAGTGATTATAGACGCTCTTAAAATCGTTTTTAAAATTATAAGAGAGTAGTTTTTTTAAAAAATAATTTATAAAAGTTACCGATGAATATGCAGTGTTAATTTATTATAGTTCCCTATTAATCGTTTCCTATTAATGCTCAATTTACTATCAAATAATCATGAGGACATCGTATAAGGATAAAATGTATTGGAGACTTTATGCTGAAAATTTAACAAACGCTGGATTGACTAGCAGAGTTATTAGATGCTTAAAAGTAATACGTTGGACTTTGTATAAATTTAAAAGCTAATGATAGTTAATTTTTTTTAAAATAGAAGTTTGAAAAAATGAGAAATACTTCTTTATGAAGCAAGTATTTGTAAATTCTAAATTTAAATATATATCTTGGTAAAGATATAATATGTAACAGTAAGTGTATAAATATTTGCCTTGTTAAGTCTTTATGGTTTAAAAGACTAAATTCTGACAATTTTAAAAGGCAAATAAATTGGAGATTTAATAAGTAAAGAAATACTTATAAGTAAAAATTATTATATTATTAAAGTCTAAACGCTGGTCGTACAAAAGACTTTAAAAATAAACTTACCTAAATATCTGTTACGGAATGCGCAAATCAACTCTACATGGATATCCAAATCAATTAAAAATAATTAAATCAGAACTTTGTAAATTATAGACTAATTCTAAAAATAATAACTTTTAAATAATATTTTTTTTCTTTAAAAGAAGTGAACCTGGATCCATAAACTATTTTAATTTTATTTTTGTTTTCTGATGGAACTGACTTTTATTTTTATTTATTTTTAAAAAAAGAACGTTTTCATTTTTGTCATAAAAACTTTTAAAGAACACGTGATGTACCGGAAAAGGAAGTAATGTTTAGTGAAAATTTGTGCCTAGGAAAAAGAACAATGACAACTGGATGAAAACACCGTTGGATGTTATGTAATATTTTTATTTATTAACTAACATAAATATTTCAGTAATTATTAATTTATTAAAGATAGGAAAGGTACATTTACATATTTTTTTTAAAAAATAATAACTAAATACTAATATAACTTTTTATTGCATAAAGTTTATTTTATAATTATACAACACGTAATATTTTAAAGAATAATTGTTGAGTGTGAATGTGAAATTATTTTGTAAAACTGGAATCCTGGAGGACATCGTGACGGACTGTACATTGAAGTATTATTTATGGTAAAATTGTGTAATAATAATAATGATTTGATGTATTTACTATGTTTTCTTTAGATCAACCAAATGTTATATGATTATTGAATGAATGTATTAATATTTAAATAATATACACGCACAAGACTAATAATAGCAGTTTTATTTTAATATGCATATTTTTTTAAATTGATGATATAAATTTAGTACAACGTAATATGATACCCTAGAAATAATTATATGATTCTTTCGTGAATGAATTTCAATGTTTCTGTTCCAATATTAGAAATCAGATTTATTATACTAGTGTAAGTTATTTATTTTTTCTTTTAAAGTTAGTAAGAAGTATATAAGGTCTATATTTTATTTTATTTTTATTAGATGAGTTACGTTAATTTTACATAGAAATTTATATTTTTGATTGAAGGCTTATTGTAAATAGATGATGAGGTATAGGAGAGTTTGGATCGTTATTATTTTTTTTGTTTTAAAATTGGTCATTTGTTTTACTGAAATTAAATAGGGTTAAAATGACTTTTGTAGGTAGTAGTTTTATAAAGGAATAGGAATAATAAGTAAAGAAAAGTAATGATTTAAAATGGAAAAGAATCATAGAATTTTATTTAACATAATACTTTATAAAAGTTGAAATTATTGAATAATTTTAAAATATTATTTTTTTTTAAAAGTACATATACGTATTGCATATTTTAATAAGACATGTAGTATGACATTATATCGGAATGAAATAAACAGTGATAGTCAATAATTGTTATTATACTACAAAGTTATATCAGTTGATACATTAATTAATATTTGAGTCATACTGATAATAAATGTAATACAGCCTTATACATTATAATATAAATAACAGTAGGACTTAAGTGAAATAACATTTAAATTATTAAAGTTAGTTTATTTACATACATGCTACATGAATGATATCTTACATAAAATCTTTTCTTATATTAATTGATAATAAGTAATGTTTATGTAAATTAAAGTCATAAACTTAATTGAATTTTATTAATAAAACATTCTCTGAAATGTATAAATTATCTACTTATAGTTATGGAAATAATAACAGTGTAAAAATCTTGTATTATTATTTTTCTTATTTTTTATTTTCTTTAGTTCCATTTAAATGTAAATAGTGTAAATAAATTATTTGTTAAAGTTAATGTAAATAAATTTGTTAAGTTGTTTAAAAGATGTGTTGAATTCATTATTTTACACCACAGCATTTGACAACAGATAATTTGAATAAACATAATATTTGCACAATATGAATTTATTATTTTATTATTTGAGAAAGAAACACAATATTTTCTTAATATAATTTATAGAAATTGATTGACATTAACATATGATATTACAATGGTCATAAAGTAATTATAATGCACAGTATAAGAGTATAATACTATTTATTGCCACAGATTGTTAAATTATAAGATTTTGGTCTATTTTAAAATTAAGATACTATATGGAAATGAAAGACATGTATATGATTTACTTATTTTCTTAATGATTAAAAGTATAACCCAATAGATAAGATTAAGATATACCCTAAAGATTATTATTGTTAGTGATTATTATTAGAATAAGTTAGGTGTATTTAGGTTTGATATTAAATCCCTTATCATTCCTATCTACATGAATTATTATTACTTTAAGATAATTAGAAGAACCTGAGATCATTTTAATTATATTTCCTTAACAATAGATTGAGATTTATTTATCTATTATTATTAAAGATAATTCATTTATAAAAGTCATAAGAATGCTGTAGAGTTAGTAATGAGATAATTAGAAGTAATAGTATTCTTATGCCATTGAGACAGTGTCTTGGAAAGACATTGACTCAATGTAAATCTGATTACCAATTGTAACTTCACTTCACAGTCTCATGATTTTAATTAAATATTTATTTAATTAGTATATAATATTGAACTATATTAATTTTTGATAAGTTTGTAATAAATCTGATAAGTTATAATATTATAAAATATATTAAAGATAGTTGTACATATTTTAGCTGAGCATAATAATTTGATTGAGCTAGTCATATTTTAAATTATATCATATATCGAGAAGTGAGGGTACAATATAAAGTTGAAAAGAAAAGTGGAAATAAACACAGACAAAAATTTTGTAGATATTTTTTACATTTCCCTGGAATAAAATCACAATAAAGTGTTAAATAATTTGGAATTTAAAATAAAATTGGTCTAATAAATATTTTTATTGCATTCTGGTTTTGAAATTAAAAACAAGCATGTTTTATGACAATAGATATCCTGATAATTGTAAAAATCCACTACCTATTTTAGAAATCTTTTTTTTAAATTAAAGCTTGTGTAACAGTTTGATAAAATATCTACTATCTATTTTTGAAATCTTTGTGGATCATGCTGTGATAAAGTTTCAAATTTGCTTTTGAAAGGATTTGTGATTTTTTGAGAAGAAAAAATGGTTGTAGTCTTATGGACAAAGATGCTGCTCGATGGCACCGTTTATGTGCTAAAGCACATAAAAATGCCATTTCCGTGGCCGACACATTCGAATCTACGTTTTCTATAATACAACTTTTTTGTTGTGCTACAGATTGCAGGCCGCTATGTCACGTTGTAGTACAGCATGTATGTCGCATCGCAGCAAATAAATTTGGTGAATTCACACAGTTTATACAATTGTTACGGCTTGGTGTAAGAGTGTATGTATTTGAATTGGATGGAAATGTGTTTTTGATTGAATTTTTTTTCTAAAGTATTGAAATGTTCAGATTTTCTTAAGTAATAATTATCTGACTCTTTACACCATTCTGTATTGAATTTTTAAGTGGCAAAATCTTGTCTAGATAGATGTGTAAAGTCATTTGGAATTAGGTAACGCATCAAGTAATGTACTGTTCGTAACATTCCATGAGACCAACAATATGGCGCAGGATATCGCACATCTTGTTCGATTCTGTGATTTACAAACAACAGAATCCTAACCCTAAATCTAAACCTAAACATAATCCTAAAGCTAACCCTAACCCTAACAACTTTTACTTTTTGTTGTCACTCTATTTGAAGTAAAAAATAGCGGTAACACGATACTAATATCTGTTTCTCTGTAAAAACTAAAATGTAAACCGAAGACTAAGAAAGTAAAAAATAGCAGTAACACAATAATGTTTCTCTGTAAAAATTAAAATGTAAAACGAAGACTAAGAACTTTTACTTTTTATTCTGATTATGAGTTTTTAAACAACAACAAAAAAAGGCGTAACCCCACTAAAAAAAAATAAGATTGAAAAATGTTTTTTCTAATAAAGCAAAATAAAAAACACAAATTGTAATTTGTTGATTTTATTTTACATTTCTTGTTATCATTTAATTTGTATATGTTAATAAAAAAAAATATTTAAAAAACATTTTTTTTTTTTTTTTTTTTCGCATTACAAGAAACACATCAAAATGATTAAAATCAACGGCCTGGCAATGTTCATATTTTATAGTTTTAGCGTGATAATGGCGCCATCGAGCGGCGTCTTTGTCCATAATACTACAACCCAAAAAACATTTTTTTAATTAATGTATTTTTGCCATCCCACCCTACTATAAAAGGGTGGATACAAAAGATTAGAGTAGTTGGTTTTTTCTAGAGCTTAGAGAAGAGTAGTTGGTGTTTGGAGAGTTAGACAGTGCTTCCATGATGATCTAACAAGGCAAAGAAAGTACAGCAGCTGCTTTATAGTCACTATGAAGTTTTGATTCATATAAAAGCATGATCCACATTGTGTTCATTAGCCTGCACAATTGTTCTGAAGTCTAAGTGAAACCAAGTGAATGTCAACAATTACCTGATTATACCTTTCCTGATTATAATCCTGGACTGGCCCTTATCAAGACAATTCATCAGTTGATAAAGAATTAATTTATAAATATGCTTCTTTATATTCAAGGAACCATAGATAAATGTATTGTGTCATATTTATAAAAAGTGCAGCTCATGGTGAGTTATTTAAATAATTCCTTAAAATGACATTTAAAATTTATATTTTAAATTTAAATGTTTATAATTGAGGATAAGTGAAATTTATATAATTTCAATGTGAAAATAACTGTAAAAAGATATTTTACTAATCAAAAACAATATTATTTTAAATCATTTACTGAAGAAAAAACATTTAAAATCTATAGGTACTAATTGGTACACCAGGCCAGCCATCTGGTGGCATTGTTTCTCTGCTAAAAACATAATTATATCAATCTGATCCTGACTATTTTTAATTAAATTATTTTTACATTTTCTCTGACTTTTATTAAAATATTTTTTCCCAATATGTCCGACTTTTATTAAAATATTTTTACATTTTATCTGCCTTTTTTAAAAATATTTTTACATTTTCTTCACCTTTTTAAAAAATATTTTGACATTTGATATGACTTTTTTACTCATCTTTTGACATATTTTGACATCTGATATTATTTTTACATTTTCTCTGATTTTTATTAAAGTATTTTTTGCCAATTTGTCCGACTTTTATTAAAATATTTTTATATTTATCTGCCTTTTTTAAAAATATTTTTACATTTTCTTTGCCTTTTTAAAAAATATTTTGATACTTGATACAACTTTCCTACTCATCTTTTGACATATTTTGACATCTGATAATTTTTTTTACCAAATTTTGACATTCTTGTAAATAATTTACGATACAAGATTTCATTCAAATATTTGTACATTTTCTTTTCAAAAATGGAAAAATTCAAAATGTCATGCAATACAAATAAAGCTAAAACAAAATTTGCCATATAATCGCCATATTTTAAAAACAAAAAAAGAAACCAAAGTTGAAAAAGTCAAAAGTTTTGATCTTAGTTTAACTTTTTTGGGGAGAGATGGGGAGAAATTTGTTGTCACTGAGACAAAAGGTAGAAAAAAAGGTATTTTTGATTTGTTTTTATTTTTTAAAAAAGGTTAATAAAAATTGGTTTTAAAAAAAAAAGTTTTAGTATTTCAGCAGGATACAAATAAAGCTGAAACAAAAATCACCATATAGCCAAAAAAAATTGCCGTATTTTTTAAAAATAAACAAAAAAATAGGGTGGGTGTGGTTGACAAATAATTTGTCATCACTGATCAAACCAAGTTTATGATTTCCCAAACTAAATGCAACCTCAAACATTTTATTTGTCTCATAATTTACGTGGCTATTCGTGTGAGTTCTGAGAAAAGGTGCTTGGCCATGAACTTTTGCAATTTTTTCCACTTTCCAAATTTATAGTAAAGCACGGCGATGGTCTTACAATTATTAGTATCAAATACTACATCGGGTAGAGGTAAGATCTTTGATTAGAATGCATATTACAACAGTTATGGCCAGTTGAATTCCCTCCACCCTCACATCATATGATTGCAGTCTATTATGTGTGCGTATTTGCATAGGGTCAAGAAGCACACTAGTGGGCCATAATATTGGTGTGCAATGCCATATACACCTGCAGTAGCTAATATAAACAGTAGTGTTCTATAGGCCATAAGTTTCTCTGCAAAAGCACAGAAATATTGGGCCATGTAAATGGCATATTTCTGTGCTTTTAGCAGAGAAACACCACCATCAGATGGCTGGTCTGGTGGACCGATCAGTACCAATCTATATTTTAAATTTAAAGACATTTACAATTAATCAATCAACAATTACCTATCAAAAATTTATTTATTAAAAAAAAAGAAAACTGTAATCAGTAAAGAGAAAAACTTACTAATAAAACAACGAATAGATTTTATATACTTTCAACATTAAAATGTGATAACTTAAATTTTTTTTTTTGACAATTCAAATATGTTCAGAAATTATTATGTCACATATCTGTGTGTGTGTATATATATATCAGTGCAGGTCAAGTAGATAAATATGTAAAATTCAATTTTTTTATTAGATTTCTATCATTAAAAAGTGATAACTTAAAATTTTATTAAATGTCAATTGAAATATATTCATTGCATATTATACCGCATGTCTGGGTGCTGATATATACATATTTTATGTAAACCTAGTATATGTAAATGGTTATCAGTTAATGTATTATTTTATGATAATTCTAATATGTTCATTTTTTAAATTATACCGCAAGTCTGTGTGCAGATATATATATATATGTGTTGTATAGTGGAATATATATGTAAATCAATGTAATAAGTTGAATTTTGTATATTAATCAAAATCGGAAGGCTTATGATGTGTACAGCTGTATTCTAGAGACTTAAATTTCATTTTTTTTATTGTTGTTAATAAACTTGTATTTCATTGTTAAAATTATCCCAATAAACTTGATTCTAAATGGTTTTTAGAATATTATGTTGCATCATCTCTTGATTAAAATAGTAACTATAGAACTTGTGTTCTCTGAGCAAGATTTGTGCATAATGCTCTGATATATAAAAGAGGATGTATATTAGTGTATGGGCATCCAATTCATAATGATTATTTTCCTGGATTGATATGAAGAGTATATTCTTTACAATCCATGCTCCACATTTTATTTTAGTTTAGTCTTTATTGTTTATAGATATATATTCTGATAGATTAGTACTTAAGTTGGTGTATCCAAATTATGTTTAAATAATTGCCCCAAGCCGTCAAAGACTAAATAATTGCCCTAGTCTACAGTAAACCCATTTCAAATATAGTCACAAGATTGACTCTTGATTTTATTTTATTATTAATCACTCATAATGATGAGTATTAATTACTTATATTTTTTTATAATGTTGGTGAATATATTTAATTATACTTCTAATTACTCTAGCAAGTTAACTGGGTTGATCTCAAAATGATCTCATGATCTCTCATGTTCATATAATATATAACATTACTTATTTTGATATTAAACATTACTGGCATTACATTATTTTACATTCTATTTTATATTATATATTAAATTTCATTATTTGAAATATTTTGTTAACTTGGAATGATGATAATTTTCTATTACCCCAGGTTCACTTTAATTTACCCCATCCCATTATAATATATATAAACAAAGTGTAGTTTTTCTGAAGGTTTGTGATGATGGTGTTCTAGCTGTATTTTTATATTGGACTATTTCCATCATCTAATATGTGTGTTGAATGGGCTCATCATTGTCTCCCCTGATTAGCAATATTTATATGGAAGAACTTGAAACCACAGCCATAAAAACTACTCCTTATCCACCTAAAGTTTGGCTTCGCTATGTGGATGATACATTTGTTGTATGGCCACATGGTGAAGCATTGCTACAAACTTTCTGGACACACATCAACAACATATCCCCTTCAATTAAATTTACAATAGAACCAGAACAAGAACAAAAATTGGCATTCTTAGATGTTCTTGTAACAAGACTCCCTCATGGCAAAATCAAAACTACAGTTTACCGAAAACCTACACATACAGGAAAATACCTAGCCTATACATCTAATCACACCAGAAACACAAAACATGGAGTTATACTATCACTGTGGAACAGAGCAAAAGAAGTTTGTTCAGAAACTGGTGATTTGGAAAAAGAAAAGATCTATATAGAACAAACTCTTAAGAAAAATGGTTATCCATCAGCTGTTATTAAGAAAACATTAAACAGACAACAAAAAGAACCATCAAGAGAAAAGACAATTATTGGTACTGTAGTGTATCCATACATTCCAAAAATAGCAGACAAATTAAGGAAAATCTGCAATCAGTATAACATCAGAACAGCTTTTCAGAGCCATACCACACTACGAGGAATTCTAACATCTACAAAGCCTAAACTTGAAATGCTGCAAAGAAAAAACTGCATCTATGAAATACCATGTGAATGTGGAAGAACATATATTGGTGAAACCAGCCGTCCCATTCAAAAGCGCTTGCAAGAACATAAACTAATGATTAGAAGAGAGAAAACAGATGTGTCTAAGGTAGCAGACCATGTATGGACCAATGAACATACGTTCAATTGGAAAAATACAAAAATATTGGATAAAGAAGAAAAGGTACAAAGAAGAAAATTTAAAGAAGCTGCTCACATGACAATGGCAAAAAATCCCATAAGCCAACCTAGTGTGACTATACATAATGTATGGAAATCACTAATCAACTTTGCTCTGAGGAAAAAGTGGAGAAATCAGGAGGAACCTCATAGATAAGTATATGAAATTACTACATACTGTTGCCTTTGGCAGGATGGCTCAGTTGGTTAGAGCGTTACCTTAAATTTCAATAATCAAGAATCTAAGGACCCAGGTTCGAATCCCATGCTAGTACTGTCACTGGTCAGGCCAGCAACACCTGAAGAAGAGGGGAGAAAAATACCTCTCGAAACGTTGTGCATATACTAACCTGTTTGCTGTGATATTACTAACAGTTAGTGCATATACTAACCTGTTTGCTGTGATATTATTAACATTTGTTTGCTGAGATATTACTAACAGTTGGTGCATATACTAACCTGTTTGCTGTGATATTATTAACAGTTGAATGCATTTGGAATATTTAACTAAAAATTAAACTTTTCTAAAGACATTCAACACACATATTAGATGATGGAAATAGTCCAATATAAAAATAAAGTGTAGTTACTTGTCTACACAGCCCAGTCCTCTGGATGAAATATTCAAAAAACAGCTATGTAGACACGTAGCTATGTATTGTTTTTATTTATTTATATATTTTCTTTAATTAATTTATATATTTATTGTTTCTACACACATATACACCTGGGTCTCTTTTTACGCGGACTTATTTAACACGATTTTGAAGTTACGCGATTCGTGCTTCACCGGAAGTCAACCTCCAATAATACGCTATTACTTTAAATAATAAATTTCACGCACTTACATTATATTGAAAATAATAGCACATTATTGGAATTCTACTTTCATCTTAGTAATTTCAATATTTTCAGTGCTTTATAATAGTAAGATTTTATGCAATAATGAAATTAAAATCATGATTTCCACATTTTATGTATACACACATTAAATTTTACAAGATTATAATGTAAATTTGTTCAAACATTGTGCGTGTTAATTTTGCATTTTAAATCACATTCTGTTTTTGCTTTTTAAAAAAGAACGTAATCAATTATTAATCATTTAGTGTCCACAAGTTTATTTTTAAAAGGTCAGTAATAGCAGTTGGCACAATTAAAAATTAAAATCTGATTTTTAATTGTAATTAACAATTTAAAAATTACTTACGGGTGACTTGAAATTAATGTGATGTAAAACGAAATTTGATTTTTAAACGGAATTGAAAATTAAAGACAAAAATAATAATTTAATTTTTAGTTGTTAGTTTTAATTAAATTTTTCCCAGCAGTGGTGAATAAATGTCTTTTTATTATCATAAGTCTAAGTTCATAAACAATTAATAAAATCATCGTCGTCGTCAACAGAAAACCATTAACACAACATGAGAGTGAACTTGGCGCTAGTTTTATTTCCTCTTGTGAGAATAATTGCTGAGATATTCTTGACTTCGTTTAAGGAGAAGCCAAATACATTACATCACATCACATGAGAATCTGATTTTTTACTAGTTTGCAAACGAACGTGTTTTGGGGCAAATAGCGATAATAATTAAAACATGTATAAAAAAATGTAAATTACTGTACTGTATATTATGCATAAAAATATATTATTTTGAATAAAATTAAATATTATAGTTAAAAAAAGTTTATCTTGTATCAATTTTTTTCAAATTTGAAATGTTTTATTAGTCATATTTTATTTCCTTATTTTTTTTTTTTGCGCGAATTTTAAAGTAATTTTACATTGGTGCTTTGCTTTTACGAGAGTTTTGAAAAATCACAGTCCATATCCCCCCTTTTTCAATGTAAGTTACATCTATTTTTGCGCGATTTCGTTTGCGCATGTTTTCTGAGGAACCTATCTATCACGTAAAACAAGACCCAGGTGTATATATATTAGGCAATTTAAATAGTTCTTATATCATAGGTCTCAAGATGTTAATTTTTTTATTGTCAAAAATATAATATCTGACAAGGTAAACTATTGTTAAAAATTAAAAAGTTTAAAGACTTGGTAACTAATAAGTAAACCATAAATTCAGTATTCGCAGATATATAACATTTCATTCATCTTGTAATAGAGATGGAGTCAAATTACATTTATGTTTTTACTTTTCAATCAATGTGTGACTATTGATCCCACTGATGTTAATGTTTATGAATTCGTTTACTAAGAATAGTTGGATACCCATTTACTGATCAGTATTTGATAACTATTTAGATTAGGTGTTGAAGACAAAATAATCTATTCCACTAGTTTTTAATCTTATCTTTTGAATTAAATCTTTAATTCTTAACATTGTTTACATGTAGGAAAGCCCAAAAACGACAAGACATTTTATAATTATTACAGCTTGAAGTGTTATAATTTTATTATTAGTACTTTCTGCTGCAGATTTTCAAAATTACATCCCTAAAATTATTTATAATTATCACATAATGAGCCACAGGAAATTTCTACAATCATATTACCATCATAATTTTTATTTTACCATCATTGCATTGATATTCACTTGCCTATTTTTGCATATCAGGTATCTTTATGTTTCATTTAACAATATCTAAATATCCACTTAGTGACTGATACTGAATAATTAGCTTAATTGTTTGTAAGTTAGCTATCTGAAAAATCCTGCATTATCTTGGAAAAATCTCTGATAATGGAAAAACCTCAAAGCTTTCTATATAGAATATGAATCCCAAAACACTGCATAGCAGATTAGCATAATGGCTTCACCATTGTTAATAGCAATCAATATTTTATGATTATTCTTACCCTTAATAAATGTAGATCATTATTAATAGAATGGCCACATATGATAGCATCAGGAGGTAAAAGATTCTGAAGATCTTCCTGAACTTCAGCAAGGGTTCTCTCTTTAAGATCATCTCTTGTCACACGATACTTTTTGCTAATCAACAGACAAAAGGTTATTACATAAAAATAATTTTTTTTATATGTAAATATCAAAAAAAAAAAAAAAGATTAACAATATAAATTTTGAAGATTTATTAAAAAATTAAATTAAATGTTAATTTTAAAAACTGTATACAATACTCACTAGTCATTAAATTTTTTTCACAAAATGCTGAAATACAGGGGTCCTCGACTTTCATATATTCTAATTTTGTACAATTTGCTATTTTGTATGAGAGCAATAGAAAAAGATACAGCATATTACAAAACTTTTTATCAAGAAAAGAAAAAGAAGAGTACAATTCAACTATTTCTTGATAAATTTGTAAGGAAAACACCAGATATTAATAAAGTGTTATTTATTCATATGCTAATACACCTCATTAAAAAATACATTTTTTAAAGACACTTTTGATGTTCTTTTTATATTGCTCTACTTTCATACATTTCAACTTTCATACACATTTCAGGAACCAATTAGGTACGAAAGTCAAGGACCACCTCTATATTTAATTCAGCTCACTCTCTTCAATAGTCAAAATTAAAATATTATGTTTTTTATTTTTATATAAACACAAACTTCTTCATTTGAGATTTATGGAAGTTTATTATCAATAACTCAAAGATGCCATTCAGTAGTCTAAGATACATATAAAAATAAAACAGCTTTTAAATAACTCACTGCAAAAAAAATACCTATATAACATACTTCCAAACATTATTAATGAAAGCAAATATATTATTCACCAAGGCACTAATTATCAGCTTGTACAGATTTTACCTTTTCCATCCTTATTGGATATCTGACTAAGAATATCTACAAACTCATTTACCAACTAATAATTAGATGGCTAATTACATTGACTAAGAACTAAAAAATACCATAAAGAAAATCACAATCCTGTTTATAACCTAACAAAATTTTTAAATTTCATTTAATCTGAATTCAAATCCCTAATCATAAGGACAACAGAAGAATTTGTTAAATATTAAAAAGAGGACTTTCAGCCTATGGTATATATATATTATAACAGTTCTGTTACATAGCACACAATAACATAGTCTGTGTGCACAAGTATATATAAAGTTGAAAGGAAAAGTAGAAAAAAATACAGACAAAAATTTTATAGCTATTTTTCTACAATTCACTGGTAACAAAATAATAATCAAAGATTAAATAATTTTGAATTTAAAATAAATTTTTATTATAATTTAATCATTTAAAAAAGTCTAATAAATATTTTTATTGAATTCTGATTTTGAAATTAAAAACAAGTATGTTTTATGTTAAAATAGAATTGATAATTGTAAACATTTCTATTATTCCAAAAAAATAGTTTTTAATTAAAAGTGATTTGAAAAGATTAAAAAGAAAAACAGATTTTTATTAACAACAGTTTTTAATTAATGTGTTTTTGACACCCCAGGTAACTAATATAAAAAGGGTTGACAAAAGATTAGTTTCGTTTTGGCTAGTAAGTTTTTTGAATAGAGTTGGCTAATAGTTTTTTCTTAGAATTTGGCTAGTAATTTATTTTGAGAAGCAGTTGGCAATAATTATAACTGACTAGATAGTTGGTTAGCAGAATTAGTATTTGGAGATAAAAAGCTCCCATGAAAATCTAAAGGTAAGGCAATGGGACAAGTCTAGCAGCTATTCTATAGTTCACTACAGAGAAATTTTGACATGAATTAAGCCAATAAACATCACATGATCACCATTTCCTATGCTTGCTTATAACTTATTAAAACAGGCAAAACTCTCTATACATATTGCCACTCAGTGCAAGCCAGAGTAATCAATGTTCTAGAAGGTAGTTTGCTTGCCTATCCAATCCTAGACAGAAGAGATCATTGGAGACTAACAATTAACTGATTATGACAATCATAGACTGGCTCTTACCAAAAGAACCTCAGCTTGCTGAAGTAATTATATGTATGCTATTTCAACTATATGAAGAGAAGCACAGATAAATGTATGTGGTGAGTAGCAATATACATAATGAAAAAAAATTTAAATAAGTTCTTTTTAGTAATTCCTTAAAATGACATTTTTTTAGACCCATATTTTAAATTTAAAATGTTATAATCAAGAGTGACCTGTTATGGTGATATATATATTGAGACTGATATTTTAAATAATTTTGTTAGTGAAAATGCAATTTTAAAAAATCTATATATTTTAAAAGATAACAATTAACTTTTGCTTGAATGAAATGATTGATTCATAGATACTTCTAAAACTCCAAAATCTTTTGGAGTACAAAAAAGAGAAAACAAAAGAAGTTTGCCTGAGTATACTTTTTTAAAAGACATTTATAGTTTGTTAAGAGTAACCTGATAAAAAAAAAATCAAATCTTTTTAGAGTAACCTGACGAGACTGATTTTATTTACTTCTTTTTTTTAAAAAAAAAGAAAAGGAAAAAGCCATTCTTATTAAAGCAGCGAAATTTATGTATATCTTCTGAATGGAATTAATTATATAAGGTGTTAATAATTTTTTTATTCTGATAAATTCAAATATAATAAAAGTGAATTTCATTTATAGATAAATACTAAATAATAAATTATAATGCACGTAGTGCAATGATATGTACAGAAGTTATTAGGTCACATGTCTGTGTGCATATATATATATATCAATGAGGGTCAAGTAAACACATGTAAAATTTAATCATTTTTTAAATTTTATTAAATGTCAATTGAAATATATTCATTGTATATTATAAAACACATGTCTGTGTGCATATCTATATATGTGTTGTATGTAAACCCATTAAGAAGTATTGTAAAATCAATATAATTTGAATTTTGTATAGTAGTCAAAATCAGATGGCTTATATGCATACAGCCTTATTCTAGAGACCTTAACTTCAATTTTTTGTTATTGTTATTAATAAACTTGTAGTCAATTGTTAAAATTATTTCAGTAACTTAATTCTAAAAAGAGTTTAGAATATTGTATGTTTGCATCATCTCTTGATCACAATCAATGAGATATATTGAGAATATACTACGGCGCTAAGTGCTGAGAACACTGGAAAAAAAGTGATTGATAATTAAGAATTAAGAAATTTAATGAAACGACTTGAGGAAGATATTATAATTTGTATTGCTTATAATAACTTCTCTCATATACATTTTAATGTAAACAAGTTTTTAAATAATATTTCTTTATTTTCCTGACAGTTTCGACTGTCCAGCAGTCTTCATCAGAGCATTCTCAAATTTCCTCTACCTTTTAAATAAATCTTAAATAACACTATTTCTTATGCTTGCTCTTAACTGTTTTTAAAATAGGCAGAACTCTCTATACATATTCCACAGACCAGAAACTAGTCTGGATATGTTGGATGAGTAGGCACTAGCTGGGGTTTTATGCACAAGCCTTCTGGCATCCATTGATTACTCGGCTTACACTGAGTGGCAATACGTGTAGAGAGTTTTGCCTGTTTTTTAACTTTTAAATAACCAATGTGTAATTGGTAACATGATCTTCTGGCATGGTGATTCACAATTAGTAGAAAATGATGCATATTTCTGCCTGATAAACAGAATACTTTTGAGAACCAATTCTTGATATTAGTTAGAATATGGATAACTTTGAAATAATATAATAGTCACCTTTTAGACAAAGACCCAGCTACAATATCATTAAAATGAAAAGGCAAATACAGTATTAAAAAAAAAAAGTTTTATATTTAATAAACCATTTTCCAAAATTAAATGAGATGATATTGAAAACCAAATCCAGCATCACAAAAACCTAATCCAAAAGTTGATTACAATCTGAAATTATGTACTTTACTAATTTTCAAATTGAACAATCAGGATAGCATTTTAGTAATTATATTGTCTTCATTTTCACACAGTCATATTATACTACACATGCAACTAACTCTTCACATCTCTTTCAAAACCAAAATTCACTCCATTCTTACTCCTCATGACTTTCCCACAAAAGATTCCTTATCCCATTTCCAAAATCATGTTACAGGAATCTAAATAACTAAATAGTTATAAAATATAGAAAGAATTTAGGGACTGAAATTGCAAGTTAGATTATAAGAAAACAAATAAAAAAGATTCTATATATTTTTGTTGAAAAAAATATTTTTTTTAAATATATAAAACTGAAAAATATTTATATAGACCTAAATAAATATATATGATTTCATATTATTATTATTTTCGTGATATTCCGTGTGGTAAAAAACTAAATAGCTGACTTTTGGTACAATAACAAGTACCTTTTTCAAAGAGAACGCTTTGAAAAAGGTACTTGTTATTGTACCGAAATGTCAGCTATTTACTTTTTTACCACATGGAATATCCCGAAAATAATAATATGAAATCATCATTTATCTGTGAAAACATTAGAATTAACATATATATATATATTTACAGTGACATAAATTTATAAGTGTGAGTATAATTTCTTTACAATATGCACATAAGTATGTACTATGCAACCATTTACATTTGCAAGTACTTGTATATATAGTTATATTACATATAAGAAGAGATCAAAAATAAAATACATGAATGAGGGAATAAACATGTATTACTGATATCATTAAAAGAATTAACAAACAGAAGTGGAGCTGGGCTTGACATATAATCAAAAGAAATGATAAGAGGTGAAATATTCGAAGTTGTAAACTAGTTCCTAAAAGATTATAAAAGATTGAAAAAGAGATCACATGGGAAATGAATAGATGAAACAAGGAAATTTGTTGGTAATTTGTGAAAAGGGCATGTTAGAGATTGAAAAAAATTGGAATAAACTTGGAGAAATTTCATCCTGCAATGGATTGATAATGGTTGAAAACAATGATAATGATTGTGGGTATAAAAGTGCTATATATACTTATATGTATATGGGTACAGCTACTATTTATGCTATTACTTTAACAAAGTGACAAATTCTGGGAACAGCTAGTTTATGATTTGAGATTGCATTCATTAATGATAAAAAATAATTCTTATTTCTATTGAGTGTTATCTATAATTTCACTAAATAAGTGTTTACATATTTGTTTGATATTAATAAGGTAAAAAGAAACAAATATTAGGCAAGATTACTGAGATATCTATGTTGAAATTATTGCAATTTCTTTTTAATATGTTTAATTCTCTTAGTCTTTTGGCACTGCTTATTGTAAATTAAATAATACATCAAACATTTCCTCTTGCATTTTTTAACAAAGCATTTTTAAAAAGTGCAAGAGAAAGTGTAGCTTTTCTTTAATAACTGTTAAAAATTCTAATCATGACCACCATTTTATATAAAATCATGTAACAAATTCATCGGGTCCTTTACATTACTTTAAAAAACCTATAAATCACCAGTTTTTATGTAAGAAGACTATACAAGAAAATAAAAATTGAACATAAAATCATTTTGCACCAATATATAGATAGTAATTTAAAAATTATTTAAAATGTAATTTATTTATTGACTATATATATATACATTTAATTAAAATTTGTTACCATTTTTTATTTTGATTTGTAAGACATGCATAGTATACAACTTCGCTAGCTTCATTAACAACTGCCACCAAATGAAGTTCTTTGTTATCATTCTGTTTTTAAAAAAAAAAAAACACTAAGAAAAAAATGATGTCTTTTAAAATAATTAGTGATGAAAATAAATAATAATTAGTAAGATCAAATAATTTATGCAGATTGAGCATCAATAATTGTGCATAATTTGGTTCCAAAGCTCTGTCAAATTAAATAATTTACCAAATTAAAAAAAGATTATTTAATAATTATTCAGCAATATATACCTTATGTCTTTTATTATATATTCTCTATGACTTTAAAGAGTATAAGTTAGTGAAAACTTAAACATTAAATATAAATACTAAATGATAACTTTAATAATTGCACAATGTATACGATATTTTCGGCGCATTATATTAAAAAATTATTTTTACATCTATACAACATTTTATAATTAAAAAATTTATCAATGAATTTTTTTTATTACTTTCTTGCAATAAAATTCATGTAAAAATTTTAAAAGCATTTGGCAAATAAAGTTTATAATTTTTTTTGAAAAAGCATTTTCTTAACAGTACGATTTTTACTAACTTTCTAGTAACATTTATGTCTACAGTTTAATCACTGTGCCCAGAGAAATCTATTAATTACTTTATCGTCCCCCCTTTCCATACCCTCCCCTTAATTTTTCCCATATTATTTTCTATCCTGCTCCATCCCACTGACATTCCATGGCCTTTATATCTAAATCCCCCTTATCTTTTCCCAAACCCAGCATTAAAAAATAATAACTTTCTGTATAATTACTTTGTTTATAGCTATTCTTCCACAACTTCATTATTTGTACCCTTTCTGGTTTCAGGCATTTACATTCAATTAACAAATGCCTAATATTTTCTATGCCTCCCTTACACAACTTGCAGACTAAATCCCTCACCTTTTTCCATTTATGTGTTTATTCCCTAGTTGCTAAAGATCCTGTTCGAGTCTTAAACAGTAAACTACTTTCCTTGCTATTATCATAAATTAACTCACACCTAATATTCCGTTTACTTCTAAATACAGTATATATTTAAATTCTTTTACTCTCCATACTAGTTCTCCAACTACCTACTCTTTATTAATGCATCTATTTTTTCTATCCCATTCCTTGCCACTATAACACTCAACAATTCTCCTAACACAATCATCCCACCCTTTATATAAATATACTGATACAAATTTCTTTATCCAAATCTGCATACCATATTATCTTTCTCACACACCCTGTTGCCTATCCTTTACTCATAACCCAATTAAATACTATTTTGGCTATTGTCTTATTATCCATAAATTACAATAATCTGAATATTTTCATTTTGCTTTTTGCAACTCTCATATAAAAACTTGACCATCCCATTTCTCCTTAAATTGCCTCCTTTGCAGTCCACACATCTACATGTAATGCATGTCTTCCTACTTCTCTTTGTACTTTTTCTAAGGAATCTAACACCCTTTACTAACATATAACACATCATTCCCATATGATAACACTGCTACTGCCACTCACATCATATTTGTTATATGAAAACACCGTTAATTTATCAGTTCCTTTCTTTTTTTTGCTTCATTAATGAATTTTTTCTCCCATTCATCCAAGCAATTTCTCTTATTACTTAAGATGACTCCAAATAATTATACCTATTCACCACACTTAATTTTATATCCCCCAATAAAAATTCTTTGTCTTCTCTTTCCCCAATATAAGTCATCATTATTTTGATTTTTCTCCACTAAAATTAATCCCCATCTCTTTACCCTATAACTTCTGTATCTTCCCTTCTTTTTGTGCACAAAAAGATATCATCCATAAATAAAAGACCCGATAATGTATATACTCCCTTGTCACTTATTAATGGTATTTCTACCCCTCTTCCTAGTCTTTCTATTGCTCTCTCCATTTCTCTCAAATACAACTAAAACAAAATAGGTGACATAGGGCAGCCTTGCCTTAGTCTCTAATTAATACGTATAGTAATTATTTTCATTTAATCTCTTAATATCCACTAAAGCTCCATCCATTCCCAAATTTACTAAACTTACCCATAATCTATTTCTATTTACTCTATCATATGCCTTCTCTATATCTATAAAAACCATACATAACTGTCTATCTGTATGCCTATCTAATGAAAACCCTATTTGTATTTCTCCCATTATATTATTTTCTTCCATCCATTTTGCGACCCTTGCAGCCACCACACTAGTGAAAACTTTATATAACACTGATGTTAGTGCTATCAGTCTATAATTGTTTAACTTTCTATGATTCTTACCCTTTTCTTTAAATACTAGCCTTACTCTTGTATTATTCCAACTATCTCGAAAATCACTCCTGTTCCATCTTATTAAAACATGATAATAGGTTTAATTTTGTCATATGTCCTAAATTCATTACCATCTCTGCTAACCATCCATCCAAACCTCTTGCCTTTGCACTTTTCAATTTTTTCCCTGCCTCATTCAGTTCATTTTCTGTAAACCTAATATTTCCATTACTATAAGCTTTCATATCAGTTATCACTCTATCCTTTACATCTAACATCTTTTCTACATCAATTACATACTTATTTAAGATTTTTCTAATTCTTCTCTAGAACTACATTCTATTATCTCATCATCTAGTAATACTATTTGTCTGTCTCCTACATTCCTTCTTTTAATATATTTCCAAAAATTTTTATTCTCATCTCTCCCACTTTTAATATCCTCCAATAATTTATTATTCAATTTCACTCTCTATAATTATCTATTTTAGCCCACTTCTTTTTTAATAATACTTTTCCCATTTAACATTAATATCTTTTTCACTTTATTTATTCTTAATAGTCTTTTTCCTATCTTTTACACTTTTACTAACTCTCAATTTTTTTTTACTTTTATTCTTCTGAATATTCTCACCTAAAACCCTATTTGCCACTTTTTCTACTTCACCACACCAGTCCTTATATTCTCTCCAATCAACTCTTCTAATGTTTCTTCAAATTTTATTTTATATTCTTCTAACTTATTTTTATCATTCATTCTCCATCCACATCTTTCACTATACTTTCTACTTTTATTACTATTTTC
Source organism: Epiperipatus broadwayi (assembly GCA_028023455.1). Classification (NCBI taxonomy): domain Eukaryota; kingdom Metazoa; phylum Onychophora; class Udeonychophora; order Euonychophora; family Peripatidae; genus Epiperipatus; species Epiperipatus broadwayi. The sequence goes on from JAQFVV010000015.1 coordinate 9,358,887, forward strand.
CATCACATTAGTAACCATTTCTATTATAAAGAAATTATGATCACTATTACATACTCTCTTTTCATTATTAAACACTTTAATTTTCTGTACTTTATTCAATCCCACTTTTTCTATTAATACATAATCTATTGTATGAAATATATTATTTCTAGATTATGTGTATTGTCCCTCATAAATATTTAACAAATTTCCAATGCTCAAATTCACTCTCTGACAAAAATTCTTCAAAAGAGGTCCATTCTTGTTATTTACATCATCAATTTCTTCAATATGCACATTCATATCCCCTATAATTATTATTCTCTTCCCCTTTTCTTTGAAACTCTATATATCCTTTACTAAGCATTCATATATGCTACTGTTACACTCCATTATAGTTTAACTATCTCCAGTGGCTATGTACACTATAGCCACCACCTATTCTTGTCTTCCTAACCTTATCTCAAGCCACAAATGTTCTTGACGTTTAACAGTGTTTAAATATTTTTTTGACATAACTCCTATACTACCATTCCTTTTTTTCTTTTACTTTCTATTTATATCTCCATATCACGTCTCTCAGTATAAGTTCTTCTTCTCTTAGATGTGTTTCCACTACTGCTAGTACCTCAAGCTCTTCATTTTTAATTGCTTTGTTTAATTCCAGCCACTTTTCTGATCTCCTTCCACCTTGCATATTCAAATATCCAATTTTAACAATTTCTTCTTTCCTACCTACTCTTTTATAAATTCTTTGGATTCTTTCTTCTCCATTACATTTATAAGTAACTTGTTTACCATTAATTTTACAGACCCATTCTCTCCCCACATCTACATTTATATCTAAATCAGCTAATCTTTGTTTATTTCTTATATCCCATCCATTCTTTTTCATTCTTGATAACACTGCAATTCAAAGCCCCAACTTCCTTTATAAGTTTCCTGAACTATGTTCTTTATAAATCAAACTCCCTGATACTTCACTTCCTTGTTTTGTTAAGTGCAATCCAGCTTTACTATATAATTCACTCTTACTAATAAAAAAATCCCACACAACCACAAACATAACATCATTCCTCTCACACAATTTTTCCAATCTCATATTTATGTGATGTGATGTATTTGGCTTCTCCTTAAATGAAGTCAATAATATCTCAGCAATTATGCCCAGATAAACCTGTTAGCCATTTTATTCTCCATTCCCCACTCTTAAGCCTTCCCATATTCTGCCCCATCCCATTTCCACAACATAATCTTTGTCAACTCTAAGGCCTTTATATCTAAAGCCTCCTTATCTCTTCGCAAACCCAACATAAAAACTAATAACTCACTTTCTGTATAGTCACTTTGTTCATGTCTATTCTCCCATAAATTCATTACCTGTACTCTTTCTGCTTTCAAGCATTTACATTCAATCAACAGATGCCTAATATTTTCTATACCTTCCTTACACAATTTGCACACTAAATTATCCATGGTTTTCCATTTACATGTATATTCTCTTGTTGCTAAAGATCCCGTTCGAGCCTTAAATAATAAACTACTTTCCTTACTATTATCATAAATTAACTCGCATCCAATATTCCGTTTACTTCTATATATATTTAAACTCTTCTTACCCTCCATACTAGTTCTCCATCTCTCCAACTCCCTATTTTTTATTAATGCTTCTATTCTTTTATCCCATTCCTTACCACTATAACACTCAACAATCCTCCTAATACAATCATCCCACCTTTTATACAAGTATACTGATATAAATTCTTTATCCAAATCTTTTGCATACTGCATTACCTTTCTCACCCATCTTGTTACCTGCCCTTTACTCATAACCCAATTGAACACTATTTTTGCTATTCTTTTACTATCCATAAACTGCAACCTACCAAACATTTTCATTTTACTTTTTGCATCTCTCATATAAAAACTTGACCATCCCATTTCTCCTTGAATTGCCTCCTTTGCTGTCCACATCTCTGCATCTAATGCATGTCTTCCTACTTCCCTTTGTACTTTCTCTAAATAATCTAAAACCCTTTTACTAACACATAATGCATCATTACCATATGTTAACCCTGCTACTGCAACTCCCTTCCATACTATTCTAGCTACATCATATTTATTATATGAAAATACTGTTAGTTTCTTTACCAAACCCTTTCTTTTCTTTGCTTCATTTACCAATTTTTTCTCCCATTCATCCAAGCAATTTTCCTGATTACATAAGATGATTCCCAAATACCTATATCTATCCACCACACTTAACTTTATATCCCCCAATAAAAATTCTACATCTTCTCTTTCCCCAGTATTAACCATCATTATATTTGATTTTTCTTCACTAAATTTAATCCCCATCTCTTTACCCACCCTTGCACATGTCCTCAACATAATATCTTCTCTTCTTTCTGCACAAAAAAAGATATCATCTGCAAAAAAAAGACGACAAAATATATACTCCCTTGCCACCTATTAATGGTATCTTTATCCCTCTTCCTAGTCTTTCTATTGCTTTCTCCATTTCACTCAAAAACAACAAAAACAAAATAGGTGACATAGGGCATCCTTGCCTTAATCCCACTCCATTTTTAACTTTAACTGATTCTATATCCCCTAACTGATAAGTATAATAATTATTTTCATATAATTTCTTAATAATATTTACTAAAGCTTCATCCATTCCCAAATTGGCTAACCTTACCCATAATCTATTTCTATTTACTCTATCATATGCTTTTTCTATATCTATAAAACTCATATATAATGATCTACCTGAATTCCTACTCATCTCCATAAGTTGTGTAACTACAAACAAACTATCTCCTATATGCCTATCTGACCTAAAATCTCCTAGCATTTCCCCCACTACATTATTCTCTTTCATCCATTTTACCACTCTTCCAGCTACCATATATGAGAAAACTTTATATAAAATTGATGTTAGAGCTATCGGTCTATAATTATTTAACTTTCTATGATCCTTACCCTTTCCTTTAAATAATAATCTTATTTTTGTATTAGTCCAACTAACCGGAAAAACTGTCTTCTGTGCCATTTTATTAAAACATGATAATAACTTTGCTTCTGCTCTATGCCCTAAATTCATTACCATCTCTGCTGCCCATCCATCTAAATCTCTCACCTTTCCACTTTTCAATCTCTTCCCTGCCTCATTCAATTCATTTTTTGTGAACCTAATATTCCCATTACTAACTGCTTTCATTTTTTCTATCACTACTTCCTTCACATCTAACATCTTTTCTATATCCATTACATATCTATTTAAGATTCTCTCTAGAGCTACACTCTATTCCCTCATCATTTATTAATACTATGTCTCTTTCCCCTACATTTCTCCTTTTAATGTAATTCCAAAATTTTTTACTCCCATCTCTTCCACTTTTATTAATATCCTCCAACAATTTACTATTTAACTTCATCCTCTCTCTATAATTATCCATTTTAACCAACTTCTTCTTTTCTAAGTACTTTCCCCATTTAGCATTAATATCATTTTCACTTTCTTTGTTCTTAATAGCACACTTATATTCTCTGCATGCTTCTTTCCTCTCTTTTACACTTTTACTAACTCTCATTTTTTTATTACTTTTATTCTTCTGCATATTCTCAACTAAAACCCTATTTGCCACTTTTTCTATTTCACCACACCAGTCCTTATACTCATCCCCATCCAACTGCTCCATGGTTTCTTCAACTTTTATTTTATATTCTTCCAACTTATTCTTATCATTCACTCTCCATCCACATCTTTCACTATTATTTCTACCTTTATTTATATCCTCCATCACATTACTAACCATTTCTATTACAATAAAATTATGATCACTATTACATACTCTCTTCATTATCAAACACCTTAATTTTTCGTATTTTATTAATTCCCTCATTCTCTACCAATACATAATCTATTGTGTGAAATACATTATTCCTAGACCATGTGTATTGTCCCTCATACATATTTGATAAATTCCCAATGCTCAAATTTACTCTTTGACAAAATTCCTTCAAAAACTGACCATTCTTATTATCTACATCATCAATTTCTTCCATATGTCCATTCATATCCCCTATAACCATTATTATCTTCCCCTTTTATTTAAAACTTTGTATATCCTTAACTAGGCATTCATATATACTACTGTTCCACTCCATTACAGTTTGACTATCTCCAGTGGCTATATACACTACAGCCACTATCCATTCTTGTCTACCCAACCTTATTTCAAACCACAAATGCTCTCAACATTTAATAATATTTAAATATTTTTTCAATATAACACCTATACCACCACCCCTTTTTATTTTTATTTTCTGTTTATATCCTGCCATACCACCTCTTCCAAAATAGGTTCTTTTTCTCTTAAATGAGTTTCCACTACTGCTAATACCTCAAGCTCTTCATTTTCAATTGCTCTATTTAATTCCAGACACTTTTCTGGTCTCCTACAACCTTGCATATTCCAAAACCCAATTTTAACAATTTCTTCTTTCCTAATTACTCTTATAAATTCTTTCTTCTCCATTACGTTTATAACAAACTTTCTTACCATTAATCTTACAAAACCATTCCCTCTCAACATCTACACTTATATCTAAATCAACCATCTTTTGCTTATTTCTTATATCACCTCCATTCGTCTTGTTTTTGATATTAACAATTTAAAAGCCCACCCCTCTTTAAAAGTTTCCTGAATTATATGGCAAACTCTCCATACAGTAGTGCCACCAAGTGCAATCCTTCATAATTAATGGATGCAGGAAAGTTTGTGCATAAAATCCCTATCTAATGCCTACTCATTCAATATCCCCAGACTAGTTTCTAGCTTATGGCTTTCATCAGTGAGGAGCCTTGCATTTGATACAAAGACTTGCACTTGGTGGCACTACTGTATGGAGAGTTTGCATCTGTTAATTGAATGTAAATGCTTGAAAACAGAAAGGGTACATGTAATAAAGTTATGGAAGAATAAATATGAAAAAAGTGATTATACAGAAGAAAGTGGATTATTGATTTTTATGCTGGGTTTGAAAAAAGATAAGGGAGATTTAGATATAAAGGCCATAGAGTTGACAAAGATTATGTTGTGGAAATGGGATGGAGCAGAATATGGGAAAACTTAGACTGGGGAATGTAAAATTAAGTAGCAACAGGTTTCTCTGGGCATAATTGCTGAGAGATTCTTAAATTCGTTTAAGAAGAAGCTACAGTACACCACATCACATTACTTTTACTAAGAGCATGTGTAAGCAATATGAAATGATGATCATGTGATGTTTTTATTAATTATTGTTATTCAATTGACAAAAATTCAGCAACTTGTTAATAATGAGACAGCAGTTCCACCAGTCAATTTGTCTATTTCATATTAGCAGTTGTCTATAACAAATAAGATTTCTAGAAATAAAAATTTTAATAACTGAATCGATAGTTCTTTTGTTGTGGTCCATCTCTACTCTGGAACAATGATGAGGAAATCAGAAGCTCAATAAGGTACCTGTCTAGTTAAAGACTTCAGTCTGTCATCAGATTGATGAAAAACAAAATGACTATTTAAAAGTTAGGACTGGTTGAGGTCTTACAAGCAATAAAAATTTTTGCAGTCTGATTTTCTCACAACTTCGGTTTTATACTGATGATCACAAGATATCTAGATAATATACTATTCTTCATCATGCAGTAGGGTTTCAGGGGTTTTCTGAGAATTCCCATAGTTTCCTCCACTCAAAATACTAAAGTACAAATTTTGTAAAACAAAAGTGGTAAAAATTTTCATTTTTAGATTTTAAGTCAAAACAATTTATGAATCATAAAATTTCAAATTTCTCTCAGATATTTATTCTCAACATTTTAAATTGATTTTTAATAAATAATCTATTACTTGAATATATATATATTTTAATAAACTAAAATGAATCGTTATTAAATAAAAATCTAAATATTAAAAAATAAAATTTTCCAAACACACACACACACACTTCCACATAACATATAAAATGTGATAACAGTTGATTTTACATATAATTAAAATGTAATGCTGTAATCATAAACCTATTAATCTATTTCTATTTTTGAATTATTAGTGGTATGTGTGTAGCATTTCTTTGGCTTTATATAATTGTCACTTTTATTTCTTAATAAATATAGAAATGAAAGTGTATTTTTTTATACAAAATTTTATAAGTCTATCTAAAAATCAGCTTATAAAGCTATTCAAAAATACTTTATGATTATTATATTTCTTATAAATGTTGATATGAGAGACTATTTTAATATAATAATGATTATATTTTATAGTCTTTAACTAAATGAAAATGATAAACACATTTGCTTAACTATAAAAATTAATCAAAGCCAATAAAATTTTTATAGTCTTTAAATTCAAAATAACCAATTTACAGTGTAACTGTAAGGTTGCAATATATATATGAGCAGTAATTCTTTTCAGATATATATTTGATTGAGTTTGAATATACAATGAATAATGTCTTCTCCATTGCTCTTCTATGAAGAGATGCTGAAAAGCTCTTTTGCACTACAGTTCAATTGGATAATAATATCTAAGAACAAATTAATAAAGAAAATTATATGGCAGAAGAAAGAGAGGATTATATATTTTTTATAGTTTTGTTTCTTTCTGTTAATGTTAGCTACAGAAATTCCACAGCTCTCATGGATATAGAAGTTGTTATATTTAAAATATTAAATTCTGCATTAAAATTTGTAATTAGTTTTAAATAGACTTGAAATAAAATTTAAAAAAAAAACAAATTGTATAAACATTTGATTTAATTAACCTCCCATTTATTGAATAAGTAGCAATAATTTGGATTTAAAAAAAAAGAAAAAAAAAAGAGAAAAGAAAAACTTTTATCCTTCTAAAAGATTCCACAATTAGAAGCAGTAATTCACTCTATGTGACAGACCATGTAGCTCAAACTCCATGGATTATGGTTTCAGCTCTATCATTTCTAGATTTTGAATTTCTTATAAATTGCCAAGGGATAAATCATTCGATTATTCTTTTTATTCTATTCCAGAGATATTTATTATAAGTTTGAGTAAGCAATAGAAACTAGAAACTAAACTGGGATTACGGACATAGCATTATTATCTGGTATTCGCTGGTTATTCAAACTTACAATACATGGCTCTGAAATAAATAGAATTATCACTCCACATTGCCAATGTTGTAAAACTTGTCATTTTGTTTGATTTCTGAAAGATTCCTGATTCGAATATTCTTGTTTCTAATTATGTTTAAAATTCTTTTCGTCTTCTAATGAAAGGTATTGCAAAATGTAGCAGAATCAGAAGACTTTATAAAGAGAAGAAAAGGTGCAGAAACAATGATTTGATGTGAGAAAGCTGATTCTAGAGAATTCACAATAAAAAGTTTAAACTAGCAGATGGTTTGAATTAACTTCATACAACATAAGATTAGGTATGAAAAATAAGTTTACTATTTCAAAGAATGAAAGAAAAAAATTTGATGATGAAATGAAAATACTAAAAATAATCAGTTTATTTTCAAGTGAGCTGATAATGCTAGTAACATCTTTTATTATTTAACGCAATGGAAAAGTGGCAGGACTCTAGAATTCCAGATTTCTGGATTGCGGTTTCACTCTTCTGGTGCTTGAATTTCATCAGAAACTCTCGAGTAACAAGCCATTCAATTATTTTTTATGGTGGTAACAAAAAAATATATACATATATTTTAGTTTAATAAATAAGCTTCTTATACACCAACACAAACTTTTATTTTAAAAAACAGTCCATTAATTTCAATAAATAAATAATTCACACACATACATGTCTTCTTCTTTACAAAACTTGATTTGTTACATGAACTATTCCATAATGTAAAATATTCCACAAACGTTTTGATTATATCCTATTATAGTTTTTTTCAAGACAACTTGATTTTTCTTTTTTATACAATGTTATCAACTAAGTAAAATCAAGTTGCCTTGAAAAAGACTATAACAGACTATAGTCAAAATGTTGGTGGAATATTTCATATTATGGAATAATAGTTCATATAACAAATCAAGTTTTGTAAAGAAGAAAATATTTATATGTGTGAATTAAATTATTTATTTATATTTTAATTTGTACGATAGATTATTTTATTAAAATATAAACTTGTAATTTTTTTTAGTGTATTTGTAATTGGTTAATGTGAATACTGTTAAAGAGTAGAATTATGAATGGATTACTTAATATGTTTCTTATTGACATTTTTAAGACTACAATTTAGGTAAAAGTAGTAAAAATTTTAATATATTTTTCTTCTTTGCAAAAACAAGTTTAACTGCAAAGTAATTTATGAATAATATGTTTATGATGAACTTTCCATGCTGTAAAAATTTGATTTTATAATCTGTTTAAATTTAGAAATAAGTTTTAGAGATTAAAGTTTTGTTATTTATTTGAATGAAAGCGTATAACCTAGATTGATCAGTTATATTGCTTATTTATAGGTAGGCAGAATTGTACTATATGTGAAAAATAATGTCAACGTTATTTCAGATTTGTGCAGCTTGTAAAATAATTAAATTAAAAATTCTCTTCATCCTACTCCAAAGCCATATAATACATATTACGATGTTATAACATAGCATTAGTAACATAAATATGTTATTTCTGTCAATATTATCTATTCTTTTTAAATGTGTCTTTAAATACAGGATTTTTTTTAAAAAGGGGTTTGATATTTTGGAACTATGGATAGTTTTGCATGCTTTTATTGCTGCTAATAAGATAAGATTTTAGCCAATTGTATAAGGTTTTTTAATTTTAACAGTTAGTGAAGCAATTTCAAAAAATGTTTTGACTAATTGGTTATCTAATTTAGTATGCTTAGAAAAACTTAGTTTACAGTTTTAATTCAGAGGCCATTCTTTCAAAAAATTCAACTGTCTTATTCTTAAATTCAATATAAACAACATCTAAATGGTGACTAAGTTTTCTAGAGCTCATACAATCATTTGACAACTGTTTCTGTCAAATTATATGCATAAGCTTACGATAATCACCATATAAAAGCACAAATCTATATTGCAAATTAAAAATATCACATTTACTAATTGGTTCCACACAGTATTTTCAGCCTCTTACTATCTGATGGCACATGCTTATAACTAAAATTCTTTAATGACTTCACTGCCTTTGGCTGACTGACCTCTACAACTACATTGTGTTTGCCACTTATCCATCTCAGGATTAAACTTTTAAACAAGAATTATCAAATGCACTAGTACCAATGATACTTGTTACAAAAATAAAACTAGTAAACTGCACAAGTAAGGATATTCCCCAATACTTATAATTTCAATATATATATATTGCAAAATAAACAAAATAATTATTAAATTTATGCTACATAGCATAATAAGTAAATTTAACATTAAAATTTAAAAAATATATTTAAAAAAAAAAAATCTAATTATCTACTTTAATTTAAAAATTTGAAATTTATTTTCATGGCTCCCTTTGATAAAATTTTCAACCTCCAGTTTAAGAAACTCTGAACTAACATACAATTTATTTGTCAATCTCAACCATCACAATTATTTTTATATTCAGAATTTTCTAGACTTCTTCAGTTTACTTCCTGAATACATCAAGTATCCTTTTAATCCATCTTTTTTCTCTCTCTTTATAAATTAGCAACATTTTTCTTCATAATTATAATTTATTATTTGTTTCCCTCAAATTAAGCAACCTCATTTTGTTTTGTCTCATTCTGAAGAATCTCTGCTATTGTCTACTTATTTGTCCCAATGCAAGTTTTCGAATTTTCTTTTGAATCTTTCCCTCTTATTCTCAAATATATCATTTTATTCCTTAATTTCAGCACATCAATCCTCTGTCATTAATTTATTACACTTCATATCCATTACAAAAAATAATGCTCAACTTTTAATTACATTATTTTATTATCTTCTTTGTAAAATATATTTTTTATTTTCTCCACCTCATTTAGCTTAATACCTAAATCGATATATCTATGTATAATTTCTGTATTCAATCCTCACAATATCCACTGCTTATATTGTTCATAAGTTATCTTCAATATTTTTGAATAAAGTTATTAAAGTTAATATCATATATCCTTTTTAAATTCTGCACACTCATCTAAGAAAACATTTTTGTATTTTATCTTATACAAAAGATTTAAAATATATCGTTTCCAATTTCATTTTAGTCTTCAAATAATATATATATATATATCATAATAAACTAGAAACAAAAAATATATCTTTCTCACTTCACTCTTTACCTTCAATAATTAAGCACTAACTAATAAAATTATTTACATTATATACATTTCTATAACATTATTCAAATCCTATTTATACTTTCTTTTCCAGATATTTCCACAACTTTTCTCATTTCCATCTTATCATAAGTTCCTATCGGTTTATATGATATTTTTACACATGAATTCTCCTATCTTTCTAAAACAATTTTGCACTTCCTCTATTCTCAGCGTGGAAGATAAACCAAACACAAGATGTTTTATGTTGGTAAGATTAACAGTTTCCATTTAAATCAGAAGTGAGTTTTCAGTGTTATTGAAATATAGTCAAGCTACATATTCAATTAAATTGAATAAATAAATATTAAAGATTTACAAACATTTTATAAGCAAGAAATTAAAATACCACTTCACAATCGATGCCAAACATGGGACTAGAATCACTAACAGGTTCATAATAATTTTTAGTGTTAATATATTTTCCATATTTCATATCTGAAAATATAAAAAGAAAACTATTGAATACTAAATATATTATTATTTTTAATATTATAACACTAATACATATACAAATATAATAATAAAATAGGAATAAATGATAAATGATTACTTCATTACTAAAATTAAAGGGTTCAGGATTTTAACTGCAGAATAAATTGTCTGCCATAATGAAATTTCAAATAAAATTTATATAAAATTAATTGCTTTATTTAAAAGTATATTAAAACATATACAGGCTGGCCAAGAACAAATGTTTGAATATATATATATATATATTTTAGATTGCAATAATTAGAAATAACCTAAAATAAATTTTAATTTTATTTTTTAAAATAATAATAATAATAAACATTCCAGTCAAGAAAACATTTTCCTTGTTTCTCAAGATATTTCATTATTTTAAACATGTCAGTTCTCTAGTTTTCAAGATTACATAAGAAACTACCTTAGAACAAAGATTAATGTCTTTTATAATGAGATACACTTCCTATTGTCATTGTCCAATTGTATTGATCATCTAGGAGTTTTTTGGATCAAAAAGCAGCAGCTACTGATACAATTTTATAGGTGCAAACTTAAAAGTGAAATATAAAGAAAATATTCAACACAATGAACTCGTAAAAATTCCACTACAATAGAAAAATTACAATGTATTTCCAATTGTTTAGTTTACATTACTGATGAAATGGCATAGCATCCTTTACAAAAATTTTGACATAATTTAATGCTGATCATATTATATACTTACATGTAAATATATATGTCCTTTGCAGTCTAGGGGCATGACTATGTTTAGAAATTAAGCAGACAAAAATCAATAATATACATATAAAAATAAAACAAATAAAATAGCTTCTCTAAATGCCCCTCTCCCTGCCATAGAGGAGTACTGATAAAGAAAGTTTTACAAATTAAATTTATTAATTATAGGATGGTGAAGGTTTGTGTGCACATATCTAACTACCAATTAATGGACCAATATAATTAATATTGGCTATAGATTGACTATTTTTTAAAAAAAAAAGGCTAAGCCTGATTGACATTTGGAATTTTTTAAAATTTTTATTTGGCCTGGATTCAAACCCAGATCATGAGCAAATAAATCTAAGTTCATAATACCACAAGGATCTTATTATATATATTGAAAATAAATATAGTTATATCCAAATTCATAAAATTTATTCATTTTATTTTTTCATGTTTTTAAGCATTTTGTTTTAAATAATTTTTTATTTCCATTTTGATTTTAGAAAAAGTAAATTTTCACTAAAAATCTTAAACCCTTTAATAGGATTTTTAATTCTATTGAACACGAAAGCAAAAAATATTAAAAGTATGTGATTTAATTAGGTTAATAAGAATGATAATAAGATTTTCAGCTTTTTTTTTTTTCACAACTGCTTTCTTTTCTGTTTTGAAAAATTTTCATGGGGATGTAATAAACAATCTGTTTTCCAAACTGTGGTCTAAGAATTAGAAATACTATAATGGTACAACTGATGATTTAATCATTGGAAAAAAAACATTTGCTGCCTAATTTAATTAGGTCAAAATTGAAGATTATAAATTCTCTCTAGAAAAAGACTAAGTCCCAATGTTCTGTAAAGTTAATAAGATTGGACAATTAAGTCATAATCTTTTTCTAATTATTTTTAAATACATAATAATTTACAATTAAAAACATTAGTAATTGTTTGACTTCAGTATTATAACATAATTTTGATCATTAATAAACATGTAAAATTTAACGTACTTAACATATATTTTCATAATATCCATCCTCAAGAATTGAATACTGTGTTTTAAATGTTTTATCAAAATTCTGTCAATTAATTAATAAAATCACATAATATCAAGAACTTTACAAAAGTATTTCTAATTTTAAAACATACTACTATTAAGATTAATTTATAAAAAGTTTTGCTGATTTTAAAGCCAGTTGTCCTTGATATCAGCTTTATTTGAATTATTTTCAGGTCTCGGGTTCTCACATTTAAATTCTTGTACACAATGTCTATAAATTAAAAAAAAAAAGTTTTTTTTTTTTATGTTGATTAAGATTATTCAAATATTAGCTATAACATAAATATATTGAAATGCTTCTTCATTGCATCTCGAAATATAAAAAAGATAGAAATTTATAATTTCCAAGTATCAGGTCAGAGAAGAGTTAAAGATTATATTTAAGTTGTAAAAATTTTAAATTTTGGAATCAAAATTTTTATTTTGTAATTTTTACATATGTGTGATAAAAGATATATAACGCACATACATGCAAATAAATATGATAAATCATTTTGTAAGAAAAAAGAACTTTAAAGAGAAAATTGCGTGATGTTTGTAAGTGTTTATTTTTTATCTATTTCAAATAAAGCCTAATATAACAGACAATGTTTTTAATCAATTACCTTGATCTGAGATCTGTTGTATAATGGGCATTGTTAAGATTAAATTTCAAAGTAATGTCAAATTTTTGTTTTTCAAAAAAAAAAAAAGGAAATTTTATTAATAAATTATTTATCTTTTTGTATAAGATTATTTTAAAACTGTGTAACACAATGCCTAATCTACAAATAAAATTTAATCAATATATTGTACTAAAAAAATTAGGCATTATAATAAAAGTAATTAGTTGGAAATGTTAAGAATTTAATTAGTAGTTTAAAAATACCATACAATACTAAATCATCCATGCACTTTAATACTGTTACACAATGCTTTAGTTACTACCCTCTTTTACAGTTTCAATTGCCCCAGCAATCTTCTTCACAACTTTTATATCTCCTAACTTCAACTGCTATATCTCACAACTTCTAACAGTTGAAATTAGGAAATATAAAAGTTCTGAAAAAGATTGCTGGGGTTATCAAAACTGTAAACTGTAAATGAGGGTGGTAAATAAAACATTGTGTAACAGTAGTAAAGTACATGGATAATTTAATATTATATGGTATACATTTGACAATGCAATAACAAAGAATAGTTTAAAAATACTAGATTATCTGGAATTATTTTTAGTAATGCTGATTCTAAATATTTCCCAAAAAAAACAGGTGGGTGAACAATAGAACTGGAGACATAAATAAGCTAAAAATTTATTTTTTAGTATAAAAGAGATTCAATATTCACTCTTTTCTTCAATTCCTGCTTGAATGTAGATTATTATTATTCTACACTTTTTATGATCAAAAGTTTTAGTTATTTCACCATTCTTTTCACTATAAAATTTTACAAAGAAGAATCTATGGTGATTACCTGCAATTACCATGCAATACATGATCCATTTAAAAAAAATCTAGCAGTCTCTAGAAAAAAAAGAAGAAAAGATCAACCATCTCCAGCATTTACATTGATAATATGTGTGACTAAGGCTACCCTAATGACAAACTCATCTCTTCTGGCACAACTTCAATTCCCATCATAGTATAAACTACTGACTCAACTGACCTGCTGTTTTCCTGATCAACAAGATGGATACTGAAGCATCTTTCTTAACTATATGCTAAAGGAATAACACACATTTGAACACTCAATTAAAGTACGGATTCCAAAATCCAACGTCTGCAGCATAAATCTCCTGGTAAAATGTTAGAACTTTATTTATCCAGTAATCTAGTCTCTAGTCATTATATTCTGATAACATGTTTATTATAAAATCATTTCTATTTGGTTTAAAATAAGTAATGTGTATAGTTAAGTTAATATTTTATACTCTTCATTAATTTCCCTCTATGGACGAGTTATTTTATTTTAGTAATTAACTCGCAAACAAATTTTCTCTGAATGTTAATCAAGTATATTATATAAATACTCATTTAGAAATCATTATTTACAAATGTTCTATAAATTTAAGAAATGATAAAGTTTATTATTGTCACAGATTTACTTATTTTCTAATTCTTTATTATTTTAATTAATTCTTAAGAAAGTTATCTAATTACTTTATTTGCATATTTCATACAAATATGCATTAATAAATCATTAGATTTAAGAAACACTATAGTGCTTTAAGTATATGGTTTGTGCAATTGACTTTAACTTAATGAAAGTGTTGTCATATTATTTTGTTAGTAAATTATTAGAAAGTTATGTGAATACGATTCGTATTTGTCCACCTTTAGAATTTCCAAGATTTACCAGCGCCTTCATTACCTTTATCTTTGGCAACTATGTCTTTGTGCAAAGAACAATGCATATGATTTTAATGTATTTTTGAATGATGACCTGTCTTTTATCACACCTTAGGTAAGCTTTAGTATGGTTATTAGGATCTTCCATTTTATCACCGCTATATTTTGTATTAATAATTCTGAGTCTCTGTTGGCAAAGTTTCCAATAAGTTCCTTGCTCTCAATATTTAGAATTACCCATGTTACTAACTGTAGATAGGACAATCAGGATTATCATTGCAGAGGTTGGTGTAGGAATAGTTCCTCATTTATTACTTTTACATTATTCATTATTAGCTCTGATTATTTTGGACAAAATTGGCACATGCAGATATAAAATAAAATATAAATTCTAAATTAATTAAGATCGAAAGTTCATGATTTGTTTTTTTTTTCATTAAAGTAATTGCACTTCTGTTTAAAAAACTATTGGAGCAAAAAGGCAATTAAGATTTCGATTTATTTATTAGTTAAATCCAAATTAGATGTGGATTAGTTAGTTAACAAAACCATCCATAATTGAAATTAATCAATTTCAAATTTATTTATTGTTTTTTTTTGTGTGTGTGTGTTATAATAAATATTTTGTTGATTATTTAAATTTTCCTGCCATTTGTTTGCTAATATCTGTCTATCAATTTCTTAATAGTTATATGCCTCACACTCTAAGATGAGCTAGCATCAGAAGCAATTATTATATCAAAATATGTCTGGATTATCATATATTCTTTAATACAAAATATATTTTCCAAATAGACTAGATTAGTGGCGCCTTCAAGTGATTGATATATGGTACCCAGTACTATATATAAATATACAATGTATAAAAACTGTTGCATACTGTTTTGCTAATATGAAACAAGCTTGAATCATGTCCAGATCATCATTACATAACAGATCTATAAGCAGTTTATTATTAGCCATTGCTAACAAGTCATTATGCTGAATAAATAATATTTAATAAAATAATCAGGAATTATAAATTAATTGCCATAGCTATCAAGCTGCTTGCATAAGATTTGTTCACTTAGGGAATATGTATAATCAAAAGTTAATGCATGAATACATATATAAATGTTCAGATCTACTTTAACTTATGGATAATACTTATCAACATAATTGGAAGTCCTTCATAATTATGACTTACCTTAAATAAACAAAAGTAAGAGCAGATAATATACTTCTAAAAGTTTCTAAAAAATTTAAATCCTAAAACTCAAGAATGATTGGCAGAATTGTTCAGTAACATTATTCATACAACAAATAAAATTAGAGCAGTCTTAAAATCAAACAAAGCTAGCAATAATCCAAAAAATGATCACACAATATTATTATTATGTGTTCTTTATGAGTTTTTTGAAAGAATCATATTAACAAGAATTTTATCAATAGTTGAGAATCAATACAGCAGACTGGTTTTTAGACCAAAGAGATGCCTAGTTGTGAATAACTTTTACCTTTAACACTTCACAGGGAAAAAAGCTTTCAGAATAAATTAAAAACTGGAGTTACCTTTATAGTTTCGATCTCAGCTTATGATATTGTTTGGAAAAATATTCTTTTAAAAGTTTCTAAAATTCTTAAATGCAGAAAAACTTTTAACTTACTTATTAAAATGCTCCCCAATAGAATGGATTTTCAACTACTTTTACTTAACATATTTGTCAATGATCTTCCAAATATAGAAAGCAGGAAATTCATCTATGCTGACAATATTGCTTTTACTTCTCAAAAGGAATCCATTTCTGAATTAAAACAAAGATTTGAAAAAATTGAAAATATTTTTCAAAGGAAGAGGTCTTATTTATAATCCAATGAAGACAGTATATGTATTCAATTTTTCATTTAAATAAAAAAAATTATCTCATAATATGAATATAATCTTTTGCAATAGTATTCTGAAATATGATCCTACCTCATCCTTTTTAGAAATAACTTTTGAATTGTAACCTATCTAATTTTTCTCATTTATCTAAGATTAAAACAAAATTAATTTCAAAGAATAATCTCCTTGGAAAGCTGGCTGGCACTATTTGAGGTTGTGATACAAATACTTTATAGACAGTAATAACATTAGCATATTGTGCTGGTGAATACTATGTGCCTGATTGGAGAAAAAGTTTTCACACTAAACTTCTGGATATTCAATTAAATATTACCATGAAAAATATTACTGGTACATTTAAATCTATTTCTTTGCAGTGGTTTCCCGTCCTTTCACATATTTCTCCCACCAGATATCAGAGGAGAAATTGCCTCACAGATAATATATAAAAACTATTGAGTAGATTGGATTTGCCAATAACTCAAGTTATAATTTCACCATCCAAGACTTGATTCAAATCAAGATCCCTTTTTGGATGTTCAACCAAAAATCTAAAATTGAACATTTGTGGCAAAAATATAATTCTTATGAATTTCAAATAAATTATTTTTTTCTGATCCAAAAATCATGTCAACTAGATCATTAATAAAAATAAAATAAAAAAATTTGAAACAAAAAAAAAAGCATATATATATAAGCAAATAGATATCAAAGTTATATACAACAATCCACCATCATAAAAGTTCCAAACTATTCTTTTTCATTATATATCTATTTCACAAACATATATTCATATATAAATATTTATCTGTATTATACATTTTATTATTCATAAGACTTAGAGCTACATTGACAAAAAAGGCTTTCTACAAATTATAGCAGAAGAATATAAGTTAACATCTTTTAAAAGTGTAATTTCTTTTTTTTTCTGCACACAAATATATGCACATTGTTAGCTCTTGTGTTGCAATATAGTTATTTGCATTTTAATTATTATTATTTTTAAATGTAAGTAAATATTTTGTTAATAATCTTCACTGATTGTCAAAATGAAGTCATATTCAATTTTTAATACTGACAATATTTCTCAATATTCTTTGTATTATCTATAGAACTTCTAGTTATCATATTTGAATTCTTGGATCTGTTAACTGATATTAAAAAAAACCCCAACTAAAACAGATAATGAATATATCCTGAATGGAAATCCCAAAATCACAATCCAAAAGCAAATCAAAAACATATCATAATAAATAATATAATAATGAGTAAAAAAATTTGGAGAATAGTATAAAACAATCAGATATATATAAAAGTTTCATTAAAATTCATCCTACTTCAAACTTCTGAAAAAATGAGATAAGTAAGCAATGATAATAACAGTCTATTGACAAAATAATACTAGAATCTTATCAAACTTGGATTTGAAGTAAGAGGATCCCTTTTACTTCAACAAAAAACTCAAACAACAGAGTTAGCTATTGTAGGTTAATGAGAAAACTTGTTTAGTCTCATGAACTGTTGGTTAGTAGTAAGTGATAGTTTCTTGGAAATATCAAAGGTTAAAGGTGATCTCTATTTATATGGATATTGTCTCCTTATTTCTATTCTTTATTATAATAATAATCTATGGAAATATTTAATTAATATATATAATAGTAAATAAAAATAAAAATAAATATAAATAAAACTAAAAAATTTTCAAATTAGATGTATAAAATAAATATTACTCCCTTGTTTAGATATAAAACAGATTCATCTACTTTTTATTAAATGCAAATTTTTTCTAAAATAATAAGTAATTTTGTGATAGTAAATAATCGTGTGACTATTACATTTTATGAAATACATCTTAAATGAATCAGTGATCATACATTAGTAGTAAGCTGTTTTTTTAATAAATTATCAATTTAGTTTTGATTATCCTTAAAACAGTTTTTAATAATAGCAATATATAAAGCTTGGAAGATGACAAAAGGACTCAAAACATTTTTCTAAAGATTTTTAAACATATGATAGTTGGCATCAGTCACCACGATTTCAGTGCTAAGAAAAAGATCTTATAAGAAGACAATGTATAAGAGTTACAAGATGTCATAAAAAATGACAAAGTACCTTGCTGGTCATATTTTATACCACCATAGTAATATTTTACAAAAACAAGAATATACTGGATATGAAGTGGAAAAAAATTATTTAAAAAAGGCAGACCATATAAAACTAGTATTCAACATTCACAAATGATTCATATCATATAAGGCAATGCAAATATCATTGTATTAGATTCCACAAATAGAGAGTTTTTAATGTTTGCTGACAGAACTGATAATTCAAATCTAAGTTTGCAAATCATCATTTATATTTATTTATCTAAATTCCAAATATTATTATTTTCAAATCCTAATTTATTTATTTATTTTTACTAGTAAATTTGATTAATGTAACTGACTCAAACCTCATCATTCAAAAAATGGACATCAATAAAACAAAACTTATTCGGAAATAAGAAAAATCATTCTTAATAAGGTGTTTTCTTTTGCTAAAAAAATCCTGCACATTAAAGTATAATAATATGTAAATCACTAAACAAAACAAAAATTATTAAAAAAAACTGATAACATCAATGTAGATATAAGCATAAAATGGTTGGTTTTTACATTACCCTTATCATTTTCTCGGCATGGAAAACCCAGTCTTTGCATATCTGACAGTGAAAGTAGTAACTCTTTTTTACAAGTTGAATCATCAGTCCTCCTTTCTAAAGGTGGTTCTGTTGGTGTTCCTATTATAAAGCCATTTTCAGAAAGAAACTTTAAAATCTCATCAGAAGAGGCTTGCTTTATTATTTGGAATTCTAAAATTTAATTATGTAAACATATAATTATCAATTATATTTTCTAAATCAATTATATAATAAAAAAAATATTATGTTTACAAACAATTACAAAGACTTAAAGAAAAAAAGATTATATAAAAAAAGAGCAGTTATATTCATCCTACTCTAAATCAATTCTGTAAGAATGAATAATCAATAGATATTAAATAATATAGTGCTACAAAATCCCCAATTGCCAGCTGGTTTTTACCGTTGTCAATCTAGAAATAGTGCACTTATGCATCTAGTGGCCAATTTTTTTCTTTATGGCTAATAATCTGATATTTAAAAAAAAAAACCTAAAGATTTGAATCCTACTTAATTCACTTGCATAGTTATAGAGACTTGACTCCAAATAAGTTTCTATATATTTTAGAGACTTCAGTTCTTAACAATTTTAGATGCATTCTAAGTTTTACCACAACCAGATTTGAATTTCATACTATCAGTATAGAAGATGGTTATCCTTTATATATATGCAATATCTAGTCATATTTTGAAAACACACAATAGATTTTTTTCTCCTACAAATTTTGTATAGAGACATTTCTGGAAACAGATTCAACAATTCAACCCCCCTCCTCTACCCCATTTACTGAAGTTTCTGTTGATATATCCACTTACATTAATTTCTGCTTGTTTACAATTATTTTATCCTTCATCTTCTAAAAATTACGTCCATGAATAAATACATAAAATTTGCATATTTATTCTATTGAAAGTCATTTTGTCCGGAAACATTTACTAATATGAATCATTTATTTAAAAACAATTCTATACAGAATCCGTTACAGTTTTATTATTCCTAAACATCACAAGATAAAATTTCTGATTATATATTATATTAAATAAGATTCTTATATTTTTACCAAAATTTTAACATCATCATTTCTCCTTTTACTATAGATCACTTTTTGCCTTTATTTATCAAAAGCTAAACATTTAATATTCCATATATGCAGTAAACTATAAAATATGTAAACTATGCCAAATAAATATATAATATCCAAATGCATTTTGTTTTATTCCTTTCTCCTTTTCCATTATAATATTAAAAACAAAAAATACATATAAGATAATTTACAAGAAAAAACTTTCCCAGTAGTCGGACAATCTATGAAATATAAAAAAATTTTGACTGTTATAAAATACTATTTTTATTCTTGGAGAGGCAAAAAATTGGTGCAAAATTGCTTTTAATTTAATAAACATTCTTGTACATAAAATATAAAAGTGATTATGATTTTAATATATAATAATAATAATTCCTATTAATATATGTATATAAAGATCATCATTTCAAATAGTCATGTAAAGTACTCTATTCTCTTACTTCCATATTTCACAGTTTTGGGTCAATGCTTTATAGAACTATGGATGACAACTTGATTTGTCAATCACAATGGGAAGACACTACATGAAAGTTGAAACTTATATTTCTTTCTCAATACCAAGCTTTTCTATAGTGTTGGATCCTCTCATTATGTAAATAGCTGTAAATATCTCACTGAAGAGGAAGAGAAGACATTGTTCAGACTTGCCAATTGTTAGAGAATAATTTAAGTGATTTTCTATTTTTGTTTGATCTAGTTAAGATTAGCTGGATACATATTTTCCAACTAATATTAAGATCATGGGCCAACAACCTGAAAAACTATTAAAGTAGAACCCAAAAATTTTTTTCCAAATTTTTATCTGGCCCAGAAACATAGGACCAATGGATGAATAAAATACTACTTCACTATGAGGTCCTTTTAAAAATAATACCTAAATATAAATAGATAACCATTAGCAACAGCTAATAAACAAAAATGGCCTTTCTAACTCCAAATAATAATAATAATTAGAGGGTATTTGAACTCAGACTTTCAAGTTCCCTTTAGTCATCCACTCCATCTTATACAATTGATACACATGACCACATACATGTGCAAAAGATAAATGATCTCCAATATATGTACTTCATCAGTTGGTCTGGATCATCATCAACCACACACACATATATAATCAGTGCTTGGTTTATATTAAGATAGAAAATCTTTAAACTTTAATGATCAGGCTTCAATCTTCTCCATTCTGCAACTCTTCAGCCATCCATATCATTGAAAATCTGATGATGGCATGTTCAAATCCCTTGTTTGACAGTTTTTTTTATTGTCATTTTGATCCCTTATATGTAGGACCTTAAGCCCATTTAAATACAAAAAAGAGTGAATGACTAAAGGAGCTTGAAGTCTGGGTTCAAATACCCTCTAACTACATACAGCTTAAAATATATATATTATACTTATATTTATTATTTTTATTAATGATAATTAATTATTATTATTATTATTATTATTATTATTATTTATTATTATTATTATTATTATTATTATAATAATAATAATAATAATAATAATAATAATAATAATAATAATAATAATAATAATAATAATAATAATAATAATAATAATAATAATAATAATAATAATAATAATAATAATAATAATAATAATAATAATAATAATAATAATAATAATAATAATAATAATAATAATAATAATAATAATAATAATAATAATAATAATAATAATAATAATAATAATAATAATAATAATAATAATAATAATAATAATAATAATAATAATAATAATAATAATAATAATAATAATAATAATAATAATAATAATAATAATAATAATAATAATAATAATAATAATAATAATAATAATAATAATAATAATAATAATAATAATAATAATAATAATAATAATAATAATAATAATAATAATAATAATAATAATAATAATAATAATAATAATAATAATAATAATAATAATAATAATAATAATAATAATAATAATAATAATAATAATAATAATAATAATAATAATAATAATAATAATAATAATAATAATAATAATAATAATAATAATAATAATAATAATAATAATAATAATACCAGACCACCTATTCACAATGGACTAGGACTTCATAGTATTTATATTTTCCATCTACAGAAGGCCACAAACTTAATAACAACCACAGTCAAACACTTTCCAATGCTTGAATGCCTACTTCAAATAACACCAACAGATAGACCACCCCCTGCTTATGACCAACTAGCATCAATGATCAATCATATAAAAACCACAGCTCCACAGATATCTCTTCAGACAATATACAAGCATTCATACTGGCAAATTTATTCATTAATCCATCCAAATCCAACCCATGACACCAATCTGACAATGCTGAAAATCAATAATCTACAATTACTCCGTAAGTTTAAAAAATGGTCACTGGAGCCAAAGTATTTTGATTTTTTGCTGAGACTAAACCTACAAGCACTGCCCACGACATATTTTCTGAGATATCGGAGACTATACACTAACATTGATCCTTTTTGTCCCCTGTGTCACAGGGCTGAAGAAACACAGGAACATCTATTCTATCTGTGTCCGGCACTAGACAGAATTCGAGTTATTATGATAGGAGCATATAGACAATCTAACACAACCCTTCAAACAATCATTAATTCATATTGCAAAGGCTCTATTCCATCAGTCCGTGCAGCCACTTTTATGCTTTATGCATACTGGTGCACTAGATGCACATTCACTCTAGGTAACAACACAAGGCGACATCCATCAACTTTCAATATCAAACTGGCAAAACTACGAGCCAGAGACAATAAAATTGCACATCCAGACATCTATGCAGCAACCTGGTCACTGATAACACAACAATCAAACCTCTAAGATGGCTCCCAATAACCAAAATCTATGCCCTCAACCAATATATATATAAAAAAAAAATGTGGCAATTATCTACAAATAAAAAAACAGAATGTTGTCTTTGATTGCATAATATTAATATAAAGGACAGTAACAACAAAATCAGACATCAAATACTGGAAAGCAAACTAAACCCAGCATGGCAATATACATCAAAGTTGAAGTTTTGCAAATTGAACAATGATAACCCAAGACTTTGGAGAACTATGATTACAGCAAGCAGCACTCATAAATGTAACGTATACATATGTATTTTCACCCCCCCCCCTAACAATGTTTAAATATCTTTCCCTCCTAAGTTAAGTTCTTTTTTTTGTACATCACAGATACCAACTTAAACTTGGTTTACTCACTAGCAATGTAAATATATGCATACGAAGTGTCTTATAGCAAATGTAACTCTATGGTTATCAATAAAGTTCTTTTCTTTGAAACATCATCATCATCATCATCATCATCATCATCATCATCATCATCATCATCATCATCATCATCATCATCATCATCATCATCATCATCATCATCATCATCATCATCATCATCATCATCATCATCATCATCATCATCATCATCATCATCATCATCATCATCATCATCATCATCATCATCATCATCATCATCATCATCATCATCATCATCATCATCATCATCATAATAATAATAATAATAATAATAATAATAATAATAATAATAATAATAATAATAATAATAATAATAATAATAATAATAATAATAATAATAATAATAATAATAATAATAATAATAATAATAATAATAATAATAATAATAATAATAATAATAATAATAATAATAATAATAATAATAATAATAATAATAATAATAATAATAATAATAATAATAATAATAATAATAATAATAATAATAATAATAATAATAATAATAATAATAATAATAATAATAATAATAATAATAATAATAATAATAATAATAATAATAATAATAATAATAATAATAATAATTATTTATTAAACATATAATCTCCTTGTGATAAATAAATCACGCATGGAGCTTAACAAAAATACATGTGCAAATAAAATAAAAAACATTAATATACAATAAAATAATTAAATAGAAATAAAAAGTTTTTGATTATCATCAATTATAATCCAGTTCATAATGAATTTTCTCAAAGTTTTTCTTGATAGGTCATTAACATTAAATCCAATGTTTCTTATAAAAATATTATAAAATCTTGGACCAAGATAACATTTCTGATATCTACAATGAGTTTTAAAGTACACTGGTTCAAATAATAAATCAAAATCACTTGATCTAGTCACCATTATTGATGAAGAATTATTTTTATTCATTTTTTTGTATTTAATATAATAACACAAAATATTCACTAAAAATAATTGATGAATAGTTAAAACTCCAGCAAACTTAAATAATTCAAGTCTTGGCAAATCCAAAGGTTTAAATAAAATAATTCTTAACGTAAAATTTTGTAGTGTTTGCAATGACTTCAAAAAATATGCTGCAGTGCCACCCCATAATGTTATACCATAAGAAAGTCTGCTTAAGAAAATTTGTTTATATATACTTAATAGGACAGATTTATTCAAACAATCTCTTAATCTATAAAAAAGAAAATTAAGTTTTCTTAATTTTACTTGAAGCCAAAGAATATGTTTATCCCAGTGTAAATACTCATCCAAAACCAAGCCAAGGTAAAAAATTGTTGAAGTCCTGGTAATTTTCTGACAAGATGTTTTATTAACATAAGGCAATTGAATTAACAAGTCTTTTTCTGGAATATTTTTAAGAGAATACATTATGTAATTACACTTATTAATATTTAGCAGTAATCTATTATTGTTCATCCATTGTGTAATTTTAAATAAATCTTCATTCACAAGTTTCTCAAGTAAACTATATGAAACTGCTGAAGTAACCAATGCAGTATCATCTGCAAAACAAAAAATGTTAGAATGAAGAGAAAGATCAAGCAGATCATTAATATAAACAGTAAATAACAATGGACCCAGGACTGAACCTTGAGGAACTCCATATCTAATTATTTCAGAATCACTCAAAAAATTATTAATTTTTACAAATTGGCTTCTATTACTTAAATAAGATTTAAACCATTCAAGCATAGTACTCCTTATGCCACAATGGTGTAACTTAATTATTAATATATCATGTGGAACACAGTCAAATGCTTTCCGCAAATCTAAATAAATGCCTATAGTTTTGTAACCTTTTTCTAAAGATTCAGTGATGACTGAAACATGTTCAGATAAAGCCAGTTCTGTAGATTTTCCTGGCAAAAACCCAAATTGACTGTTTGAAAATAAATTATATTTTTGAAAAAACAAAACAATTCTGTTTTTTACACACATTTCCAAAATTTGAGACAATGTTGATAAAATAATAATGTTGTTGTTGTTGTTGTTGATGATGATGATGATGATGATGATGATAATAATAATAATAAAAAAAAAAGAATAAAAAGTTAAAGATGAGTTTGCAACATCTATATAAATCAATCTGTGAAACATAAATACATCAGTCTTATTCTCCAATGAAAGAAATCATACTGCAGTTCTTCAAAGCATCATTGAGATCATTGTCTGAGTTATTTTTTCCTTATCTTACTTTTTACCAGACTGAAGATGAGAATAAAATAATCTAACTGTTTATTGCTCAAGAGTTCATATGGAGTTTGATCCCTGAAAACATTAGAGCTGGGCCGCAATCCATGTATTTGAAAATGATTATTTACAACCATTGAAATGTTGTAATAAATATATATAATTAAGAAATAATTCTTTAGAAGCATTGATATACTGTGAACATTATAATAAATTCATATAATTATAGGTTTTCCCTTTTGATAATTTTATTATTATTATAATTAGGAGTTATCAAATTAATGATGACTTTTAGTAATCCTTTAAATGGAAATTCTCTGGTATGAATTATCATCAATTTTGTTTTTTATATTGCTTAATGGAACATTTATTCCTGTAACAAAGTTCATTTGTTTTACTTTAAGTTATTACCTTTTTTCACTATCAACTATTTCATTCATAATACCTTTTTTTCAATAGCCAATATATAATAAGAATGTAAACACATGCCCAGTAGATGCTAATCATTGGCAATCTTTCATTTCTAATAACTTCATTTATGGTTGAAGCAAGAAGTTTATTCATATGGGTAGAAATAATTTATTTTTAGTATAAAGTTACAGTGATATATTTCAAACCAAAAAATAAACGTGATTTTCATCACAGGATGAGAACTAAGCTAAAAACTAAATAAAATTTAAAATCTTTAAATTTCTTTGTCATAATCAGTATAATAATAATTTTTAAAAAATCATAAAAATTCTAAAAAAAAAGGAGCAAATTTATAAACTCTAATATGAACTTGAATATTTAAATGATGAGCAATTAAAACACTTACTTTCAAATAATTTCATTTTAAAACAATTTGATGTCACTGGAACTATATACAATTCTTCATAAAATGATCCGCTAGAAGGTGGTTTAACATTTACTGACTAAAATATAACAAATATATACATAAAGTCAGAATTTCATAATCGAAAGATAGAATTAAATTTAAAAAAAAAAAAAAAAATTACAGTATATCAGTACTCATTATTGAAAAAATTATTCTGCAGAGAGAATTTCTGTGTCTGTGAAAAAATGTTTTAAAAACTATAAACAGATATATTTTATTGCTGATCATAGGGATTTCTCAATGCAGAGAACTAATTAGTGATATTTTCCAAAAATGTCTTTAATTTCTTAAATATATAAACAAACGAATAATTCTAAAATCTACAGATAACAAATTCACTATTCCATTACCTATGTCTATTTCATAAAATGTAATAGTATTTTTAATTTTGCATACTTTATTTATTGCTTGAATAGAGGTTTTGTCCCTCATTACTTAATATCTAAAGGCTCCTCTCTAAGTGATCACCTTTTCACATGCTATATAAATTCACTACTAATAAAAATTGAACAAGAACTGCCTTAAATACACATTTCTGAATTAAGAGTAAATATTTCTTGCATTTCCTATATGGATGAGGTATTAATTTTTGTCTCTTCACAAAACAAATCTCAATATTGCAAAAAATTTTGTCAGAATATTCAAATGAATATAAGCTTGAATTTAATGTAGAAAAATCATGTCACTGGTCGATATCAGTCTATATTGGGAAAATCAATAGACGATTTTTTAAAGGAAAGCTAAGTTCATTTCTAGGGTTTCCTTTCTACCTGAGCCCCTCAGCAATGCACACAAATTCAGAAAAAACTTAAAAGACAAAATTAAAAAATATCATTAACTCATTTTCAAAATCTTAGCTTTCACTCCACTTAAAAATATCACTCCCATTATAATATTCATAAAAGCCTTATCTAATAGCATATATCCTATGTGTAGAAAACTTTTCTGTGATGGTCGGTTGGCATTCATCTCTCTAAAACATCTTCAACAACCATTACTGCAAAATGGCTTATGATATTAATATATTTAAAATACAAAAAAACTGTAAATTTAATCTCCTTTTGTCTAAAATTATACTCCCATTTAGAGATTGTGAGAAAAATTATACCTATGGACACATTATTTTCACTTACTGGACATCTTAAAAAACTAATGTCTCCATTACACACAAATCTAAGTTTCTTCTTTTGTTCACCTATGAATAAATTCAAATACTGAGAAGTTTATGAAATTACCTATTAACAATTAAAAGATACTGTGGAGAAAACAGTACTAAAGTTAAATAAACAAGCAACTTATTAGAAAAGGTAGATTTTGGTCACTTGAACCAAAATTCTTGATTTCTTAATCAAATTAAACTTGGATTCTCTATCTACATGGCATTTCTTAAGATTTAAAAACCATTGCAGAAATATTGAAGTTAAATTCTGGCTATCCCACAGAGATACAAAAAACCAAATTCCTTGTTCTTTGAGTGTGTTCATTTTGATAGCATTCATACAAAAAATCCTAGGTTATTTAACAAGTCAAATACTAATGAGAATAAAATGTATATACATATAAACAAGGCATAATAAAAATTATTTTCATTTTATGAAATTTGTTCCGGAGGTAAGAAAATAAACACATCCTTTGTTATATATATAATATTTTGTTTAATTGTACATTAGAAAGGTTGAAAGTAAGATGTAATGTGACAATAAATGAAGGATTTTCATGGGAATCTGGCATGTACTCAGGTAAAGTAAAACAGAATGAGGTAGATGTTTAAAGAGAATAGAGAATTAGTATTTAAGAAATACTGTTAAAGCACAATTTTGGGCTAAGTTTAGAAAATAGAAAAGTTTATATTTTTTGTGTGATCTTTTTCATTCCAATACGGAGAGCAACAAGCTCACAGAGATGCAAATGATGATGAGACTAATGATGGAAATGTTAAATAAAAATCAACAAAATATAATGGAGATGATCAATAGAAATCATCAAGAAATGATAGAAAAGTCAAGAGAAATGAATAAGGAGCTAAGAGAATGGCAGAGTCAAAATAAGCAAAAAGTAAAAGAAAATGTTAGTGAGATTATAGTAGTAGAGGAAGAGGTAAAATAAAAGAAATTGTTAATAAGATTAAAGAAGATTATAAGATTGATAGGCTAGAAGTCACATAAAGTAACCATGTTATAAGGGATATGAGAGAAGAGGTAAAAGCAGAAAGTATAATTATTGATAGCCAGAAAGAAGTTAGATAAACATTGTAACTATTAAATAACTAAATGTGTGTTTTATATATGTAATGATCAGATATTTTACGGTAATATCTCCACACTAAGACTCCAATATATTTATATATATTATTATTTATTTATTTCTATACTTAGCGCTTTCAAAGAAACGATGCCTTCATTTTCAAAGCTATAGATAGATAGTTCTAATACCGATGTTCATTTATTTATTTAATCCAACAGCAAAATTATTCAAATCAGGTCTGCCATTTCTTCAAGATTGCGTAAAACGAGTCTCTTTTATTCAATGAGTTTGCGTCTAAATTAATGAAATAGACCTCCTTAATTTTTCTTCTCATCTCATGTCGCTCACTGCACATCACTTGCAGATTGTCCGATATACATGAGTGGCCCGTAATGGTTTTGTGCATAAAAATGGAAAAGTGGGAAGGATCTGCGAGCACTTTATTATACGCAATTTATGTTGTAGCAACCTTGTATGGACAGAAGCTTTGGTCTCCCCATAATATGAAGCATGACAATTGTTTTCTGGGCAAACTATTTTATACACAGCCTGCTGGGTATTTATTCGAGGTAGTTTTTCTTTGGTATTATTGATACATTTATTGAAATTAAGAGGGGATATGTAACATATACTAAAGACTTTGCAAAAAATTGTTTGTAAATTTGTGTGTATATTATACGCAATTTATGTTGTAGCAACCTTGTATGGACAGAAGCTTTGGTCTCCTCATAATATGAAGCATGACAATTGTTTTCTGGGCAAACTATTTTATACACAGCCTGCTGGGTATTTATTCGAGGTAGTTTTTCTATGGTATTATTGATACATTTATTGAAATTAAGAGGGGATATGTAACATATACTAAAGACTTTGCAAAAAATTGTTTGTAAATTTGTGTGTATATTTTTGATGTATGGCAACAAAATCCTGGTTTTGTTCAGCTTATCACCCAGATTAGCAGGGTCTTTGAAACGCCTAATTATCTTGTCTATTGATCCTTTGTTATATTTGGCATTTATTAAATCATCCCTAAAACTTTGAATATTCCTATTCTTGACAGCCTCAAAGCTACACAATCTGGCATTTCTCTTCAAAAATATTTTTAGGCATGCCAGCTTGTACATATTGGTGTATTGACTGATGATGAATGTGGCCTCTTATATTAATAGGTTTAATCAACATTTTATGCTGGAAGCGTTGAGCCTCAATCCCCACCTGTAAATCTAAATATTTAACACAGCCACCAATTTCCTTTTGTGCTATATTTATTATAAATCCCGAGGCAGTTTTCAACTCTGTGATTATATCTTCCAAGATCTCTTCTGATACCGCCATGAAAATGTCATCTACATAGCGGGTGTAAATTATCAGGTCACTACTTAAATGTCTGGGAATAATTATCTGTTCATATGCATTAAGAACAATGCTAGCGACAATCCCACTCAGCAGAAGACCCATAGGCCAACCACTGCTCAGGTATTACCATTCTTGGTTGAAAACTGCATACATGTTTTTATCCCGCCATCTCAGAACTGCTTCCACAAACTGTACTCGTTGTTGATTCATGCCATGTCTTATTAAATCTTCTTTCACAATAGCTATAGATTTTAATCTATCAATCGAGCCATACAGTGCTGCAATGTCTAATGCTACCATATGTGTATCCTGTGTTGGGGAGACATTGTTCAGCTTGTCTACAAATTCAAAAGATGAGTTTATTGCAAACTCTCCAAAACTTAATGTCTGTATAAGCCAATTTTTTATGAGTTTGGCTGCCTTATGGTAATAAACTCCACCGAAATCGATCATTATATGCAGTGGTACGCTGTCTTTATGTGTTTTAACATTAGAAAACATTCTAGGGGGCGTGGTGGAAGAAGGATACATCTGGTAGTATTCTGCCCTAGAGAATTCCTTAGCTATGTGTGGTCTAAGCACTACCGACACGAATTTGTCTTTGTTCAGTCTAAAATTGATATCAGGTACTTTAATGAATTTTAAGTTTTCGATTGCTGGATTTTCTTCCTATATTCCACAGTAGTCATCATCACAAATCTGTTGCCCTTATGTTCTCAAATGCATGTTGTATTGTTCTGTGTCAAAAATTTTTGTGTTGTGGCTATATTGTACTTCCATTTATCCTGCCGTGGCTGCATTGCTTTATAGTGTATGCCTTTAGCAATTTTGGATATATATGTGTCTTTTAAAGGATGGTTGGTCAGACTTGCTTCAACATCTGCAATTAATTCCATTTTTGGAAGCTTCCATCCACATCCGACAAATTTAGGGCCTTTTTCCAGCACTGCTTTTACAGACATAGGAATGTTGACATTGGTTAGATTTACATAGCTTTGCTGGCTGTCTGGCTGTATCCTCACGTTTTGTTTGTTAACCAAAAAGCGAAACTTCTTATTGAACTTTTTCTCCAATCTGTTACTCATTTTATTGCTTTTTTCAACAATATATCGAGGTGGTTCTCCAATGTTGAGAAATGTGCTCTTCCTATTATTTGCAGATGACAGCTGCTTTTCACATTCCTGGATAACTCTGCTTAATATTAAAGCTTGAATCTGCTTAGTAATAGCCTCTCTGTTGTGTATCGAACGATCTAATTTTACGTTGTTCCCTACTTTTAACAAGAAAATCCAATCTTGCCTTATATTTGCATACTTCTATAAAAGATTTTAACGTAAATTAATTCCGAATTGTAGGATCCATACCGCTTTTATAAATGTAACTATTAAATAACTAAATGTGTGGTTAATATATTATTTGTAGAGTATGTGCATTGTTCCTTACAAATATTAGAATAAATTTCCAATGCTCAAATTCACTCTCTGACAAAAATTTTTCAAAAGCTGTCCGTTCTTGTTATCCACATCATCAATTTCTTCAAGATGTCCATTCATATCCCCTATAACCATTATTTTCTTCTCCCTTTTTTTTGAAACAATGTATATCCTTAACTAGGTATTCATATATGCTTATTCCATTCCATTATAGTTTGACTATTTCCAATAGCCATATACTCTATAGCCACCATCCATTCTTATCTTCACAACCTTATCTCAAACCACAAATGTTCTTGACAATAGTATTTAAATATTTTTTGACATAGCTCCTATACCATCCTTTTTTTCTTTTCTATTTATACCCTGCCATATCAAGTCTTCAGTATAGGTTCTTCTTCTTCTCTTAGATGGGTTTCCACTAACTCTTCATTTTTAACGGCTTTAATTCCAGCCATTTTTTTGGTCTCCTACCACCTTGCACATTCAAATATTTAATTTTAACATTTTCTTCTTTTCTTACTACCCTTTTATAAATTCCTTTGACTCTTTCTTCTCTATTACAATTGTAATTAGCTTGTAGTTTTACAGATCCATTCCCTCTCCACATCTACATTTATATCTATATAGAAATCCTTTGTTTACTTCTTACAACTTGTCCATTCTTAATCTTCTTTTTGTTAATACTGTAATTTAAAATCCTACCCTCCTTTAAAAGTTTACTGAACTATAATATTTTTTTATAAATCAAAGCCCCTAATGCTTCACTTCCTTGTTTTGCTAAGTGCAATTCATCTTTAATATATAACTCCCTTTTACTAATAAAAAAATCCACACATCCACAAACAACATTATTTATCTCGCATAATTTTATCTATCTCACATTTACAGAATATGCTCTATCTAACATACCCCTAGAGTCGAATCTTGGTAGAAATTCAACTCTTCCTTTAATCTTATTCAAGTTACTAATCAATTCTTTGTACTCATCCATTACTCTTTCTGATGGCTCTGACAAATTATTTGTCCCTACCATCTCTACTTCCTTGCTTCTTTACCTTATCTGTAACATCCCTAATTCTAGCTCCAGGCAAACATACTCTTTCATACCTATTTCTATTTTCCCTTGCAATTATATCTCCACATCCTCTAATTAGTGAGTCTCCCATCAACAATGTCTTGCACTTTTCTGTATCTACTTCATCTGTAGCATTCTCCTCCACCTACTGGGTTTCCTTATATAGTTTTCCTTATCGTTTCTATTCATTAATTTCCTGATTTGCACATACTTGATCTCTAACGATTTAAATTTTAATTCTACATTCTTAACTTCTTCCTCTATCTTACTTATTCTTTGGCTAACAATCTCCATTGCCCCACTTATTTTGTCATCCATATCTCTTGTTACTCCACTAAATACATACTCTATTCTATCTGCCTTAACTACATTTTCCTCCACTTGTCCTGACTTTTTCTTTAAATGATTTACATTTACAAACTATATTTTCATCTCTTTTATCACATTCATACTATAATCTCCATACAATAGCGCCATCTAGTGCAAACTACAGTTACCAATAGATACCAGCAGATTTATGCATTTAAATCCCTATCGAGTGTATAGCCATCTAATATCTGTAGAGTAGTCATTAGTTTATGACTGTCATCAGTGAGGAAATATCTAAACCTTTGGATTAACATAACTTGCATTAGGTAGCATTATTGTATGGAGAGAGTTGCTACTATTTTAATAGCTTGTATAAATAAAAGTAATGGTGATCATGTATTGTTTTAATGGTTTTTAAAATATACTTAAAAAGTTATGACTGTTAAAAATAATTTCAGATTTATACATTTTGTTATTAATTTTCATCTAATTAATAATTTGTCAGAAGGTTCATTATAAAGGAATATAAAATGTAAGAATTTCATATATATCATAATGAAGATATTGCTAAACTAAACATATTTCTCATAGGTTATTTTATTTTAGACCTGTGGAACAATATTAATTTACTGTCATGTAAACTTTAGAACTTTCAGATAAAAATTAAATATTAGAAAGGTAATATGATCACCTCTCTCTTTAAAAACTTTCTAAGTTTGTTTTTTAATAGATGCAAAAATATGCATGCAGCTCCAGCACTGCTAGTTCCCAATCCCTGTTTTAGAGCTCATGAATAGTGATTTGTGCATATGTGTAACGTTGTTCATGATATGGAGTTTGGCTTGAGTCAAATAAAATTTTGTACTTTTTTAGTTTAAAAACAGATTTAGGATTTTTTCTTTCAGATATTTGGCCCACAGTTAATCCAGATAGACATCCAATTAGGACTGGGATATGGGCATTTGCCTGTTTGTAACCTAAAAAGTAAAATAAGAAAGAAAAATCTTAATTCTTCAACACTTCACTTCTGGAAAACCTGATTATCTCCTTCTCTATTTTTCTTTAAGGCACTGTTGTAAAGGAATATATAAATATTTTTTTACATACTTTTATCTTTACCATGTTTCATACAAATAATTGTAATAATAATAAATTTAGTAACATAAATAATATCATCAGGAATATTCTAAAATTAATCTTAAATAATTACCCATGAGAATATCCTTTTTATGTGAGGAAAGCATTGAGGATTTTCTTCAAAATCCTTGGCAGTGATGCCATGGACTACAGTAACGACAATATGAGTTACCTTTTCCTGCTTGGAAATTTTGCACCAACTAAAATGAAAAAGACATACAAGTATAAAAGTTGGAAAAAATCATAACTCCTATCATTATCAATACTCTTTTGAAAATCATGCAGCATAAAAATTTATATGGGAAAGTAACTTTTTTTTCTCTTAAAATACACCAAAGACGTGGAAAAATTATTTGGCAGGATACTGATGCCAACTTCATGTGCCTCTTTTAAATGCCTGAATTAAGCTTAAAAGAATTGGTGCCACTTACAGAGTCATTAGTATCAATAGTCTTAAGAGTTTGTATTGAGTAAATAACATGAAAATAAAACATGCTTACAATTAATGGTAGTCAAAACCAATGCAATCACCTTAGACTAAAAATACTAAATATTGAAATAAAGTATTGGAAGTATTTACATTCACAGATATGTGACATTACAGAATCTCTTTGCTCTTCATTCTAGAACAATTTTTACAGTCAAGATGTGAAATAGTACAGTAAAAAAAATATTCTTTAGTTTATATTGCATTCACTAAAATATATATAGTTGTAGATATATTTATATTTAGTATATGCGCCTTGGGATCTTAATTTAATTACAAGAGACCTCTACAAATCTTAACACAAAACTCAACTTTATAAAGATAAGAGCGACCACTCTTATCTTCAACCTATTTTTTCTGATTATATAGACAAATCTAAAGGATTTTGATTTGTAGAGGTCTCTCTTGTAATAAAATTAAGCACACAAGGCGCATGTACTAAGGTTATAGCCTTATTTAAGTGTTACGGGCTGACATTGCGCTTAATAAGAATTAATATTTACAACTTTCAATAGTGTAGATAATAAACTGGGCCTATAGAATTAATCAGCAAATTGGCTTAGATTCAAAAGCTTATGACTTTTTAAATATTTCAAGACAATAGACAGAATAATAAAAAGATTGGCTACTGAATAGAAGAAACATAAAAACAGTACTTACCAATAAGAAAAATCAAAAACCAGAATCTGCATAGTAACTATTTGTTAGTTCTTAATTATTCATATTCTGAATGTTGAACATATCTTTAAAAACAAAGATTAGACCTTATTGTTCAAATTACAGTATTTCCCGTGACTCTTTATAGAGATAAAAAAAATGGTCATAAAATAGATTAGGAAAAATACTGAATCTTTTGAACTGTAGTGGGGTTACGATTTTTGAGAATTGCATGAACAAAAAAAAAAAACATGTCGCTACTTGATTACATTTGAATCCTAGAATATTTAATGATCAAACAAGAATTGTCACATTGAATAATCTAATTCATTACAAAAGAGTTTAATGCATAGAAAAGTTAGTGATAAGAAAGAAGAAAATGATTTACCAATGATGTAAGTGGATTTTATCATCATAATAATGAATATAGCTTTGAATAGTATGAAAACTGAACAGAGATAAGTCACTCTGAAAAAATTCTGTTCATGTGGCACATCAACATGAATGATGATGATATTAGTAAAACGTAAAATATTGTGATTGGAAACTTAAAAAAAAATATGTTTTTATTATTTAAAAAAATGTAAAAAACAACAACAAAAGATTACATTTTTATTGATCTTTAAATTTTCATGTGCATTAATTAATAAAACAGTTCAAGATGTAAATAACAAATGTCAATTAATTTGTAATATTCAGATTAGAAAAAAATGTACATACATAGAGCACACACATATCTAAATACATAATAATATAAGGCTCTTCATTGTATGTATGTAATATGAATTATAGCATTAAGGTTTATGCTTTTAATATAGAGTAAATAAATTTTTAATTTTTTAATAAATGGCCTAATGCATTCTTGGAGAGAGTCATAATCATACATATATTTATAAATTTGATTAAATATTTTCATGGATTTATTAAGATGTAAACAAAGTAAAATGTAAGGTCGTAAGGTCTACTTCCATGCATTAATTAAAAATATGTTTAGCAATAGTGTTACTAGGATATCCATCAATTACTATTAATAATCCTAAGACCAAACTACTTTGCTATTTATGCAATAATAGTTTTTTTTTTTTGGTCTTGAGTTTAATTAGAAACAAAAGGAGATCCCTCTTTTATTTCTGATTTATATCCCATTTAAACCCAATCAGTTATGTTAATCTTAGACTTAATATATCATATATAACTCTGGGAGATACAAATTATTATTTGCATAATTATATGATTCTTTTAAGCTTTCATATTTATAAAAATAGCTGCCTGGATTTAAATCCATGTAACAACTGGATTTGTTACTAAAGTCAAGACAAAAAAGTTATTCATGGGTTCTAGAATAAAATAGTTTAGCCTTAGGACTATCAATAATAATTGATAGTTTCCTAGCAACATTAATGCTAAACAACAACACATGGAAATAGACGTATACTTTAGTTTGTTTACACACACACATATAGAGAGGAAAGGACCCAAAAATAACTGAAATCATTCTCTGGTTTGCACATCTTTTGTAATATATACTTCTGCTGTTACATACTTCTTGCAGAAATCCTTCTACATCAATCTGCCAAATAACATTGTCATCTGAAATCGTGAAGCCACATAGCACATTTTTTTGTAAAGTGCATTTTAGGTATTTGTCGATTTTTTTTTTGTAATGGCTGAAAACTTTGAACAATTAATGATGTTTTGTTTTTTTTTTGACGCAAAAATCATTTTTCTCTCAGATTTAATTCATAATGCTCAGGCATATATAAACATACCATTTTGTGGCAAAAAAAAGAGTCAAGCTTCACCCTAACAAAGTATCATCTCTTAAAGCTTTGAGTGTGAAACATTTTTTAATTAAATTCAGCATGACCCAGCTTATCTATCAGCCATATTCGCTCGATCTCACTTGGTGCATTTTTTTTTTAATCTCTCAAATGAAAAATGTTTCAATTTTTTTTTTTTTTTTGCGGATTTAGAAGTGGTGGAAAAAAATGATGGAAGCATTAAAAGGCATCATTTTGCAAGTATTTCTGGACTACTTTTAAAAATAAAAAACACATTTAGACCAGTATATTGCATCAAATGAATAGTAATTTGAAAGAGATTAAATTTATAATATTTAAAAATAAATAAACAATTTTTTATTATAAAATTCAGTTATTTTTGGGTGACATCCCCCCCCCCCTCATATATATACCTATATACTTGAATATTTGTTATAGATACTGTATATGTAGAAGATAGGTTTCTCAATAATGAACAAGAAATTGACTCTGCCATGATTATGATATTCACTATAGAAAATGCATTAGTCTTATTCATGAAAAAACTGAAAATTTATTTACTCTATATAATGAGCATAAAAAATTAATATTGTATTTCATACAATATATAGAAAAAATATATTTTGTTGTACTTGCTAAAAAGAATATTTAAAAATATATATATAAATCAAAAAATATTTACAAAATTAAATTATCTTCTTTTAGATAAGATAGATATAATATGTTTAAAGAGTACTCACTGGTGTAGAGAATAAAGATCAATTAACTTTAAGACTCTAAAAGTTCAAGTTCTAAGTCTCCCCATTCACCTATTTAAAAATAAATTGGGATTAAATTAAATTTAAGGCTCTAAAAGATCAAAGTTGAAAACCGACTCATGCATCTACTTAAATGTAAACTGGGACCATCCATTACAAGCCTGGAATGACTTAGTATAAAACATAGCTATTTTCTAATACAGAATTCTGCCCTTATCTTATCAGTTCCTAATTTGTTGACATAAATTTGACTCTCTCAATCAATAAAATGACAAAAATCAAATTTCTCAAAGTAATTTTTGTAAAATTATAAATATTTTTAACCAGTATATATGATTCCTGAAAAGCATGATTTATTCAAATATGACTAGACTTACTTTCTATATTTTGAAAACTTCCTTCAAGAAATCTGAATAAAACCTTAATTGTAAAGAACATATGGTTATTAGAGCTGGTTATTAATAATCAAATGTTTTAATACCTAACCATTTTCTTCACTTAATCAATGACAGTTTAACCCGAATGTTCAAACTTGAAATACTAGGTTCTGTAAAAAGTATAGCTCAATATTCAGAAGGTAATTTTTTTTTTAAGTAACTTTCATTATTGCTTATCTCAGTTTTTCAAAGGCAGTGATCTTTTTAATCAAAATTATTTTTCTATGAAGACTTTCATTTCTTAAATCATTTGATGATAACTATAAAGAGAAAGAAAATCTAAGAAATATGATCTTGTGATCCTACACTACTGGCTTTATTTAATATCAAAATATTTTTTCTTTTGTATCTAAATGAATCAGAAAAAAAAAAACTTTCTTAAATTTTAGTAAGAGCCAAACTTTTATATTTTTAATTATTTCACAATTCCTTTTCTTAAAAAAATAACATAAGATTAACAATAATAAAATAATATCTGTATATTTATGCTTTTTATTACGATAATATGTTTCAAATATGTTAAACAAGCAAATTATCAATCTTTTCTTATAATGTTTTGTTCAAAAAAAAAAAATTAAACTGTTTTAAAGATAAGATTAAAAACTACTATTTAACAATTAAGATATTATATATAGAGCTCGCAAAATAAGCTCTTAACAAGCTTTGCAGAATATCACCAATCTGCTACTGGTAACATCAGTGAGGTACCCCCTTCCCCCCAAAAAAAAAAAATAATAAATATATATAATAAAAAAAAAAACACAAAAAAAAAAAAAAAAAAAAAAAAAAAAAAAAAAAGAGTGTTTAAATTATTACACAAACACCATAACCCCCCACCTAGGTTCCCTATGGCACATCAGTGAGGTAACAGGATATTCAAGCATTAGACGAAAAATACCAGGACAAGCTCAGCACTTTATCTAATGTATAACTATTAAGTAGAAAATCTGAAATTTTCAGGCATCTATATGTCTTCCATTCCAGCTATCTAACTTAAATAGCCATATGGGACTAAACTAAGTTCAGATACACCATATATTAATAGCTTTAGCAATATAAAATTTTGCGAGCTCTATATATAACATTTGTAAATACAAGCTTATTAAATTAGGTCATGTGACATAAGATTTAATTATTTTTTTTAACAATTAAGATAAAACATGACCTGAATACATATCGCTGTATGACCATATCCTCACAAGTGACTGAAGATTATATTATATTACAATAACATTTCAATTAATGCCCTAATACTCACGTGCTCATGCTATATTACCTTGGAATCTTCACCCATCTTTTAAAATAATTAGATCCTACTTTTCAATTATTAGCTGACATAGAAATCCTCACCTATCTATAAAACAATTTTTAAATTCCACCTGGACTTAAATCCTATGAATGCATAATCCACTTCATTAGAAAGCTTTTTTTTTTTTTTTAAAAAAAAAAAAAGCATATATTGTATATAAAAACTTGAATAGCACTTTAATATAAGATCCAAACAATATTTTGCATCATAATTTCAACAAAAACTACCATCTTACCTTGGAAATAAAAAAACATTTTTTTTCACTTTTAAATCCCACGTATTGCTTAATATTAGCATTTGTAAGTCATGTAATGAAATCAAAGGAATCCCTTCACATGTAGATTCTTTATTACAATATTCTGTTATATTGTCAAACTGCACAATTGGATAAGACACCTAAAATCATAAAAAAAAAAAAAGGTCACATTGGTCTAATGCAACTATAGTAAAGTAAACTTAAATAAAAAACTACATCATATCAATATCAAAATTTTAAAAATTTGTTTTACAATTTATAAGATGCTTTATTTCTGATATATGAATGATCATGAAGGTTTCATTATGTAGAATAGCATTATAAAAAATATTTAAATCTGACTGCTGTTAAAAGATAACATCTAGTAAGTAAACATATAATTCTGATATTTTACCTTTTTTTTGGAAATGATTTTCAAATTATGTAAAAAATTGATAATTTTTGATAAGGGTAAAAAAAAAATGTTTTAACTGCATTACGTTTGGATTAATTGTTCCAAAAACTTAAATCACATTGTTAGTATCAAATTATACAAATAAATAATTAAAATTATTATAATATAAAGCAGTGGCAGAATATTAGTGAAAAAAAGTTGTTTGAGCATGTTCAAATCACTTAAATTACCATAATTAAGATTAGATCAGAGTCGATCAATTCTGAGATAATTACAAGAATTTTCCAAATTTATAACTTTCACTTGAAAGATGCAAAATAAGAATGTATATTGGTAACTTTTCTTGGTTAAAATGCAACAATATAAAATGTAAAAGAAACTCTTAATCCAATGGATAATATACACATTTTTAATATATTTATGCAAGCATTCCTTAATCAGATATTTATTCAACTGCATTTGATAAGACTTTGTTACTAATAAATATCTACATTTATAATGATTTGTATATTTGAATATAAGTATAATTTATATACTTGGAGTTTAGATGTACTTATAGGGGTTTTGAACACAGATTTTCAAGCTCATTTCAACAGTCCACTCTATCTTACATTACTGATACACATAACCACAATGAAAAAGATATATGATCTTCAATATATATATTTTATGCTAAACTAGCACTCACCAGTTAATCTAGA
The DNA here is from genome assembly GCA_028023455.1 of Epiperipatus broadwayi. Classification (NCBI taxonomy): domain Eukaryota; kingdom Metazoa; phylum Onychophora; class Udeonychophora; order Euonychophora; family Peripatidae; genus Epiperipatus; species Epiperipatus broadwayi. Next base: position 9,400,133 of record JAQFVV010000015.1, read on the forward strand.
TCATCATCTCCATCTTCAAACTTTAATGGATAGGCTTCAATCTACTACACCCTCCAACTCTTCAGTCATCCACATCTGAGTTAATGCAAATACACACAAAGCTTGCTCTACTTTATAATTTAATTTAGCTTATTCTTTTTAAACATTTGTATTTCTCCTAAAAGTATTTTAGAAATTCACTGTGGAAGTTATTTAGCAACAAAAATATTTTGCTTACAAAACATATGATTGGTATGTTTTATTTTCTGAAGATGCCTGCAATTCTCTCATTTGAATAATAATAATAATAAAATGTTCATAGGATCAGAGATAAGCTTATGGGATCAACTGAGGCATCAAAAACTAATAATATAAACAACAGCCAATTTCTGTGTTTCACTTTAATTACATTCATCTCCAAATGCAAAGCCCAGAAGCTTTTTTTTTTTTCAATGATTATAAATAAGTTATTCTTTTTTCTTATATTCTTATTTACTAACCCAATTATTATAACAACATGCAGTTATATTTATTTAATAAAAGCTATATATTAAATACCAAGCACAGAAAATAAGCTTATACATTCTGCAGGGAACAACATGTAAAGATTATCTTCTATTTAGCTTAGCTTGATTTTTAAGCATTAAATGGTATGCCAATTAAAAAGAAATGTTCCATTTTGAGACCTGCAACTTCTGATTTATTTTCCATAGAGATTGCTTTTGATAAGATCATGAATTATGCGTTCAAATCTCAGCAATACAACAACTCATGTATCAACAAGCTCCAAATTCATAAATTTCAATTGTTTACAATTCAAATGTACAAATATATTAATAAAAAAATTTAAAATTAATAAAAAATGAATTTTACTTATCCAAATTTTGATTTTTTAGTTTACACTGCATGTACAGTACATATACACACACAGGTATATATTATATGTTAGATAAGTTTTCAACATTCATATATAGTATGCACATATGTCTATATACTTGTCTTAAGATGTATATCATAATAAAGTTTACTACTGTTAATGAATTCCAAAATCCTTGTCATGGCACAAAAACATATATTGCAAAAAGATATGTTACTTTGACATCTACTGAATCCATGAAATAGTCTACTAGCAAAGAATACTGCACAATCATTAAAATTGATTGAGTTCTAGCCAATAAGAATCTAATTATTACATTATTCATTAATAGGAAGTTAACCCCATTTCCACTTAGTGTCATGATTTGTTTACTTTTATTAATTTATTATAATTATTAAATTAATCATTGAATGAATTTTTTTTTTTCTATTAAGACATTTTGTGATATATGAGATGTTAAGATAATGGGATAGAGTTGGGGAATATCAAGGACACAGATATTACTGAATTTTACCCATTCTTTTCATTCATTCTTTTGATTATTATCTGAAATGTCCAAAAATTGTTAAATACCATATTAAACCATTACAATATCACATGATCACTTTTTCTTTATACATACAGGATGATCACTTTTTCTTTATACATACAGGATTATAAGACACAACTTTCTAGTATCTATTGATTACTAGAGCTTGCACAAGGTCACACTATTGTTGGAAAAATATTTTGCTACTGTTTTAAATACTGCATTATTATTATTATTATAAAACCATCAAAACATCAAATGATCATCATTTCACATTTTTTCAGGCTCTTAATAAAGAGGATGTGATGCACTGTAGTTTATCCTTTCTCGGAGTCAGGAATCTCTCAGCTTCTTTGTCCAGAAAAGCTTGTTAGCCACCTTCTCTTCCCTTTCCATTCCCCACCTTATGTTTTTCCCATACTGTTCTCTATCCTGCTCCATCCCATTTCTTTAACATTATCTTTGTTTTTGCATAATCACTTTGTTTATATTTATTCTTTCACAACTTCATTATTTACACCCTCTCTGCTTGTAAGCATTTACATTGAATTAACAGATGCTTAATACTTTCTATGCCTTTCTCGTGTAACTGTTATATTTCGTCTGGAATACAGACCCAACCTATAGAAAATAACACTAGCACCAGTATTATAATTAATATAATATTTATTATATTTACAAATATATACAATAGAGAATAATATAGTTCTAATAGAAACTCTTGGATCCAAATCTTCACAATCTACTGCTTCCAGGTATACTGATAGCTTGCCTCACAGGTAGAAAGAATGACTCTTCTGCTGTACCAGGCTAGGCTTGCCTCAAGTCGGCAGTAGTCTTAGCAACATCCAATTCTTATGTAGACTTGCCTAGCTGCATGGACCCATAGTGTATTGCTATCATAAGAATGCTTACTGCCGTTTAGGTTAGCAGGGCTTCCCCTGGAGAACCTGTACTGCTTTGTAGGTTAGATAGACATTCTTTGATCTTACCTCAAAAAGGCTGACCATTTATAGCCAGATCCCTGACCTCACTGAAGCACTCAGATTCAGCAATCATGATTGCTTATTGGCCTGTATTAATCATTGGCTATGGGTTTAGCTGTGTTCAGTCTATTGTCCAGCAATAAACACTGCTTAATCCGATCAGATAAAGAAGAAATCTGGAACAGTCCACTCCTTAGGGAAAGGAGAACTGTAACACCTCTCCTCCTGGCTAAATATTAGCCCTTGAGAACATAGTTATGCAGGTGTGCTGGAGGAAGGCTAATCCGCTTTGGTGGTTCTTCTAGTTTGCTTTCATCTTTAATTTGTTGGTCCTCATTGCTTGCAATTGCGTTCCTGGAGATTCACTCATTGCGGCTGCATCTGTATAATTAGTCTAAGTTGATTCTGAGTGTGATGATGTTGACATCAATCTGCTATTTTGACTACTATGGTATGCAGACATTTCCGTTGAATTATGATCGCTGTGATACATTTAGTGGATCCACTATACATTCTGTATAGAACGTCAATCCCATTTTGTAATTTGATAGCCTTTTCTTGTTTTCTCTCATTTGCATCAGGGTTTAAGAGCTGATAAGTTAGTTCACAAAGTTTTAAGAAGTAGTGCAGCTGAAGATTTTCCAATTGCTGTACTTGGTGTAGAGTGCTGTGATAATAACATTCTGGCAGTACGGGTGTTCCAGCTTCTGTGTCCATCTTTGTGAGCAATTTGCTAGATCTTTCTTGAAAACTTCAGGATAATCGTTCTTCAATTTATTTACCATTGTGACTTGGTTGACCTTTGTCACTGCAAACCCTAAATGATTGAACCAGTCATGGCCTAATAAATTACTATGATCACCAGATGACACTACCAGTGGTAGATATGTAGTTTTATCCGACTCCATCGCTTTGACTCTTGTCTGATCCAAGAGTTTTATTTTCTTGCCCTGATAGTCTGTGACAGTCTTGTTGCTAGGATGCAACTTATGCTTGTTATTTTTATTAATGATAACCCAGGTCTTTTTTGATACAATGGACACTGCTGACCCTGTATTCAGCTCCATTGTTACTGGCATATCATTAATAAAGATTCTGTGTTTAAATACCAGTTCACAGCTCTTGATATTGTTTATAGAGGCAACTTGTTTATTTTCATTAAGATTGGCTTTTGGTATGTTTCAGAATGGGTTTTTCCATTCTCGTATTGGTTACTTGTCTTTTCATTTTTAGACAAGCAGCTCTTATATGACTGATTCACTTGCAAAATGAACACATAATATGGTGGTGTGGATATTCTGTTTGTGCGTGCATCGGTTCACTCATTGTTGTTGTTGAACTAACTGACTGCTTGACCAACCCAGTCTTCTGTTCAAGTTTTTGCATGGTAAATTTTTTTTTTTTAATGGCCTCGCTTGACATATTACAGATTCTGCCAGCGTGCTTGAGCTACAGCCACTTCAAAGTCTATATTCAGCGTCATTAATAATTTGAGTCTTAAATTATGATGATTCCTTCCACAAATAAAATGATCGTGGAGTGAAATCGCCTATTATTGCCAATGCTTGGATTCACGTTGTGAATTCTCTAGCTTTTTCACCCTCTACTTGGACACAGAGATTGAAATAATATCTCTGCATTATTTTTAGTGGGTTTGGGGAGAAATATTCTGTGGAATCGGCCAACGCCTTCTCAAAATTCAAGCCAGCCAGTGTTTCTGACCAATTTGAGACTTTTATGAATACTACATGTCTGAGATCCAATTATTGTCATCAGTATGGCAAATTTTGTTTCAGATTTCTTAATCTAATTAGTTTGCATATAAAAGATTAGTCGCTCTTTGTAGCTTGATCAGTTCTCAGGGCAACCAGGGTCAAAAACTTCTGTCGAGCCAATTATATTGGCTCATTCTTTATTTGTCTCTGGTATACCATGAGAAAAATATTTAATTGTTATTTACTGCAAGTTACCACTCGATACTGTTATTTTGACAGAATTTTTATTCCACTAAAGTGACCTTCTATCTCTTTAGAATGACAGTTTTGATTTGTTTATGAACCACCAATAGTGTTTGTGGTCAATTTCTTTAACCGTCTTGGAAAAAAACTTTTTCTCAATATGCCGAATCTGTTTTTATTGGGTTACAATGAGATATTTAATTATTCCCTTAAAAAAAAATATGACACCTGCCTAACTGCATATTACTTTATTTTATTTTTTGTTTTCCCAGCTGTGGGGAAAATATTTTAAGTCTAACTGTGTCAAATCTAGCTGGACTGAGCAGTTGTTGTTTTTTTTTTACAAATACTAATGAATGTCTACAAACCCGTACTCTTGCGTATTTTTTCTTTGTTATTTTTCTGGAAGTGAGGAAAAATATCACTTGGTCTGACTGCATCAAACTCAGTTAGCTTGGGCAATCGTTGTACTGTACCAGAATCTGTTGACTTGGACACTGATTCAAAAAATTAAATGAGTTTCTATATAAAGTGTGCACTCGTGTTTTTACGTTCATATTTTTTTCCAGCCATGGGCGAAAAAAAAAATTCTTTTATCTGACTGCACCAAAAACCTACAAAAAAAAAACACTAGCACCAGTATTACAATTAACATAATATTTATTATATTTACAAATACATATAATGCAGAATAATATAGTTCTAATGTGAACTCTTGGATTTGAGTCTTCACAATCTACTGCTTCCAGCTATACCTGATAGCTTGCCTCATAGGTAGAGAGAACGACTCTTCCGACTGTACCAGTCAGCTTGTCTAGAGTCAGCAGTAGTCTTAGCAGCATCAGATCCTTATGTGGACTTGCCTAGCTGCGTGGACAAATAGCGTATTGCTATCGTAAGAATGCTTACTGCTGTTTAGATTAGCAGATCTTCTCCTGGAGAAAACATACTGTCTTTGTAGGTTAGACAGACGTTCTCGTTTTTCCTCCAAAAGGCTGACCATTTATAGTCAGTGAAGTCTGTTTTTTTTCTCTAAGGTATATCTAACTTAAGGTAAGTTACCATCACAGCGTTAACTTTTTTTTTGAAGCATACACATGTCCTCTCCTCATCTGCACTAATGGGTTCTTCAACAGGACAACTTTCTATGCAGAGTTCACCAGAAAAATCTTTAAAATTGCATTACAATTTGAAATTGTTGTCACCACTTTCAAAATATAAAATATCATGTAGAAAACAAAAAACTATACATAAAATATAATCAATATTCAAAATATCATTTTAACTTACCAACTCTTGTACCTCAAAGAATTCATCAACGGTCAGAGGTTTCCATTTCTTAGGCTTCAAATAACTGGAATTATCATGCAATTTTTTCCTCTGTAATTAAATATATTTAATTATAATATAATTAGCATTAGTTAATGATTATTTTAAAAAAATATTTTCAGTAAAAATTTGAGAGTGAATCATAATATGATATACATTATTGTATTTTAAAACTATATTTAATAAAATTAATTAAAACATTATATCAAAGGTAGGCAAGTTCTTCGATAATAAAACAACCCACATTATGCTTTTTATATATTTTTAAATGTTCAAGAGCTGAAGAAAATATTATTTAATGAACTACTACTCATAGTAGTCACTTTTGGCTTTAATTTTGGCAGAAGCAACACAGACCATCAAATATCAAAACACTTATTTACCAAATACAATAATAAAATACAGGTTAACAACACTTTTGATTACTACCATTTAACAGCTAAAAATTTAAATTTTCAAAATATTTGTTTTTGTTTTTTTTTTTTACTTATCTTTAAAACATTAATGAAATAAAATATACTAATATTGGTACATACTATACTATTATAGATTATTAATATAAAAGTTTAGGAAAAATGCCAATGAAAACTAATATTGTCTAAGAAGCTGTGCATAGTAGCTTTGGGAGATACAGTATACCTACTGTTATATTATAATCTTGATATAGTATCTTTGTTTTTAAAACAGGTAAAAACTCACTATATGTATTGCCACTCACTGCAAGTCAGAGTAATCAATGGCTGCCAGAAGTCTTGTGCATAAAATCCCTATCTAGTGCCTATTCATCCAATATCCCCAGACCCTCCAACAGCCACCTTTAATCTCCACTTAACCACAAAACTATGAGTCAAACTAAAAACACTATAATATTTTCAATTCAAGCCCATTAACTTATGTAGTCATATAGGTCTGAACTCAGAAACTAGTCTGGAGATATTGGATGAGTAGGCACTAGATGGGGATTTTATGCACAAGCCTTCTGGCATACATTGATTACTCGGGCTTGCAGGGAGTGGCAATATGTATAGTGAGTTTTGCCTATTTTAATAACAGTTATATGCAAGCATAAAAAATGGTGATCATGTGATATCTTTGTTTTTACAAATGCAAAGTATATAATTACAATAATAGCAAAATTCTATTAAATAAAATTCAAAAGTTATTGTATTCTTATTTTAATTTAAAAATAAATTTTATTTACAATAATAAGACATACAACAACACAATAACTTCAAACATGCAGATTAAATAATCGACAGAAGTTGCATACAACAATATAACATCAAAGTTATAGATTAAATGTTCAATATAAGACAATGGAATAATTATAATATAAATCTTTCACATACACAAAAAAAAAATCAAATCTATCTTAAAGCTAGTTGGATCCATCAAAGAAAGTTCTCTAAAAGGAGTTAAATTATTCTCAAACAGACAACAGAAGTTCAACATTTATTACTCCACAAAGAAAGCTCAAAGCATAATTCACTGGTTTGAGTTTAAGGATTTTGAAAAGATATTATATGAGGAAATATCATAATTCAAATTATGTTGACAAATAGAAAGCCAGTAATTCATCAAGCTACATTCTATCATTTTTAATGTATGAATTTAAAACTGTGGCAAGAACATTTGGAAAACAGGAATATCTGGTAGCAATTCAAGGAATGTGCAAGCCAATGACAAAAAGAAGTGACTCTGGTTTTGAAAAATAAAGTCTATCACAACTTGATGAAAGGCAGATTAAAGTAATAACTTATATGAGGCTAAAAAAACTTAAGATAATAAAAAGATGTTCAGATTAGCTTATGTACATTTAATATTTCAATGGTATCCACTAATTATTTTTTGTCCAGCATTATAGTAATTGAAATTAAGATATATTTACATATAACATATTGATATAAAAAATATACATTTACCAAAAGCATATATATATAATAACAAAAATAATAAATTCAACAGTTACAAAACACTATAAACGGTGTTTATATCTGCAGAAGTACTTTCGGTTAATTTCCCAAATCTGCCTCAACTGCCATTAAATTCAAAAAACAAAGCGGAAGCAAATGTCACCAAATCCAATCCCATATTTTAATGTTAGATATTTGTCAAGGAATTGCTTGATGTTGGTTATAAAATGGAACAAATAAACAATACTTTATGTCAATTTAAAAAAAGTTATAATGGTTTAAAGGAAATGAAGATTAATAGTAAACAATGGATATCTATTCCATTTATTTCAAATCCACAAGTGAAATTTTTTAAAGATATATATAAGAATGGGTTAAATGTTTCATTCTATGTTCCAACAATGTTAATAAATTAGTCAATAATTCTAAGGATGTCATACCTATCAAGCAAAAAAGTAATATCATATATCAAATTTTTTGTGAATGTATGTTATCATATATAGGTGAATCGAGGTGCAGTATTGAGAAGAGATTAAAGGAGCATGAATTGTTATATAAGCGTATAAAAAGTAAGAATAATAGTGATTTAATGACTGCTTCAGTTTTCTTCGATCATGAAAAAACATGTAAATATAAATTTAAATTTAATTTTGAAAATGTGAAAATTCTTCATGAAGAGAGAAACCATAGTAAAAGAAAAATTAAGGAGGCAATTTTTATAAATAGGAATAAAATGCATTTCATAAATAGATCAGCTGCTAACATTAAAATATGGAATTCATGGGATTTGAATCAATGATATTTGCTTCCCTTTGTTTTTTTAATTTAATGGCAATTGAAACAGGTTTAAGGAATTAACGAAAAGTACTTCTGCAGATTTAAAGACTGTTTATTGTGGTTTGTTACCGTTAAATTTATTATTTTTGTTATGATTACAATTTTGTTTTAATTAATAACATTTTACTTATATTATATATATACATAAAGTAGTTTTTGGGTTAAACCGTGTATTATTTTGTATTACTTCCCAATGGTTAAATGAAATAGCATCCACCATTGTCAAAGTTAAGTTTTTTTAATCTTAACCTTGTTAATAGCAGATGCTATTTCATAGAATGTTGGGAAGTAATATAAAATTTCATAGAACTGTTGGGAAGTAATATAAAATAATACAGTTTAACTCAAAAAGTATTTTATTTGCATTATATAACTGTGAAAACATTAAATATAATATACAATATCATGGATAAATTTTAACATTGAAATTTAATCATTTAAAGTATATGCATAAATAAACCAATAAACGTAACTGTTATTAAAACAGGCAAAACTCTCTATACATATTGCCACTCAGTGCAAGTCAGAGTAATCAATGAATGCCAGAAGGCATGCATGAATACATGAAAGCAGCAACATTTAAACAATACCAATATCATTAACAATGAACAATCTCAATATATATATATATGATCTTTTCTTGTAAGAATTAGTGACTTATATTGGAATGGAAAATATTTTAATTATTTATTATGCAAATGCAGGAGTCTTAATGTTGAAATATTATGCTGTATATATATTTCTATAATTTAAACTACAAATGTAAAATTTCCTACAACTTTCACATTATTCATTTTATACAAATATATTCATGATTACTACCAATCATTTATTAGACTGCAGATTCTAGCCCATTTATAATTTTTAAACTCATGCATAATCCACAGTCATTAATTCACTTCATTCTTCTTTTTTCCATGTCTATTATCTTATATTTATCTAAAGCAGACAACTTCAAAGATGTGAAAGTAGAAGGTTTGACACTTGTAATTTAAATTAGTAATTTAATATTGATAAATATGGAACAAGTAAAGAAAACATGGTTGTGTGAATTGGGCCAATTATAGAGTTGATTCACATGAAATGTGTCTTAAGGATCATTTATCTTTTTCAGATGACTTTATCCATATGTTTCAATTATGTGTGGTTAAATGGAAGTTTTAAGTATATCTGAATATATATACCTATTCATTCAGTATACATATTCTAATAATTGAACAATGTATTGAGAATTTATTGTATGGAGAAATTAATTCTGATGTGCAAACAATAACTTACAAGTTAGACCCTGTATAGTTATTTTAACAAATTTGTAAATAATTGTAGTGTTTGTAAAAATGGTAGACATTTTTGTGCACTCCAGAAAAACTAGAATTTATTCGTAAGGCTGTTTTTAGATCGCACTCTGATAGCTGAGGAATTTAATTAGTGCATTGACGTGATGGCAATCGACAATTCCTAGAAATATTTGCTGATTACAAATATTTCTGGATAAGAGACGTTACTCTATTGGTCAGTGCATTGATTGATTGTTGCAGTTGTCAGAGAGCAATAGGAACACTGGGTAATAACTAAGCAGTGTAACATCGGGAGTAGTAGAGAGCAGTCACGCAGTAGCAAGTTGCAGACCATGCGTTTGGAGAGCATCCGTTTGCAGACCATTCATTGGAGAGCAATCGGTGCAGACCATTCTTTGGAGAGCATCCGTGGCTGAGCTTCGTTGCAGACCATTGGAGAGCTTCGTTGCAGACCAATTCGTTTGGAGAGCTTCGTAGCAGACCAATGCGTTTGGAGAGCTTCGTTGGAAAAGAACAGCGTGGGAATTGTATAACGTTATTTGCTGACCGCACAGTATGACTTGCAGTTTTAACCTTGGCACAGTCGTAAGTGCGGATATTACAATAATGCCTATTTTCTTGTATCAATAATTCTATTAGGGTTTGACCCATGAATTATTATGGTTTATAAATTATATTTTCAGTATTACATAGCAGTCGTTTACTTACAGGCTTGCTAAATTTATTAGAATTTCAATCTTAAATATTATTTGAAATATTCAGATGACTTGAATAATATTTTAAAAAGATTGCCACTAATATGAATAAAAGTAGATCTTTTTTTATTATTATCTACAATTAATGTTAGTATTGATACAAGAAAATGAGATATCAACAAATTTATTAAAATGATTCTATTAGTCTGACATATGACCTATTATTTGATTTGTGAGTGAGAGTTAGTTTTCCATTAGATGACATATATTCATATACAAATTATAAAACCACCACCTATAAAACTGCTTGTTATAGTTGTCTATATCAGTGGTTTTCAACCACCGGTCCATGGACTGACACCGGGCTGCAGAAGTTTTCTACCGGTCCATGCTAAACTGGCAAGAAAGTTTGTAATAACAAAATAATAAGATTTTAAACTTTTAATTAATATAAACAATTTTATTTATTTTTTTGTCGCATTTTTACCCGATTAAAAAAAAAGAAACAGAATAAAAACAAAATGTAATCAATCATACATATATTAATTTGTTTTTCTATTTATCACAGATGTTTTTTTTTGGGGGGGGGGGTAGAAAAGTCTTTTATTATACAAACTCCAGTTGTCTTTTGATAGCCAATCATGACCACTTGTCAGCGTTGTTAAAACAATAAAATGTAACGTGATTTTTTTTGATCTCTTAAATTTTTTCTACTCTCTCTTTTAATATTTTATTTTTAGTGGGTTTTTTTTTTGACTATACGGCGATTTTTTTTTTTGGCTTTAACTTTTATTTTTGAAATCAATTTTTATTACCTTTTTTTAAAAATAAAAACCAAAAAATAAGTTCTGTCTCTAACTTTTACAAAGTATTTCTCAATACACCCCCACCACCCCAAAATAAAGTAAAATCAAAACTTTTGACTTTTTCAAGTTTCAGTTGTTGTTTTTTTAAAAAATACAGCCACTTTTTTTTTTTAGCCTATAAGGCGATATCTTTTTTGCTTTTATTTGTATACCGCTAAAATACTAAAACTTTTATTTTTAAAACCAATTTCTGTTACCTTTTTTCAAAAATAAAAAAAAATAACTTTGGTCTTTATCTTTTGTCTCAGTGATGACAAAGTATTCCCCCCCCTCCCCAATTAAAATAAGATCAAAACTTTTGACTTTTTCAACATTCAGGTGAATAACATTTTATTCTTGCATGTTTTAACAATGAAATAATAAACATAGAAATGCAAGCACATTAATGAGAATGATTGTTATTGTACTGTTTTCTATAGCAGTATGACTGCGCAACTCAAGAAAGAGTACTCAGCATGTGAAGGTAAGCAACACCATTACAATACACAATAACTAGTATGCTGTTTTGGTCAGTTATAACAATTATGCTTATCTAAAGCTAAGCAGGTTACGTCTTTAAGAAAATTTATCTGTAAACTTCTGCCGGTCCACGAAATCTTATCGTTATTTTTGCCAGTCCGCATGTGTGAAAAGGTTGAAGACCACTGGTCTATATACAATTAATGGTAAACTATAAAGCCTCATTTTACTCTTTTTTTATTTTGAATGAAAAAATTTATTCTCACAATTAATTAACATTTAACCAATATTGCTGACTATCTTCAGAATTAATTACAAAAAAAAAAAAATTTTCAAAGAAAGTTTAAAATATGAATTTATCACTTTCATATAAATGTTAATGTTCTGATATTTTGCGATAATATTATTTCTACACTTAATTCTAATGCTTCCACAATTCAATTTATTTCCTTACTGTAGCTAGCGCTTTCGAAGGAACGGAGCCTTCATTTTCAAAGCTGTAGACAATTCTGATGCTGATTGTTTAATGTAAAAGATGCAAAAATTATGCAAATCAGGTTTGCCATTTCTTAGAGATGGCATAAAACGTATCTCTTTTGTTTATTGAGTTAGCATCCGAATTAATAAAGTAGGTTTCTTTGATGTTAATTATAGTCATAAGAATAAATTTTTTCATTAAAAAAAATGAAATGCAGTGGTTTGTCTACATATTTATTGATTATGATTTTATATATCCTTTGCATTTATTGATGTATAAGTTAATGTTTATAGTTTATGATTTTATATATATATTTAAATCATTTGCATTTATTGATGTATTGTTTATATATAACTTACATATGTTATTCCATTTAAAATTAAATTATTTATGTGAATTACAGGTGTTAAATCAATTTTCAATCCAATATATAATATTAATTATTTGATTTAAAGATAACAAATTGGTCAGTAAAAGTTCCTAACTGAATTCATGAGTAAAATGAAAAAAAAAAAAAACTCAGTATGGGAACAGCCCAGCTGCAGTTAATGCCACCCAAGTTGAAAAGATCTGAGCCACAATCAATTAAACAGAGAAAACTCCTCTTAAATCATAACAGAAGTCAACAGATGAACTGAAGCTGTCAATGAATGATAATAACAATAAAAAACGGAGTCAGTGACAATAAGATTTGTAAGTCCATCACTAATAGAACCCTGTATTATTTAATGACTGTATTTTTCATTTTACAGTCAGCAAGTTAACACTCATTAAAGCAATCCAAACTAAACTCAAGTTCTTTATCAGTCAGTGGTGGAAGAAAAATTTTCAACAAGTTTTAACTTGGATAATTAACAACTTGAGAATGTAAAGCAGTTTAAATATCCTGGTAGTTTTATAAGTAGAAGGGTAAACTTTGATGACATCCCAACACAAACTGCAATGTGATGCTGCTGCTTTTAACAAGTCAAAATGTTAAAACATTTCATCATAAAATAATAACTACTGCAACTAAATTTTCTGTATATAAAGCTATTATTTTATCTAATTTATTGTATGAATGTGAAACTTGGATGTCCTATCAGCACAATAATAAGGTATTAGAAAAGTCTCATTTAAGGGTATTCTATAATATCTTAAAAATACAACGATAAGATTATAAAGCCAATCAATAAGTGCTTCAGTTTGCAGGATGTGATACTATTGAGTCTACTATTGAAAAATCACATCTTTGTTGGATTGGATATGTAAAACAAATCAACACTGGTAAGACATCCTTAAAGGGTGTTTTATGGTAAACTTGTTTTTTTCTGGAGGAAAGGTAGACCCCATCTATATTATAAGGATTATTTCAAAGATACTCTAAAGAAGTACAATGTCAATTACTTCCATTGAGAAAATATGGCAGATAATAAAATACAATTGAGAAATATATTAAACATGGTATTGAAGTATTTCAGAAAAAAAAGTTTTCTGCTGAGAGAACTAAAAGACAATATCGTAAAATAATACATAAACAGAAAATTAGACAAGCATTTTCTATATGTGAATGTATTTGTAGTCTACAGATTAGTTTATATAGTCATCGCAAAACTCATTTTTAGAGTAGTTGTTTGGCTCCCTCCTTTTTTTTGGAAATGGAATGGCTATACAATTTTTTGAGTCTCTGTTTATCATCATTATTATTATACATAAAGTAACAATTTATTCACATAATTACATTCACACATTAAAAATTCTTTAAAACACCACTGTATCTCAGAATCCATTCTGAAATAACTTCAATAAGAAATGATTAATCTTAATATCAGATTAATTATAATATCCCACTACACATATACAAACATAAACATTTGCAATAATATTTTGATAGCTTTATATTCTAATTTGAATTTGTCTGCGAGTCTAAAATTAAAAAAAATAAGCAGTTTATATTTTGGAGATCATTAAATTAAATCAATCTATTCTCAATGCTTCAAGTAATAGTTAAAATCTAATCTGATTATCTATTTGTTAACTTTTTGCTGACCATGGTATTTTTGATATTCTTAGCCAATACCAAATTTAAAGACATCATTATTTTCTATCTTGTTTCTCTACTATCCTCCCTTTATCTACATAGGAATTATCACAGATTATATAATTTATCATCTTGATTTTTAAAGATATAAGCTTTGATGAACTCTTTATTATAATTATATAAATGTTTATTATGCAATGAACTCTTTGACTGCTGAATATCATATCTTACACAATTATCTCATTGATTTTTAAGATTATAGCTCTAAAAGTTTTACTGTTTATTATAGTTCTATTAACTTTCAGTTTGCAATGATTTCCCTAACTGATGTATATTCTATTGTTGATAATGATTAAAAGATATAAATTATCCAAATTAATATTATAACAGTTACTGAGATTTTTACAATGTGGCTCCATGTAATTACTTGATCATTACAAGATGGAGAGTGAATTTGTGCTGGCTTAAATTCAATGCATAAAAATAATGATTAGTTACAAACTAATGAAGAATCTTTCTAATATAATTAAACAACTATAGACAGAACCATGAAGAAATTATCTGTCAAATCTTTACATCATAAAACGATACTTAACTGATTACTATTTCATAATTAATAATGCCCCATTGTTAACAAACTACGATTTATATCATCAAAAATGCAATGAATAGATGGATGTTTTATAGTTTGTATATCTTGTTAATGTAAAAGTGGTATGTTTATTTATTTCACGACTAAAGGGGGCAACTGCAATTCAGTTTACATACATTACTGTTGTTAATGTGGAAGTTACTGAAAACTCCTAGTGAGCTGTATTTAAACTAAAACTTCTTTGCTTATTGACAAAGTTATATTAGTTTAGATACAGCTTGGTGGGTTTTTTCAGTAATTTCCTCATTAATTTCATCTACATTTGAGTTATCACATTTAATATGTACATTATTATTATGCAAATTTAATATTTATTTATTAAAATGACTTGTACTTGATTATCACTGTAAAGACTGTTTAAAATAAGACTTAAAAATAATTATTACTTCATAATTAATAATGCCATTTTTATATCTGGCTTAAGTATCAGTTCACTCCTAAACTTTAATATTAGCAAACCATGTTTAATACCACCAAAAACAAAGAATAGAAAGTTGCTCTATAATTTGCATATTTTATTGAAATACAGATGGAGTCTTTAGTTAATTTTACAGCTATAGAAAGCTCACCTCCAATTCCATTTTATATGTTTCAAGTGAAACCTTATTTATGATATGTATGTGAATTTCAGATAAAAACTAAAAAACTTACCTTTGTTATCATGATGTTTTCAAAATTGTCTTCGCTTTCATCATCATCATTTAAAAAAATGATTTGTACTTGTTCTTTGGTTGCCATAAATTCTAAAAAAAATATGTATCATTAATAGCTATTTTAGCAATTGTGTTTATTTAGAAATATAATCCAATAAAAAAAAAGCTATTAAAATTTCATGCATTTAAATATTTTTGAAAATTATTTGACTATTTTTTGTAACAATATGTATATATATAAACAATTTTAAATAATAAAAGGAACAACATGAACTGATGTCCTTTCATTTTTAATACCTAATTCTATTAAATATAAACTCCAACAGAAATACATTTTAGTTTATTAGATACATACCTGCTTAATAAATACATATTTTACAAAAGGCAATAACATTTTGGAAATAAATAGTTATGGTGTTGTGTAAAGATGAGAGATATATCAAAGAAATGAAATTGTGTTAATCCACAAGAATAAGATTTAAATTCCTTTTAAGGCTATATATGCACAATATGATGCTCTCTTTGAGAATCAAGAATATATTTTTATTTCTATAATAGAGAAATTAAATTAAATGATGAACTAAACCATCTCACTTCATTTTATTTGTGAACCATCTATGTTAACTGATATCTAATTTATTTCCGGGCTAATAGTTGAATAGGAAATATATTTTGAGTAGAAGATTTGTTTAAAATTTCTAGTAGCACTTTTTGTCTTAAGAGAAAAGCATTTAATGCAAATAGATTAATCTAATGTATCCAGTCAGATCAAATTATATGATGGATACACTAAAATAGATAAGTCTTTATCAATGAGGAATTAGCTTGACTTCTGAATTACTTTGCATATCATTTTATGCTGGAAACCCTAGAATGTTTTCCTGCACTGAGAATAAACACAAAATTTTCTTATATTGCTTAATTAATAAATGCAATAATGTATGGAATGAAAAGTATATTATGTCTATCTAAAGATATATTATTGGGTTGAGGTTGTTAGGTCTTGTTTTGTGATGTAGATAATAATATAGAAATGAAGCATGACAAACTTTGCATTTGAAGCATTTCTTCATAGTACTTAAGAGATAATGATGTAAATATTGGCAAGATTCTTTTCATCAAAAGAACATTATAAATTTTGAAAATTGTAAATAAAATTATCATTTTTTAGGATTATGACTTTTTTCTTTGAATTTGAAATGTCCACATGTATAAAACTGTATATGTAAATAAAATATTACAAGACAAATAACAACACAGCTAATCTTGATAAACAAAGGCTATTACTTCCATATTTTCCGAATGTGCATAAAAATCTTTGTACTATTTTCAATAAAAAATACCACTTGTGCTTTCACCCCCCCCCCTCAACTCCAGCAAGTTAATCAATAACACCAATGACAGATTACCACCCTCGCAGACACCTCAAGTGGTGTACAATATTGTCAGGCCTCATACATCGGTGAAACTAGAGCCTCTCTATCTACACGGCTGTCTCAATATATATATTCGTACAACAAAGCATTAACAGACCCAACTTGTATCAGTTTTCGTCCAGCATCACATCTCAGCAGGGCACGATTGTGAACCGATTGCCCCTGTGGTTGTTTGCAAGGAATGTCACGACTTGGAAGGAAAAGTCAGAAAGCTTGCTTTGTTGCTAGGCACAATCACACCATCAACAGAAAAGACACGTGCTACAATATATCCAAAAAATGGAATACATAAACTCATTTGCATTACTAATTTTGTTAGTTACAATATGGCTATTACTATGAGGGCTGTGTACCTTGAAAGTGCTCAGCCAAACTTGCATTATTGTTTTAATATATAAAGAATTTTTAAAAAATCAGCTGTGTGTTTATGTGTCTTTAGTGCAAATCATAATCATATTATTTATTTTTGTAAATACGCATACATTTCTTCGCTTCAATGACATTCCCTTTATTGAAAAATTATTCTAGAAATTCACTAGGGAGATCATCCCAAAATTATAGATTAATTTAATATAGAATTTGTATGCAAATAAAACTAGTGCAAATTAGATCATATAAATATTTATCCCCTGGTAAATAAAGAACAGGAAGGAAGCAGCTAAAATGGTTAGACTGGTTTAAAGTTAGAAATAACAGATCAGCAATAAAGAATGAACAATGATAGGCTAGTAGATTGACTAGCAATGATTAATGTTTAAAATGGAATAGTGGCAAGCAAGAAGCAGTTACTTGTTTATGTGTTGAAAGGATTATTACCAGTGAAGAGTAATTAAGTGAAGCTTAACCAAACTGCAAGAGACAAGTTGGAAATGGAGATGGTTAATATATATTGTAAAAACTGTGTATGCTGATGTAAGTACCAATATTGTGAACTTTACTAGATTTATTCTATACATGAAATTTAGTTATGCTTATTTCTGTTTCAAGAGATATTTGATTTGAAAGCACAAATATAATTGGATTCCTCCTGGTGTAAAAGACTATTTTCACCTGAGGAAAATGTAGCGTATGAAGATTCAATACAGAATAACTTCTACGGTGAATAATAAAATATAGCAGCACTAAGTTCTATAATCCATAAATTTGACATAATCAACAAGGACTCGTGGAAAGGTTATGTAGAACACGTGAAATACTATATGTTTATAAATAAAGTGGAAGATGAGCATCTCAAAGTATTGACCCTTCTCTATTTTGCTGATCAAGACATTATACAGCTTGAAAATAGACTTACTGATTCCAAACATCTGGAGGAACTTCCATATAGAGAAGTTGTAGAAATTTTAAATGGATATTTCACTCCAAAAGTATCGAAATGAGTTGTGTAGCTGAGATCGAGTAACCGAAAACACTACGATTTAGTTGTAAGGAAGCTGGCTAAACACTGTGATCCTGGTTTGGAAATAACTGATGTATTATTGGAACAACTTCTATACAGCATAAAGAATAATAATTTCCAAAAAGTATTGCTCAGTAATTCTAACCTAAGTTATAAAAGAGATTTGGAGAAATGTGTCATACAATTGGAGTTTGTGAAGCCACAGTAGTTGAGAAAAATTTTGCGAATAAATCAAAAAGTATCAAAACTTATTACAGAATCCTATACTGATAGAAAAAAACAAAAGTCCTATTGTTGTGATAAGCCTGGACATTTTAAAAATACGTGTAAACATAGAAATAAAAATTGTAGAAATTGTGACAAAAAAAAGTCATTTAGCAATGGTCTGTCATTATAGGAAGGGCAGAGCTACTGATTTTGTAAAATCAGACTATAAATCTGAAAGAAAATTAAATTATAAGAATGTCAGTATAAAGAGGTTGAATGATAGAGAAATGGACCACATATTTTCAGATGCAGTTATTTGCTTTCAAACAGTAAAAATGGAAGTCGACAGTAGAGTCAGTCTATCAATGATATCTCAAAGAGATTGGATTAAAATTAGCAGAAGATGTAAAAGGAAGACAACACTTCAAGATACAGATGCAATAGGTATAGGTATAAATGGCAATAAAATTGATATTCGAGGAAAAGTGGTAGTGCCTGTAAAATTAATTTACATAGTAAATAAAAATTTCAGTTCATTGATAGGAAGAAATTGGTTTTGACCACTGGGTATACATGTAAAGGTAGTAAATAATAAGTCGTTAAACTCCAGACCTTTAAATACTGGTAGTACGGCTATAGCAAATTGGGTGTGGAAAAAATCTAGGACTCCTCAGGCTCAATTAACCAAAGCTGGTGCCCCATACTTGTAAACATGATGAAGTTCAAAATTGGGACAAGTTCCTAGTAAGAGAAAAAACATGGATATATGGCTTATTTAATTGTAAATGGATACCAGGCAAAATAATGAAAGTAATGTCAAAGGATGGGTGGGAATTGAAAAGACGTTAAACACTTTTGCCATCATAATGAGAATACTTTGCCAGATATTCATCTAAATAAATCTCTAGAGAAAGAATTAGAGAAAAAAGATTTCTTATTGGATGATTTAATTATTGATTCAGACCAAATTAAAGGAATTGCTGATAAACAAATGTTTGTATGGGAGGAAAATGAAGGCAGAATTATTTTTTTAAAAAAGGAGATTATTCCCAAAACTCTTCATAAATGTAAAAGTAAATCACCTGACAAGTTTAAAGACATAGTAATAAATTAAGTAAGTATTTCTAAAATAGGGGAAGGAACGAAATGTCCATGCATATAAAACCACATATGTATATAAAATATTATTTTTGTAAATGCGCATGGACTTCTTCACTTCAATAACATTCCCTTCATAACTTTATCTTTCTTATTACATTGCAAAATCCATATAACACTAAATCATTTATGCTCTTTATTACTATTTTACAATGCTTTCATTACAACCCACTATGACAGTTTAGATTGTCCCAGCAATCTTCTTCAGAACTAAAACACAATACAAATACATGAACATATAATTTTACATTATTATATATATAAATAAGAATTATGGGATAGTATATATATTACAGAATATAAAATTATATGTGCATGTATTTGTATTGTGTTTGTTATAGTTCTGAAGAAGATTGCTGAACTGTCATAATGGGTTGTAATAAAAGCATTGTAAAACAGTAATAAAGAGCCATAGGTGATTTAGTATTATAACATTCCCTTTATTGGAAAATTACTCTAGAAATTCGCTGGAGAAATCGTCCCAGTATTATAGATTAAATTACAATAGAATTTAAATGCAAAATAAAACTAGTTGCCTACAAATTAGATCGTGTTGGTTTGAAGTGATAACAGATTAGCAGTAAAGAATGATCAAAGGTAGACTAGTAGATCGGCTAGCAGTGATTAATGTTTAAAATGGATAGTGGCAAGTAAAAAAGCAGTTACTTATTTATGCATTGAATGAGTTATTACCAGCGAAGAGTAATTAACTGACGCTTAACCAAACTGCAAAAGACAAGTTGGAAACGGAGATGGTTAATATATAACGTATAAATTGTGTGTGCTGATGTAAGCACTAATATTGCCAACTTTTAGATTTACTTTATGCTTGAAATTAGATATGCTGATTTGTGTTTCAAGAGATTTGATTTGAAAGCACAAATACAATAATTGGATTACTCCTAGTGTGGAAGACTATTTTTACCCGAGGAGTGGATATTAATGGACTATTACCTTTTTATGTTGTTTTTACCACATTATTATTGTTATTAAATAAATCTTATTATATATATATTTCGAAGTATATTGTTTCTTTATTTAGATCCCTGACTGGTCTTTAGAGACTCTCATGATACCGAAGGATATAAGTCTAACATTTCTTCTATATCATAGCACATATGACTAGGACCATTTTCTTAAATGTAT
Source organism: Epiperipatus broadwayi (assembly GCA_028023455.1). Classification (NCBI taxonomy): domain Eukaryota; kingdom Metazoa; phylum Onychophora; class Udeonychophora; order Euonychophora; family Peripatidae; genus Epiperipatus; species Epiperipatus broadwayi. The sequence continues at coordinate 9,421,008 of JAQFVV010000015.1, forward strand.
TTAATTAAATCAAATCCTAATTTTATTTCATTAAAAACTGTCAAAATAGTTACTTCATCATTTTCATTTAAACAAAACTATTAAAAATCAATAATACCCAATCCAACTAACGAAACACATATAAATTTGAAAATTTTAATATTAACTCACACGAATGATCAAGATTTATCCGATACCAATGACCCGAGGAAATTCAAATATTAAAAAAATATATGTAGCCTTTAATTAGTTTACTATAATTCTATTTTATATTTTTAAAATCATTTCTAAAAAATTTTCAATAATTTCAGAGAAAATTAAATAGTTGCAATTAAAAGTAATTTCTCTCATATTTACATTCTTCCTTTTATGATAGAAAACTTAATGGCAATTTTAAGCAAACTCGCTTGCCGCTATCAAAATATAGTACTGTATAGTAAACCAAAATTTATTATGTAATATAAAAAATTTACGCATTTCAATAATAAAGTACTAATTGACATTTATAATATATCTTTAATAGTAATAATAACAAGTCAGATGTCACATGACATATATATAGCTTGCACTTACAAATATGTAAAATTAAGAGCGTGCTAATACTAAGATACATTATATTAGGAAAATAGTTTAAAATGGTTTAACTATTGTTGAATATAATAAAAATTAATAAACTATTGAAACGACTCATTACACTTGCCTTGGAAGAATCCTGTATACCCATTTAATAAAATTAATTAATTTACAGTACAAAATATATAATATAAAAAATTTCCGGGAAACAATTATTGCAAAACATCAATGATTTAATATGTATTATATATTAAAATAATTAGATTTACCAATTTCTTATTTCAAAAACATTTTATTTGAATGAAAAATCATTATCATAATCTATTAGTGAAAACGTATGAACTTATTTAAATATATTATGGATGAAAATTTGGAAAAAAAGGAGGGGAATATATATATTTTTATTACGATAAAAATTTTTTTTTAAAAAAGGATTGATTTATGCAGAGAACAAGTTAAAAAAAATAATAATAACAAATTAAAACTTAAATTAAAGTTTGCAAGAAAATAAATGCTATTAAAAAAAAGTACATAAAAACATATATATAATTTTTGAAATAGTTCTGAAATTATAATACAAAAATGACTTTAAAAATATTTAATAATAATTAGAATAACAATATTTAAACGTTAAAAAACTGCGGAATAAAAAAAAATAAACACGTGATGTTAAATGGCGGTATAATTGAAATAGTAAATATTGTTTAAGACGAAAACATTTACAGGATTTTGGTGACTTTTTTTTTTTGATTATGATAAAAAATAATTATAATCATATTATTTTTATTTTTCTAAAATACTCGTACGAATTCATTATTTGCAACGATTTTTTTTCATTAATAGTAGCCGTTACTTTCTTGATATATCGTTTCTATTATTAATTTTATCAATAATTTAATCACTTTAATTTACTATGAACTATATATGCACATCGTTTTCAGAATTATTAATGTTATATTCTTTTTTTATGTGCGTTTTTATTGTTTTATATAAACATAAGTGTTGACTGGTTTTTAATGATATTAATACATGTATGTCAATGTGTGTTTCGTTACCTTATAAGAAGGGAGGAAAAACACATTGACATATGTATCTATAAAAAAATTATCTACGTATAGATTATAACTTCGAAAAATAAAATAATAAATTTCATTCTTTGTTTAATAAAATAAAAGTAACAGAAGTACATATAGCATTAAGTGTTTTATTTATTTAAACAAATGCAAAGAAAGTTTAATACAGTATTCTAATTATTGTTGAATGAAATTTTTAAGAGAACTAGTGTTTTGTTTTTGTTTTTAATTATCACGTTCAAATATATCTTTATAAGTATTTTTTGAAACAATTATAATTTTGATCATTAATTTTATTAATGATGTAGTAAAAAAAATTGAATGTATTAAAACCTTAATGAAATCTTAAATAGACTTTTAGATCTATACGCCATCATTTGAAGGATAATAAATGATATTTGGAAATTATTTTATTATATAATGCTTTGATTTACACATTGATTTATTTTTTGTATATGAAATTATATATTTTAGAAGTAGTACAAGCATGGGTTTAAAATAGATACTTTATGGTAGTATTATGATCCACTTCTCCAGTCAAGTTTCTTGCTAATGGGCTTTATCATTGAAGTGCTTTGACCCACTTGCTTGTAGACATTTTCCAATCACGTTTCATTTTTTTTTATACTTTCAAATTTAATATCCTAAATTTAAAAAGACTTTTAAGATTTTTGATCGAAGTTAATTGATTCTATATTAGTGAGTGAGTTTTATATTAGCAGTAAGTATCTTTTACACTTTGTCCAGAACAATTTATACAAATAAAACATCATGACTTACTTTTATAACTTATATTCAATAGATGATTTTAGCAACATTTTCATATTTAGAAGTTATCCTTAATTTTTTATATTATCAAACTAGTAACTTATAATTTAAAAACTCGCTAAGGTTTTAAATCCCAGTCAATTTATTTGTATAATTTTATTTATTGTGATTCTACCAGCTTGGATGCTTTTCTAGTAATTGCTATTTATAAATTTTATCAAAAGTAAAATATCTTTTCAAAAATATGAAATTTAATAAGCTTGATCTTCTAAAACCTCCAATATTTAAAAACATCATCAAGTCATTGAATAACATACAGTAGTTGGCACAGAGTGGCACTACTGTACGGAGAGTTTTGTCTGTTTAATAAGTTATGTGCTAGTAGAGATGGTGATCATGTGATATTTAGTGGTTTAAGTCATTGAATACTTATTTATAATGTAATTTATGAATCAAGATTATAAAAATATGTTGTTGGTTTTTCTGTTAAATATTTATTTCTTTATTATGCTACTAGGTATGCTTATAAAGTTCTCTGACTGAAGGCAGGTAAGATAATTAAGCAATATTGTAAGGCTAACAGATTTTCTGGAGATACGGTTATGCTCAGAAACTTCTGACTTCAAGTAAAGGGATCATTTTACATGATATTACATACTGTAGTTGTTGGTGGCAATTTGCTATTGCTTGTCATTGTTTTAACATGATTTTTTTCTAGCCTCTCAATTTTAGAATTGTATAAATTTGTTGAGTATTTACATCATTAAAATATTAGTATAATTGAATTTTCTAAGATAAATAATATATATTTATAATATTTAGACTTATTTTGAAAAATAATTTTTATGTCATTGAGACAGTCATTAATTTTATTTGATATTTTTTATTTATTACATATATAATTTTTCACCATCATTATTTTTTATTATTCATTGTCCCACAAATTGTTTTTTATTTGTGATTATTGTAATATGTTTGAAAGCTGCAGACTTTATTAGAATTTTGCCATTGTTAAAGGAATCTTAAGACTTGAAAGATTAAAATTATTGAAATTTAGAAAGAACTCAAAATTAAACAAGCAATAAAAATTATTAAAAATCTTTTCAAAAAAGAAAAAATAAGTTTGTGTTTGAAATAAAAAGAATATTTGTTACCCTATATGGTTTACCAAGCAATAAAACTTCATTCTCCATATTTGACTCTGGCCCCATTGAGGAATTAAAATCAAAGTGTATTTTAAACTAATGATTAATCATAATCAACAACAAAAAATAATAAACTGTTAATATTATTTTCAATAAAAACAAACATTAATAAATATTAATTTAATATTTAATCACTTGGTACATAATTTCTAAAACAAAGTTCATTAATAAAATTTTTGTGGATAATAAAAGTAAAGCTAAATTTTGAAAACTGAAGAGAAATATATCAAAATATATTGGTTAATTTTAAATTGTACAAATCAAGACAAATTTACCCATATTCTGTTTAGATTGATGGACTTGAAAGTTAAACAATCCAGAATTGAAGCTCAACTTATCACTTTCTGATATTATCATGGTTATTATTAATACTCTTTAAATTTTATCTTTTAGAAATTATTTCATTTTTTTATGAATAACATTATATTTTGAAAACTTAAAAAATGAAGACTTCAATTTTTCAAAGGCTTTTAATAAAATTAACAAATATATCTAAAGATTTGTTCTTTTGAACAAAGTCGCCTCAATAAAAAGATGTTTTTTTATTGACTTTAAATCAGATTGAATGATTTTTAGTACTGTAAATATTAAGAGATACTGCAATTAGAAATTGTTTGACATCTCTTAATTTCAAGTTATATTATTATTGAAATATTATCCAAATTCACCACTTCCTTTATTTTGCTGTAATATTTTATATAGATGTTATTTATCTACTACTTTGAACACTTTTTAACAAAAATCTTTTATTGTATCTATATATATACACAATCTTATGTTTCGACTGTCCTGCAGTCTTCTTCAGAGCTATGATATAATGAACAACATAAAATAAAATACATAACTATAAATAATTAATAAAATATTTAGAAAACAACATAAAATATAACAAAACATAATAAAACTGAAATAAATATAATGAAACCCAAATAAAATAATCCAATGAGTATAAAATAAAATATACAATGTAAATATAAAATAAATATAAATTATACATGTATCTTCCTGACTGTATACATACATATTCATGAACAATTATTAATTTAAATATATTATTCATTTTTATTATTATTTTAATAATCTCCTAATTACTTGTATTCTTTATAAATTTAAACTATGGGGCTAATAAAACTAAATTGTAAGTTTATAAGGAATAGAAGTAATTAGGAGATTATTAAAAAAAAAAAAAAAAAAGAATAATATATTTAAATTAATAGTTCATGAATGTGTATGAATACAGTCAGGAATACACATATATAATTTATATTTATTTTATATTTATATTGTACATTTTATTTTATATTCACTGGATTATTTTACTTGGGTTTGATTATATTTATTTCAGTTTTATTATGTTTTGTTATATTTTATATTGTTTTTTATTATTTATATAGTTATGTATTTAATTTTATGTTGTTCATTATATCATAGCTCTGAAGAAGACTGCAGGACAGTTGAAACATAAGATTGTGTATGCATATAGATACAATAAAAGATTTTTGCTAAAAAGTGTTCAAAGTAGTGGATAAATTATATTATTATTGCATCATGACAATAAAATTTTTTAATTATAGGAAAAGATTGTTGTATTTCTAATTTGAATTTAGTCTGTGTACTGATAGAAGTATCAAATGGTACATCTTTTTCAAATTCCAATTGAGAATATTTTGCCTTAGCTACATATTTTTTTGTTAAAGCTTTTCAAACATATTATCAGAAGTGGAATAAAAGATGAAGATAATGGAATATTTTTTCACTGGATATTCTGATAGTATAATTTCAGAATTTTCATAGGTTTAATTCTAATCTTTTATCATATATACACTATCCGACCATGTAGTGCTTGATTTAAAATTTCTAATTTTCTAGCATGTTAAATATTTCATTAGTTTTTTTTTTTTTTGTTTTTGTTTCTTGCACAGCTAACATTATGTCTTATATTGCTTATAAAAGTGATTGCATATGTATCATTTAAATCATCATAAATAAAAAGCGCTAAACAACATATGATCATCATTTCTTATGCTTGCTCATAACTGTTATTAAAAAAGTCAAAACTCACTATATAGTAATGCCACTCAGTGCAAGCCAGAGTAATCAATGGATGCCAGAAGGCTTGGGTATAAAATCCCTATCTAGTGCTTACTCATCCAATATCCTCAGATTAGTTTCTGGCTTGTGGCTTTCATCAGTGATTAAGCCTTGGATCTGAGAGCACTGCACCTAGATCTTAGGATCACAAATGAAAAGTTGTAATAGGATCTACATCACAACTTATATATCCGTGATAATATTTTCATTATGTTTTTTTTTATCTTTTTCTCTCACTTTCTCAATCATCATTTACTTTTTTAATGTGCTGATCATGCTGTTTTTTATTTTGTATTTTGGCAAAACTTCAGTCTAAAGTCTATGAAGATATTGTCTTTTACATTAGATTTGCATATATTTTACTGAATAATATGTGCATAATTGATTTTATTAATGTCTATCTTTTCTTATATTGTTATAGTTACTTTCTGCTAAATGGTTTTGAGATTGAATATGCTAGCTCACAGGCCTAAATTTTCATACTTTTTTAACCTAATTAGTTATCGAACTTTAGTTGGATGTGAATCAGCAATTGATAATTAACCAAATATATCGATTTTCTTTGTTGAGTTGCCATACCTGGCTGTTCAAATCTTAGTAAGAAAAGATCTGTTTTTATTTTCATTTATTAGTAATAAAAGTATTATTATCTGTTTAATTTTTTGGTTTAAAATTATTAAAGCACATTTCAAAGAAACAATGATAATCAGCAAGAGGCATTCATCATGGCTATTGCGTAGAAAGCAAATGGGCATAAATGATCAGAGTTTATATCATTAAAAAAAATTAAATTTATTCTCTAATATTTTTGCAGAAAATGTAAACTTCATACAGTCCATTATACTGATAACTTTATGTGGGAAAATATTCTAAGTTTTGATAAAATTCCACAATTTAAGAACCAAATCATTATATAGTAGTGTGACAATGGTGCCTGCAAAGATAATGCTCTATTTGATACGTCGATTTTTAAGCACATAGATAATATCTAAATAGAAGAGATTTGAAATTTAAGTACTAAAATTTTTTAATTTTTCACAAATGCTTTATGTTGTTATTAATAATATTTAACAGTTCATTTTTCATAGTTTCTGTTTCTCCCAAAAATTTTTTATTCAATCTTAGTATTTTATGTTGTTTCTCTGTTTCCCTCTCTATTATACTCTAGATCAGGGGTGGGCAAATAGCGGCCCGAGGGCCACATGCGGCCCACTAAGAGGTTTTATGCGGCCCCCCAAGACAATCAGAAAAATCTGCCTTGAACTGAGATTTCCTTCCCATGCATAACTGAAAATTCATCTCATACTTTCCACCAGGATGGCCACATCAATACACATGCACTGTGTAGATACAATGTGCAGTGCTTTTCTGGTTGATTTGGTTAATTTCAATTTTGTCTTTGCATTAGCATATACATTTCCAACTTTAGTGACACCATGAACCCTCCGAAAAAATGTAAAATTGGTGATGAATGTTACGTGTTTAATGAAGAATGGACATTTCTTTGGTAATACAGGGAATAAAGCAGTGTGTTTATTGTGTCATGAAAAAAGGTGCAGCCCTCCACTAACCTTCGCTTCCACAATGTGGCCCCCAAGCCAAAACAATTGCCCACCCCTGCTCTAGATGAAGATGAAGAAAATTTAAAAAAACCCAGCTTACCCTGCTGGAAAATCACTTGTTCTTATAATCATTTCTTTTTACAATATTATTTATATCTAATGCATTCCCAATTTTTTTTTAAAATTTTTAAACCTTTTTTAACATTTGAAAGTTTTTAACACATTCTCTACTTATCTAAAAGCTTCTATCATCTTTTGTTATTTTTAGACACTTTGTATGAAACCATGTTTCCCGTAAGTCATAGTAAATTCTAACCCATTATTTTATCTCTTATTAAAACAAATATCTTTTAATACATTTATTTTTATTACCAGCATAAGTGGAAGATTAACAGAATTAAGAGCAAAAGGTTACTGGATTTAAGATCAATTGTCACCTCTGGTGCTTACTCTTCATGTTACCTCAAACACAATTATCTGAATATTTATTTTTTTAATATCAAAAGATTAACAAAAATATAAATGAACTTCAAAATAAAAATAGTTTAATATGTTTGTCATTATTATTATTATTATTATTTAAGCAGCATTCTATTTAAATCATAATACATGATAGTTATAAGGTCTTTATTGTTTGTAAATAAAATGAGTAAAAGATATTTTAAAATAGGTGTTGATATAAACTGATTATTTGAAACTTTATATAATCAAAAATAATATCATTAAAATAATTTAACATTAAAATTTGCACTAACAATATATAGCTAGTTCCTCAGATATCAAATGAAGTTCGTTTCAAAAGTGACAGGCTGAGCATAATAGCTTCATTCAATTAGCCAAACAGTTTTTTTCCCCTTATTTTTTTCCATTAGAAATTAATCCACAAACCTTTGTGTTTTGAATCTACTACTCTCACTACTGCACTAAATCGAACCAGCCAACTTAAAAACAACATTTAATAATTACTAAAAATGATTGACTAACTATTGAATGGAACTTTTAATGCTTTTAAAAAAATTACATATCTTCTTTGGATAATTCACATAGGTTGCATTAAAAAAGAAACAATACTTTGTTTATTTACTGAGAAAGAGTTAAGGTTCTACTTGCGTTTTTAATATAACTGTGATCATATTAGAATTTAACTGGTTCACATGATCTAATTCAGCGGTGGAATGGCCATTCAAGGTACATGGAGAGTTCTGTCCTTTTTAGTGGCCAAACTTTTTAAGAACTCCTGAGCAATTATTGATTTTTAGAGACGAATTGATTTCCAGAAAAAGTTTGAGACCACAATGCTGTTTTTAATTTATGACTTATACATAGTATGGAATAGATAAAATTGATTTTAAGATATTGCATTTAATTTCCAGGAACTATAGTCATGTCAAGCAAGTTATTGAATATAAAAAGGGTCTATATGTGCATATGGTTACTTCATTATTATAAATGTTATATGTAGGATATTCTCAAAGCTTGTTCAGAGCTTATTTTTGCGAGCTCTATATATAACATTTGTAAATACAAGCTTTATTAAATTAAGTCATGTGATATCTGACTTGATTTTTTTTATCATTTCATTATTATAATATGAAAAGTTCTATTGTTTATTAACAAAATTACAATAAAATGTTTTATTTTAAATATTATTATGCTAATGTATCTTCAAACACTTTGTTTAATTTGTATTTACATCCCAATTAAATCATGGGTATTTGAATTAGTATTAAAAAATATTTTACTGAATATATATTTATATACCCAATAGGGATATTAATAATGTGCGTATTATCAAAATTTATATTAAAAAAATATTATGCTAATAATATTATTTTACATTTTTAGTGGGGAAAAAAATTGGTGTTTATAGGAGTAGATGATGATTTCAACCAAAGAATTAGCAATGTAAGAAATCTGTTATTTATTTGTGTGTATGTGTGTGTACACGTGTATGTGCAGGGATTGAAGCTTTACTTATATTTCAAAGTTTATATAGAATTCAATCTTCTATGACCTTATATTTGGAGTAATTGGAAAATGATAAACTTTGTAAATAAATATTTTCTGAAAGATAAAATCTTACAAATATATAATACCATTATTTGTTATGAAATGGAAAGTTGAAATAATTAGTGTTTTTGTTTTTTTGACTGAACTATATTCTTATAGTTTTATCCAAGCAAATTTGAAGGATTAATTATATGACAGACAAAATGCATTTTAAAGTTTTTTTTCATTTATTAATCTGGGTTGCTGCTTTTTTTTTTTTTTTACAATCATTAGTGTTGCCATAATTTTATGATTGTGAGTATATAGATATATTTAAAAAAATCCTTTATGAGATTTTATTTGCTTTTTTTTTTTTTGATTCATTATTAATAAAATAAATATACAACTTTTATTTTTCTGAATCAATTTATATATATATATATATTGTGTAACATTTCAATTATAATAAATGGACATATTCAAGAAAAGACAATTTTGCTTTTCAGTATACAGTATATAATATTCAAAATACACTATACACATATTTTTTTGTTGCGTTTTCCTTTTTATGTTTAAAGAATTTGAAAAATTAATTAAATGACAAGTATTTAAATTTTTTAGAAAAGATATTAATTTATGTAATATTAAAAATTATATTAAAATGCATTTGTAAATTTTGTGTAGCACTTAGAAAAATCTAGTCTTATTACAAAATTCCTTTTCCATTAAAATTTAGTTTCTTTTGTATTGCAAAAAAATATGTAATTAAATTTCAAAATATAATAGTTTTGATTATATGATCACCATCTTTTATGCTATTTCTTTCATTAATTGATATTTTAATTAAAAAATTGTCTTGCTTTTTAATTATTAATTTTATTTTGAAGAATTTTTTATTTATTTGTTGTTTTTATACAAAATAAATATATGTGTGTGTGATTTTTTTTTATTCTTATAAATTAAATTAATTAAATTTTTTAAATTATTATTATTTATTAAAATAGTTAAAAAACATTAGTTATAAAAATTAGAACAATTGATTCAGAAGATTAAAACAAGTAATGGAGGCAGAAAAGGATTGTCTATTTTATTATACATATATTAAATTTGCATTATGCAAAAATAAATAAATCTTAATTTAACCATGAGAGGATTATTGAAATAGTGCAGCGATCAATGGAAACATAAATACTAATATAGGTAAAAGTTTTTATAGGAAGCTTAATTGTGAACTGAGGTGTGAAATGAGTAAACTACATCTCTTCAATAACTATGGAACTACATGTGAGCTTGCAGAGCTAGAAATATGCTATAAAAAAAATAGTACCATTTACACTTTCTTAGACACTTTATCAATACTTTTATTTGTATTACACTAACAGTTTCGAAAAGAAGAAGTAGAAAATTATATTACTTCCATAAAAAAAATAATATTAATACAAAGCATAACTATTTTTAATTATTATTACTTGTTTATATCGACTAAGTATTCATGTTGTAAGTACAAATTGCAAAAAATCAGTTCAATCTTTCTCATATCTTGTGAGTGCGATTATTAATAACATTGTCATTGTGATATGCGAATGATTAGATTATCTTCATATGATTTCTCCAAGTTTAGCTTAATTGATGAATTAACATTTTTAATTTTCATATTTAAGATTATTCCGTTATTAAAATTAAAGTTTACAGACATATCTATTTTAATTTTGATTGTCGACACTTACATTGTGCTGTATTTTATTACATTGTGCTGTATCCTTTATGTAAAGGAAAATAATATTTGTTTAAAGGCAAAATGACTACTTGATAAATTTTTGTACTGTAAATTACAATGATCTGAATACTTTAATTAGCTGACCATATCATCAATTACAGTGATATATTTAAATTTCTTCATAATGTTAATTTGAATAATAATGATTTATTGGTTAATAGATATGAAGATATTAACTATTTGTTCCTGTTTAAATATTATTTTGTATGATCTTTTCATCTTGCTATTCTGAGAAAAAATTATTTTGAATAATTATAGAATTAATTTATCCTTAATGCTCCATGAGAATTTTTAAATATCTGATGGATATGTTTTTCATAAATAATTAATAAATTTATACTATAGGAATATTCACTAGTATTAAATAAATATAGAATTTAATAAAGATTGGCATTAAGTATTAATTGTATTGAAGAACATATTTGCAAAAAGGATTACAAAAGACTAATCAGTTATATTTTTTTGTAGAATATAAGAATTATTAGTAGTACGTAAAGTAGTTAAACAGTAGATCTTTTATGATTAATAAATATGAAATCAGTATGTTTTATTATTTATTTTTAATTTAAAGTAACTGGCATAGTTGGTAGAGTGTCCGACTTTGGATCTGGAATTCTCAGAATCGATTTTGCCGCTCGCCAATTCTGGCTCTCAATCTTCTTATGGACTCACGAGCAATAAAGCCATTAGAACTTTTTAAATAGTTTTAAAAAGTTGTTATTATTTTTATTATTATTATTAAAGTAATCTCCCAATATCCATGATCTCTTAATCTGAAATGTCAATTATTCGCAGTTCGAAAAAGTATTACATAAAATAATAATAATAATAATTAGTTTACATAGTATATACAGTTTGTTCATACTTTTATATGTGTGTGTTCTACACATTTTTACCATGTCTTTATTGTATGTACATATAGATATATTATAGGTTAAAAAGATCTACTATGATCTACTAGTTTCCTCTGTTATCCATGATGATTTTGGAATACAGTATTATGGATATGTGGGACTTATATTTATAAAATAGGATATATATATATATTTTTCATAACATTTAGATATTAATATACTTTTATCCTAAAATATATCATTACAATAACCAAATTCTGATAGTTTTTTTAGTTATTTATCAAATTGAAGTGTTTAATTAAATTATAGAATCATCAATATCTATTTAAATTTAAAAATAAAAAGATATGAATTTATGTATAGAAATGATGTGTGTGTATCACAAAATAATCAAATCTGAAAACATATGAGAATTTACAAGCTAGATTCCTAAAAAATCATTTTAAATCTACTTGCTAATAACACTCTTTGTTTTATAATGGTCAATTGATCTGACAAATAGATTGACAATGGTATAAGAAAGGAATGTTTTTTTTTTCAAGTTAATTTTAAATTATTCTTAAAAAGTCTGATTTATGAATTATTCTAGTAATGCTTTTGGGCTTAATTGTTCAATGATTAGGTTTATATTATTAATGTTACATATTTGATAAAGCCGTAATTCATTTATGGGCTTGTTAAAATTGTTGATGACTTGTGAACATACTCAAAGAGTTCAATATATTGGAACATCAGATTAATAATATATTGTGTGGATTTTATTTCTATTTATAGACAACTGGGAATTATTAGAAAACGGAAAGTCAGCAATAATCTTGAAGATGGATCAAAACAGAAAAAAGGCTCTCGTAAGAAAACTTGTTTTTTTTGGGTGTATGTGTGTAAATGAAAAATGTGTTTGAGTTTGGCTTACAAAGATTTGAATTTTTATAAATTTTTCATTTGCTAATTTAAATTCATAACTATACTAAACAATGATTAATGGGTTGCAATGAAAGTATTGTAAAAAGAATAATAAAGAGCACAAATGATTTAATATTGTATGAATTTTGCAATGCAATAGGAAAGATGAAGTTGTAATTCTTATATCTTCCCAGTTTTGAATACATTAAAATAAATGAAGAATGGTCAAATAGTAAAAATATTGTTCTTTTGGTTGGTTGAAATCCAATGTTCTCTGTAAACAAGTTGTAATTATCTTGTTAAAAATTTTGTAGAAAACTGATAAAAGACTGATAGATCTATAATTTCTAATATCTTCTTTATCACCTTTTTTAAATATTAATATTGCATTCTTCTAATCTTCTGGTATATCTTTATCAAGTAGATATTTGGTATATAACTTTGCCAAAAAAATTTCTATTTCTTCACCTGCTTTTTTTAATATAACTATTATAATTCCATCATTACCTGGAGTTTTTTCCCGTCATAAATTTAATTGCATGTCTCATTTCATTTAAAATCGTGGTTAATTCAGAAGTCATAATAGATTTAGGAGGCACTTGTTTTTTATTACTATATAATTCTTGATAGAACTCTTCTACCCATTTTATGATGTCATCTTTTTTTTTTACTAATAGTTCCTTTTTTTTTCTTTTTGCAAATATAAATTTCTTACCAATTTCAAAATGTTGTTTTACACTCTTGAAACTTTTATTCTCTTCTACAGCTTTCCTTGCTAGTTCACAATTATACTTTCTTATATCATTATCAACTCTTTTTGCACCATTTTACAAAATTCGAGGTATTCAATCCTTTTTAATGCATCATTTTTGTATATCTTTATATTCCTTCTTTTCTTCATAAACTCTAGTCTCAGTAGAAATTTTATTGGTCAATTGCTGCTTTTTTCTACCAGCTATCTTTGTTGCAGTTTTTAAAAGTGTATCAATTATTTCCCTATTAATTTCATTCAAATCTGAATCATGTTCAAAATATTAATCCTTGAAAACGATTTGCAAGTTCTAATTTAAATTCATTGTAATGTTTCTGAAGATTAGGAATATCAATTGTAAATACTGTTTTTCTTAATAATTTTTGTCTCTAGTTCTGCGTTAACACATATCTTACATCTTATTATTCGATGATCACTTCCTATGTTGAATTTATTAAGAACATTACAATCTTGAAATATGTATTTTCTGTTGTCAAATATAATCCAATTCTGGTGTATTTTCATTTGGATACTTCCATAACCATTTCCTTTTAACATTTTTCTCAAAAAAAGAATCCATAATATAAAGTTTTTCTTTTTCTGGAAATTCCAGAACTATGTGCTCTCTCATTTCTATTACCATAATCAAATTTACCTACAGCACTTTCATTTGTTTACCAATTCTAGCATTAATGTCTCTCATAATAATTTTAAATGTATTTCCAATATTTATGCCATTGTAGTAGAGTACTTGCCCACTTTTTAAATCAATCTTCTCTTCACCTTTTCTTCTAACTTCACAAAGTCCAATAATGTTCCATTTAATATAAGACAGTTTTTCTTCCAGTTCTTGCAATCTTCCTTTATTTGAAAATGATCTGCACTTATAAATACCTAAATAAAAAGTCATCATCAAATGGCAGCTTGGGTCCGCAATCAGAGGATTCCTAGCACCCTCCTCCTTTGACCACCAATTGCTGCCTTGGCTTGTGACTTTACAGTCTCCTAGGAATAAAGACCTTGATTTATTTTTGTCTGTCATGATTATATATAAGTGTTAGAAAAAAATTTCAATCACACACATTCATTCTGTCTTATTAAATAACTGGGAAGACCATGGTGTTTCTTGGTCTTAAACTCAGAGGTAAAAACCAATAAACTACCACGCTGGCTATGAGCAGCCTATCCATGTTGGTATACTACATGAATAATCACATAGTGATAATAGCCACAATGATAAGAACATATGGAGTGGACATTAGGAATTTGCCCTGCTCGGTTCCTTTAAGGCCTCCAAGAGGAATCAAAGTGTCTCCTTTCAGTTAACAACAAACTCCTTCCTGCAGTCATAAAAGAGATAGATGGCACTATGAATTCAATGTAGATTTAAATTATAAAATAATTCCAATACATTGAAATGGGCAAAAATCAATTTTCTGAAAAGAGCTCTTCTGTTTTATTATTGTTATTATATATATACATATTGCTGTTATATAAGATATATTGTATAATTTATTTAAATATGTAGGAATGTACAGATGAATCCAAGTTCAATCTCAGATCACAATCTGTTGCAAAAGATTTTAAAATCTCATTTAATTTTAGATGATAATAGTATCTCAGATTTATATTTCAAATCAGCTTCTTAAAAATAATTCAATAGCTTGAAGAGATTAAATACTGATACTTGGGTTTATTTATTTGATATGCTATTTTATCTTCTTTTGTTGCTGCAAACATTGAAAGATTTTTAACATTTTGCTTAATTTTAGCCATTCATTGTATTTTATTCTCAAGCAATCAAAATCTCATTTCTTTAGAGTATGTTCAGTTTTATTATAAATTATTTTTTAAGAACTCTGTTATTATTCATTTGCTTTATGTGCTTAGTCTAATGGAGATATGCTTTTATAATATTGGATTCACATCCAACAATTTAAAGAATATACAGATTGGTCTTATGATCTTGTCATCTTATTTTTAGAATTTTATGGAACCTTAAATAAAAATTTCTGAGTGCTTCTATTTTATGGGTCCATGCTTCCCTCTATACACTAAATTCATCTAAATAATAGCCCTATATATAATTTATTTAATTGTGGTATTTATATGCCTATAATGAAATGCTCTATCTTAACTAGTTAAATGTAGTAACAACACATAAGAGTCTGTGTTGTACCCAATGTTTGAATCTGTTTTTCTATTCAGGAAGTTACCATATAAGCACTTCGTTGTTTGAACATTAATTATTAAATTAAAATCATTATACATTGCATTCAAAACATTAAGAACATTCTATAGATAAAATTTTGAACTGACAAACATAACATAATGAGACTAGAAACCAAGAAGATAAAGTTATTTTTGTATTTAGTTTAATTGAAAAACTCTACTGCTAAACTTATACTTCATCTTTTTGAATACCTCAGATTTTTCACTGCAGTAATAAGACTTTCTCTTATTATGTAGCACTTATATAATATGAATAAACTTCTCTGTACATCCAAATAATTTCAAAATTTTTCAATTAACTAAATCATATGTTTTGAAGAAATCAATGAAAATGGTATATCATTTACATCTTTGCTTCCTACAATTTTCATACATTTGTTTGGCAACCATAGTAAAAATATATTATTGTTCTTGGTTCTCTAAAACCACACAGAATTCCTTGTAACCATTCACCTCTGACTAGAAGCAGTGTAATCAACAAAAATCTTTGAAAGGAATTTTGCTATTATGGACAATAATATTCCATGATAATAACTGTAATCTTTTATTTTTATAAATTGAAATTATAGATGCTTTCTTAAGAAACTGATTGGATAATTTCATGAATCTGGGTATTCCTAAAAAAATTCTAATGATTTTAAAACTATCATATTGTTCACATATTTTAAAACTTTTCCAGGTATTTCATAAGGACTCCTAGTTTTGTATATTTAAGATTGGAGAGAGTTGTTTTAATTTCTTCAAGCTGGATATCATTATCTAAATCTAAGTAAATAGATAGCATAGATACATTAAAATCATCATTTTAATTCTATCAGTATTCAAAATATGTTCATTATTCCTCCACCTCTTCAAAATGTTATTATCATATAAAAAAATTTCATCTAAGAATTTAGTAATTTTATGATATCACTTTTTTAAGAACCTTGTGTTATTTTCAGGGCATTGAAAAAAAAAAATTTGAAATGAATATAATTACTTAATACAGATGGAAACATAATGGATGAAATTAATCCTAGAATTAAACTTGGTTGGAGTGCTTTTGGTAGAAATAACTTGATACTAAAAGGAAATATACCTATGTGTTTGAAAAAGGTTTTTAATGATGTGTTTTACCAGTTCTTACTTATGGATCTGAGACTTGGACACTTAATAGAAGAGCAATACAGAGACTTCAGACCACTCAAAAAAGTATGGAGGGATGCATGTTGGGAGTAACAAGAAGAGATCGAAAACGCAATATATGGGTAAGAGAACAAACATGTTATTGACCTCATTGAAAAAATTAAAAGACTGAAATGGAGTTGGGTTGAACATATTAGTAGAAGAGATGATGATAGACAGATAATTGAAATCTTAAACGGGATTCCAAGAGATTGTAAAAGATCCAGAAAGAGACCACATGTGAGATGGATGGATGAAATAAGAAAGTGTGCAGAGGTGATGTGGAGAAGAGAAGATGGATTGAACTTGGAGAGACCTTCAGCCATTGTCATATAAAAAAATATCATCTAAGAATTTAGTAAGATTATGATATTGCTTTTCAGGGCATTGAAAAAAAATAAATTGAAATGAATATAATTACTTAATACCTTGGTCAGATTATTAATACAGATGGAAACATAATGGATGAAATTATTCATAAAATTAAACTTGGTTGGAATGCTTTTGGTAGAAATAACTTGATACTAAAAGGAAATATGCCTATGTGTTTGAAAAAGGTTTTTAATAAATGTGTTTTACCAGTTCTTACTTATGGATCTGAGACTTGGACACTTAATAGAAGAACAATACAGAGACTTCAGACCACTCAAAGAAGTATCGAGAGATGCCTGTTGGGAATAATAATAAGAGATCGAAAACGCAATATATATAGGTAAGAGAACAAACAGGTGTTACTGATCTCATTGAAAGAAGAGATGATAATAGATGGACGATTGAAATTTTAAACCTGATTCCAAGAGATTGTAAAAGACCTAGAAAGTGACCACATGTGAATGGATGAAATAAGAAAGTGGGCAGGGGTGATTTGGAGAAGAGGAGCTAAAGATTAGAGAAGATGGATTAAACTTGGAGAGACCTTCATCCTGCAGTGGATTGGTAATGGTTGATGATGATAATGATGAATGTCTGTATTTTCTTTTGCAGTTTTAATTCGTCGTTGAACTTATACATTTGAATCTCTATATTGCTTATGAATTTCCACATCCAATTTTATTATTATACAAGTAAGAGAATACCACTTTCTTTTATCAGTCATTAATAATAGAATGAAAAGCAAAAAAATCAGATACGGTTATTTTTAATTAGCTCAAAAGTAGATTTACATGAATTTACATATTCCATGCTTCAATAACTTTGAAAATCAAATTGAAAAATGGTGTTTTGGGTAATTAATAGTTGAAATTTAACAGTAGTAATAATTAACAACAAATTACCTACAAATATATTTGAAATAAGATTATTTTTTGAATGCAACTTAATTCTGATCTTGGAGCATAAAAATCTGTGATCTTATCAAAGTAAAAATGGTTTTAAAATTATAATATTATCATTGTACTTTAAACCTTCTCATGTAGTTTATCAGAACTTGCAGCCGAACCATATTTAAAATTGTGAAGGGTTGTTTTAGTTTCATTAAGCCTGATATATCTGTCCAAATCGAAATGAGTAGATAGGATGAATATAACTTTAAAAACCATTATATTAATTTTTGTATCTCTATTCAAATGTGATTAATATCTTTCCATTTGTTCACAATATCATTATTATACAAAAAGTGCCATCAACAAAGAAAATGGTGAGTCATGCATTTATAGGCACTTGGTTTCTTTCTGGCGAATTGTTTTATACTTCCATATTTGGTCTTTGAATTACAGTAGATTATTCATTCAGATCTTACATCATCATCAATTTTAATCATTATTGATCCACTGAAGAATAAAGGTCTCCAAATTTAATTCAGTTTTAGCCTCTTTGCATAATACCAGCAAACTTCCTTCATCCATTCATCTCACTTGTAGTCTTTTTCTAGGTATTTCAATCTCTTGAAATACAATTTAAAACTTTAACTCTTTATCTGATAATCATTTTCTATCAATATGTCCAATCCAACTGCATTTCAATCTCATAGTTCTTTTAGTGTATTGTTCTTTCATATATTTCGTTTTCAATCTCTTCTTGTTATTCCTAACATAGATCTCTCCATACTTTGTTCAGTGATCTTAAGTCTATTAGTTTTTCTTTAAGTGTTCAAGTCTCAAATTTGTAAATAGGATCTGGTAAAATACATATTAAAACTTCAAACACAAGGCATAATTTTTTTTAATACTAATTTCTACCAAAAGCACTCCATTTAAATCTAATTGTATTCATTCATTATATTTCATGTATTAATAATATAATCAAGGTATTTGTAGTAGTTAACTTTTCTATAAAAAAAAATCCAATGAATATTCATTATCAACTTCTATCGATCCAGTGAAGAATAAAAGTCTCCAAATTTAATCCATATTATCTGAGTTCTAGTCTCTTGCATCACACATCAGCAAACTTATTTCATCCACTCATTTGATATTTGGTCTGTTTTTACGTCTTTTACAATTTCTTGAGATCCAATTTAAAACTTCAACTGTCCATTTATTATGATTTCTTCTAACAATATGCCCATCCAGTTCAATTTCAGTCTTAATTTTTACATTGACATCAATGATTCCTGTTTATTATCTTACTCAAGTATTTCATTACTGATCCATTCTTGTTATTCCTAAAATGCATTTTTTTCATACTTCATTCAGATTCTGTATTACTTTTCTCTTAAAGTCTAAAACACATCTATTATAAATCTTTTCAAATACATAAGCAAATCAGAAGGTATAATAATGGTGGTAGATAATTAGATTTTTTGTTTTTTATTGCTATAGAATTTTTCACTACATTATCATGATGACTTCTCTTTTTTTAATAATAATTCCTTGTTTTCTTCTTATTGCAGAAATAATCTTAATTTCATTAGTAGGATATTGTTTTACAGTTTTGATACTCTTATTCTCTTTTATAGCTTTCCCTGCCAAAAAAATCTTTTTTGTACCATTTTACAAAACTCTAGATATACAATTGTTCTTAATGGATTATTTTAAAAAAAAAATTATATTCTTTCTTTTTTATATATATTCACTTATCTCAGTAAAAAATTTACTGATAAATTATTGCTTTTTTGTATGAGCTGTTTTTCTTGTAGTTCTTAATAGTGTATTAGTTATCTTATTGATTTAAGTCTAAATCATTTTCAAAATCTGTTCAAATTTTGAAATGATTTGCAAGTTCTAAATTCTTTGGATTGTTCTGCAAGTTAGGCATATAAATTGTTAAAGCTATTGTTTTTTTTTAAAATAATTTTTGCCTCTTCTGATTTGCATTAACATGTATCTTATATTTCACTAATTAATAATCACTTCCTGTGTTGAATCTATTAAGAACATTAAAGTTTTAAATTACATATTTTCTGTTAGTCAAATTGTAATCCATTTCTGCATATATTTTTATTTAGACACTTCTATCTCCATTTTTCTGTTTAGCATTTGTCTCAAAAAGAAAATTCATAATATACAAGATTTTTTCTGTGAACTCCATAAGCCTGTATTCTCTTTCATTTCTATCATTATAACCAAATTTAGTCACAACTCTTTCATCAATTCTAGCATTAAAGTCTCCAATGATAATTTTAAAATATTTGGTCTGATACAAAAAAAACCTCTATAATGAGAACTCATTGGAAATAAACCTGAATTATCTACATTTTATATCCCACTAATTTGAGTAACTAGTATTGCCTTTCTGTTCTGATATGCATCTCTGTCTGATATACCAGCAATCTCTACAATATTGTACTTCCACTTTTTATTTATAATGAATTGCACTCGACCTATTTTTCCAATATTTGTACTTTTATGGTAAAATATATGATCACTTATAAATCAGCTGTCTTTTCAACTTTTCTTCCAACTTCACCAAGTCCAGCAATGTTTCATTTAATATTAGACAGTTTTTTAAATTTGCATGCTTCTTTTAAGTGATAGTGATGCGCAATTGTTTGTGTGACATTGCACTTGAGAAATCCGTCTTGGTATTGGAACCATTGGTTGTAGTGAAATTTTAATTTTGCTAATTTTATTAATTCTGATTTTGGTATAATTTCCTTACTATATATATTAATTTACTATTAACAATAAATCACATTTACCTATGCTTTAAGTTAAATTGAAACTTGCAATTTGCAACAAAAGAAAATGATTATTATTATATTATTTTACCATTTGATAATGCTTAACAGCATACCATTTAAGTAACCATTTAGATACACACTTATATATTCAAAAATTTCCTTAATGTTATTACTTGGTTGTATTAGGCTAATACATAATAAAACATAAACTCAATGCACTCTTAAAATATATGGATAACGATATATATAAAAAGCAAATGATTTCCAAGATGCATTTCTGTCATCAGCCTTCATCAATTGGTGCATATCCTTGCACACCCATGTTTGCATCATCATAGTTTAATATTTATCCAAAGCAAACCTCTATTCAATTTTAAAATGTAACATTTCTTGAATGCACTCATTTTGATGACCTTATTCTAGAATGAATGTGGAGATTACTTAATAATACATTTGAGGTTTTTGTTGGATTTTAATTACCTTTGTTATACTACACAGAAATTTTTTCTTTTTTTAGTTTGTATTTTATGCCTTTATTGAATTATATATAATCTATTGATTTTAAATTTATGTATATATTTTTAGCACAAGTATTTTCATATTTAATCATTCTCGATTTTGAATCAACATGCTGGAAAGATAAATTCATTCGATCACGACAAGAGATAAGTTAGTACATATATAAGTAAAACTATAGTTTTAGTAATATTCTTTAATGTGAAATAAATTTTTGTTATACTTGAATAGTATTAGAGTAGAGATGTCCTTAATTTTTTTTTATTCATTTGCTAAAAAGAAAATGAATTCTGACATCAAAAATTACAAATGGATTGTAAATCTGTTTATTATTGTTTGTTTATTTAATATGTGAATTTTTTTTTTTTTTTTTTGAGAGCTTAAATACTAATAAAATAACATAAACTAATTTGTAAAGATTCCAACCAAAAGGTCGATTCATCAGTGGCTTTATGAAGGTCTCCAATTCCCCCATTATAGTCATAATCTAGTTAAATGATAGATGATCTTGCAAGAATGATTGGGAGGGAAGGGGATTTTGTTAACTTTAATTTTGATGTATTTTAGATATTTTGATAATGAAATCATTTCAATTTTTAAAGACATATATTAGTTTGGGGCATTAATTTTACTTTGTGTTCAATTTTAGAATAATTATTATAAGTTACCAATCTTTTTTTTATCATTTACTTAATAATGTCAAATAAAGTATGATGGCTAAAAATTAGAAACTGGAGTAATTGCTTTAATAAAATTGGGTTATATAAATGATCTCATTAGGCAAGCTAATTTATTAGCTGATTAATGTAACAATTTTCCAGATTAAATTGCTCTGCATGATGTAGTATAGTGGAGATAATGGTAGATTCAAGAGCCTAGAGTATTCTCAACTGATTGATTTATAGATGAGAAAATTAAAATCTTAGTTTGATTAGTTGAATGGAACTGTTATGCTCATTTGTTGTTTTTATGTGATTTGTTATACTGAGTCATTTTTGGTTCTTTTCTTTAAAATAATCTGGTGATTTTTTCTTGTTATGTATTGATTTCTAACTACGGTTGGTTCTAACAAGTTTTAGTTTTCCTTTTGTAATGAATTCAGTTTTCACTTTTGGGTAGTTAATTTTGAAATCATAAATAGTTTAACAATTTAAGACATAATATTTCAGTTAATTTCAAGTTATGTTTTGTTAATATTGAATTCTAATCATTTGAGATTCATCACATGATCACCATTTTTTATGCTTGTTCTTAACTGTTATTAAAACAGGCAAAAGTCTCTATACATATTGCCACTCAGTGCAAGCCAGAGTAATCAATGGAAGCCAGAAGGCTTGTGCATAATAACCCCATCTAGTGCCTACTCATACAATATCCCCAGACTAGTTTCTGGCTTGTGGCCTTCGTCAGTGAGGAGGCATAGTGTTCTCAGATCCAAGGCTCCTCACTGATGAAGGCCACAAGCCAGAAATTAGTCTGGGGATATTGGATGAGTAAGTACTAGATGCGGATTTTATGCACAAGCCTTCTGGCATCCATTGATTACTCTGGCTTGCACTGAGTGGCAATACATATAGAGAGTTTTGCCTGTTTTAATCATTTGAGATTGGTGTATTTTTTTTTTTTAATCGAATTCTAATCTTGTAGCCAATTGCTAGAATGAATGAAGTACTGCTTTTGACATTGGTTCTAATATGATTTGTTTTAAAAATTAAATTGTATGAATTGAATTATCTCATTAACTTATAACAATCTTTTATAATGAATAAATTTGATTTTTTTAAAAAAATTATATACTATTTGTAATGAATGACAGATCAACAATTAGCATATCTGCAATGTTAAGTTTGAAATATAGTACATTATCAATTTCTATCATAATATAAAATAAATAATTCAAACTCTCAATAAATTTATTGTATATTTTATGTTGCAATAATAGTTGCAAATGCAAAATATATTTCAAATTTAGCATTGTAGAGGTGATAAGCAGTCTTTTGTTATTTATTATATGTATATCATTGCATTGTTTTTGTTACCTTCGCTTTCTCCCACAAATATCCCATCATTCTTCAAACTGTAACTTTATTATATTGATTGCTGACAATTCATGGTTTTGATTGGACAGTTGTCTGCACAGTTAGTTTTTTAAAAAAAAAAAATTGAAAACTTTTATATATAATTATTTTTACTTTCCAACTTTTAGATAAGTGAAGATTTGGAAACACTGTTGTTAAAAATAATGCTCTGTTACAGATGACAGACGGCCTTTAAATGATCTTTTTTTCATACTTTCTGCACGTTTTATTTTTATGTTTGCAGTTATTCCTCAAACGTTCAGATAAACACATTTCATCTTTTTGCTCTCTACTGGAGTTCAGAATATTTTTTCTTGTTTTTTATACTGTCAGAGAGATTTTCTCCAACTGTTGTGGCATTATATACTCTGATGCATTATTTAACATAGTTTTTTGTGTGACACGTTTCTCCATGGTTTGCTTATAATTTAAGTCAGGGTTACTCATCAACATTTTCTTGAAATTGTTCTAATAACTTATCATTAATTTTAAACCAAACTCACAGTCTTTAACTAACTTTCTTAAAGATAAATTGTAGTCCGCATATTTTTCATGAGGTAACTGTTTTCTATTTGCAATCTCTGCTGTGCTATCCATTTTGATATTCCCAAAGCAAAAAATCCATTTAATATTTCAATAACTTCTTTGTATGAAAGCTCTTTCAGTTGTTTGGGATCAGTTAACAATATTCACCAGTTGTATCACATCTTGACCTGCACGATAAAGAGGCTTAACCATTTTCAGATATTCATCTTCTACTTTATTTATGAACATATAATATTCTACATGTTTGATGAAATTCTTTCATGAGGCGATATTATTAATGTTGAATTCCTGAATAATGATATTCAATACTGTACCCAAATTCTTTACAAATGATGAAGCTTATCCCTTCTACAATTGCGTCTTTCCTAATTAATAATGAGTGTCAACATGTGCCATTCTGTTATGTATTGGGCATGATTAATACCTGTCAGGCAATGATAAAATAAATAACATTATGCACAGAAAATTATATTTAACAATATTTATTCAATAATAATAAAAATGATGTAAAAACATTAAGAATGTGATAGTCCATAAATTCAAATAATCTTTAATTTATCTTTGAGTTGAAACATATATCTTTACACAGGGAATCAATCAATTTGAACTATATGTTTTTAAATTTAAAAAGTCTCTTGTGCATAGCAAATACATATAGTCCTTGTAGAATAACTATCGTTCAACAATTTAAATGTCTTTAATGGACAGTATATTATTTCTGTATACAAATAATCTTTAAACACAGTTTACACATCTACTTAACTATAATTCCACTATTAATTTTCATTTATGCTTTGATTTATTTCACTTAATTAACCTTTCTTAATAACCAATTTTATCTGACAACAAATACTTCTTCTTTTTCATGATTCCCTTCGATTGCATGGGGATTTATTTATTTACTCTGCTCATTTTTATGTAAACACCTTTATTTGCATGCAAATTTTATTCAATTCAGTTTGCTATTGTGGTGATCTCTTTGTGGATTTTCTAGAGTAATTTTTTAAAAGGAAATGTTTTAGAAGTGAAAAATCTGTATGTACACAAGTTTTATTCACACAGACATTCCAGTTTGCTTTTTGTATTATCTTTTCTATTAGGGCCGAGTTACAGATATATATATACTGTGTGTGTGTATATATATATATATATGCATTACTTGCTTATGATTTTTTTAAACAGTAAATTCTATACATAGCTGAAAACTATTTTGACTAATAGAGACTTTGGTTTGTTCTATTCTTCTATTGTGATTTTGGAACTGATGAAAATTTTTTTTATCTAGATATAATAATTTAATAAAACAGTTTATTTAAAACAGTATATTGTAATGGGCATATATGCTGTTACATTATTTTAAATAAAATTAGACATTAAAAATAAAAGTGCGCAAATAAAAATTTGTTTTTAAAAAATTAAAGGTCATCTAAACTCGTATATATATAAAATCGCACAGATGGAAAAATATTAAAAGAAAACTTTATTAAAAAAGAAAAAAGTTTTAAAACTAAATTTTAAGAAAAACTTATATATCTAAGAATGTACAATAATTTAATAATACTATTGTGTAAAAGGCTAAAAATGGAAATGATTATTTTTAATTAGTCTTAACTAAACTAGCCCTTGGGCATCTCAAAATTTATAATTAAAAGTCAGATAGAGAAAAACAATAAGAACAGAATAGCCAATAAAAAAATCCCTCAGGAAACGAACCACAGCGAAAGGATCATCATCATCATGATGTCCGCAATTTTAATATAAAAAGGAAAATACTGGAAATAATATAGGTATGTGCAATATGTGTTAAGTCTGGAAAAGTTGAAGGAGAAGGGATTGAAAAGACGCATTTTCAAACCCTTCAGTTTTTCTAAAGAAGAAATGAAATATCGTTTTCCTAAATTGCGGATCCCAGGACATCAGGGTCCTGCAATAAAAGCCTACAAAGAACTATACCAGCTGCAGCAAAGGACCTCCGGATGAACACAAATAGAACGGCAAATAGCATATCAGTCTCCCCCAGGAGATCGTGGGAATTAACACTGGATTCAAATTACAAGCAACTATTAAGGATGGACTTTTAAACTATAAGAACTATATATATAATTCATGAACATTAAGTATAAATATTTCCAATATTTAAATAGAAATATAAATTCCTATCTCACCAAATTAAATCATTAATAATTATTTTTATCATATATAGTTTTAAAATCATTTCCATTAATTTAATTTTTCTGTTCTTTTAAGTGTTTATTATGTTTTTTGTTAAATTTAAGTCAGGTGTGAATGGCTGCATAGATTCGTAAAGTTATGTTAGTTTAAGGGAGGGTAAATCTTAGGTTATTTGTTTCGCAGTTGCATTGGGTCAATGTATCACATTATACGCTGCACTTGAGCAAAATAAGTCCCATTTCTTACTGACCATCGGAAGCAGATGGTATTCCCTGCTCCTTGGATCACCCCTTTAGCCTATGGAATGGGATAGTATGACAGCAAAAAGGACCACAATCTCTTCCTATGGAGTTTTCTTTTTTATTGTTCTTGCCCGACAGATGAAGTATTACTGTACTGGACGAGAGACATTTTTTCTCCATAACCGTGCTGTTCAGATGTATATTTCTGACAGTACAGTGTTGTGCTGTCGTATTCATACTGCACTGAATACATCGATATATCAGATAGATTGGCGTTAGTTTGACTGCGAACTTTTGGCTTAGGTTAAATAAGGGTTATAGAATATTTTCTTTTTCAAGTGCAATCTATGTAATCTATCCATACTCGACATTTTAATAAAATATTAATAAATTCATCTGTGCGAACTTATAAAATCAAAAGTTAAAATGTAAATCAAATTATAAGGTAAACATTATACTAAAATAATTCTAAATTTTATATATGTGCAAAATAAATGTTTCTGTGTATTGTTAATCTGGCAGTGGCTTATTCTTATTTTTTATTAGCTTTCTTTCTTTAAAAATAAAGTATACATTATCTCTGCTGCTCCGCGAGCTAGTGACTGGGGCTAACGGTCTATAATAAAATAAAATTAGATCTTAACTTAAGTATCTGCCTACTATAAATTTTCCAGGTTCGAATGGCCTTGTGGTGCCCTGTATGGCAGATATGTAAGATTCTAAATCTCCCAACCATTATAATATATATATACTGTTTTGGGGGCTTATGTTTTCTTAAATTGTAAGAATATGTATGATGTTTTAAATTTTTTATTTCTTCTCCATTCTCAATTTTTATTGGTTTAGAGATATAAAAAGGTGTTTCTTCTTCAGTAATTATATATTGTACACATTCCGATTTAGCTGTGTGACTACATTGTAATAGTGTACATAAAATAATAATAAAAAAAATCATCGCATTTTTTTTATAGAAGGGGAAGCTGTAGAGCATTGAGTTCAAACCCTACATGATCCAAGTTTCAGAAGGAGAGTGGGAGAAATATTTGTTTCTCTCTATTCAGCTTTGTATTAGTAAAAGAGGATAATATATACTTTGAATGGTTTAGTAGTTGTACTGAAAAGTTAGAATTTTAAATCACATATAAATAGTTATCTGTAGACACAAACACTATAAATCATTTTTCTAAGTTTGCTTATTAGCCTTTTTTTTTGTAAAGTTAATTTATATCTAATAGATTATAATATTCTTTCTTTAATAATGCTTTGATTTTAATACTTATCTTAATAATTTATTTTATAAATTTTAATACTAATCATATTAACAATCTATAGCTTTCAGATCATTTAGATTGTTTTTGAGAAGCAGATTTTATATATTTGAATCTGGATGAATATGTGCATTTATGTACAAATACAGAACATAAACATTTACAGATATATTAAAGAGTTTTTAAATAATTTGTATTTTCTATGTGAAAATTTGTTTTTATTCTTGTATATCATTTAAATCCAATTTGTCTTATTTATTTGAAAAGGTTAATTGATAAACGTTTCAGCTCATAGCCAGCTAATGGCTCATTAATAAGTTATTAAAACTGTACAGACTGCAAATATTTGAATCACTCCAAATAATAAATTTTAAAAAAATTGTCAATTTTTTGAAAAGATTTTGTCCAGATACATTGATAATGTGATTTATAAATGTCTATGTATTTTGGTAACAAAAATGTGTGTGATATCATCAACAGGCCAGCACCTGAGGCAGAATAAATCTGATTGCTCTCTGGAAACCACATATCATTTTATTTTTATATTTGAAGGTTTCTACATCGACATGGTGGGATAGGAAAGATTTTATTAAAGGCTCCATTGGCCTATCCAAAGAACTTTTATGCACATCGAAGAGGAGTTTAAATCTAAAAAGTATTAAAACATCTTATGACTTATCTCTAAAGATGAAAGAAGAATCCACCCTTGCCAATATTATTGCTCACCTATGCTGCTGCTGAATTCAAATAGAAGCACACAGTAAATGCTGAAATTTATATTATGTATATTAAACCAATAATATCCAGATCCGAAGAAATAAAGAAAGCTTTACCAGTACTAAAATGGTCTCTAAAAAAGCAATTTACTTCACAGCATAATCATCATCATCGCAGTAAAACAAATGAGGTGCAAGCCCATGCCAAAAATAGAACTGTTCCAGTAAACCACTGCAATTGTTAAATCTACACGTGTTACATATTGGTATGTGGCTGAATTCAAATTCTCAACCTCAAACAAACTGACTTCAAAAATGAAATTTGTTGGACATTTTGAAACTGTCTCTACATTGAGAGTAAAAGAAGAACTCAATAATCTGAATTTTAATTATATTTTTTTCAATGACTATTAACATATTTTTTTTCTTTTAAATTAATCCATTTATTTCTCTAAAATATTTAAAATATGAGACAATTATTAGATCAGGATTTTCAATAAGTATAAATATTGACTTTGTCAATGTGTGAAGTGTTCGATTACTATTACATGTAACCATTTATATATATATGTATTTTTTTTATAAAATGTTTTTATTATATATTAATTCATTTATTATGATATGTATTATTTATATTATATGTAAAGGGTTAATTACAAATTTTATTGATAATGGGAAGTGACCTATATACTCACACACCTACTAAAATAAATATGCTTACATGTATATTTGTTAAGTATGGATGTATAAATCAATAAGGATAGAAATTTAGTATCATGAGAGATAGATTTTAAAATAGTTAGTAACCTAGACTGATAAAATTGAGATAAGTAATTTGAAACCAATTTCCTTAGATGTTCTTATCTGTATAATCTAACTAACTATTCTCTACTTATTTCTTGATTGGTATTATGTTTAAATTTATAAATATAAAAATGTATGTTATATGCAATAGGCTGAGTATGTGCGTGCATCAGGTGTGTATTTTTTAAAATTAAAATGTTTCTAGGATGAGATTTTTATTCACCCGTTAGAGAAATAAATGTACACACAGCACGGTATCTGATACTAACATTGAGTTTACATTTCATTAAGGGAAGGGGAGAAGATCTTTGGTTATTGTTATTATTATTATTATTATTATTTAAATGTAATCTTTCATTATTAATTATGTATATTTTCTATTGTTATATTAATGATTAACTGATAATAAAATTTAATTTGTTTTATTAAATGATATATTTCTTAGAGTTAATCATTGTCTTGCGAGATTAGTTATGATGATCATCACCATCACTGATGAATGTCAATTTTTAAGTCATAATTTGAATATAGCAATATTTTGGTAATTAGAAAGTGATAAAAGATAAAATTTATGTTTTGAGTTAGTTCTAAAGTTGTAGCTGGAAGCATCATCATCATATTAATTAATCGTCTAAATAAATATAATAAATGGCCATATATAAATAATGGTTCTCACTGTGTTTGTTTA
Organism: Epiperipatus broadwayi; assembly: GCA_028023455.1. Classification (NCBI taxonomy): domain Eukaryota; kingdom Metazoa; phylum Onychophora; class Udeonychophora; order Euonychophora; family Peripatidae; genus Epiperipatus; species Epiperipatus broadwayi. The sequence continues at coordinate 9,451,019 of JAQFVV010000015.1, forward strand.
TTATTTGCGAGCCATCATGAGAGATAATGACTAACATCGAAGATCATTGAATGTCACTCAAGGTTTAGTGAATTGCCATCGATAAATCTATAGTATTAAATATGAGCTAGTATCACTTACGGGAATATTAAATATAAATTTATGATGTTGAACTCTTATATGATAATTTATCTGAGAATTTATTTGCCCAACTAAAGAATAATAAGGATGTTTTTCCCTTGATACAGGTGCACGTGGTATGGTTATAAAATGGAAAATCCTAAACATTGTTATAAATAATGTAACAACTGACATTCAAACTCAGTATAGTATAAGTAGGTATCTAATATAACTTTATCTAGGTTTAGATAGCCTAGTGGCACTCAGATATACTGTATACACATAAGTAAAACTGAATAAAAAGAAATGAGTTTAATTTTCTTCTTCCAATCTTGGTGAGAGTTATAATTTATTTATTGATACTTTTTATTAGTTACAATATATATATATATTGTACCCTTACTTCTTGATATATAAAAGAGTTTAAAATACAACTAGCTCAGTTACATTATTATGCTTAATTAAAATTTGCATATCTATTTTTAATATACTTTTATATTATCACATCTTAATTAAATTTATTATCAATTGTCCAAATCAATATAGTTCCGGATTATATTAATTAAATAAGCATTTAATAAAATTATGAGACTGTGAAGTAAAGTTACAAAGTAATAAGCAGATTTACACTGAGTTAATATCTTCCAAGATACTGTCTCAATGGCATAAGAATACTACCACTACCTTATCATCTTACCACTACATCTATAGCATTCTTATGACTTTTAAATAAATAAATTATCTTTAATAATACTAAAATAATTCCTAACTTTTAACTTAAAATATAATTAAATAATCTCAGGTTCTTCTAAGTTGTTTTAAAATAATAATAACTCATGTAAATAAGTATGATGTGGGATTTTATATCAAACTTAAATACACCTAACTTATTTTAATAATAATAATAAATAATACTAATCTTAGAGTGTAATTTAATCTCATCTATTTCTATTATATAATCAATCATTAAATGAATAAACAATTATATGTATATCTTTTATTTCATATGGTATCTTCATTTTAAAATAGATCAAAATCTTATACTTAATAATCTGTGACAATAAACAATATTGTATTCTTATAATGTGCATTATAATCATCTTATGACCATTGTAATATTTATGTTCATGTCAATCAATTCTTATAAAATAATGTTAAGCAAATATGGTATTCAATTCTAAGTAATAATAACAAATTCATTTTGTGCAAATATTATGTTTATTTCAAATCATCTGATGTCAAAATGCTGTGGTGAAAAATAATGAACTCGACACACTTTTAAAACAAATTAACAAATTTATTTACAATAACTTCAAATAAAATTTATTTACACTATTTACAGTTTAGAATTTATGACAACAAATAAAATAAAAATAAGAAATACAAATATAAGAGGCTTATAATGTTACTAATCTATGTACTTAATAAATAAATATACATTCCTTCAAATGCTATATTAATAATATTACAGTGTGTTTTTCCAAAACTTAGATTTTTTTAAAATAAATAGTAATGTACTATAATTACTTCAAATAATAATATATGTCAAGACTATTTATGTAGCATGTGTACATAATGTAGCTCTACTTATTAAATAGCTACATTAACTAAGTATTACCATTTATAATGTATTATCATGTATTCACTTTATTATTAGCATTGCTTAATAGCTTTATATAAATTAATGTATCTTTGTAATGTAAAACAAATAATTGACTGTACTTATACTTTACTTAATGTAATTCCTGTTATATGTTTTATCAAATATGCATTATATATCTCTATTGTTCAAATATTATTATTTAAATCATTTATCAATTCTAAATTCATAAAGCATTACCTTAGATAAATTCTATGATTCTTTTCTGTGTAAAAATCATTACTTTACTTTATGTGTTATTTTAATCCTTTCTAATAAATTTCTATCTATAAAACATATTCTAAACTTATCTAAAATTTCCGGAAAAACAAACATCAACTTTAAATAAAATATTCATCATCCAAATTACCTATACTACATCGTTTATATTTAGTAACCTTTCAATCCAAATATAAGCTTTTACCTAAAACGCAACTTAACTTATTTAATAAACAAAATACAAAAAAATAGAGTCTTTTCAAATCTATTCTTATCTTGCAAATAATAAAATAATTACCTAAATAAAGAATAAATATAATTCTAATACTATAACATAATAAAAATATCAAAATTTATTTATGAAAGAATCATATAACTATTTCTAAGCTTCTTACGTAATGTTGTATTAGGTTTATATTATAAATTAAAATTATGCATATTTTAATAAAGTTCGTTGCCAATATAATGTATGTGTTTTCATAAAATATCTATCCATTCATTCTACAACAACATAATATTCAGTTGATCTAAAGAAAAACATATTAAATTCATTAAAAATCATTATACAATATTTTTACCATAATAATAATAATGTCCAATCTGCTATCCAGCATTCTTCGGAATTTGCAGCTTCATAAAATAAAAATCATTCACATCTCCACTCACACACATTCATTAGAATATTCCGTGTTACATTAATTATAAAATAAATTTATGTAATTAATTATTATGTTATTTTCAAGTTAGTATTTAATAAATGTACCTAACCTACTTTTAATAGTTTAATAATATTTTAAATTTTATGTTAAATAAATAAAATAAAAGTTTATATTACATATTTCCAACGACGTCTTCTGTTCTACCATAAAAGTTTTAACAAATATCCTACGTATAAAGTCAATAAAACACTATTTCCTGTTCCGTTGTATCACGTGTTTCTTGAAAGTTTATAAAAAAATGATAACGTTCTTTTTTTAAAAAAAAAAAATAAGTTCCCACAAGAAAACAAAATAAAATTAAAAAAATAGTTTATAAGTTCTGGATCCAGTTCTTCATAGATTATTATTTAAAATTATTACTTCTAAATTAATTTATAGTTTATAAATTATTTTCATTGAATTACTTTAATCAACTTGGCTTGCTTGGTTTGGACGTCCATATATTACTTATGCATTTTTAATAACATATTCAGGTAAGAATTAATTTCTCCATCTATAACGACCAGCGTTTTAGACTACTTCAATAATAATAATTTTATTATATTACGATTTTAAATAATCATATTTATAATCTATTTGCCTTTTCAAATCGTCAATATTTAGTCTTTTAAGCACAAAGACTTAACAAGGCAAGTATTTATTAAAATTACTACTTCTTATATCTTTACTTAAGATATATTTTACTTTTTTAAAAATCTGCAAAAATACTTTCTTTCTATAGAAGTATTCATATTTCTTTTAAATATCTATTTACAATAGACAATAGTAATTTAAACTTTTAAAACTATTTATAGTCCAAAATACTACTTTTCTCCATCTCGTAGTTTTATGTACTAATCCAGCGTCTGTTATTTCTCTAGCATAAAGTTTCTGATATATTTCTCCGATACGTGATGTTTCCATGATTATTCGTACGTAAATTGAGTTTCGATATTGAGAAGACCAATAGGGAATTATTAAGTTTCTACTGCATACTTATCATTTAAAAATTATAAAATTATATACAATAACACTCTTATGATTTTAAAACTGATTTTAAGAGCGTTTATAAATTTACTTGGCTATTTTCTCAATAGCACGATTAACTTAGAAATTTAATTACAGAGAGCCCCCTTCAACAATTGAATCCAGCTTTTATACTAGAAGAGTCTCCTCATCTGATTGGTACGTTTAAACAATCAAACTTTGCTGGCTTATTTACATATTTATCAACTCACTATTAAAATAAAATAATGACTTATTTAATATTTAATATTATTACATTTTTTTACAATAATCTTTATCGTTTATTTAAACCTATTAAACATTCTTTTGAAATATTCTTTCTCACTTGGTTTAAATTTTAACCCTTATAAGATCATTTAAAATAAATCAAATCTTTTAAATACGTTATATTTCTAAAGTAATATTTTTAAAAATCAGATTTAATATTTTACATTAATATCTTTATTTTTATCTCGTGATAACTCACGTATTATTTATAAATTTCACAACATAATTTTAAAATAGTTTTGCAACTTTATGAGAAAGCTTCCAAGCATGTGTGTGTGTATCTCTAATTAACATCTATTTTTACAATACAAGAAACGCTTCCCATAATCTAAAAATAACTTAACAATTGCTTTTTAAAATAAATATTTATTTTTAAGAATAAATAAGATATTATATCAGATTTTAAAATAACTATTTGATATGATTAAAATCAAATATTAATCTCAATTTAAGTACTTATAATTTAAAATATTTTTATTCACTTTTAACATATATTTTAAACTAAATAAATATCTTTGTCTAATTTTAACTTGTCTTTTAATCACTTTAGCTTCAAACATTTGTTATTAAATTTATTAATGCAGTATTACATCATAATCATCATCATTTTAAATATCTTCTCAATATCAACACAATCCACATATCAAACACTCATAGATTGCTTTTATTAAACTTATGGTAACATTACCACAAGCAAAGTCAACATCACATATTTAAAATACTTCTTAAATTTAAAATTTTCTACTAGATTAGCACAAAACTTAAATGGTGACCCATACAAAAGGGCACAATATATATTAATAATTTTAACAAGATTTCTTAATGCATTTTATACATAAATTTCAGCTATGATTTACCCAGGAAAAATATTAAAATTTCAGGCATTGCACCAAAATCACACCATCTAATAGTAGTATTTGTTTCATCAATTTTAAATCAAAAGTGACTATAAGTCAGATAGACAAATACTATTTCTTAATGATGTGATTTCAATTGGCAATATCTGATTCTAATTTGTACATTGCCGTATTACTTTTAGCTGAAATTTATTTATTAAAATACATGAGAAATTCCATTAAAATTATTAATCTTTAAATCTAAACATAGTGAAAATCTTTTATTGTATATGTATATATACACACACGGATATATATTCATAGAGTAAGCAAAGAGGGAAAAGGCAAAAACAACCCAAACAAATCTCACTATCCTGCAGTTAATTACACTAGCATTTTTTCTCTTTACAATTTCTTTGTGAAGGATTTATTTGGTAATTTAAAACTTTTACTTATATATATATATAAGTGTAATAATGCTCAAAGCTAAATGGGTTTGTAAGTAATCATTAAAAGTCAGTCAATTCTTAGACAATCCAATAACAATAACAGTCAACAATTTCAAACTGTTGTCAAGGCAACCTGATAACAATTTGAAATTGTTAATGATATTGGGATTGTCTAAGTGTTGACTGTTTTTTAATGATATATATATATACACACATACATATATATATAAGCATTTACAGAAATGTAATTTTACTGATTTATTATTTACTGATTTAATATCCTTCTTTTTTGTATTAATTATAAATACTTTTTGTAAAGGTTATAAATATTGTATCATACTTTGCAGTTGAATTTCCAGCAGTTTTGCTTAATACTTCTAATGGAAATATAGAAACAGAATTTCATTATTATGTTCAACCTGAGGAATATCCCTTTTTGAGCAATTTCTGTAAAGAATTTACAGGTATAACTCAGGTAAGTATTATCTATCTGACTATATGAATATACAAATACATATATAGATATAAAGTTATGTTATAATCATCAAATCTAATTAATAACTGGACTGTCTTCTTGCTGCCATTAACAATATTTTTTTATAATAGGAAAATGACTATTTCCTACTTTATTTCATATCTTTTTTATATAGAATTATATAACAATTACCAGAGAGCAACGTCAGCTTATAATACTTTAATATAATTTGATTTTGAAATGACTAATATTAATTTAATAGAGTAGAGATATTTCAATCATTTATAAAACTATAATAAATGATCAAATGTCATATATGTAATGATAAGTAATATTTTATACTGAATTAATAAAGTCATCTAACAATCAAGTCTATTTAATCATCATTTCAAAATCAATTTACATTCTCATATATAAACTGGTTTAAGATTGCTCTGCTATTCTAGATAACTACCCAAAAAAAAGCTCATAATTTCCTATTGTAAATAGTTATTGAAGATAGCAAATAGAGGGCAGTTCAATTATTAATTAAATAGATTTAGTGATTGTCACATGATTTTATATTTCTTCAGTATAAATGTATTATTTATTTATATCTTCAGAAATTTATAGAAATATGTGGTTTTATATGCAGCAATATTTGAAGAAAAATCAACTGACCTTTTGCAGAACCTGCATTTCTGTCAATGCTAGGAAGACCAGTTGAAATCACATCAAACATAAACTAAATTTCTATTCAAACAAATTTGTAATGCTTAATTTGATATTAAAGTTTAAACATGAATTTTAGTAGTAATTTAAATAGTGTCTATCTTTGTATTGACTTTAATATTAATAGATTACTCAATGTGATCTCACTGATCACCGGTCTCCCAAGTAGCAGTTGCTCATGTCAACATTTATTGGCAAAATCATGTCCTGCAAGAGGTATTTAATTAATTAATATATATAAATAATTGTTTATAATATTTTTTTTTGGGGGAGGGGGGGACTCTACATGAATAATTTAAAATTATTTTTGAACTGGCGAACATATCTTTATTAAAGCTTTGTTCTTAAATTATAAGAATGTGTCGGAGTGATTTTACAGAAAAGAAAAGAAAGCTCTGAAAAAATGTTTCGATCACACAAAAATATTAATAACTTTTTAATTAAATTTTTTCAATAAACTTGACTACAAATATTTATTCTAATGAAAATGCTTTTGATCAGATAAGTGACTGTGTATAAAGACATTCCTAAATATCTTTTATCTGTGAAATTATTTGTATCAGTATATATAAAATTATATATCACATGAGTGTGTTAACACTTACAACAAATTAATACATTTTATATTTAGCCAATCTGTAAGTATAATATATCGTTTATGTGCCATTTTTTAATTACAACAGTTTAATTATTTTCTTTATAATAAACAGAGATAAAACTCTTCATAAGTAGTGCCACTCAGTACAGGCCAGAGTAATCAATGGATGCAGGAAGGTTTGTTCATAAAATTTCTATCTAGTGCCTACTCAACCAATAGCCTCAGTCTAGTTTCTGGCTTTTGACTTTCATCAGTGAGAAGCCTTGGTTCAGAGAGCGCTTCATCTTAGGATCTAATGCAACCCTCCAGCAGCCACCTTTTACTTTTTTAGCTAATTATAAAACTTTGAGCCCAAAATGAAAACACAATAATGTTTTCAAGCTAAGCTCATTAGCTTATATAATTGTATAGATCTGAACTCAGTTCAGCATCCATACTTTTTGGTGTCTTTTTTCTAAAAAAGTAAAAGGTGGCTGCTTGAGAATTGCATTAGATCCTAAGATTTAGGTGCAGTTCTCTCAGATCCAAGGGTCCTCACTGATGAATGCCATAAGCTAGATATTAATCCGGGGATTTTGGTTGAGTAGGCACTAGATAGAGATTTTATGAACAAACCTTCTTGCATCCATTGATTACTCTGGCTTGCATTGAATGGCACTACTGTAATGAGAGTTTTGCCTCTATTTAAACATCTTGTGTAAGCGTAAAGAATGGTGATCATGTGATGTTTAGTGGTTTCTTTATAAAAATTGTAACAGAATGAGATATGGAATATTGTGTATGTGTATCCCCACATCTTTAGAGGAAAGAAATATTAGGCATCACCTATCTTCTGAATAAGGCAAATAATTTGTAAATCTTCAGCTATATGTATTCTCTTTACAATACAGCTATAGAACTCGGTACAAACACCAACTGTCTTAGCTTATGAAAACATAATGTTATAATATTGAGTCATCTTAACATCAATTACATATATAGAAAAAATACTGAATTGAGAATAAAAAGTTAAAACTTTTTTAGTATTAAAAATATTTAATCAATAATAAAAATGATTAATATATTTAATATTGCACATTAAATTTACATATATTTGTTCAAAAGTGAACATATGAGTGAATATTTCTAATGAATCCATAGTATGAGAGGTTGTCTGAATTTTAGATGATGTGATAGGAATCAATTAAGGTGAAAGATGCACTGATAAAAAAAAACTTGCAAATATATATGCTTGAAAGAGTTCATTAACATATCCTTCTATATACATATTGTTTTCCAAACATTAGTTCAAAACAAATAGCTTATTATTAAAATAGCTAAATTACTAAATTAATCTTATTTCAGTTTGCATTGAGAGTAATCTAGTGATTTAGTATGCTTTAAAAAAGTTTTTTTTTCTTTAAAAACAAAAACAAGACATTTGTGCATAAAGAATTTTGAATAGAAATTATTAAAAGTATAATTTTAAAATGCATAAATTAATTAAATAGGGTTTAAATACAATTTAAAAAAAATTAATAGAATTATTTTATCTCAGATGAATTTTTTTTAAATCAGTTTGTACATATTTTTTTTATTTAAAGCTTAAAAAATTTTGATAATTTAATTGGGCAACTTTTATAAGGTTTTAAATAGTTACTTGTGACTGATTTTAAATATATGTGTTTGTATGTGAGAGTTTCCACATCACATGAAATTCTGAATTTGGAAATTGTTAAGATTTAAACAACCATTTTTAAATATTTGAAATTTAATTCTCAGGTTTTTTTTTTAGTAATTTGTACTTTATTTTTTAAATAGATTATCCCAATTAGCAGATATGCTTGAGATAATGCTCTTTGATAACAATTTTTGGTCATTTATTAGAAACAGTAAGCAAAGTTTTCTAGTTGATAATGATTGCTTAAATATAAGCAAAAGCAGTTGATAGAAATTGAACTTTCAAGCTTGCATGTATATTTTTATAACCTGGTATAAGAAAGCTACTTTTAGCAAAAGAAAATAGTTGATTTGCTTTCAAAAACATCAAATTATCACCTTTAATTAATGGAAGATTTAATAAATATTACTTTGAAATAATAAAATACAATTAAAAGAAATATTTCAAAATCACTCTTTCACTAAAGCAAATATAAGTTTGTTTGTGCTTTTTAAAAAAATACTTAATGTAAATTTATTATAATATTTGTACAGTAAAAAAAAAACCCTTTTTAATTTCTTTCCTTTTTCATATTTAAAGGAAAATTGAAATATTAAATTTATATAATCTAATAAAGTACTCTTACAAAAGTGCACCCTACCTTAGTTTATGTACATACATATATATATATATATGAAAATTTCTTTGGTAAACATGAGAAGATACATTTTCTTTCATACGACTTTCTGTGGTCTAAGAAGTCAGATAGAGTGTGATCTTGGCTTCTTAATTTATATTCAGTCTCGTATAATGAACTAAAATATATTTTTCACTCTGCTGCCAAGTGTTGTCGCTGTTCATTGGTAATTTTATTATGGCATGCAACCTTCAGCAGTTAACACAGGATTTTTTCTTCTTATTTTTAAACATCATTTGCAGTTATATGGAAAAATTTACAAATATTCCATCATCTTAAAAGCTCCATTATTATCTTAAGTAACTTGGGTAAATTTCTCTTGTGTGGCAAAACTATATTCTAATGCTAATTAAAGATCAGCATGTCTATATAATTATAATGTATAACAATATAAAATTTAAATCCTTATAAGATTATAACTTTTTGCTCAACTTATTTATCTTCACTAAATATACCTATTATTTATTTCCATTATTAAACAAAGATATATATTGAGTTAATGTATTTAAACTATAAACATGTTCATAAATATATAACTGAATATCTTCTCTTTATAATGAATGCAAATTTTTTTTTCCTAGTTCCAAACTCAAATCCTTGACTCTTATAGTCTATTGTACGTTATCATATGTTTCCCTATCCCTTTTCATCATTCTCTTCCTCTCTTTATCATGTATCAAGCAAGTGCCATGAAATATTATATTTTATACTTCCTTACATCCTAAAAAAGATCTCTTAGTCATTGCCTCTGCCTATTTTTACAAATATCTAAAAAAAAAAATTATTTGTTTTTTTTACAAAGTTTGAGACACCTGGAATTGTAAACATCTTAAATGCCATTCCTATCTTTACTACAAAGGCATTGTTTTCACTCTGCTTTATAATCTTAAATAATTCATTGTTAAATGAGAAAAATTCTGTATGCTGATAATTTTCGTATTCACTTCACTGTGGTGTAATAATGATAATCTTTCACACTAAATGGACACTATTTCTATCTACCAGTTCTCTTTCTCCTTTCACCCATTTTTTTTTTTTTTTTAAGTTTTCCTATTCTTAGTTTTAATCAATGATGGTTCATACGTCCAAGATGAGGTTATTTTAGGGAATATTCATTTAAAGTGATATACAATATGTTCTACTTGTTTAACCTTTTCCTATAATCTATATGCGTTTAAACCATTTCCTATAATCTTCCTATACATGTAAATGAAATAATCTGTTTAGTTCCCTTATAACTCTTGCATGGGTTGGATTGGGAATTTTTAATAGCGATTATTATATGTCAATCTTCCTTAGAAGAGTAAATAAATTGGAGCTTTGTATGATGTTGAATCCTTATCAAATTGATGCTGATTATTGGTGGTTATATAAAACATTTTATCTGTTCATATGTTCATTATAGTACTTTTAAAAATGTTTTACTGTTGATATCACTGACTCCAACATCATCCATAGCTTGCTTAGATATTTAAAAATAAATAAATAGTAGAAAACAAAGTGAAAATAGAAGTAAGGCAATAAGAAAATAAATTATAGACCCTCCTGTTGAAGATCAGTGTTAAAGGAAAGTGTATGGGTAGATAAAAAGAAATGTATGATTAGGGAAAAAAGACATTTATTGATGAAAATAAGAAAGTGAATTGGGCACATCTTTAGAGATAGATAAATTATAAGAATGTATTGGAGATAGCTGTAAAAAATTAAAAGCTACAAAAGAAGAAAAATGTCAACAGGTAGTCTTAAGAGCAAAGTTATTTAAAATATTAAGAAGGAATATTATAATATTTGAGATGATTATGCAAGTAGAATATCTTTAAATGAAGTAGATCATTCCGAAACATCACATTTTGCTTAGAAAACTAAAAAACTAATTTAGCAGGAGAAAAAAAAAAGAAATCTTACAGTTTTAAAAATTCTATTCTTCCATCTTTTCCATAGTTATATTTGAATGCTTCCAATTGAGTTTTTTTCTTTTTAATTTTCTAGACTTCTGCTCCATGTACAACAGAAACACTCAGGAATATTTGTTATGACATAGGAATAAAAAAATAAATGAATGAATTTAACTGCTTGGGAGATCATGTTAGGTTCAAACATCGAAGTGACAAACTTAACTTCAATTGAGGAAGTTTTAGTTTTCTATCCTATCCCTTTTCCACTGCACTATTGCCTTTCTTGTTTTTAACATTCTTTCGCAGTCATTATTTAACTAATCACATCAATAATTGAAATAGTAATCTGCTTCATTTTTTTTATCAAACATTGAAATAAAACATTTTGCTTTTTTTTAAATGGAAAATTTTATAACTATTACTGATTGATATTGATTTTAATATTGAAAATTATTTATATATGCATTGATTTCATTATTATTTAGGATCAAGTAGAAAATGGAATTCCTTTGAGGGCATGCCTCTTTCAGTTTTCCAAATGGCTTCATGAAATTTCAGAACAGTATAATTTTGAATACAATTTTCAGAATACTAAAAACAAGTTATGCACTTTTGCAACATGGACAGGTAAAAAAAATATTACTTGGTCTTTTTTTAATTTATTTATATGTAGGTTAGTAGATATAAAATAAAGCCAATAAAATCTGCTTAATGTAAATAAAATTTAAGTTTTGATAATGATGTTTAGATCATGTTACAGCTGATAGAGATTTTTTTAAAAAAACATTCCCATAGGGCTTTGCATTGTCATAATTTAGATTTCAGAATTTAACTATTATATATAACACATTTTACAATGAGCTAATAGAGGATGCTTAAGTACTTTTATTCATAATGATATATTTCGAGTTATGTATAATTCGATTAAGTCTTTATAATGATATATATATACTCATCTTTAAACTTGTACTTGTACTCGTACATTTATTATAGAAACATATTAAACGTTTATTATTTCTTTTCTACCAAAGGCAGATTGGCATGATAAGACAATAAGATATAAGTAACTAAGAAATAATACTTAAACCATCATTGGTAGTTGCTACCTAATATTTTTTCATGACTTTTTTTTGTCGAAAAATTAGTATATTAAATAGTTTGAACTTTTTTTTTTAATAATTAAAAAACATATCAAAGAATAAAGCATTTCTTTTGGAGCTTTATTATCTAATATTGGGATTGATATACTATATTTCAGATTGGGATCTTGGTGTAATGCTTCTTCAAGAATGTAATCGTAAACAAATTAGAAAACCAAACATGCTTAATTGCTGGATTGATTTGAAAATCACTTACAAGGTAATGTTTTATTTTTCTTTATGTTTATGTCTTTTTTGTGAAATGATAGAAATTATAAAAAAATATCTTCAATTCAAAAAATGTAAATATATTTAAACCAAATACATATTATCAATTCTGTCAGTATCTCTAAAGATATTGAAGGAAGCAAGTGTTTTGTGAAGCACATGTTTTAGCAATTTATATGTTATCTTCTGAATTCTTTCAGTAATACGATTGCAAAAATGAGCTACATCTTAAATTTTTTTACATTATGATTAGGCATAATCAAACTCTATGCACAAAAGAAATCTGAAATGTTAAATCATGTAAAATTTGCAGCCCAGGATTAATATCCTGCATAATGAATCCGATGATTGGGAAAACAATTGAGATAATCCCAAGTAATTATTGAATAATGACATAGTATTCCAATCTATTGAAAACTGTAATGTCATGATTACCATCCTAATGGAATAGAATTGTGAGGAATTGTTCAAGCATGTCTAGGTTGCAGTCTCTGAAAAAAAAAAGATCTACAAATCTTAGATTTAGTTATATAAAGCTATGCACTTGCTTTTAATGTATTTCATTCTTATTAAATAATATTAATTGGTTTTTGGTCTGTCAATGTGACAGTAATGTTAATTAATGATCTTTCTTCAGTTATTGAACAAATTTTTTTTAAATTAGATTTGCACGTTCATTTTGATTAGTAAACTTCACACATTACTGCTTTGCATGAATAATCTTGGAAGATTGGAATGTAATTGGACTTCTGTTTAAAATTAAAACTTAGAATTCTGTAAAACATTGTTTGTGGAATTTCTAATTTGAGAAATGACCTCCGTCAAAAATTCTGGATTTTCTTCAAATCCTTTTTTTGACAGATTTGATTTTTTTCATGAGATCTTTGATGTCAAAATCTTTCCTCGTGAATAAATCCAATTCTCATAAATTTGTTTTCTAATTCATAACTAATCTTGTCAGAGGAGCCTGTTTTATGGCATTTTCAATTTTTTTTCTAATTTCATTCTTTTTATTTTGCATATTATTACATAAGCTTGTTTTTCCATGTTCATCATCATAGTATGGATCTGAAAATGAAATAATTATTTTGTAAAACAATTGAATGTTTGAGTCAGATGAAATTTTTTAATCCATTGGTTAAAAAAGAAAAATACCTTTAATCCAAATTTTTATAAATATATGCATGGCAGTCACATAAAATACTTTTGATTTACCAAATAGATAGACTCTACAGATAAAACCTATATATATATATATTGTAACTGGTTGGGTTACATGGTACACAGCAACAAATTTGCATGTGTGCACATATATATATAGTCAAGGAAAAGTAGAAATGAACACAGGCATACATTTTTGTAGATATTTTTCTACATTTTCTGGAATAAAGATAAATAATGGGTTAAATAATTCTGAATTTAAAACAGAAATTTATTATAAATTAAAATATTGTATTTTTATAGCTTCTCATTCAAGCGTGACATACGCTTTGTTAATTTTGTATATTAATTATCGAATGAGAAGTCTTAAAATCTTTAATACTTTACAAAAAGGTCTAAATAAATTATTATTTTTTTGATTTTGTAATTTAAAAACAAACATGTTTCTAATAATTGTAAAAATTTCTATTATGTATTTTAGTGCATGTGCGTTGCAGCTCGTTTGTTTTTATTTATCTATTTTGTAATAACATTTTATAGCTTTTGAGATCAGTTGCGCCGCACACGCATATGTGCTAGAATATATATATTTTCCCAAAGTAAAAAATTATTTGACTTAATCATATTATGTATTTTTGAAATCTTTTAATTAATTGGTAAATTATCTATTTTTAATAATCTTTTAATTAATTGGTAAATTATCTATTTTTAATAATCTTTGTATATCACATCTTGATAAAATTTCAAAGTTGCTTCCAAAAGTAGCTTGTAATTAAAAGTGCTTTCGGAGGGATTAAAATTGTTTTTAATCAAGACAGAAAAAAAATCTTATTTTCAGTTACTGTGTTTTTATCACCTCAGAAATCCAAGATTATAAAAGGTTTGGGGGAAAAAAATTTTTTTAGTCTGGATAGTAATATTTTAAGAAGCAGCTGGCTCATACTAGCTGCAAAGTTAGCTAAAATATTTTATAAAGTAGCTGTAGCAAAATAGCCAGCTGCAACAGTCTGATTTAAATTTTTGAGGAGCAGTTGGCTAGAAGTTTTACTGTAGATTGCAGTATTGCTGAAGTTGGTTTTTCAGAATTAGAGAATGAACATGAAATAATTGAAAGCAGGACAGTAGATCCAGGAACTGCTACTATTTTCCATCACAGAAGTTTTGATTTACATGAAGCTGGGTGATTTCTGATATATCAACCTGAACAAATGAGGATAAAATAGCTTGCTGGCCAGAAGCTTACCAAATCCGAGTCTAAATGGAATGCCAATATCTCTGATTATACTTTCCCGATGCTGACAATTACCTGGACTGGTCTGCATCAAGAGAAACCATCATTTGCCAAAGAAGTAATTATATGAAAGATGATGTTTCTATATGCAGAGCAACATAGATAAACATATATATAATGGTGAGAAGCATTACTTACAATATGAACTAAATTTTAAATAAATTTTTTAAAAATAATTCATTCAAAAATGACGTTCTAAAAAAGTGATATATAATATAGAACAGTATTATCTTAAATTGTTTAATTAAACTCTGTATATTTAAAAAAAGAGTAACACAAATAAATAAGTGCTTGGATTAAAAAAAAAAATCTAAGAGTCAGAATTAACATTTAAAAGATATTTTAAAAGCTTTTAGAGAAAGTGACCTATGATGACCATGGCTACATACAGAAAGAATTATTATGTTTTAAAAGAAAAAAACAGATTTTAAAAATCTTTTAGACTAAAAAAAAAAAAAAAGAAAGACATTTTAAATTTAAAATCCTGTTGATAATTAATTAATCAAAACAATTACCTGAAAAAGAAAAAAAATGACTATTTTTTTAAAGAAAACTTTGTGGTGTTTATAATTAATTTATATCATCTATAATTTTATTTATATACGTTATATGCATGCATTTGCATGAAAAAATAATTTTTAATAACTTTATTTTGACAAAAATGAAATATATGATGTAGACTTCTGTGTGTTCTGCAGTTCAATATGCACGCACATATATGTAAATTTTTAATCATTTATAGTATTTTTTATACAACTGAAAAGTTTAATCATGTATTTATTATCTTATGACGATTGAAATATAGTCATCAAATGCATGTCAGATAGACACATTTGGCTAAAAATTAATATAATTCTGTTATTTTGACAAATTTAAATATATTCATATAATAGTAAAACATTCTGCTATGCACATATATATGTGTGTTATATGTAAACTACCATGTAGTAGCTTAAAAAGTTTAATCATATTGGATAATTTAAATATGTTCAGAAATTACATGCACACTCATGTATATGTGCATATATAGATTAATGCTTGTCAAGTATAATACATATGTAAATTTTAATCATTTTTTTTATTATTAAATGTCAATTCAAATATATATTCATGTAATAGTAAAATGCACATCTGTGTGCCTATATGGAACATATTTGTAAATCAATGTCATAACTTGAATTTTGTAAGTCACATCTATGTAAACCAATGTAATAATTTGAATTTTGTAAATTCATATATGTAAATCACAATATGATAATTTTATTATTGTATGTTAATCAAAATCGGAAGCTTCTAATTCTATAGCCATATTCTAAAGACCTTAATTTCATTTTTTATTGTTGTTAATAAACTTGTATTCAATTGTTAAAAATTGTATTGCATAATCTCTTGATCACCATAACAGTTGTATAGCTTGTGTTCTTCTGAGTTAGATTCATGTACAACGGCTGATATATAAATGGGGATGCTTATTTAGTGCTTTTGGGGTAATTTCAGTTGACATTGTCTCGGTTTTGGTGCCAGGATTACATTTTTCAAAGCCTCTGCACTACTTTTTATTTTAGTTTAGTCTTAGAAATTAATTTTATAGTTGGCCAGTACATTAATGGTACTAAGTGGCCAGAGCATTGGTGACTAGTGTGTTTTAATACCCCAGCATTATTGTTTTTGATTATTATGCTTACATATTCTGATAGATGAGGACTTAAGTTGGTGCATCCAAATTAATGTTTAAATATTAAATAATTACCCAAGCTGGCAAGATGCACTGTTGATTTTTATTGATTTTATTTGATGTTGATCATTATGATGATGAATGGTTATTTTGAGTATTACTTTTGAAGGAATAGTTTTATTTTTTATAATGCTGGTTGATGTATAATTATGCTTTAGTTGCTCTGAGGAGTAGCTGGCTGATCTCTTAGAGTGATCTCTTATGATTGCTCATGCTCTCTCTTTGTAATATATAACATTACTTATATATATATTTATGATTATTAACCGTTACTTTAATAATTAATTTGATATTTCATTGTAATATTTTAAATTTGAATTGACTGAGAATGATGATGATTTTCCATCACCCCAGGTATGACCACTCATCTCCCCCATTCCATTATAATATATATACAAGTACTGTATTATAACGAGACGATCCTTTTCAGGACTCGAGAAAGTCGCATCTAATTATATTCGGACTTTGAGTCTTCTTATGGATTGCCATGGATGATGTGATTTAAAATATAATCCAATCCACTCCTCTATTAATAACCTCGTTACTCTCGGAATTCGAGCTCAGAGTAGAAATCGCAATTGACTCTCTTCAGGCATTTCCACAAATATCCCATAGTAATGATAAATTTAGTATAAGCTATATATAACTTCTTTATAGATGTTAAATCACTAAGTTGATTTAAGATATATATGCATGAGTATGTATATGTATAATCATTGGTTTTACAAAATGACTAAATAAAATAAACAAACGAGACCTGTTTAATTTTAAAATCAAGTTTAACACATTTTAATCCGTAATAGAAACAAAAATATTATCATATAAATAATAAAAATATTAAAATTTTGAATTATAATCTGTGCTTATATATATACAATAATAAACTATTTAACATTCAGAAAAAACATACTGTAATTATTTACATATATATAATTTAAAATCATGTGTACAATAAATAATACCACCATACATTATAAATCTACGTATTGGGTCATTAAAATGATTCAGTGTGTGTTATATGTCTGTATAAGATAACATCCATTCACACTAGATTAATAATAGAATGTATTCTGATATTAATTATGTATGTTTAAAAAGAAATGATAATTGTCAGGTAAGATTCAATTTGGAATATAATAAAACTTACTTCCAAATTGAAATAATTTAAAAACTTTTACCTTAGTCAGCTGTCACTTTCACCAGAGCATATATCAAAATATCAACATCTAAATTTTATTAAATAAATAAAAATAAAATGTTCATCTTATCAGTTCTCCAATTTAATATACGCAGTAATTTTTCCACGTAAATATAATTATCCCCAAAGGAAATAAAGTTTAAGAGTTATTAAAGTGCACAACGAAGTATTCCAAGATGCGAAAGAATAATGGTTTCATATTCCTCCTTAGACGAAATAAAATGATGAATGTTGAAAGGTAAAGTTCCTTGATCATCCTTCGAAGAGGTAATCCAAATATTCATTCTTTTAAATATTTGCGTAGTAAAATATTTAAAATCTTCTTCAATATAATACTCCATTATTAAGGCAACCTTTTTTAGTGGAAATTATGATGATTATACTTTAGGCATTAAATAGGAATAAATTTACATGTTCAGGTTTAAAACATCAGCAGAAATCCCTGGCATAAATTGTCTAGCCAAAGAACATCTTTATAAATTTTAGTCTTCTTAAACATATATTTTGAAAACTCATTTCGAAGATGTTGATAACTCTTATAACCTTGTCAATTTCAATGATTATTTTTTTATAGTTCTTTATAATATTAAAAGTAAGTAAATTAATTACTTGTAAAAAGTAATTAAAATAGTGAATCTTCTTTTTTTCTTAAATGCGTTCTAAATTCGAACACATTTAAATTTACAGACGTAGTTATTGCCTTGATAACTAAATAAAAGATTATTGTTATAACAATATTAGTTCGTTTTTATATTTGGATCAATTTCTGACAGCATATCACATAATCATGCCCACGCTCTCTATTGTTTAAAATATACAATTTGTAATGAACTCCAAACGTTTATTTCCTTTGTTTCAACTGATAAAATGCAATGTTGACTTAAGGCTTTGTCAGTGTCAATTTTGGTTAGTAAAAAAATACTATTAGTTAGAAACATTTATTTTGTGTGTGTATAAACAAATTAGAATAATTCATTTTTGGAATTATTCTTTTAATATTAATTAGTTTATGTATATAACTGATATATGAAAAGCTTAAGATAGGTGTATGTTATTTATATCTGTTGATTCAATATAGGCACAGTTAAATTCACAAAGAAACACAAGTTGTTTTAGATGAGGCTCATATGGTACTCTCACAGTATAGTAGATACTTATTACTATAGGACTATGTTTTGTCAAGTTTTTGACATCATCTGGGCCATCTGTACCTTTAGTAACCGAACTTACTCATACTATCTAGATAGACTAAGAATGTCTAACCTGCAGTTCAGGATGACTGTGTGTGAATGTGGTCCAATACAAAATCATAAACTTATTTAAAATATGAGATTTTTTTGTGATTATATGTCACAATGTGATTAAAATAAACATACATATGCTCTCAAATACATTGTCAAATATTCTTTTCTATATTAATGATCACAAACTTGGAGCCTGCTCAATGATTTAAAAAACCCCAAAAAATCAATTTTTAGAAATGTTTGTAAATTTAATGTGTGGCCCAAAATGCCAAAAGATTGGACATCCTTGATTTAGATTGTGGTAGATGAGATTTAGCCAAAATTCTGACACTATGCTAATAATAATATGACATTAACAGCTCTTATACTGCCATCTGCAGTATTCTTGAATAATCAATTATTTTTAGATACAATCTTATGTTAAATAGTGCTAGAAAGTTGCTCTTATTGTATTGTGTGAGCTAGGGAGAGAAGTGATTTGCAAGTTATACATATGGGAGAGACTGAAAACTGTATTTACATTTTTCATTCTTGAAAACTTTTTTTTAACATATATATATATATATTCAGTTTTATTTTCATTCATCAATAAGTATGCTACCCCCCCCTCCCCATTCAAATTTTTTTTATTGTTATTATTAAATTAACAATTAAAATACATAGAAATAATTAACTGTCAAATTTTTATTTTTAATTAGAATTTCTATGATAGAAAACCTACTGGACTCACTGGAGCATTACAAGATGTGGGTATTGAATTTGAAGGAAGAGAACATTCAGGTATAAATTTTTTTTTAAAATAATAAATAATGTCTATATGAATAGATGTGAATTTATTAAATAATATTTTTTATTCCCTCTTTTTAATGTTCTGACTGGATAGGAATGTTCTACTGAATTAAAATTGATAGTTTATAGTAATATATATATTTACATTTTGTGATCTTTAATTTATATATATAAATACCTGTGATGCAAATTAAAAGTAATATAAAAATGATGAATAAAGAAATAATTATAAGTGTGTTTTTTGTTATGTATCTCTATTCAGAAGGTGGATTTTCTTGAAGAAAATAAAGATTGATAATGATGAGTTAAAATATCATGGTCAGATTATTATTACAGATGGAACCATAATGGATGAAATTAATCATAGAATTAAACAGAGTGCTTTTGGAAGAAATATTTAATATTAAAAGAAAATATGTGTGTGTTTGAAAAAGAAAGTTTTTAATGTGTGTTACCAGATTTTACTTATGGATCTGAGACTTGGACATCTAACAAAAGAGCAATATAGAGACTTCAGATCACTCAAAGAAGTATGGAGAGATGCATTTTAGGAGTAAACGAAATACATGGGTGAGAGAACAAACAGATATTACTGACATCATTGAACGAATAAAGATACTGAAGTAGAGTTGGGCTGGACATATTGCTAGAAGAGGTAATAATAATAGATGGACAGTTGAAATCTTTATCTGGTTTCCAAGAGATTGTAAGGAACCTAGAAAGAGACCGCATGTGAGATAGATAGATGAAATAATAAAATGTGCTGGTGTGATGTGGAGAAGAGAGGTTATAGATCAGAGAAGATGGATTGAACTTGGGGAGATCTTCATCCTACAGTGGATTGATAATTATGATAATGATACAGAAGATGCTTAGAGTAATGTATTATCAATAGACCGATCAGTAGACATGTTTGAAATTAAAAATAAGAAATATTAGGAAGAAATGCAAAAAAAGAATTAGTATATTCATAACCAATGCTTAAAGAGTGATATCAAGCATATATATATGGAAATATTTTAATACTTGGGGTTTTCGATTTATAATTATTTAAATAGGCAGCTCTTGCATGACAGTAGCCAATCAAGGTTAACTGCCCAAAACAAAGACTAAAGAGCAAAATTAAAACTGTCAGTGCATAGATAGGATCCTAAATGCTCAAAGGAAAGAGAGAGGAAAAAAACCTCTCATTAAAGAATTATTCTGGTTATGTATTCTTATACAAAAGCAATAATAAAAACTAAAAATGTAGTTTTAAATTGTCCTATAAAACATCATGTCACCAAATTTTGGATAACTGTAAAATCAGTTAAAATATTTTTGACAGAATGAATTACACATGGAAATATAGACATTTTATAGATATGTTATTAATTTAATGTTATTAAACTCCACGTACTAAAATATTTTCATCTAAATATCTATTAAATATTATATATATAATACAGAATTTATATATGTATTATACATATAAATGACTTTTTTGATCACTAGCTGATCAATTTTGAGAGCATTTGTTTTTTAATAGGAACCATATGTATTTAAAAGGAGTTCAATCTTGAAACAGATTTCATAACTTTATTTTGAAAGACTGAATTAATTCTTTTATAATCAATATTGCTCATATATTTTAAACAGGCTATTCTACTTACCTAATTCTGTCGTATGAAAACATATATGACATATATAAATTATGGAATAGATTAAAAGAAAAACTACTTTCTGTTATATCATATCTGTTTGATGTAAATATATACATAAACTGTATGAAACATTATGTGATTTGATTAATTTATGTGTTCTGGAACTCAAAGGCCTAGCTTTCTTCTTTTGCTAATAGTGATAATGTTATTGGCAACAGGTGTTTCTTTTTTGATGTACACCCGGGTCTCGTTTTATGCGGTAGATAGGTTCCTCAGAAAATGCACACAAAAATAGACTTAACTTACCTTGAAAAATGGGGGATACATACTGTAATTTTCGAAAATCGCATAAAAGCAAAGCAACAGTGTAAAATTCGCATAAAAAAAATATGGAAATAAAATATGACTAATAAAAAATTTTAAATTTAAAAAAAATTGATACTAGACAACCTTTTTTTTACTTTTTTTATTAACTACAGTATTTAATTTTATTCAAAACAATATATTTTTATGCATAATTTACAGTATTTTAATTATTATCACTATTTGACGATGTGCAGGTTCGTTTGTAAACTGGTAAGAAATCAGATTCGTCACAAGAGGAAATACAACTAGTGCCAACTTCATTTTTTTTTAATTGCTCTTATAGTGGACTCGCCCAAACTAAAATGTTTCCCAATTGCTGTTGATTCTTCCCATTTCACTAAATGATCTAAAATTGAAATTTTTGTTTCCAAAGAAATTCATTTTCTTAGATGTTTTTTCTTCTCCAGTAGGGTAAACTAAAAGTTTAAAATAAAAATAAGAACTTAGACTTATGATAATAAAAAGACACCTACTCACCACTGTTTGGCAAAATTTAATTAAAACTAACAATTAAAAATTAAATTCTTACTTTTGTCTTTAATTTTTTAATTTTCAATTCTGTTTAAAAATCAGATTTCATCGTTTCACATCACATTAATTTCAGATCACATTACCTAAGTTTAAAATTGTTAATTACAATTAAAAATCAGATTTTAATTTTTAATTGTCAAATTTAATTGTGCCCACTGCTGTTAGTCACCTTCTAAAAATAAACTTGCGGGCACTAAATGATTAATTAATCATGTCCTCTTTTTAAAAAAAGCAAAAATAGAATGTGATTTAAAATGCAAAAACAACAAGGTGCATAGTATATGCTTCTATAACATTTGAACAGATTTATATTATATTCTTGTAAAATTTATTACTTGCAGACACTAAATGATTAACTGATTACATAGTCTTTTTTTAAAAAGTAAAAATAGAATATGATTTAAAATGCAAAAACAACAACATGCATAGTATTGGCATCTATACCGTTTGTACAGATTTACATTATAATCTTGTAAAATTTAATGTGTGTATAAAATGGAGAAATCCTGATTTTAAGTGAATGAATTTCTTTATTGCATAAAATCTATTACAGTACCATTATAAAGTGCTGAAAATATTGAAATTATTAGATGGAAGTCGAACTCCGATAATGCTCTATTACTTTAAATATGACATGTGAGTGCGCAAAATTTATAATATTTAAAGTAATAGCGCATTATCGGAGCTTGACTTCTGATCTAATAATTTTTATCACATAAAATAAAACCGCATACAAAGATATTAAGAAACATGAATCGCATAACTTCAAAATCGCATTAAAATAATCCACATAAAACGAGACCTGGGTGTAAATTAAAATTTTATCAAACTACTTTTGTCCTAAAAATGACATATTCTAACAAAGCCTATATATAAATGTTGCATAATTAATATTTAATAATTTTACAAAAAAAAAGTAAACAATAAACAGAAATAAAACATTTATTTTTTGTCAATATTGTAAAAAATAGCCTATGTTGAGTACACGCAGAAGTGTATTTACTCCAGTAGAAGAATTTGATTTCTCTTTTGAAATACTGAATGCTGCTAGCTTTCAATTTTTAAAATCATTAAAAGCTTAAATTGTCATTGAAAGCTTTTATCATTAAATGATCTAAACAGACTGACTATTAAACTGTGCATTGTAATTGTTGTGCCAACTTGAATTTATCAAGACTCTATACCTAAAAATAACCTTAGCAGAATGAAAAAGAGAAAGTCCTTTTTATTAATGGCAAAATAGTTTTACTTTTTTGTTAAAGCCTTTTAAATGAAAAATGGAAATTTTTTTATTGTTTTTTAACATCGAAGGAACTTAATTCTTTATTATATTGTTCAAAATAGAATAATAATTCTTCTTAACATGACAAAAAAGAAAAGAGAAAGGATAGCTTTTTTATATATAAAAAAATTCCATTTATTAATTATAAATTTGTGGTTAATTACGGTCATCTATTATTTAAAATACTATTAGAAATTTGTTGTTTTATATTACAGTAACATCTGCTTAATGAAAGCTTTATAGTGAGCAAAAATTACACACTTTTTCTCACTAAATTATGATTTATATAACAAATGTAAATAAAGCAATGTACTTTAGAATGATAGACATCTTTGTCTTATAAGATATACTTATTAATTTCCTTTGCTTTTTTCTATTTTTAGCAGTGAAAACATTATGTATATATTTATAAATATTATCTTAGATGCATATATTGTAATAATTTGACCACAAACCATAAAAGTCGAATTTGGAAAACTGACATTGAAAAAGAAATTTTTGAAGCAAAATTATATTAACAATCACAGGAATCTTAATACTAAAAATACAATCACTAAATCACTGAATGCCATTGGCTAAAATAGAAAAAATTATTAGTGCTAGTGACTGATATAGCATTTGTGTGTATAAGACCTTTTTTTCATAGCATTTGATCTTTGAGTAAAATGTCGGATATCTTTATTATGTTTGTGAGGCTATTTGCGTTTAGCTTTTATTTTGCAATTTGTTTGTCTTTATTAGTTTTTTCAATTTTTTTTTGTATATTTACAAATATTTATTTTAATCATGAGCCTAATGAATTATCAGTTTTGAAATAATGAAAAAAAGATCATTTCTAAAAACAAGTTGTAAAATGGTTGGTGATTTAAAATTTGAATAGGATATGGTTTTTTTAAAAATATTAGAATGATATAAAAAGTGCATCAAAGTTGAGTGATTTGTATTATAATATCATGAAAAAATAGAAAGTTTAGTTAATGATGATTAATCAAAAATAAATGGAAAGTGATAATTTCACTGAAGTAATCATTTATTAAAATATCAACAGTTTAAAGAATTGTTTGCTTAAGTCTCCTAGTACATAGTTCTGCTCCTGCAAAAGACCTATTTGCAGCAAAGTATAGTTCACTGAATTCAGAAAAAGAATTTTGGATTGCTGAGAATTATAAAGTACAGTGTGTTATCCTGAAGGTTTGTGATGATGGTGTTTTAGTTGTATTTATTGTTTGGACTATTTCCATCATCTAATATGAGTATTAAATGTCTTTAGAAAAATTTAACTTAAATTAAATATTCCAAATACATTCAACTGTTAGTAATAGCACATCAAACAGGCTACTAACAGTTGAATGTATTTGGAATATTTAAATAAAGTTAAATTTTTCTAAAGTCATTCAATACTCATATTAGATGATGGAAATAGTCCAAACAATAAATACATAGGGTGTTAATGCAAATAGGATTGCTGAAGAATGTTATCTTGCAAAAATGCGGAAATTTCAAAAAAATCAAGTCTGAATTTTTACATAGAGGCAAAACTCTCCATGCAATAGCGCCACTCAGTGCAAGCCATAGTAATCAATAAATGCAGGAAGGTTTGTGCATAAAATTCCTGTTTAATGCCTACTCATCCAATATCCCCAGTCTAGTTTCTAACTTGTAGCTATCATCATTGGGGATCCTTGGATCTGAGAGCACTGCAGCTAGATCTTAGGATCTAATGTAATCCTCCAACAGCCACCTTTTATCTTATTAGCTGATTATAAAGCTTTGACTCCAAAATGATATCAAAATAATGTTTTCAATTCAAGCTCATTAGCTTGTATAGTTGTATAGATCGAACTCAGTTCAGCATCCTAAAATCTAGGTGCAGTGCTCTCAGATCCAAAGCTCCTCACTGATGAAAGCCACAAGTTAGAAATTAATCTGGGGATATTGGACAGGTAGGCACTAGGTAGGGATTTTATGCACAAACCTTCTTGCATGCATCTATTGATTACTTTGACTTGCACTGTGTAGGGCGCTACTGTATAGAGAGTTTTTCCCTCTGTGTAAACAGCTTGTGTAGGCATAAAGAATGGTGATCATGTGATGTTTAGTGGATTAAAAATCTGAATTTTTATTAGCATATGTAAGTTGGTTTACATTTTAATTTCATGTTTTTAAAAGGTGAATTTTAATTTCATTAAAATCTGCAGCAATTATATATGCATTTTTATATTATTTTTGATTGTGCCTGTTTATAAATGGTTGTTTTGGATGGTATCATTGGTCTAGGCTACAGGCCTGGAATACATTTCAGTGTAAGCTATAATAAATGAACTGATGTAATGAATAAGCTTTAGTACCAATTAATTAGTTGTATCAGATCTTACTTTATATATATTGAAGAGAATTATTTTCTCCTCATGTTTAGAGAAAGATAGCTTTTACTATAAAATTGTTGAAGTTATATTATTTAAAAATCATTTGATAACGTGACAAGGAAATATACATATTGAAAATGAGAAAAATATTAAATTCTGTTGGGTAAATAAAAATGTGATAGTTAATATTTTAAAAATAAAGATTTAAATTATTCTTTTATGCCTTTGTTGTGAGAAAAATATACTTGCAACAGAATATTTAAAAGACATGGTGATAACCTTGAAAAGGTCATGTGACTAGATAAAGCATTTAGAAATGGATTCATTAAATATTAAGCAGCCTAACTTTGTTGTACTTGCTGATAAGTTGTTATTAACTAGAACTTAATATGTTAGCCTTGCTGATTTACAAAACAAAGTGATAATAACTGAAAATACTATCTATTAGCAGGAAATAATAGTAAATCATTCTATAAAGTGAGAATGATTGGAATGTGTAAAATATGAAACTTTTCAATATCCTGTGGTAAAGTTGTTTGGAGTGTCATTAACTTACCTATGTAACCAACTCCATCAAATTTATATGAAGAAAAGAGGTATGTCTCTAGAAGAAGTTTTGAATCCAACTGCAAATGTGTGACTGTCTCAATCAAAAGGAAATCATCAACCAAAGAATTGTACAAAAAATAGCAAAAGATAGATTCCTTCATCTTAATTAAATGATATAGATTTAAAAAAAGTGAGCTCAATACTTTTATTTTTTTATTTCACTGTTTATAACTATAATTTAAAAACCTAGTGTCTTAATTAAATAATTTTCTATTCACAAATATTAACATTGAATATATAGTTTTCTATTGTGTGTGTGTATGTTTGAAATATTTAAGTAGAGATATTAGTAAATTCTATCTTGTATTAAAATAAAAAATCTAATCATAGATTTATTACTTTTTTTTTATTACAATGTTTTCTGCAGGAAAGTTTATTTTAAGACAAAATTTATTAAAATTTTAGAAGTAAAAATTGTTATTTGGCTGGAATTTCCATAATAGGAATATAGAGTTCTCATATCTAAAAAATATTTGTATTCTTCTTTATAAAATAAAATATATGTAGTTTTTTCAGCTAAATAAAATTTATTTCTATCATAAACAAGTAATCATAATGTGTAGTTATTGTGTATTCTATAATGAATTTATATGAATACCAACAAGTAAAATGAAAGAAAAAATAAGTCAAGGGAAATTAATGATAGTAATAAGTAATTAACATTTATTAACCTTTAAACAACATAAAGATAGTTAACTCTGTAGGTATTTACAAACAAGATCAATAAAATCTTCCCTTGATTAGCATTTTCATTTCTCACTAATGTTCATCGTTAACTATATTCTAACTCGTTCAATATTGTTCTTAAATCTAGTTTACAGTATTCACAAGTTGATTGATACTTACAGTTCTCTTTCTGATCAATCCTATAGAGCCCATCAGGCTTTTGAAAATAAAATATCTGTGTGTTGTCTTAACTGGCTATTGGGACCTACAGAAGCTTGGTCTCTGGAATCAGTTTCCTCATTGCAGAAAAGGTTCTTCATCATTTTCTGGACCCTTTCCTCTGGATCTTTTTAACTCCAGTCAAATATATTACACAGAACATGACTGCAATAACAGCACCAAGGACATTGCAGGAAAAACGAAAGCTCTCACTCCTTTCTGCACTCGCTATTTATACATATCTTTTCATATCTGGTAATCCTGATTTTATTAGTGATTGCAATCTTTTCTTCTTATCATTTCCTGTTTTTGCCATAAATTTCCTATGATAAAGATCAGTCTATTTTCAACACATTTTTATTTGCACAGCTGTCTTTCCTTTTACTGCAATTAGTTCTTTCGATCTCCATTGTATTATACAATTTCCCTTTATCATTTCATTTAATCAGTTTTACACATTTGCTTTCTGCCTTATATTTACGTTATCTTTTTCACAAATATTTTAATGTATTATAT
Source organism: Epiperipatus broadwayi (assembly GCA_028023455.1). Taxonomy (NCBI): domain Eukaryota; kingdom Metazoa; phylum Onychophora; class Udeonychophora; order Euonychophora; family Peripatidae; genus Epiperipatus; species Epiperipatus broadwayi. The sequence continues at coordinate 9,479,250 of JAQFVV010000015.1, forward strand.
GTTTGCTAATTTAATTATTTCAAATTTACTTTATATCTTTAAGTAATGTGTTTTCATTGCTCTCTACTTAAAATAACATTTCTATAATTAAATGTTCCTTGTATTTTCTTTTTTGTTTTTCCGGAGTCATTAAATATGGCTTCCTATCTTATACATTATTAAACTTAATAAATCCGTTTTTTTAACCAAATGCAACAGTAATATATAGATATTGTAATGTATACAAATAATTATTTTACCACATTATTGATTTATTATTTGTAAAAAAAAAATTTATTTGATTAAATTAATTGTTACTATAGTTTATCTACAAACTTTATGTTTGTGTAATTAGTTTAAAAGAGAAAAAATTTAAGGAGAATTGTGTTTGATGTTGAGCTGGAAAAGAAGTAAGTCTTGTTAGTATATCCACAAGTAGTGTTCTATATGGTATGATTAAATATCAATCTATGGAAAATAAATAAGTTGCTATACTGTCTTTACTTTTATATAAGTATTGGAGGTGAGATATTGAGATTAGATTTACCTCATCTCTGAGAATAATCATTAAGCAAATTTTCATTCTACTTTGTTATAAAATTATGTTGCATTTGCATTTTAAATGAGGTTGGGTGGAAATCTTGAGTAAAGTTATGTTATGGTGCATTAACACAAGACTTAAATATGTAAGGCATATATAATTTTCACCTTGAGCTAGTATGCTATAAAAACTCTTTGGTGTAAATTTTGGCCGACTAATGTGGGATACAAATGCATCATCTAGTATCACTTAGTGTTATCTCCTACAACTGATGTATTCCCTTCTAATGCATATATATTGTTTAAAAAATAATATAAATTTATGAAAACAATGTGAATATCCAATCACTATGAAATTATGATTGTTCAAAAAATATATATTTTTATATGTCAAACTGTTCTCAACTTGCATAAAAGTCAGGTTATGCCAAAAGTTTTAGAATGAATATAATGCATACTTAAATTTGGAACTGCCTGTACAGAATATGCTAGGAAACAGATCTCAAACAATTTTTGTTTCATTGTCTTCAGATACTTTCTTTTAAATCACTTATTTATATTTACTCATCTTAAACAATAGATATCAGAATTAACCATAGGAAAGAAGGTGCATCAAATGAGTAACAAGATCATGTACCCATCAAATAATAAAACATTAGATTCGGTCTTTCAAATCATTTATTTATATTTACTGATCCAAAACAATACATATCCGAACTTTGAACTATAGGGGGGAAAGGTATGTCAGTTAAGCAACAAGATCATGTATCCAACAAATAACAAAGCATTAGAACATAAATGGCAGTTAATCTAAACATTAAATACCATATATATATATAAACATTTTGTCACTTAATGTTTAGAGCAGGAGTATCTAACCTTTTGGCATCTCTAAGCCACATTGGAAAAAATTAACAAAAAACAATCTCCCAAAATAAACCTAATTATGCAATGACCTCTTTGAAGAGTTTTTTAAAATTATCGAGCTGGTTTCAAGTTTGTGATCACTAACGCAAAAAATACATATTATAAAGTAAAAGAGGACAACATAAAACTAATAGGATAATTGACTTTGTATTTGAGAGCTTATGTATATTTATTTTAGGCACATTGCAAGATGTAATGACAAAAAAATCTCATAATATTTTAAGTAAATTTATGATTTTGTATCACGTTACATTTATAATCATCCTGGGGCATGTGCTGGCCATGGATTGAACAGCTTTGATTTAAAGTATCTTTTGTGTAAATATACGGTTAACTAATTTTGTAATTGTTACCTTTTTCAAACAAGGTTTCCACAATGAAAGCCAAAATTCTTAAATATCTTAATTAATTATTTTTATATGTTTATTAATTTAATGTCAAAACATCACATGATCACCATTTCATATGCTTACACAGGCTATTAATAGCAATAGCAAACTGTCCATACAATAGTGCCACCTAGTGTAAGCCTTCATCATCAGTAGATACAAGAAGGTTTGTACATAAAAACCCTATCTAGGACCTACCCATCCAATATCCCCAAACTATTTTCTAGCTTGTGGCTTTAACTAGAAACTAGTGTGGGGATATTGGATGAATAGGCACTAGATAGGAATTTTATGCACAAACCGTTTTGCATCCATTGATTATGAAGGCTTGCATTTGACTACATTACTGTATGGAGAGTTTGCTACTATTATTAAAGTCAAAATGTTTCATTAAAGCTAATATTGTGCATAAATATATAATTTTATGCTAATGAAGTAAATGTACATATATTCATTCTTACTTATTCCACTATAAATTATTCATATAATTATTTTTTTTTTTTTAAAAAAAGTCTTAATCTTTATTCTCTTCACAAGCACATGTTGAAACTTAGTAATTGTTTTTGTGATTCTGCCAATTATCATTTCAAAATATTGATTATCTTTAAATGGAATCATTCTAATGACTTTGCATTACATTGCTCTATATATATTTGAATTGAAATGATTATGTACAAGGTGTGATAATTTAATTCCCAGAATCACCATGTGGTCTTATCTGTGATCTAATTGTGTGGAAATCACACAAGTATTGAACATTCACGTTTGAACATGTTTAAGCTAACGTATGTATATTTTAAGCTGATAGATCTATTTGTTGGTTAGCTATTGAGAAGATAATAAATATCCATGCGTATGCTTTGGCATAAAAATAGATGACAGTATGCTCATTGTGGGATACTTTTTGGCCAAAAAAAAAACAATTACACAACTAGATTGTCCTGTTTATTTACCAGACTTAGCTCCCTGTGATTTTTGGTTATTCCAAAATTAAAAAATATGCTGAAAGGATGATTTTCTATTATAACTGATATCCAAAAGAATATGAGATAACTGCTCAACAGTATTCCAGAAAATGAATTTCAGATGTGCTTTCAAAAATGGGAACACCATTTAATCAGTGTATAGATGCATAAGGAAATTGCTTTGAAGGTGATAGTAGCCACCAGTGTACACTTCCATATTTATATTTTATGAAGGTGTATTCCACGAATTAAATTCTCAAACCTCATATATATTGATATTTTATTATTCAAATAGAATATTAGCCCTTTGAAATTAATATTTTTAAAATTTTATTTTTTCTTTTCAATTATCAATTATATACTTTGGAAAGTTATAAATTTATTACAAATTATAAAAATATATTTGTAGGTTTGGATGATGCTCGAAATACAGCAAAATTGGCATGGAAAATGGTGAACGATGGGTGTATTTTGCAAATTACAAAAAATTTGAATGTAAGATTTTGAGATTACTTATAAAATATTGAGCTACAATTGATTATTATTTTATGTATATATTGTAAATCTTTTTTTTTTTAATTTTATAAAAAAATAAAACATTTTGTAAAAATTTTAAGGCTATTTTCTTGTATTTCTCTCTCTTCAGAATAATGAAAAGCCAGTACTGAAAACAAATTCTCCAAAACTGTTACGACAGTTAAACACAAGGAAAAAATCTGTTTCATCAATTCAAGATAACGAAAGAAAGTCAGATGAAAATTTGGATCCTCCTACATCAAATCGTATAACCTCAGTGAGTTTAGAAAAAAATCCCACATGTAATAAAATCATGTCATCTTCTAGAAACATTTTTGATAAAGAAAATTTTTGTGAAAACATGGTGGTAGAGAAAATATCAAATGTAAATAAAATTTGTCCGTCTTGTCTAATGCCTTATTCGGAACAACATTGTTGTTATGGGTTCAAACAAATTAATGGAAATTTAAGTAAAGATCAATTTAGACTCAATAATTTGGCTTTGCAAAATTGCAATATGTCTACAAATAACAAAGAAATAAGATCAATTTCTAAACCAATGGAAGAAATAAAATCAATTCTTAAGCCATTAATATCTACGATCCAAAGAAGATCTACAAAAGATATATTAACACTTTTGGAACAAAGTGTTAACAGTAGTAAAAAAACTGTTGAATCTGTAAGTAATACAGACTTTAAATTAATAAATAATTCTATTAGTACTAAAAAAATTGATCCAAAATTTGCAATTCTCGATGATGCTCAACTATCTACAAGAAAAATTGATGAACTATCTAAAACAAGTTCTATCCCAGAACAACAGCATAGTTTTTCAATCAATCATGATAACTATTTAGTTAGTACACCAAACTCGGAAATTTCTCATGTAAAAAATAAATATACTGCATTGAATATTCCTAGACAGACTACAGAAACCCAAGTATTGAAAACGGTTTTGAATACTTCATTTGAAAGGTCTAAGCAAAATTCAGAAAATATAACTAAATCAGACATTAGAGCAAAAAATAATTGCAGTAATACCAAAAAGGCTTTTCCAAAATTTACAATTTATAATGAATCTAAACCAAATACTTGCAAAGTTGATGTGTTAACTAAAATAAATACTAGCCAAAAAGAACAATTAAAAAGTTTTTCAAATAATAAGCATAAACATTTAGTCAGTATACCAGAATTGGAAAATTCACAGTTAGAGAATAATTATATGGAATTGTCCGATTACATTCCAATTACAGAAACTCAAATATTAAAAACAGATTCCTATACTCAATTAAAAAGTCCAAAGAAAAAATCCAGAGTTAAAGGTAATGCAAACTTTGGAATGGCAAGTTATTATAATAATAATAATATTAAAAAAATTAATTCAAAATTTACATTGCATGATGACTCTGAACCAGGTACTAGTAAAATTGATGTATCAATTAAAAGAAATATTTTCCAAGAAGAAAAGAGAAAAAAAAATTCAATTAATAGGAGTAAACATTTAATCAGTATGCCAGAGTTGGAAAGTTCAGAGTTAGAGAATGATTACTCTGAGTTGATTGATCTCACTCCAATTACAGAAACCCAAATGTTGAAAAGAATTTCGAATACTCCATTAGAATGTCCAAATCAAATTTCAAAATCTAGAACCCTTCAGACATTGAAACATAAACAACAAACAACACCACTATTAGGCGAGCGACAGTTATGGAATAATTATTCTGATCTCACTTGTCTTACCCCTGTTACGGACACTCAAATGTGGAAAACAAGCACTCCTTTAAAAATATCAGAGTCTAGAATAAATTCCTATCAAGCATTACAAAAATCTGTTCAACAGACAATGCCTGTATTTACTCCTCAAAGGAAAACTCCACCTCTTTGTAATTGTGGGAAAAGAGCTCATTATAAAAGTGTGTTCAGTCCTGGCCCAAATGAAGGTAGATATTTTTATGCATGTTCCAAAGGGAAAGTACCTAAAGGATGTGGATTTTTCCGATGGGATGTATTATACTCCCCAAATAATAGTATTACAAACTACTTAAGAATGGCAAGATAATATCCTTACATCTAGTCATTGCTGCACCCTAATTTTAGGGTTTTTCATATAATGAATTTAATAAATTGCATTTATAATATTTGAAAAAAATATTAAATATTTTGTAATGTTTGTTAGACAGTAACATCAATTGCAAATATCAGAAAGGCCCTAATCATGTATATATGTAATTCTTACGATTTATTTATTTTTACTAAAATCATGACATTTTTAAATGTTGGTGTTTTTTTTTTTTTGTACAATTAAAATATTCCAAGTAACTTTTCAATAGTTAACTGAAATAGGAATTTAATAATCTTAATTTGTTAATATATATATACTGTTTATATATAAAGTTGGCGAAATAGACAGTTGATTACTAGGTTTCTAAAATTGTATCTGCTTTAAATGGCAACTTTTTATCATTTGTATGTATATGTATATTTATCTCTATAAATATAAGATTACTATTAGACTTAGATAATTTCAAAATTGTCTAACTGCACCATATGGCAACATAATACATTATCAGAAATTGCAATACTTCTTTAACTGGTAGCATTTGATAGAATTTGAGCAGTTATATATCACACTTTCTATGAAAAGCTCTTGTGTTGCTATTTTCTTTTTAGCATGAATTTTAGCTGAATTGAAAAAGCAAATTAATATGGTTATTGTCACTGTTGAGGGAGTCCTTTTCAGAAGAATAAAGATCTGCAATGACATGGTATTGGCAAATTTTTAAAAAGAGCCAGATTCAGAATTATTCTCTAATAATAAAATATGCAAATTGTATTTTGACAATCATAGTTAATCAAACTGAAGATTATTATACTTCAATATATGAAAAATGCATTTTAAATATGTAGTCTCAAACAAAAATAATTCTTATATTACCCAAAAATGTCTTAATAAGGTCCAAATAGAAATGACAATAAAATTTTTGCATGACTTTGAAAGAACATTCAATCTCAAGTAGCTTTTAAATAACTTACTTCAAGACAAAAACCTCTCCAACAGCTCCTACTCTCTCTCCCTGTGAAAGAAACAATAAAGGAAAAAACATCAGGTTTATTAGATGGGGAAAACTTTAATAGTTTTTTGCTTTACTCTAGATAAAAGTATTTAATATCCATTTAACAATCAATAATGATGCTAAATCCTGTGTAATTTGGAACAGTAATGAAGTGATGGATTCTGGAGCTCAAGATCTATATATATTGGGACTCTGGTTCTATCATTTCTAGTATTCAAACTTCTTATGAACTCTTGAGCAATAAAAATTATTTTTTTTCTATATAATTTGGTGCAGTAATAATAAGATGGATTCGAGCCCAAGATCCATCGATTGTGGCTTAACTCTTATGAACTCCCAAACAATAAACTATTTAATTATTTTTTACTATATGTTAGTTGAAAAGGTTATGAATTGATTATACCAAAAGAAAAATCCTAAACCTATTTAAAACCTGAATAATTTTTCAACTTTTGACTGATTCAGATTTGCATTTCAGTTCATAAGGATGGCAATGGTTATGCTGGCCATTATGAGCTCTTTCAATACTTGAAAATTTTATTTTTATATATACACATTGGCTACTGTTAATATAATTGCTTATATATATATAGTACATCATATGTGAACAAAGATCAAAGTATATTCAGAGTTGATGTGTAAGATCTTAAACACAAGTTAAAACAATAGGCAAGTGTCTTGAAGACTGACTATTAATTATTTAATTAAGTTCTCTATCTGAAGGTTGGTAGAATAACTAAACAATATAATATTCCTGACCAAACAATAATACTTGATGATATCTTTGATAATTTTTCATTGCTTGCCACAAAGATCAGTTTTACCATTATGTAAACCTAGGCAATTGCCTAAAGTTGCCAAGATTCAGGAGCTGGCATCCTTAGTTGAACAAAGAGAAAGTTGATTATTCAATCTTTTTTTTTTAATTCTAGAAAAATCCTGCTTCATATTAGGTAAATATTTAAGCATTATAAATAAATATATTTAGTATTTTAATTTAATTTGCATATTCCAGAAAATAGTTCTTGCCATACATATCAAAAATTATTTAGATAATAATGTTTCCAAATGTAGTTACGGTATAGCAGTAATATCTATAAAATTGCATCTAAAATCATTATAGACATGAATTAATTCAAAGCTTTTCCAAAGCAAAAGCAGAAAAAATAAATTTTAACAAGTCATGTATTTAAGATGGATTAATTTGGATTCTATATATATATACACCAAACGCCCCCGGTCTTGTAAAGACCTGTGGGTTTTTTTAATTGGTTGCACTAACAATTTTTTTTAAAGATTTAATGTAAATTAAACAAGATATTTCAAATGTGAGAATTGTACATCACTCTGAAAGATTGTTGTTATGACAAAATGCAAAAACTCCAGACTTTCAGCTCATCGTTTTTGTAATAATTAGTTGCTTTAACAATTTTTTTTAAAGACTTAATGTAAATTAAACTAAACATTTTAATATTATATAAATAAATTTTTGAATTTTAATAAAGCTAAATTAAAATTTACATTTTAAAATATACCTGTTATATTTGATAGCGCAAACATATATTTACTGAAGCACCCTCTAAAAATTTTTTTTTTTTTCCTATAGCATCACGACTAATCATAGTAGTTTTTTTAGCTTTATTAATAGTTACCGTTTATTAACATCGGAATACAAAAAGGAGTCTAGGACATTACTTTAAGAAAAAAATAAGTATATTTAATCAAACCATTGGCACATTTTTTTCTTTATTTATATCATTAAATACTTTGAACTTTTTTTTTCCACAAGTTTAAATTGTGAGTTGAGCAGTAGGGTTTTTAAAATTAATTTATTGCAGAAAAATGCTATTTATATGTAAGAAATTGGCAATTAAAAGCAGTCAATTGAAGAGAACTATGTAAATCAAGAAAAGTTTGTATGAATCAGCAGGGTGCAAAACATATAAAACAAAGCAGAAATAAATGAGAAAGAAAATAAATCGTATTCTTTAAAAATGCAAGAAATATATAATCATCTCAACTTTATTTTTAATCAAAATAAATAATATTAAACAGAAAAATATAGAGATGATTAAAAACAAACAATCAATCAAAGAACTGCATATTAAACAAGAAAATACTGATACAAACATTGTCTTGTTTGTATAGTTCAAATACAGTGGCAACTGTCTAAGTGTTATACAAAATGTTAAAATCAAGAAATAGGAAATACATTTTCTTGTTAAAGAACGTAAATAAATACCTTATGTAATTAATCAACTCAATCTTTATTTTTAATGAAATAAATAACATTAGAAAATTTACAGCTTCAAATTATTTCCAAGACCAACACCTTTTTGTGTCTGGGAACCTTAGCAGTCACCAGGTCCAACATCTACTTGATCCATCACTAATTAGATGGCTCTAGAGTAGAGTGAATCACTTTCTCAGTTTGCTTTCAACATTACAATATAGACAATAGCACATATTACAAATGTTAAGGATGTAATACTATTCTCCATTATTTATTCAAGCATACAATAGGTGATTTTAATGAGATTGAATTACTAATACTATTGAAGAACAAATAATGCTAACTTTCTGGTTATAAACCTGTTAGCTGAAAGATTATTTGCTTCTAAGGAAAATATTTCCAAGCTTCATCAGATGTTGATTCAAACAATCAGATTGTAGGCATGGTTGGAAGATAACTACAAAGTCCTTTTTATGAGTTCATATAATATCTAAACTTCTGCATCATCAACTCATATTACTTTGTGAATCCATCAATTTTGTTTTTGTAAAAGTATCATATAATATAAGCATATGCTTAGTAGTTTCTGTTTATATAGTTACAATAATATTTTGGATGAAACTATGTTCGGAAATCATGGAACATTTATTCATGAAGATGATCATACTATGTTCTCACGCATTTCTTCACTGATGCTTATAAAAAAAATTTAAAATGAATCTTGTTATTCATTATGCTTAGAGAATACTGGAATGATAAATAAAACTTTAGATAAGTCTAGTTTTTGAAAATATCGTTATCAATTTTCTATCAGCTTTTAAGTATGACATTTGGAATAAGAGTCATTTTGCTCAATTTTTTTCATATTTTTTCTTTAGTTCTATTTTTCAATGAAAAAAACTTATTTTTGATAAAAAAAATTCTGTTTGAAAATTTTTATTAAAAGCATAGTTTAAATAATGAAAATATTCTACAAATAATATCGATTTTGCAAAATAAAAAAATTGCAATAATGTTAACACAGAATTCATAAAAATGTTTCAACTAAAATATTTAATGAAAAAAAACCCTATTCTCTAACAAATCTACATATTTTAATGAAATTTTGTTAAATTGTAAGTTCAAATAATAAAAAAATTTTTTTTAAGTATTAATCAACTTTTCAATTAAAAATCAATAAAGTTATTAACTTTTAACAAATTAATTTTTTCCTAAAAATTGCATACAGACAAAAGTAATCATTTTTCATCTGACATGTAGACTGCATTTATATAAGAAAGTTTTCAGATTTAGTTTTTTTGCGAAGATTCATAAAAACTATAAACATATACTTGTTACAAAATATTTAATTTTACAAAAAAAATTTTTTGACAATATAAAAGCTATGTTAAACATGTGCAGAAGTGCATTTTCTCCTGAGAAGAATTTGAGCTTCCTTGAGATGTTGAATGCTTTGGATAATTAGGTACAAGAGTTATAATTAAAATATTAATCTGATAATGACTTTCAGCTGTTAAAATCACAGAAATTTAAAATTTTATTGAAAGCTTTTACTGTTGAGTGATCAAAACAGACTCGTTAAAACAATGCACTTGTGATTGCAGTACAGCTAAATATTAAAATAAAATATATTTGCCTTTATATAAATCTAGCTCACTTTAGTACAAAATTGTGTATTAAAAGCACAAATAGACAAAATATTCATTATATATAAATAGCAAATCTTGAAATAATTGTATAAAATCACATTTTATTTTTTGATAAATATGTTTTATTTTATTCTATATATAAATACTATTAACATTTTCAAGACTGTTCCTTTTTATCATTATAGTAAATTGTTTAAAACAAATTATACATGTAATTTATGAACAAATCCAGAGAGCAGTCACATAGCAAATTTTTTCATTCTGTTCTATGCATTGACCAAATCTTTAACTCCGTGTATCTCTTATATGATCTAGTAAGATTGATCTTCTTCATTCTTTTTTTTATTTCCATTCCCTCCAAAACATCCCTCATTAAACTATTCTTAATATAGTATGTGTCAAATAAATTTATCTCTAATTCCATCAGTCTATCTTCTGTTTTCAATTACTCTTTCCAAAACTTCCTTATTTATAATTTTACTCATCCAGTGAATTCTCCATGATCAGATCTCAAAGGCTTCCAATCTGCTCCTAATTCTTTTACTCAGTGTTCACATTTCACAACTATTTAATAATACACTCCACATATAACAATTAATCTTTACCTTAATTGCCTCTTCAAAGATCCACAAAATTATTTTTCTTAAATGTTTTCTTTGCCAATACTCTCCTTTTAACTTCATTTCTTCCACCATTGCTCAAACAATTATCCAAAACATATCCATTCACCTATTGAACTATATTATGAATATCAACTTTATTTTTTTTATTGCTTCCTGTTTATAAACACTTGGTCTTCTTAATATTAATCTTTCCATATACCCATCCAATTTGTTCAACATAGTCTGAAGGTTCTTTTCATCCTCAGCTATAAGAACTATATCATCCACAAATTTTATGCACTTTATTATTCTACCTCCAATATTAGTTCCTCCACAGACTAAATCATATCTGACATATCTTCTAAATAATCATTAAAAAGTGCAAGTGGCATGCAACATACTAATTTAATTTTTGTTTCTACATTCACTTCTGTCTCATTCTTTACTCTTATTCTTTACCTAGTATTCATAGCCCAAATTAAGCTTATCCCTTTGTTTTTCAAGATGATCATAAGTTTATTCTAGAGTAAGGCAGAGAAATGAAAAAATAGTTTTTAATGATATATTCATATTTTTTTATCTGTAAAATTGAAAAACTTTTTGCAAAAAAAATTAAAAGAATGAAAGTTTGAGTTTGAAATTTGTTTACAAAGTGTTGATAATTGAAATAAATTGAGATCCTGCTGAAACTCACTGCACTCGTTAAAATACGTTTACGACAGCCAATCAGAATGTCATGATAGCCATCTAAACAACAATCAAATCTAAACACAACAAAGATTTTATGAGAAAAGGGCAGCCACCCTTATCTCAACTTTTCTTTCTATTTATCTAAGCCAGTCGTAAGTATTTAGATCTGAAAGTTTGAAGCTTTAAATATCTTCACAAATAACTCAGTGAGTCTAAATCATAAACATACAACACGAAATACTATGATTTACAATGTAGCAGTTTTTAGAATACATAACAAGCAGTAAAGTATGTAAATATTTTAATTTGCGAAGCACAGATAGTTGAAAATTGAAATAAATTGAGATCCTGCTGAATCTCACTGCGCTCGTTAAAATACGTATACGACAGCCAATCAGAATGTCATGTTAACTATCTAAACAATCGAATCTAAACACACAACAAAGATTTTACGAGAAAAGGGCAGCCACCCTTATCTCAACTTTCTATTTATCTAAGCCAGTCGTAAGTATTTAGATCTGAAAGTTTGAAGCTTTAAATATCTTCACAAATAACTCGCAGAGTCTAAAAACTGCTATGTTGTAAATCATAGTATTTCGCATTGTATGTTTATGATTTAGACTCGGTGAGTTATTTGTGAAGATATTTAAAGCTTCAAACTTTTAGATCTAAATACTTACAACTGGCTTAGATAAATAGAAAGAAAAGTTGAGATAAGGATGGCTGCCCTTTTCTCGTAAAATCTTTGTTGTGTGTGTTTAGATTTGATTGTTGTTTAGATGGCTATCATGACATTCTGATTGGCTGTCGTATACGTATTTTAACGAGTGCAGTGAGATTCAGCAGGATCTCAATTTATTTCAATTTTCAACTATCTGTGCTTCGCAAATTAAAATATTATTTAAAATATTGATAATAAATTCGAATAATAAAAAAAAAAATTGCGAATGATAATGTAAAAAGTTTTCCTAAGAAAGGAAATTTTTTAAAAAATACACCATTATTTCCACAGTTATAAAAAGAAAAGAATTCTAATGTAAACAGAATAAATCCATAAACGGCATATGAAAAATATTTTTTTAAGTTATTAAAATTATAATTTAATTTTAAAAAGTACATAATTACTACAGTATTCTGACTAATGAAGGAATTTATTTTTTAAGTACTAAATTTCACAAAAGTTGAAACGGTTTTATAAAAAAAAGTTGGGAAGGGGAATAAATCATGGGTTCAGTGAAATAATGTTACAGATTTTATTCACTATAAAAATGTGACATTTTATTTAATTTTATACACATAAAAAAATATGACATTTATATTCTAGACCATTATTTTGATATTCTTTATCAATGATGAAGGTCACTTCATATTTCATTAACATCCATCTAACCAAATAACTTTGGACATTTACTTTCTAGTTAACAATAACTACATACCCTTTTTATTTCAAATGCTAGATGGTTAGCTGGATTGGCTATGAATTTGATACTGGGAAAAGAAATTAGCCTGTTTGTGCGCCTAAAAAAAATTCTAAGATTCCTCTCACTCTGGATATGAACCTGATGTGGGTTAGTGTATTATGCTAAAAAGACTTTCAAAAGTACGCCCCACATAAATACAATTTATGTAAACAATTGTTAGAAAATATATAAAGTAAATATATATAAATAAGTGATAAACAAATCAACAGCTCCGAATTCTTGAGTATCTCATAATGTGACATCTCATATTATCTTATATTAAGATTATGTTAAAAAAATACTTATTCTGAATTACAATGAATGAACTTATTTAAGTTGAGAGCCATATGTATTTATAAGATCTGTCTTTAATAAAGATTACATACTTGATCTATATGTAATTTTTAGTTTTGACCAATGAATCAAATACTGATGGTAAACATTTCTGCACTACCCACTTTACTATATTGCTAATAAAGGGGGAGTATTGAAATGTTTACCAACAGCATTTGGTTCATTGGTCAAGACCGGAGGCTACATATAAAGATGAAAACAATGCTGTATTTATTATATATATCTACCTTTATCATTAAAAGAAGGTTGCCTTGACAATAGTTTGAATTTGTTGATTGTTATTGATATTGAGATTGTCTAAGTGTTGAGTGGGTTTTAATGATATGGAATGGGTAATTTTGGAGATGAATCTGGCGTGATGAAAAAGTCATCATCAACCCCCAGTTTAAAATAAAATATTTCAAATAATGAAATTCAATATATAAGATGTAATACTAAAGTAAGATTAAAAATATATATAAATAATGTTATATATTATAAAAGCATGAAAGATTTTGAGAAATCTCGTGAGAGATGAGCCTAATTAACTTACTAGAGAAACTAAAAGCATAATTAACTAAATTCACCAGCATTATCAGTAAGTATCATCATCATGAATGATCAATAAATAAATCAAGTCAATCTTGTGACTGGATTTGAAAAGGATCTACTGTAGACCAGTCCAACTATTTACCCTTTTCTAGCTTGGGGAAATTATTTAAATAATTTGAATGCACAAACTTGAGTGCTAATCCATAGAATATACGACCATAAAAACAATAATGTTGGGATATTAAAACATAATGATCATCAAAAATGCTCCGGCTGCTTGGTACCATTAATGTACTGACCAACCATAATTTAAATTCTAAGAGAGACTAAAATAAAATGTAGTGCATCGGCTTTAAAGAATATTCTCTTTGCACCAACCAGAATGATTATGATGATCATCATTGGATACCCATATACTAATATGCATCCCTTTTTATATATCAGACTTATACATGAATCTAATTCAGAGAACATAAACTCTATAACTTATTGTGATCAAGAAATGATGCCAACATAATATTCTAAAACTTGAGAATTAAGTTCACTTGAATAATTTTAACAATGAAATATAAGTTTATTAATAATAAAAAAAGAGGTCTGTAGAAGATGGCTATACACATATAAACCTGATTTTGATTAAGATATATAATTCAAATTATTACATTGTTTTTTACATATTTTCTAATAGGTTTACTTGAAACACAGACATGTGACTTAATCATTTCTGAATATATTTGAATTGTCATAAAATAATAAAATAAATGATTAAAATTTACATATGTATCTGACACATTAGTATTTATGCACACAGATGTGGCATAATTTCTGTTCATATTTGACTTGCCATAAAATAATACGATTAAAATTTATTTACACTAAGTTTACATAAATATATATCAACAGTCAGACATGCAGTATACTATAAATATATTTGAATTGTCATTTAATTATAATAAAAAAATATGTGTCACTCATTGATTTACTATGCACATAGACACAGTATTATTTATTAACCTATTTGAATCAGTCAAAATAAAATCATTTTTAATAATTAATTCCATGTTAAATATACATAAAATTTCACATACACATGTATATATAAAAAAGTAATATGAATCAGTTATCAAATTCTCTCTTTACTAATTAGTTTTTTAAAAAATAAAATCATTTTTTTTGATAGATAATTGTTGATTGATTAATTAAAATCTTTTTTTCCTTCAATAAATGATTTAAAATAATATTCTTGATTATTAAAATATCTTTCACACTTATTTCCATGTTGAAAATATATAAATTTCATTTATTCTCTTAAAAAACAAAGTCATCTTGAATTAACTTTATCAGACAAAAATGTCATTTTAAAGAATTACTTAAAAGAACTTAGCAGCCCCACTATATAAATATGACATGACAGATTTATCTGTGGTTTCTTGCATACAGATAAAGCAGCATATGTTTAAACTAAATCTTCAGCAAGGATTTTCTTGGTGAACTGGTCATCGTAAGGCAGGTATAGTCCAGATAACTGTTGACATTCCATAACTCCACTCGTACTTTAGGCCAGCTGGCTATAAAGAACAGAAGTTGGGTCAATTTCAAGGTACATCTAAACTCCAGCATAATGTATTAGTAGATCACTGCTGGATCTATTGTAACAAATTCAGTTACATCTGATTCATGGTAGTTATCTGTATAATTCTGGAAAACCAACTAATTCTAGTCAACTCTTACAAAAAAACTACAAACTTCTGGCCAATTCATTTCCTGCCCACACTTTTGGCGAAACCAACTTTATCTAAAGTGGGGTGACAAAACACATTAATTAAAACTTTTTAATCTTTTCAAGTCACTTTTAATTAAAAACTACTTTTGAAAGCAACTTTGAAATTTCATCAAAAGTATGATCTATAAAGATTTTACTTAAAAGAAAAGATTTCTAGAATAGATAATAGATTTTTACAATTATCAGGAAACATGCTTGTTTTTAATTTCAGAATTCAATAAAAATATTTATTAAATCTTTTTAAATATTTAATTTATAATAAAATTCCATTTTAAATTCAAAATTATTTAATCTTTTACTTATAAATAAAGTTTTAAAGGAGAAGATATAAGATAATTAATATTATTAATACGCTTAATGTTTTTGAGGATCCATGCTTCATATAATGGGAAGTAAAACTGTATTTAATCTTTTACTGTGTTTTTTATATTCCAAGGAATGTAGAAAATATCTACAAAATTTTTGTGTGTTTATTTCTACTTTTCCTTTCAACTTTATATATATTTGTGCACACACACTGTAATTGTGTGTCATGTAACAATTGTTACAGTATATGTTTAACATAAAATAAAATGTCTTCATAGAGATTTAATACTATATATTTTCTTCAAAACTGATATTTCTACTAGTCTAAATGCAAAATTCTACATATAATTTTCTAAGATACTAAGAAGTAAAACAACTGAATTATTACTTGAAATCAAGTTTAAAAAATTAGTGAACTCTAAATGTTTAATCCACTCATTCTATTCAATGGTTGTCTTTATACTTTTATTCTGCAATGTAAAGACAATAGCTTAAAAATTTGAATATTCTAGATTTTTAAAGGTAAATCAATGAGATTATTTAAGATATAGCATTGAATTTTTTTTAGAAAAATTTATATATTTTAGTGACATCTGTTCCATTTGGGTTGTATAATTGAATGACCATTATTGTTCAATTAATTAAATTTAGAAATATTTATTGATTTTAATCTATATATTCTTTGCTGCACATTTCTTAAAAATAATGAGAATTAAGTAGTAAATATTTTTTGAAAAATGAAGCAAATAAAAGTTGGCTGATACATTTTTATGAATGATTTTTTTAAAAAAATAGTACAAATATAAGGCATAAAATGTTCAAAAAATGGCTGAATTGGAAAAGGAATGTATGTTAAACCCATGGAACTTCCTTGAATCAAAATCTTCCAAGAAATCCTATAACTTTTCAATTTAAAAATTGACATTGTTGTGTAATAATTAGATATATAATATATCCAATTATATAATTTATAACATTAAAAAACCATAACTTGGTTTTTGTTTATTATCTAATGGCTTATTTTTACAAAGAGTGAATAAAGGTCTTTTAAATACTCTCATAAATGGGAGGGGGGGAATATATGATTTTTTTTAGTAGTATAATATAAAAAGGTTTCAGAAGAAAACAAACATTCTCTGGGTGTATAGCTCATACATGAAAAATGGAAATACATGTCATTCTTTGGATGATATGAGTACTGAAATGATGCTTTAATGTTTTTAGCAGTTGCCATGTCATAAAAGAGAGGTTTAGGTATGACTGGATCATCTGCAATGAGATCGTAACTATTCAATATAGTATTGCTGTAGTAACAACATTCTTACAATTTATTTTGTTATAATTAGTATTGAAATTCATAAGAAGTGATATAACTGGGCTGTGATGTGGATTTTGACTGCCTATTTCTCCACTGCACCAAAGTGTATAGGACAATAATGCTGTTAATATAGGATTTAAAATACCCCAACTTAATTAATATACTTAATAATACATTATTTGTATAAATGATATAAATATACTACACTCTTTAAAATTAAAATCTACTATATATATTGTACCTACTGAAGTTTGAGATGAGTTTCAATGTGGTAAAATGTCAACCATATTTTTTTTGTATGATTTTGATGGTAGATATGTTAATCTATAAAGCATTGAACTGTGTTGCTATGGCAATGATAATATTGATATAAAAATTGTTTATTATTAATTGTATTGTCTAAGATTGTGAATTGACTTTATTCATTTTAAAATGGATATGTGAATAATAAAGCATATGATTTGGATAAAATTGTTCTTTTGTTATATATATATTTGTTACTGCATTCACAATAATAAATTACAAACAATACAACTAAATGTCTCAGATATATTTATTTTATTTATATAATATTATACTGAAAAGATATATATGTGAAAATATATTTTCTCTGTAATATGAGAATGTATTATAAATTGTATGTGTTAGAATAAAAGGATGGTATTTGTATTATGAGACTTCAATGTTTGTCATATGTAATAATTCTAAAATATTTATTTTTTGTATAATACGATTTTTATTTATGGAATGCTGGCTAGATTTGACTAGAGTGAATGAAAGGTATTGCTATAGTTGCTATGACATCAAGAAAAAAAGTTATAAATAGAACTGAAAAGAAAAAAAACTAGCTCTCTTGTTTAGCTTCAACAGAAGCACATCTAAATTTCTTTACATGATTTTTTAAAATTTATTTTTAAAAGGATATGATTGTAAAATGGATAAAATGATGGGCTGAAAGCAATAATATTTATCCATTGACTGGCCAGGGTCATTGAATTTGTGAGAGATGATTTATTGAAATGTAAAAATTAATTCTTAGCATTTTGAAATTATTGGAATGTTTCTGCACCTTAAAAAGTTATTACCTACTTTTCAATGATGAGATCTAAATGTTAACAACAGAAAAATGTACACAAAGATTACATTTACCTACTGATATAATTTTATAAGCTTGATGTATTATCTATGCATGGGATAAAAATTGGTTGAATTTCCATGGCATTGTAATGGATGAAACTAGCGTCTGTTCACTTATGCTTTATGAATTTATTACTTGCTAAATTAAGATATCTACATTGCATTATCATGTATATAAGTTAGTGTTTGCACACTTTTAACCTTGTATAAGTCAGATATCTGCTGAAAGAAAAGAATTTGGAAAATATTAGAATTAATAAAATGTACTTTGAATCTTATAGCTTTTCATAATATTTCTTTCTCGGGAATAACAAAATATCGGATCATGATTTTAAAAAAAACACTAGAACTATGGTACTATTTTTGAAATACCATATTTAAAGATTATTATTCAGATCATTTGCTTATATTTATCATTAGTGCTATATTTTTTTTCTTTTCATAGTATTTAGTGATAGAAATATTAGAATTTTAGGTTAAGTAGTGATCTATTTACATACCTAAATGTAAGAGTTATGTCATCCTAAGTTTGAATGTATATTTTATAATCTAGTAATTATTATTGTAATTTAAAATATTCATTTTATCTTTTGATTATAAATTAACTTCAAATATATCATTTATATTAGGAGTTCAAAAAGGATTATATCATAATAAGTATTTATTTTGTTTTCTTGAATTTATATTATTATATAAGTAGATTCATTTCTATAGATATTTTTATATATTTTGATTAACTATATTTTTTATACAAAGTGTAAAAAAAGATATATCTTGAACTCTTATATTTCAGAAAGTATGGAATGTTCCACATTTTTTGTGTACATAAATATATGTTTGTATTTAGTATCTAATCAGTAGAGATTGAGGCGCAATTACTCATTTAAATATGAAGTTAATATCAATTGAAAACCTATTGCTTAAAGTATAATCAGATTATATGCATATATTTTAAATGTTTATTTTCCATATATATATATATACATATTTAATTTCAATTTATATCAATTTGTTAATAAATTTTGAATTTGAAACAAATAAACTTGTTTGATTGTCATTCAATTTTACAATGCAAATTTACTGAATAATTATATTTAGATGACATGATATCCACTAAATAATTATATCATATAATTCATTAGAAGTAGTTATAAAAATAATTTGGAAATCAAAAATACAGGATGGGTAAGAAAGTGTAATTACATATCATTTTCTTTGTATTGAATTTAATGTTTATTATCTGACTAGGTATAGATCTTATACAACAATGAATTAATAAATTTTACATTCTTAAAAATTTAATTAATTGGAAGTTTATTGTAATTATTTTGTTAGTAACAATAAATATACTAAAATAGAAAATATATATGAATTGATTTGATAATTGATAAAGGTGCAATTAGTATAATTATTGATAATTAAAAGTAGTTGCAATGAAATGTTTGTATATTTTAAATCATTATTAATTAAGGAATGTTATATGAAGTCATATACAGCCATAAAGATCATAATTTTATTCAGTTGTAGAGCTGGTAATAGTAATATATTTTACTTTACAAATTAAAGTGATTTGCTTTAATTATATTTAAAGTTTGTTATTGTGGATCATAAATTTAGTAATATTTGTGTATAATAAATGTAACAATCTTTTATATGCTTTGATAGTTGTAGTCTAAAATTTTAATAACTTAGTTATAATAAACTGAAGAGTAATTGAATGTGATTTGTCAATTGTTGGACTAAGCATCAAATAGGAATCTATCATTTATTTTATGTATTGTTATGATTGGTTATTGAAAATTTTATGGTTATTTAGTAGGATAATTGGCCCATACATATAGCTTGGGTGAAAAAGATAGAGTGGATCCATTCTATCTTTTAAAAAGACTAGCTTCTATTTGGAAAGGATAGTATTCAATATAAATAGCATTCCACCTGTAAAGCGCATGTGCCATGGTGTAAGCTACATTATTATTATAATTTCCTCATATATTAAGTTGATGAAAATGGAAAGATATGTTAGATTAATTGATTTTATATTGTTATTAAATATTTAATCTTATTATAATCGACTTAGTTAATAAGAGTATATTGATATTAATGGAATAGCAGGGTAGAGATAGCAGTACTTTTATTTTATTTAGTTGTAATTAAAAATCAATTATTAAATTATATATTTTGTTAGATATCAATGATATTGTAAACTTGTAGGACATATTAAGATTATTATTTCATCAATTTATGAATCATTTCATTTAAATACAAATAATGTTTGACTTTTAATAGAAGTTTATATTATTATAAAGTATATTGGTTCATAAGGAATATTAAAATTAGTCTGTGTAATTCTGTCATTATTTTCATTCTATTATAAGGGTTCTATATTATAGGCGTATACTTTTATTTATAAGTCAGTGATATTTAGTTTTATCACTTTATCTTCGATCTTTAGCAAATAATGCTTATATTTTAGGATAGTTTGAAGTAATGTTTAATTTGTTTTCTATTTGTTCTAAATGCTATTGGAATTTATGAGTTTATAACAAAGATTATTATTGTTTTATTAACTTAAGTATTAGATTGTTATTCATTGATTGAAATTCATTTTAATTTAGTTTATTTTCATTCTGTTAAAATAACTCTACGGTTTACAGACATTATTAAGATTGTTTTTCCTTAGTTTATTTTTATTCTGTTACAAATGGTGATCCAATAATTAGGCTATGACTCAGGATATAGCATGACCCACATATTTATTCTGTTACAAATGCCTCCCAAACCAGTGGGGCTATAACAGAGATTAGTATACACATTTATTTTGTTACAATATATACTTTAAATATTTACAAATATACATATTTTATTTTAAACTGTAAAGCTTAAAAGTCATAGTAATAGAATTCACCAGGAATATATCATTGGTCTTAAAATAAATATCAGAATCATGTGGACCATTATGATTCCAAGCTTGATTCTTTTTAAAAAGTTCAACAGTTGCTTTTTGCCACCTATGAGTAACTGATTTTAAATTACAAACTTCATTATAGTGGCTCTCAAAACTATCAGCAAATAATCTTTCTGAAAGATTTCTCTGACAACTTGATAAAATTTTCAAAGTACTGACTCCATCACTAAGCTGTTTATATTCAAACTGAAGCAAACCCTGAAAAATGTAAAAAGAACATATATAAATCATAGTTACTACTAATTACATTAACATCTTAAAATTACAATAATGTGATCAAATAACATGCTGAAATCTGGAGATGTTATGTCAGTGGCTATATGTTGACTTATTAAGCTGAAGATCTAGATTCAATCCTGGATGGTTGACTATATTTCAAAAACAACAGAAATGAAAATTGATCTTGAGTCTTAAGACAATTTCATAAATAAATGTGAAAAAGCAATTTTCAGATTAAAAACTTTTTTTTTGTTAATACAGTTGAAGTAAAATACTGGAAATATTTCAATGTGGGCTTAATTTAATACTTCCTACAATTGAATGGCTTTTACACTGAATTTTGAAAGTCATTGCTTTTTCATTAATAAATTTATGACTGATAAGACAAAAAAAAATTACATTAAATAAGAAATATAAGACAAAAAAAATTTAATTCCATTTAACACAATATAAATAGGAATACAAATTTATATGAAGCAATTAATATTAATTAAATTCACATTTTAAACTGCTTTCAATCAATGTTCCATCTAAACATCACATGATCACCATTTCTATCTAAGACAAAAAAGCAAATATATCCCCTTCCAGGAATAGTGATTTTATGAATAAAAAATGAATAACATATTTTACATTTAAAATCTCACAAAATTGACAACATATATACTGAAACAATGCTAACAAATAAGTACACATATATATATAAGCTTAATATGAGTCAGTTTCCATTTCTTATTGATCATTCTTGCTCTATGCTACTTAGGATAAATAGTGACTCAAGAACTAAATGTTCTTGAATGAATTGTCAACAGAACTGATCTTAACATTTTTTTAATGTGTGACTAATTATTCTATAAGTTGAGTCCATCTGGATGAATCCATAGAAATTTTTTAGTTATTTAGGATTTTTTTTTCAAGTGATCACCCAGCTAGTCATATGAATTTCTGACTTATTAACTGGGGGATAAAGAAACTATACCAGTCTAATTTAGTCAGATGTATGTCAATGTGCTGTTTGTGCAAATTATAGTGGGAGAAATGCCCATTTTTATATAGTTTACTTTCATTGATAGTATATTATAATACTTTTTCTATATATATTTCCTGATTGCAGCATAACTGAAGCTAAAAACTTTATTAATGTGTTATTGTTGATAAGGAATAAGATACCCTTGTACAAAATTATGGAATAGTTTGGCTACATAAGAAAATATAGATTAAAATCTAAAAAATTAATGAATAAGGAACAGTATTCTATTAGCTTAATAAGATATTCATAGTATATGTAGATACAGTTCACTAAATCCTTTAATGAACAAAAAATGTTTTGAAAATATATGTTTAAAAATATATATATATTTTTAAATAAAGTCTATAACTAGATTTGAAATCCACAGTATAAACATGTATTAACTGATGTTTCTGATGACAGTGTTTTAGTTGTAAATATATATTTGGACTATTTCTTTCATTTAATTACTTGTTAAATGTCTTCTAAAAAAATTCACACTTTATTTAAACTTTTCAAATATATTGACCTATTAGTAATAGCACACAGGTTATTATATAATACAACATTTCAAGTGATATTGTTCTCTCTTCAGACCTGACTAGTGACAATACTAGCATGGGAATCAAATCTTAATTTCAATATTCATGAATCTAAAAGTCCAGGTTCAATTCCCATGCTAATACTGTCACTGGTCAGTCCACCAATATTTAAAGAAGAGAACAATTATACCATTCAACACATTGTGCATTTGAAAAGTTTAAATGAAGTTTGAATTTTTCTAAAAACACTTAATAATTAATATTAGATGATGGTAATAACTTTCCATATAATTATAAAGTATTAGTGATATTTTAAACTTTTATAAGTGGTTACTATTATTGAGGATGATGAAAAATAATTTTTAAAACCATTTTATTGGAGCCAAAATTAAATGATCTTAAACTATGAAATAATAATACCTATAATAAATCTTATTGGCAGTGGCTTTTAATACCCAAAACTAATAAGATGAGATTTGAGAAAAAAAGATAGTGAAATGTTTAATATAAAGCATGATACTGTGTAAGTCTTTAAAATGTGGATATATCAGAGCATATAAGAAAAAATATAGAAAGTATCATTTGACTACCCTAGCATACACTAAACACAATACAATAACGAAGAGCATCTTTTATATAATGTTTTATGGTTTAAGTAGTAATGACACGTGACAACAATGCTAGAAAACTTGACTTTTACTATATTAGAACAAATATTACATTGAATGATCAATCACAATATTATGGACATCTCTTTCTTAAGATTTTAAACCAAGGTTACTATCTTGATTCAAAACTTAGGATGATAGAAGTTATTGGCAGATTAATTTTGTTGGTATAAATCTTAACACCAGTGGATACACAGTAATATACAATTTTTGTCCCAGAAAGACCATCCATCAATTATCCAGAAACCACTAATATGATTTCATGAACAATAACTATTAACATCATCTGGTGTTCTAATTTGATGAGTGACCTTCAGTAAGATATGAAATGATAGATGTGTACATTATAAAATGATGAATACACTGGAAAATCATAACCAAGAAATAATAATTCGGTTATATACATATGAATAATTAAGATATCTTGAATGTATCATAACAATAAAAGAAATGCATACAGAATACAGTATTAAAAACATAATAAATGTGAAGAAATTAAGTAAGGAATGAGGTTTGTATTAGCAGAGTATATATGATATCAAAAATAGAATGCTAATTTTTTTTTTTAAATATAAATGTGATATAATCAAAAAGAAAATTTAATATTCATTATGATTTCTGTTTTTAAAAAAACATCTTGGATAATACTCTTAAACAAATCTTGTGGCTCTAAAAAATATAATATTTAACATTTTATTTCCTCATTACAAAAAACATTGAACAATAGAAGATCCCAAATATGTCATTGGTTAAAGTTATTACTCATTATTGTTTGTTAATTTATAAATAATGCTTTTTATATATAACTTTTCACATTCGATTAACAACAATATTTCCTGTACAGTCAAAATTGCATTTGGAGGAATGTCCTAGTTCATTTTTCATAGTTTAAATGGCATTGAAATTAAGGTAATTCATGTAATCTAATGACTTATATCAATATTTACCATCATTAAATTGATAATCTCTTTTATAAATACTATTATGGCCATTGTTCTGAATTTTCTTTGCTTATTTTTCCTTTTCTTAAGAATAAATAATCTAATTCAACTTTTTTTCAAAATCAATATAGTGATTTCAATACATATCATACTTCAAAATTTTATTAATTTTTTTTCACTTCAATGAAAAAAAATCTCTCCATAAAAATATTCAATCATGTAAAAACATGTAACAAATATTCTTCTAATTTGGACAAATTTTTTCCAATTTTTTAATTCTGGCAATTGCATAAGTAAAGATGTATCTTTTTTTATTATTTGCTTTCACAAAAAAAAGAAAACAAACTTTAAAAAGTACCATTAAACTATAATCAATATTTTGTACTCGTTGCCATGGCTATTTTATTTCTAAAAATATTGTGTAAAGGAATGGAACATTATATAATATGTGGCAATAAACTTGAATGTTGTCTGTAATAAACATTATATAAACTAAAGTGTAACTTAGTTGTGAAAAGATTTACAATTATAATCCTTGCATTTTTTTATTACCTTAAATTGATAATTTCGTAATGTTAATGCTTCCACTTCATTTAACTGAAGATACAATCCTACAGTACTGTTAATAAGATAACTTCCATTCAAGATAACAAATGGAAAAACTGTATATAAACCAGATTGTTCAATTTTAATAACTTTTTTCATAACACTGATTTGTTTCTCTATTATATTTATACCATTTCTAAAAATAATAAAAAGACCAGTTAAGATCAAAAATATTTTTAAAATTATTTTCAAATAACATATTATAATTATGTAATTTTTAGAGATCAAGATTAGGAAATGTATGTATGGCTATAATAGAACAAAAAGTTAACACTATTATTGGTTATTAGTTAAACAGTATTAGCAGAAAATTAAATATTCAATAAGGATTTTTTAATAAATGGAATATCTATGCAAGATTAGTCGATCATAGTATATTATTACTAATATATATATACAAATTAATGAACATGTTAAACATCTGAAATTTCAAATACCATATTATAATTATGTAATTTTTAGAGATCAAGATCAGGAAATTTATGTTTGGCTATAATAGAACAAAAAGTTAACACTATTATTGGTTATTAGTTAAACAGTATTAGCACAAAATTAAATATTCAATAAGGATTTTTTAATAAATGGAATATCTATACAAGATTAGTCGATCATAGTATATTATTACTAATATATATACAAATTAGTGAACATGTTAAACATCTGAAATGCAGTTTGCAATAGAAAAATTATGTATATGTTATGTATTTACAATATGAAAACTATTGAAGATTGAAACTAGACTTACATATATATATATTGTGCTATTACAATTTAGTCATTAGCTAAATTTGTAGTAATGTGCATGAAAGAAAATGTGGAACAAAAATCATTATCACATTTTTATATAGTAAAGGAAGATGTAGAACACCCAAGTTTAAACCCTACAAGATCAAGTTCTGAAAGCTTAAGACAGAAAGAGAGTGGGGCAACGGTTATGTTCTTTATTTGTTTGTGTGTTGATAAAAAAAAAACTCAAAAAGAGTAGTACACATGGTTAATTATTCAATATTTATTTATTTTTTGTTAAAAAGCAAAGTAATAACATACATAGGCAGTGTGTGTGTAAGCTGTTTAATTATCATTGTATATTTTCAAATATTAAACTCTCTTCAAAGCTAACCTACATTTGCTAAATTCTAATATATTATTTTTATCTGTCTATTTTTGTTTTTCTATGATTATAATATGATTTCAAAATGATTATAGTTTGGGGTTTGAAAGTTAAGAATTTAATTTTAGATATTAAAATTATAATTTCTAGAAAGCATTTAGGTTATTTTAATAGACCAGTTTTTATAAATGGGTTGAATGATAAGGTGTGTGTGTACATTGCACAAACAAACCTACATTTATTACATATTGAAAAAAAAAAGTTAAAACTGTTAAATTATTTCTTCACAATTTTGTGTTAAAGGAGAAAGATTACTTAGGCTTGGTGAGAACTCTGGTTTTGGGGTTGTCTCATCTTGGATCAAAAGGAAGAGATGATATATTATAGGAGTGCGAATTTTGCCAGCAGAGTAAGAAAGGAAACGTTTTAGATAATTCTTGAAAAACAAATTAAGCTTTCCAAAAATCATGTAAGTGCAAGTTTTTTATATTGTTTGTTACTGATTACTCTAATCGAAAAATAAAGTATAAAACCTGTCTGGGAAAATCAGGAAAGAGATTTTTAAAATATTGAAACTAAGGAAGATAAGCATTTTAATTCAGTCAGATATCAATTTAAAATCATTTTGTTTTAATATAAAGTTTTTTTTGTGAAGATTAAAAACAGCATGGCAGGTTGAAAAAAATATATATTTTCTCATCTGTTTACCAGACTGCCAGAGCTAGCATATCATGTAGAGAAAAAAAATGTCTTGAAATTAAAATATTATACACCTGATGACTGATTGAAAAGAAAAATTCGATATTTTAAGCAAAAGAAACATTCACCTGCATTTGAAAGCTAAAGGAAAATGATTAATCAACTGATAAGTATTAAATCATCCAGTACAAATTAAATCATCTAGTACAATTATTCCAGTGACTGAATTTAAACCCAGTAAGAAACAATTGCAAATGAGAGAACAACTGATATATTCTAATGGAAGAACTATGCTTAACACAGAAGGGAAAAAAGTTCCAGTGGCAAATAATATCACCATAACCATTAAATAATTACAAGCCTCAAGAAAAAGAAACCGTGATTGCTGCAAAAGTATGAACATTAAACAAGCTAAGTTTGAACCTGTGGGACTGGTAATATGAATTTTCATTATCTATTTTCTTTTTATGATCTCAAAGACTATTCGTAACATTTAGAGATGAAGTTTTCTATTTTTTTTCTTAGAACTTAAAAACAACCATGATTGATTGAAAACAAAATTTTCTTCAATAAGAATAGTTATAACCTAGAGTAAAAATTTTATGTATGTTAGAACTATTATACCCAGCTTATTAATGAAGTATTTTCTAAAGGGTATTATTGTATATGAATCTAAAGTTATGAAATGTTATTAATATGTAAAATATTTTTTGTATTATTATTTTTTTTAATAATGTTTTAGTTATTATGGGAATAAACACACACATACACAGTAGTATAACTGTACTTGCCACATGTATATGATGTATGAATGTGGAAAAATAGATAGCATTTAAAAATATTAGATTATTTTTGTTTTGATTTAAAGAATAGCGATCTCCAAGCTTAGCGGGAAGGGGGAGAAGCAATTTAAAAACTTGTTTCTGGAAATCTTTTTCTTTTCGATTTAACTAACACTTTTTCTACTTCATCATTCTATTTTATATGTTAAGTTTAGATGTATAAAGATCAAAAGTATGTGTGCCAAAGAGTGAATATTTTTGAAATATTTTCTTGTGAAGAGAAAACATTAGCACACTTAGTAACCAATTTAATACATTATATATCTTTGACAGGAAAGGGGGAAGAATGCAAAATTAATCTTATGATTGCCAAATAATCAATTATTGTTATTATCAATATTGTTCATATAAATTCTTAGTATTATCTTTAAATTGTTTGTATATGTTCGTAATAAATTAATAAATATTAAATTGTTTTATTAAATGAGGCGTATATATTTCATTGAGAGTATTCTTTATTAGTTGTGATCATTCATCATCAATGGTTAATATTAATTATTTAAGATCTGATTAGATATACTAAGATTAAACAAGAGTTATGAACTTTTTTAAAAATTAAGATTTATGATTAGGCTTAGTCCTAAAGCTGTGACTGGAACCATTATTGTTATCATTATCGTCATCATCATCGTCACATTTGAATTAATGAGCTAGATAAATGTTTAAAGGCTATAGATAAATAAGTGATTTCATGGTATTTAGTTGAAATTTGTGAATTGTAATAACCACCACTCCATCATCTATATCATGCAAGGATGAGTGAATTGCCATCCTAAATTAATAGTATAATCTGAGCTAGTAAAACTTATAAAGATATTGAAATGCATTTATTGTTAAGATCTAGGAAATGATTTCTGTCTGATGAATTCTTTTATACTCCACTTTAGTTTAAGGATGTTTTATGTTTACCTAAATGTTAGTGCATACAGTGATATGGGTCTAAAAGAAAAATCATCTATTTTGTTAGAAATAAAGTACAAAAAAGGGATTCAAACCCAGTACATGTGAAAAGGTTATAAGATATAACTGTGTTTAGGTTCAGATAATTTAGTGGCACCCTGCTAGACCACAGTCACTTGTTATTTACTTAAATATGCAATTGACATCAAATCAAGAGATGAAAGTGGATAAAATCTACTGTCTGTATACCTGAGAAGATATTTTATTGAGTTACCAGGGTACTCACCCACTTGATGTTATTTCCTGAGTTATAATAGTTTGTTCTTAATAATTTGTTTATAGTTTCTACTTGTTTATTGATGATACAATGCCTACCTAACTAGGGTTTGAAATAGGCCAGACACCTTAAATGACTAGTCTCCAAGCATTATTGTTTCTAATTATTGATCTTATGATATCTTTAGAAATCTTGGGTAGAAATTGATGAATTTAAGCCACCAATATTTTTATTTATAATTAATATTTACTTGAGTATTGAAAGTAATAAATTGATAATTAATATTTTGATCATTAATAAATTCCAATGACTAATATAGTTACAACTTATGAGTTTCCTTAATATGATTGATAACCCATCGTCTGATCATTTGTGAAATAGCTTATACTCAGCAAGTTGCATATTGTAATTCTTTTCTCTTTGATATAAAATTTAAGTTACCATTTTTCGTTTATTAAGTTATAATATTATGATCTTATATATTTTAGACAACTCAGGTATCTTAATATCTTTTGATCTAGGTTAATTTAAGTTACAATGAATTAATTTAAGTTACAATGGTAATTTCTTTTGATCACCATTATTTAAGTTACACTATATATATATACACTTGGGTCTCTTTTTACGCGGATTTATTTAACGCAATTTTAAAGTTACACGATTCACGTTTCTCTGGAAATCGAACTCCGATAATGCGCTATTACTTTAAATAATAAATTTCGCATATATTGAAAGTAATAGTACATTATTGGAATTCGACTTTCATCTTAGTAATTTCAATATTTTCAGTGCTTTATAATAGTAAGATTTTATTCAATAATGAAATTAAAATCATAATTTCCACATTTTATGTATACACACATTAAATTTTACAAGATTATAATGTACAATTGTTCAAACATTGTGTGTGTTAATTTTGCATTTCAAATCACATTCTGTTTTTGCTTTTTAAAAAAGAACGTAATCAATTATTAATCATTTAGTGTCTGCAAGTTGCAGTGGGCACAATTAAAATTGAAAATTAAAAAATTAAAGACAAAAATAAGAATTTAATTTTTAATTGTTAGATTAATTACTAATTATGTTGTCACCAGAAAACCATTAACACAACGTGAAAGTGACGTTGGCACTAGTTGTATTTCCTCTTGGGCAGAATCTGATTTTTTTTACCAGTTTGCAAACGAACCTGTTTATCGGCAAATAGTGATAATAATTAAAATGTGTATAAAAAAATGTAAATTATGCATAAAAATATATTGTTTTGAATAAAATTAAATATTATAGTTAAAAAAAGTTTGTCTTGTATCAATTTTTTCAAATTTGAAATTTTTTATTAAGTCATATTTTATTTCCTTATTTTTTTTTTGCGCGAATTTTAAAGTAATCTTACATTGGTGCTTTGCCTTTACGCGATTTTTGAAAAATCACAGTCTGTATCCCCCCTTTTTCAAGGTAAGTTACATCTATTTTTGCGCGATTTCGTTTGCGCGTGTTTTCTGAGGAACCTATCTATCGCGTAAAACGAGACCCAGGTGTATATATATATATGATTTTTATAGACCTGGAGAATACTTATGATAGTGTTTCTTAGAAATTGCTGTGGAGAATAATGAAAATTGCAGGGACTGATGAGTCACTGAATAATGTAATTAGGAATACAAGTGAAGATAGATTAGAAAGAATTATATGTCACTATTACTGCTCAAAATCTTTATTGATATTGCTTTGAAAGAAATGTGAAAAAATTGAAAAACATTATATATTCAATTTATTACTTAAAGTTGACCAGATGATTATAGAACAGAATAAGAGGATATTGAATACATTAGGAAAAAAATTATAGGGAACTACACCAAGCGGGGATTAAATATTAATTTTTGAACAACAGAATATTTAGTGGTGAAAATATGTTGATCATTGATGAAAAATCACAAAAGTGGACAGTTGTCAATATTTAGATTCATTTGGTGAAAAAAATGCATCATCAAAGAGATATCTGTAGAAAAATTAGTAAAATGAAACAGAAAATAGGAATGTTAAATTCAATTTTATGGAATAGCAATGTAAAAAACCTCTAAATATCACATGATCACTATTTCTTATGCTTGCTAATAACATTAAAACAGGCAAAACTCTCCATACAGCAGTGCCACTCAGTGCAAGCCAGAGTAATCAATGGATGCGAGAAGGCTTGTGCATAAAATCCCTATCTTATGCCTACTCATTCAATATCCCCAGACTAGTTTCTGGTTTGTGGCCTTCATCAGTGAGGAGCCTCTGATCTGAGGGCACTGCATCGAGATCTTAGGATCTAATGCAACCTTCCAGCAGCCACCTTTTATCTCTAATTAACTACAAAAATATGACAATAAAATTGAAAACAATAATATTTTCAATCCAAGCTCATTAACTTATATAATCATATAGGTCTGAACCAGTTCAGTACCCATACATTTTGGTTCTTTAATGTCTGGGTACTGAACTGAGTTTAGACTTATATGATTATATAAGCTAATGAGCTTGGATTGAAAATATTATTGTGTTTTCAATTTTATTCTCATAGTTTTGTAGTTAAGTAGAGATAAAAGGTGGCTGCTGGAGGATTGCATTAGATCCTATGATCTAGGTGCAGTGCTCTCAGATCCAAGGCTTCTCACTGATGAAAGTCACAAGCTAGAAACTTGTCTGGGGATATTGGATGAGTAGGCACTTTTGTCTGTTTTAATAAGTTATGAGTAAGTATAAGAAATGGTGATCATGTGATGTTTAGTGGTTTAATACCAATCCTGTCTAATAGGATAGTGGTGCCTATGGTTATTAAGGAACCAAAGACACCAAATGTGTGGGTACTGAAATGAGTTCAGACCTATATGACTATATAAACTAATGAGCTTGGATTGAAAATATCAATTTTATTCTCATAGATTTATAGTTGAGATAAAAGGTGGCTGCAGGAGGGTTGCATTAGATCCTAAGATCTACATGCAGTGCTCTCAGATCCAAGGCTCCTCACTGACAAAGGCCACAAGCCAGACACTAGTCCGGGGATATTGTATGAATAGGCACTAGATAGGGATTTTATGCACAAGCCTTCTGGCATCCATTTATTATTCTGGCTTGCACTGAGTAGCACTATTGTATGGAGAGTTTTGCCTGCTTTAATAGTAATGTACTAGTGAAAACAAAGACTTACATTTGATACCCTGGTACAGAATGTGCTAAGGGTGAAAAGGCATGGACAATAATAAGAAAACACAAATTGTTAGCAAAAGAAATGGATTACTGGAAATCTGTAAGATTCAGTTTGGAGGAAACAGGCAACTCAAAAGATCAAATAAGTG
The DNA here is from genome assembly GCA_028023455.1 of Epiperipatus broadwayi. Classification (NCBI taxonomy): domain Eukaryota; kingdom Metazoa; phylum Onychophora; class Udeonychophora; order Euonychophora; family Peripatidae; genus Epiperipatus; species Epiperipatus broadwayi. The sequence goes on from JAQFVV010000015.1 coordinate 9,511,823, forward strand.
GTTAGAGAGAAAAAAATGTAATATCATTGAAGAAAGGAGTTTAAGAGAGTATGGCTATGTTTGAAAAATGAATAATATTATTATGAATGAAAAGTATGAAGAGGGCAGGGAAAAGAAAGAAAGACTAAGGTAAGGATGGAAAGAAGGCCTAATAAATAGCATGGAAAGTGATGGTCTAGTAGAGAAAAATGCTATAAATAGGGAAATATGGAAGAGAAAAATTATATATATATAGTTTTTAAATCAAACTTTTGCATGTGAAGATACACACCAATTTTGACAACTCAATTTTGAAGACAATAATGCTGCTATACTTAATATATTTCTTGGTTGCTGCTATGGCTGAGGGTTTCTCACTTTAAAAAACCAGTCAGAAAGCATAAAATATTGAGCACACAATTTACTTATATATATATATAATTTTAATGCTATTTAAATATAACAAATCCAATATATTTACATATACTACAAAACTATAATCCATTGTTACACCATGTTAGCAAAGTTCACTAGTCATTTGAAAGTTAATCCTTATATAGATTATCACTTTACCAATTTTAAGTTGGCTTCTTCTTGGAGTCTTACATTTATCCAAGGCATTTACTAACTCCTGAGGAAACCAGGACACAAGAAAAAGAAACCAGTTCTCCTCACTATTTATATTTTAACACTTATTGGTCACTTCTGTCCAGGCCAGTTAAACGATAGAAGCGCTCTCTTTACATTTATTTAGCAGGGTCTCACTATAAGTAGGTATGTAGCTTTACATGTAACATTATACTCTATAGGTGGATACATAGCACTCCTCCCCCTACTCATAGTCTTTTAATTTAACAGGTGGGTGATGTGCTCTGGAAACTCTTGCATGGTACATTTTCCAGTTCTTTATCCTCTGAAGTGTTTTCACTCAATAACTTTTCAAGATTAGTTTCATCTTCACATTCTTCTATTTTTGTATCAGATGGGACTTCAAACTTGTCCTCTGCTGTAGGGTTATCCTGATGGTGGTGAAGGTGATTTATGTGTTTTCTAAACGATTTTCTGTTTTGTAACTCCACCAGGTGAATTTGCTTTGACACTAGTTGTTACAATTCCTGGGATCCATTTGCATTTCAACACATTGTATATCCAAATGTTTTCCCGGGTAGCAATTTATCCGATGAGAAATTTCTGTTTTTAATTTTTTCTGGCAAAAGTTGTGATAGGTGTGTCTGGTAATTCTGACCCATTAACAACTCTACTGGGGGTTTTCCCGTTGAAGTACTCAGCATGAAATGTTGCGAGTACACAGCTTGCACTAAAGTATCCGACATGTTTACTAATTTTTTTAATTTCTTTAGGGTATTCTTTAGCTGTTGCACTCCTTGCTCAGCTATACCATTGCTCTCAGGGTGATATAGTGGTGTGAGAGTATGCTTTATTCCTCTTTCACTCAGAAAGTTCTTTAATTTTGTTGATGTAAATCCTGAACCATTATCCATCACAATACTTTCCGAGTAACCATGGGTAGCAAACACTTCACTTAGAACACAGATGGTACTCTCAGCACTGATATCTTTAACCAGTCTGTGCTCAGTCCAACGTGAATACCATCTACTAATAACAATATGATATATCCATTCAATGGTCCAACATGGTGTGACCATGAGGCAGAAGTGCTTCCCACATTTCAAACTGTTTTGGAGACATCGAGAATATGAATATGATAAAAGAATGTATAAACTGCCATCAGATAACTAAACTATCTTTTGTCAAGTTTGGCGGCCATACATATGATCTAGCCATAGTTTCATATGCACTACTTCTGGGTGTCCTTCATGCAATAACTTTAAGATTTTGGCTTTGCCCTCAGTAGTCACTAGAACACGGTTGTTGTTTAATAGGCATCCATTACACACACTTCTCTGGCAATCCAAATCCCATGACTTAATTTGGTGGGGCATCTCGATGGCCAACCCATTTTTATCCAATTTATCAGCCTCTGGTATCCTTTCTCATTCTTAGTCCAGTCCATTATGACTCTGCTATTTATCACTTCTGATTTTTATTTTCTTTAACATCTGGCAATCTTGACGTGTCAGCATGGCTGATCCTTTTTCTAGGTTTGTAGATTCATGTACAATCATAATGTGATAAGGTATCTATCCACCATAACATACGTGGGCTTGATGATTCATAAAAAAAATTTACAGAGCTGAAAATCCCCGTTAGGGGGCGATCATCAGCATAGATAATAAATTTTTGTCGGTATACATATTGGTAGAACTTCTTTACCATGAAAATCACTGCCAAAGCTTCTTTATCCACCTGACTATAATTTTTTTCAGCTGGTGTCAGCACTCTCTAAACAAAAGCAATAGGGCAATCACCTTTATAACCTGGATGAGAGAAAACAGCTCCCTCATCGTATTCCAATGCGTCTGCAGTAATACATAATTCCCAGTCATTTCAATAATGCACTAATAGGCTTTCTGCTGTCAGTAAGTCCTTGGCTGTTTCAAAAGCTTTATTTTCTTATGTGTTCTATATGTAACATTGTTTTTTTCTTTAATAATGTATAAAGTGGTGACAACACATGTGATTTTCCAATCAAGAAGCTCTCGTAGAAGTTTAACAGTCCCAAGAATGCTTGAAGTTCTTTCACATTTCTGGGTTTGCTGGCATTTTTATGGTTTCTATCTTTTCTGGGTCTGGATGGCATCCACTTGCAGTTACTATGTGTCTGAGGAATTTAATTTCCTTCGCAGATCACATGCATTTTTTCACATTTAATTTTGCTTTAGCTTGGGCTAGCTTTGCACAAACCCTATCCACACACCTTTCAATCTTACTTTCGGAAATGATGAGGATATCCAGATACGGGATTACTCTGTCCTTTGATCTAAACAACATATCCATTTTTGCCTGGAACACATTTGGTGCAATCGTTATTCCATATGGTAATTTATTGTACTTGTATAAGCCCTTGTATGTCATCAACATGAGTAGCTTGGCTGTTTCCATAGTTACTGGAATCTTCTCTCATATTTGGAACAGGGTAAGCTCCCTTATTTATATTTTTATTTACCATAAGGTGATAAATCCCTGCATAGCCATATACTATTGTCTGGTTTTATAATCATCACATTAGGGGTTGCTATGATGAGTCTTCCATAGGTGTAAGAACTCCCTTGGTTACAAGATCATTTAATTCCTCTACCTTTTCTCTTATTGCAAACAGCACTTTTTGAGGTTTACATATAATTCCCCTTGCATCTTTCATTAGTTCAATATCCACTGGTCTAGTCCTGAATTCCACCAGTCTGGGCATAAACAATTCCGGGTATTGTTTTTTCATGGTAGTTTCTATACAGACCTTTTTTAATATTTCTACATGTATTCCTAAAGCCGCAAACTAATTTTTGCCCAATAACCAGCTAATATCATTACTTACTATATATAATTCTAGAAACTTATGTCTTGTGTTTTGCATCACTGGTATGGTAGCTTTCCCTCGAATATTCACCCTATTTTCATTTATATCCATGACTAACATATCTGCTTCCCGTAGCTTTAGCTTATAATCCCAGTCTTTTGTAATCTCCATCCTGTCTTTATTTGATATAAGTGACAAGCTTCACTGCTGTCCACTTCCATTGACATCCATTTATTGCAAACTTGGAGTTTTACACTAATGTTGTCCAATTTTGTGTTGTTACTCATTGTAACATTTATGGATACTTTACATTCCATCTCACTCTTGAAATGTAATCTAATTTCTTTCTCAGAGATTTGCTATCTTTGGAATGACAGATAGAAGCTATGTGCCCTCTCATGTTACAAATCCTACACACTTTGTCTTTATATCTGCAAATTTTTTTAAATGTCCTAAATTTTCCACAGCAATTACATTTTGTTCCTTACTGTGGCCACTGGAGATCACGATATTATTATTTTTTCTTTCTTTACTGAATGCTATTTTCTCTGGGATCTTCGCGTAGTATACTCTGATGCCATATTTAACATGGCCTCCTGTGCAACACATTTATCTATGGTGGTTTTGTAATTTGAATCCGGATCACTTAAAAGCACTTTCCTAAATTTGTTATCCATCTTGCTGTATAAGAATTGTTCTATTAAAGAGTCATTTATTTCCAGTCTGACTCACAAACCTTAGCTAATTTTCTCAATGCAAGGTCAGAATCTACGTATTTTTGTTGCGGCAATTGCATTATATTTCTTAGTCTAAGATGTGCTATCCATTTTGAAGTCTTTGGGATGAAATATGCATTTATCCTCTCCATGAACTCGTGATAGGACAGGTCTTCTGGACATTTTGGATTGCTAAGTCTATTTGCCAGTTGTGTCTTGTCTTGTCCCATGAAATATAAAAGTGTAGCATTTTATAGCGGTCATCTTTGATTTTTTTATGAAGAAATGATATTCCACTTGTGATAAATAAGTTTTCCAGGAGTCGCTGTTATTCACATCAAACTCGTATATTGGAGCACCTGCCACCATGGGTTTTTTTTTTCAAATTTTTCTGTTGTGTTGCTTTGCTTACAGTTCAATCCTGTCGATGACTGTGCCACTCTGTTATGTCTAAGGGTTTCTCACTTTAGAAAACCAGTCAGAAAGCATAAAATCTTGAGCACATGATTTACTTTTATATATATAAATTTTAATGCTATTTAAATATAACAAATCCAAAATATTTACATATACTACGAAACAATTATAATCCATTGTTACACCATGTTAGCAAAGTTCACTAATCATTTGAAAGTTAATCCTTATATAGATTATCACTTTACCAATTTTAATTTGCCTTCTTCTTGGAGTCTTACATTTTATCCAAGGCATTTACTAACTCCCGATGAAACCAGGACACAACAGAGAGAAACCAGTTCTTTTCACTATTTATATTTGAACACTTATCGGTCACTTCTGTCTGGGCCAGTTAAACAATAGAAGCACTCTCTTCACATTTATTTAGTAGGGTCTCATTATAAGCAGGTATATAGCTTTATGTATAACATTATACTCCATAGGTGGGTACATAGCAGTTGCTTAATGATTAACATATATAATATTATTTAATATGTTAGAGTATACAATATTTTTTTTAACTTTAAATTTATCTTGTTATTGTAGTAGTCATATTTCCTCTGGTATTTTCTAAATTTATGACTACTATATGAATACCCTCATTTTTATTGGTCAATTTTTAAAGTAAAAAAAAAAAAGATCTTAATGTTCAGAATTCCTATATGTTTTGTGAACTGGAAATATTAATTTAATGTATTATAAGAGCTTAATTTTATTTATTTTTAAATACATTTTGCTGCCACTATTTTATATTTTTTTTATAAAGCAAAACTGCAAATTCTTACTTTATTAATATCATATGTAATATACAATTATAAACTAAACACCTACCTATGAATTTAAATGTAGGAAGAGAAGACTACAACAGTTATTGAATTAAGATATTTTATGTGCTTACTTATAATAGTTACTAAATTAAGATATTTTATGCACTTAGTAACTGCTGTGACCTGAGGGTTTCTAAAGACCATCAAGGAGTTACATAAATAAACTATATACTTCAAAGTGTATATAATAAGATTTATTTAATAATAATAATGTGGTAAAACAATATAAAAATGTAATAGCCCATTAGTATTCATACACTATTTTCCTCAGATGAAAATAATCTTTCATACCAGAAGTAATCCAGTTATTATATTTGTGCTTTCAAATCAAATGTCTTTTGAAACACAAATAAGCACACATCTTTATAAAATAAACTATTAAAGTTCACATAACAGTATTTACATCAGCACTCACAATTTATACGTTATATATTAACCATCTCCATATTTGTCTCTTGTGGTTTAGTCAAGCTTAATTCCCTTCGCTGGTAATAACCTTTTCAATGCACAAAAATATAACTGCTTCTTGCTTGCCACTATTCCATTTTAGACTTAATCACTGTTAGTCGGTCTATTAGTCTGTCACTGAGCCACTCTTTACTGCGGATCTGTTATCACTTTAAGTCAATACTAATTTTAATCCAGTCTACCAATTTTAGCAGCTTCCTTTCTTAATTACAATGGGGGTAGTATCTTATATATGATCTAATTTGCATGCAACTGGCTTTATTCTATTTTAACAACAACATGAGTATGAGAGCAAGTAGTCTCTTGAAAGCGCTAAGCCCTATAATTTAAGTTTTATATTTTAATAAATTAAAATTTCACTTGTAAATATATACATTCTAGCTTCATTATCTGTGCAAACAGGGCATATATATATTAGTTTAATTTAATCTATAATTTGGGATGATCTAAAGAAAGGAGTGTTATTAAAGTGAAGAAATAAATAATCTTTTATTTACATATATGGTTTTATGCACAGACATTTCAGTAACATATCATTTAGTATTTATAATTTATTCACATTTTTATTAGAATTTTTTGTTGTTATTCTGTTTTTATAAATATGAAATTACAATCTTGTAAGGAGTTGAAAATAGAAGAAAAAGTTGAAATACAATAAAAGAATGTAATTTACTTAAATTTCCAGTACATATTAGGAAAAAAGTCTTTTATGAATTTATTTGTCATATTTAATTTAAAATAATAAGAAAATTCCATTTTTTTTTCTTCTCATTAATACAGTGATTAAGATTTATAAGAAATTTTCAATGTGTTCTTTTTTTTAATCCTATCTATATCCTGTTTGTTTAGAAGGTTCTTTATCAGAGTATAATTTTATTTTTTTATATTTCTTTAATATCAGAATATATTAAGATGAATAAAAAGAAATTTATTTGATGATAAAAAGATAAATTAATGGAAATCTATTAGTTGTTTATCTTAGTTTATTGTTTCTAAAAGTCAGTTAATTTTTAAATATTGTACTTAATATTATTTTTATGTACTGCATATTTTTTTATTATTTTTAAACAAATGTTAAGTATGAATGTGATAAAAAGTATTTATTGCATTTACTATTTTATTTATTTTAAAAAAAAATATTTACAATTTAAAAAAATCACAAGATTACATATAAGGAATGTTACAAACGTGAATATGTTTAATCAATAAGGGAACAACAAGATAGTTAATTGTTGTGTATCACGAATACAAATAACACAAACAACACTTTACTAGTTAATCATTTATTACTATTACTATACATAATGCTTATAAGATACTAGGGAAGCATAATCACCGTCCTAACATGGTGTCCCTCTCAAGTCTCGCAGTCCCGATAATATTCATTCTGCAGTAACTGTGATGTCACCACAAATACACTACACTCCTTCCCTTTCCCCCTTTTTTGAGAAGTGTCATAGTCCAACAGACGTGCAGGAGGGTGGCGTACTCGCCGAGGGCGACCACTAAGTGTTTGTGGTTTACTCTCTTGGTGTATACTGGTGGTAGGTGCGGCCACCTGAATGGGTTCTCCAAGTGCTGTCTCATTCTGACTATCCTGGTTTGCCGCAGTTTCCTCTGTGTGGGCATCTACCGCTCTAGGTCGCAAGTGGTCTACATGTCTTTTTTGAATTCCGGAGTCCGTTAGAATCTCGTATGACAATGGTCCTGTCTGATGTTGGATAACTGCAGGTATCCATGGTGAGTTCTTTCCAGCCCTACGTGTCAAAATTGTATCCTGTGGTTGGAATGTTCTTACCCTTTGTATCGGTATCTGAGTTATTTGCGGTGCCCTGTCAGGGTGCAGAAAATCCAGGCATGTTCTTATGCGCCGCTTGAACAGTAGCTCGGCCGGGCTAAGTCCCGTTGCTGTTGATGGCGTAGTGTGTGTGGGCATCTACCGCTCTAGGTCGCAAGTGGTCTACATGTCTTTTTTGAATTCCGGAGTCCGTTAGAATCTCGTATGACAATGGTCCTGTCTGATGTTGGATAACTGCAGGTATCCATGGTGAGTTCTTTCCAGCCCTACGTGTCAAAATTGTATCCTGTGGTTGGAATGTTCTTACCCTTTGTATCGGTATCTGAGTTATTTGCGGTGCCCTGTCAGGGTGCAGAAAATCCAGGCATGTTCTTATGCGCCGCTTGAACAGTAGCTCGGCCGGGCTAAGTCCCGTTGCTGTTGATGGCGTAGTGTTGCATTAGTAAATAACGTGCAAGCCACTGACTCCAGGTCCCATTGCGTAGACGTTGCAATCCCTCCTTAACAGATTGTACTGCACGTTCTGCCAACCCATTGCTTGATGGATGATACGGAGCAACTCTTGCATGGCGAATGCCATTCCGGTGAAGGAAGGTGGTGAACTCCATCGCAGTGAACTGAGGGCCGTTATCTGAGACAATGCATTCAGGAAGACCGTGTGTTGCGAAAAGTTCTCTAAGTGCTGAGATGGTAGCTCCAGTCGTTGTCGATGGCATTTCACGGACGTCGATCCTCTTCAGACGTGTGCTCTCCACGACAACCAAAATCATTTTCCCCTGGATAGGTCCAGCGTAATCCACATGTATTCGTGACCATGGCAGAGCTGGAATCTCCCAGTGGTGTGTTGGTGCACGTGGTTGCTGGTGTCGTATCTCTTGACAGTTGTTACATTTAGCTATTAGTTGTTCTATGTCCTGGTCCATTCCAGGCCACCAGACGTATGAGCGTGCAAGTGCTTTTGTTCTCACAATTCCCATGTGTCCCAGGTGCAGCTCACGAAGAACTATGGGTCTAAGAGATGTCAGGTATGACCACCCATGCCCCCCACAGCAAACATCCTCGGTGTGTTGACAACTCATTTTTTCGCGACTGATAAGATCGAAGATCTTGTTGAATGCGTGTTGGCCATGCTGTTAGGATGCACTCCTTTACTCTAGATAGCACAGGGTCTGCTTTAGTCTCTTTCTTGATCTGTTCTGCAGAAACTGGTGTGTTTTCCAAGTCCTCAAGGAATAATACTGCTCGCAGCTTCTCCTCACTCTGCTGAACTGCAGGGGATGGCCACCTACTCAGTGCATCTGCGTTCCCTATGCTCCTCCCTGGTGCATACTGCAGTCTGAAGTTGTAAGCCGTCAAGAGGCATGCCCACCTTTGCATTCGGGGTGATAGAATGAATGGGGTCGGCCGGTCCGACGTGAAGATTCCCAGCAGCGGCTTGTGGTCAGTCACTATCTCGAACGGTATTCCATATACGAAATGGTGGAAATGTTTCACCCCGAATATAATAGCAAATGCTTCCCGGTCTATCTGAGCATAATTTCTTTCAGACTTGGTGAGTGTTCGTGATGCAAAAGCAACCGGTGAACATAGGCCGTTTGCATACTTCAGGCTAAGTACTGCTCCCACTCCATATGGTGAAGCGTTGCAGGTTACCACCACTTATTGACAGGGATCGAAAGGCACCAGCACATCGTCGGACGTCAGGGCCTCCTTCAATTGCGTGAACGCTCTCTCATGTTCTTTGGTCCATGACCATACTGTATCCGCCTTAAGCAATTTATGTAGTGGTTCGGCTGTCGTAGCTCGGTGTGGCAAAAAGTTACTGTAGAAGTTGAGCAACCCCAAGAATGCCTGTAGCTTCTTCTTATCTGTTGGTGTCGGTGCTCTCTTAATAGCAGCCACTTTGTCGGCCACTGGGTGCATGCCCTCTGCATCCAGGGTGTATCCCAAAAAGTCTATCGACGACACTCCGAGGACACATTTATCTTTATTTACACTCAGCCCACAGGCAGCCAATTTGCTGCAGACTGTTCTTAATTTGGTGGTTAGGTCCGTATCAGATGTTGCACATATCAGTACATCATCGAAGTATGGGAAAACTCCCTGAATACCTCCTAGTATGTTGTCCACCATTCCCTGAAATATTCCTGGGGCCACGCTAATGCCGTACTGCAATCTCTTCACTCGGAAAGCTCCCTGATGAGTGATAATGGTCTGTGCATCCGCCGATGCCTCATCTACCGGCAGTTGTAGGTATGCTCGAGCTAAGTCTATTTTTTTGCAAACACTGAACTCCTAGGAAACGATGCGAGAAAATGGTGTACTGCTGGTATTGGATATGGGTGATCTCTTAATGCTTGATTTACGGTCACCTTATAATCACCGCAAAGGCGGACCTCTCCTGATGCTTTGATGATGGGCACCACTGGTGTTGCCCATACAGGGTCGCAAACTGGCTCAATGATTCCGTCCTTTAATAAGGTGTCTAGCGCTGCATCAACCTTTGGTTTCATAGCCAATGGCAATGGCCGGGCTCGGAGGCGAATAGGTGGTATTTTTGGGTCTATCGGTAAAGACACTGGCGATCCTCAATATCTTCCAAGAGTAGTGCTGAAAACCTGGGGAAAAGCATCAATGATATCTTGCATTGGTGAATGTTGAACTGAATGCACCCCCGATAAAAATATTCCCAAGGGGGCAAACCATTCATGGCCAAGTAGATTTGTACATGCTCTTTCTGCAATTAACAGGCGTAAACAAGCTGAATACTTTCCGTATTTGACGCTGACAAAGCACTGTCCCATAAAGGTGATCCGGTTTTGCTGAAAATCTCGCAGTGTCATTTGCACAGGTTCCAACACTGGCGGTTTTCCTTTGCACAAGTCTTGAAAACCCCCCCGAGATACAATTGAATATTCCGATCCGGAATCTACTTCCATGCAGCATTTAGTATTGTTAATAAGCACTCTTGCTGTAGTTCTGAGAGTTTTGCTGTCACTATGGAGCTTGTATATTAAGTCCAATGCTCCATCAGTATCCAATTCCCCTTTCACTGCCATGCACTGGGTGGATGATGTCTGAGTGTCCTATTGTCGGGCCTTACATACCCTTTGGATGTGACCTGTCTTTCGGCAAAAATGGCATTTTGCTCGGCGAAAAGGGCATTCTGTACGAACATGTGTACCACCACAGCCGCAACATGGCACAGTCGGCATTATATGTTTTTGTAACTCCGTTTTGTATTTGGTAGGAAACTGCCAGCGGTGTTGTATTAGATTCACTGATGATGACAATCCAGAAGCATGCATCTCCCGCACCTGGGTCCCCGCTGCCTCGGCTGCTAAACTCCTCTGCACTGCGGCATCTAGGGTTAATGTTTCTTCGGTGAGCAGTCGGCGCTGTATACTTTCATCTCTCAGTCCACAAACAAACTGATCACGGAGGCGCTCGACGAGTGTCGTGCCAAAATCACATCCTTCCGCGAGACGTCTCAGTCCCGCGAGAAAAACACTAATAGTCTCTCCCCTCTTTTTGTTCACGATGGCAAAACTGGTAGCGCTGATAGATTATAGAGGGCCTTGGATTGAAGTATTGTTTTAACACAGCGGTGAGCTCGTCATATGACCTTTCTAACGGCTGAGCTGGGGCTATCAAAGACCGCAATATCGATAGCGTTTGTAGTCCGCAGGCTGCCAACAAAGTAGCTCATTTCTTGTCTTCACTTGTAATATCATTCGCCAGACAGTAAAATTCGACTTGCGATGCATACGTATCCCATAGTTGTGGGAACTCGACGTCGAATGCAGATAACTTCCCGACAGTTGCCATCCTTGAGCATTAACGCCTTGTTGAACGTCTTCGCGAAGAAAAAGTATTTCTGTAGTTTCTTGCCGTAATCCCAAGGTAAAGAAAATAATGCAGCTAGCGGAATCCCATCCTCATCGCCAAAAAGTGTTGTGTATCACGAATACAAATAACACAAACAACACTTTACTAATTAATCATTTATTGCTATTACTATACATAATGCTTATAAGATACTAGGGAAGCATAATCACCGTCCTAACATGGCATCCCTCTCAAGTCTCGCAGTCCCGATAATATTCATTCTGCAGTAACTGTGACGTCACCATGAATACACTACATTAATAATACAGGAATTTAATAGATTATTCATAATCATACACAAAAGAAAAGTATTAATGATAACAATTAACTCCTGTTTTCACTCGTATTCATCATTTGATATATATATATATATATGAGGATATGTAATATAATAATTTAGTATTTGTTTTTCTAATCTCTGTACAATAACCAGTAATGATTTCCTGGCCATGATTATTCTTGTAAGTTATTAAGCCTTGCCAGTGTCCTTCATTAATAGATGTAGTATACACTACAATAATAGCGTTATTATTCTTTCTTTTCTTGGATGATCAAATATACTCTTGATTGGTCTATTCAGAAAAACTTGCCAATAGCCAGACATATTTCATTTTATATGACCAGTTAGATTTTTTTTTTTGCCAACTTATAATCATAAATAATGAATCAAAGTCAGCAATAGGTTATAAATGATTACGTAAAGAAAGTAAGTAATATACAAACCAAATAATCTTATTTAACTTTTTCATTATTAAATGAAAATTTCTGGGAACTTGAAGGAGCAAACATTTTTTGTCTTAAAAAGAAAACATTTCATCTATGACAGTCTTTTTGCAGGAAGTTCTTTTGCTATAGAAAATTCACAAACAGTGCACTCTTTATTGACCGCATTCTCTTTGAGTATGGTCATCACTTTATTTTCTGAAACCACATAATTAATAAGTGCCTATGTATCTGTTATTTAAACTGTAATGAAATTAGAAAACTTGTTATTCATGCGACAGCTATTTCATTTATCTATTTACTGGCTTTCTCTAAAAAGAAAAAAAAACATCTTCATCTCTGACATGATCTAAACATACCAAACAGTCTTATCTGGAATTGCTATTGCAATATAAAGCAGTGTATTGCACACCTTTCTTATATTCAGCATTCGATGATAATTGTGTAGATGAACTGCAGAGTGAAAAAGATTTTTTCTGTTATATAAATTACATAAATTATCTACAAAATATAATGAAATGAAACATGTAACAAGTAGGATGCTAATTGAAAAAAAATGAACATAATAGGTTGATTTAATTAAATAATTATAGGGAATTATTTTTGAGAGAGGTATTTTGAGAAACAAATGTAATAAAAAGTTGGGATTGTTTGTTAGAGGAAGTTTGAGGTAAAAGGTATTTGTATTATGTTGTATGTAGTATGGAATATTTATTTTATTTTTTATGTATTTTTTAGTTATCCTTGACAAAGGCTATAAAATAGTATAGTCAAAATGTTAGTATATATTATTGGACATTATACTTGTTCAAATTATAATAAATCAAGATTTATAAAGAAGCTTGTGCGTGGATTGTGTATATATTTTGAAATTAATGAACTATTTTTATAATAGAAGACAGTGTTGTTATTTTTGAATTTATTTTGATAACCAAAACAATGTAAGCATGAGTAATCAAATAAATACCACATATTAGTTTTGATATGTAATAAATTTAAATTTCACATTTTGTACATATGTAACATAGACAAAAAAGATTAGTAAATTATGGCGATAATTAATTATAACTGCAGAAATGTACACACTTTTTCCTTTATCAAAAGTATTGCTGCTTCTATTAGTAGATTCTTTTAATATTAAATTGAGAATTCTTTCAACATTTTCAAAACTTTATTTCATGTATAATATTTTCTTGCCGAAAAATAAAAACTATATGCAGTATTATATTCAATTATATAATTGCTGATCTACTGTCAGAATTATATAGCTATAAAAGTAAGTTGATTTGGGTTCAAAACTTTAGAATACTTTTAAACAGTGCTACAGTGCAAAAATATTGCTTCTCATTGAAAAAAATCCAGCAGCCATAACTTAGTCTGATGATTGAGCGAACATCTGGTACCTATTGATGATTTGTGCTTAAGAAGAAATAGTAAAATGCATATTAAATGTAAGTTATAAATATAATTATATACACATCTTTTCACTTCTTTTTCTTTTTAAATTATAGCTCCATGATAATAAATATATAAATTCAACATTCCTTTTCTTTTTAAAACTTGTTTTTATTCCAACTATAATTTTCTTTCTCCTTCCAATACAACGTTTCAACTACATTCTGTAGTCATTATCAAGTTTCCTTAAAAAATAATAATAATAATAAAATAAATAAATAAAAATAAAAAACAAAAATAATAACACAAATAAATAAAATATTAATACTTCCAAATACATAATATTCAATTAAAACCATAATATTATTATTATCTACAAATACAATTATTTACCTCCTTCCCTATCTTTAATTATTTCTTTTAAATTACCTTTATAATTAATACTCTTCTTATATAAATTTATTATCTTTCTCTAAATCTTTACCCATTAACATTCTTTTTATAATCCCCCCCTTTTTATTTTTATATATTATTCTTATATTATCTTATTTTTTATCTCTATTTATTAACATTCTATTTAATACTGGTTTATAATGATCTATATATACTTCCTCTTTTTATTCTCTCTTTAAAATTTGTAATGCATTCCAATGGCCTTATATCAAAATTTTTGTGCTTAAATTCCTTTTTATGAATATATATAGCAGATTTTTTATCATATAAATGCTGCCTTAATCTAGTTTTTAATTTATTCTTACTTGTTCCTATATAATTCATATTTATATTACTTTTTTCACAATCCATACATTTAATTATATATACTGAATTTATACATTCTAAAATATCAATTTTTTCAATTTTATCATAATCATTTATTAACTCACCCAAACATTGTTTCCTTTTATAAACAGGGCAAATTAATGTATTATATCTCCTATTAAAATACCTAAAAAATTTCTTAATTTTAAAAAATAAATGTCTTGATACCCTAAATCCTATATAAATTATTTTATTTTCTCCATTTTTATTCAATTTAATCTTTCTTTTTATATTTTCAATATTATAATTAGATATCATGATATCTAATTATAATATTGAAAATATAAAAAGAAAGATTAAATTGAATAAAAATGGAGAAAATAAAATAATTTATATAGGATTTAGGGTATCAAGACATTTATTTTTTAAAATTAAGAAATTTTTTAGGTATTTTAATAGGAGATATAATACATTAATTTGCCCTGTTTATAAAAGGAAACAATGTTTGGGTGAGTTAATAAATGATTATGATAAAATTGAAAAAATTGATATTTTAGAATGTATAAATTCAGTATATATAATTAAATGTATGGATTGTGAAAAAAGTAATATAAATATGAATTATATAGGAACAAGTAAGAATAAATTAAAAACTAGATTAAGGCAGCATTTATATGATAAAAAATCTGCTATATATATTCATAAAAAGGAATTTAAGCACAAAAATTTTGATATAAGGCCATTGGAATGCGTTACAAATTTTAAAGAGAGAATAAAAAAAGAGGAAGTATATATAGATCATTATAAACCAGTATTAAATAGAATGTTAATAAATAGAGATAAAAAATAAGATAATATAAGAATAATATATAAAAATAAAAAGGGGGGGGGATTATAAAAAGAATGTTAATGGGTAAAGATTTAGAGAAAAGATAATAAATTTATATAAGAAGAGTATTAATTTATAAAGGTAATTTAAAAGAAATAATTAAAGATAGGGAAGGAGGTAAATAATTGTATTTGTAGATAATAATAATATTATGGTTTTAATTGAATATTATGTATTTGGAATGTATTAATATTTTATTTATTTGTGTTATTATTTTTGTTTTTTATTTTTATTTATTTATTTTATTATTATTATTATTTTTTAAGGAAACTTGATAATGACTACAGAATGTAGTTGAAACGTTGTATTGGAAGGAGAAAGAAAATTATAGTTGGAATAAAAACAAGTTTTAAAAAGAAAAGGAATGTTGAATTTATATATTTATTAAATGTAAGTTAGAGAAATCATATAATTTTTTGTTTTAATACATTTGCAAAATGTAATTAAGACATTTAAATAGAATAGAAGATTAGATATATCTTACATTTCAGATGATAACATACCTGACATAATTAAAAAAATTCCTGACATTTGGGAAATGATTTCCATCTAAAAGAAGTTCAACAGCTCTCATATATCTAAAGTAATTGTAAACTGTCAAAAAAGAGAGAGATTTGAATGTTAAAATGATATAGTATTATAAACCTTATACATATATATATAAGTATATGTTCGTGTACTTTTTATGAATATAATGGGTTTTTTTATATAATTTTATATAATTTGTATATTTTATGTAATTTGTATATTTTATATAATTTGTATATTTATGTATATGTGTATATATATTTTATAGTTCTGAAGAAGATTGCAGGGGCAATCGAAACTGTTGAGTTTGAAGGGTGTTATGTAAGCATTATACAAAAAATAAAAAATTTATAAAAAAAACCAGATTAATTAATATACACACACATTCCTTATAATATCAACATTTATAAACATATGAACATTAATTATATAAAAAAAACTTTTGAAATATAATAAACTGTAATCTGTTAACAGAAAAAGAGATTTTCAGCATTGCTTTAATTAAACAAACAAAAAAATAAAGAGTAGTACTGCAAATTCAACTCGAATAGAAAACTCCCTCTCCCCAATAGCTGAAACACTCTAAGATAACTATTGTTAAATATATCTTAAACAGATTAAATAGATGTTTGTTGGTCATAAAAAATAAAACAAAATTGATATATTCCAATTAATACATGAGACCATGATTTCTGTTATGAGAAGGGTTACAATTATAAAAAGTAAAATAATTAAGTTATGAATCTAAGAAGACGTTTATTTTTCAGCACAATTTCTATTGATACACTTATCCCATAATTTTACCAGTAGTTCAAAACCCCTAACATAAAAGGCTTTTGTTTGTTGCCTAGTCCACTAAAGCATCTTTTTTTTAACCTCTTCATCATCGTAGGCAATCGTGAATAGTTTGATGTGACAAATATTTCCTCACTTATTTATTTATTTTTTTTTAAAATCAAATAGTTAATTCCTCAGAAGGCCATATGATATTTAAGTACTATAAATGATAGATTGAGTTATGATTTGGGAAACTTTTAGTTTATCATTTTAATTGCATATGCATAAGTAATATGTTTTGCACACAAAACAATTCGCACCGTAGCATACTATTTTAACTATTAAATAGTTATTTAACATGAGCTCAGATGTATGCTAAATCTGAATCAAGTTGGACTGTATTGCCATCTAACTATACATATAGAAAACCTACAACTGTTCTATATTTCTATATAACTTATTTAGTAATAATATTAAATAAAGATTAATATGGTTGGGTTAAATATCTTAAGACAAAATATATGTAGTAAGAAGATTAATAGTTCCAGATATCACATATAAGACAATATTTATAAATTATAAACAATAAAGTTGATAAAAGATTATTGATAAATAATGAAGCATTTAAAAAAAAAGGAATATCCTATATTAAAATGTTTCATGAAAGATAATAGTTTGTAAAATTATTATTATTTTTTAGTAAATATTACAGAAAAATGAGTATATATGATAGGAAACTGGATATAGATTTTTTTTACCAGAAAGTTAATACAGGAGATAGGATGATTGGGTAAATGTTTTTTTATACATTAATAATTACATAAAATATGTATATATATATTGGAAATATTTCTTTTCCTACTCTAGAATCCAAAGTATAAATTCTAAGTAAATCAATGGAATCAGTCTTTTTGACCAGATTAATTGATTATCTGATCAGAACATTGATTTGGTAAAAACTATAATTTATTCTGCTCTTTTTTTCTAAAATCAACTTCAGTTAATCCTTCAATTACTAATCCTCTTACAGACTGACTTAAATATCCTACAATTACTCTAATTAACAATCTATTTTAAAACTAAACACATGAGAATACTACTTTGTTTTAACATAGCAAATTAAATACTATATAAATATTATTGCTTTAAAATAATTCAGTCAGTCAGAAAACTATTACAAATACTTATTGTAAATATATATATATTGCACGAACTTCCTTTACCTGAGGTTTTGCTCCATATATAATCTTGGGAGATGTTTGAATATTCTTCTTTTTTTCTGGATGCATTATTATGATCTTGCAGAGCTATCTTGGTTAACTGCGGGGTTTTCATCTCTTGGAGTTTCTGCATCAGTCTTTGAATGATTTGTCTGTTGACTTCCCAACATCTTCAGTATTCTTATTGTTTTGTCTTGCAGGGCTCTTCTTGTGCAGAATATTAATACTACCTTTATTTTCACATCATCTTTTACTACAATACCAGTGTTACTGTGTTATCTCAAGTGATCTATATGTCTTCTAAAGATGCAATTATTTTTGTTTTTCACTTTAGCTACCTATTTAGATAACATCTCAGCTATGCAACTTTTCCTATCTTTCTTCTAAACTATTTCTAATCCATAATTTATCCTCTATTACATATTTTGCTTTTTTAATAGGATTAATTTCTGGGATTATTTTGATCATTACTTTTTTCAAGAAGTATCTAAATTCTAGAGAATGGTGTTGCATGCTGATGTAGAATGGTAGTACATAATATTTCATATATGTAAAGCATGACATAAATTACTAAGACTCTGCATTAAGAATTTTTTTTCCAGCAAATTCATTGAATTTTGAGTGATATGGAGATATCTTCATATGTTTAATACCACTTTCTTCCATGAATTCTTCAAATATTCTGGACATATTGGTTATCACTAATTTTAGGAAATCTGTAATACAAAAATATTTTTCTCAACTGTGAATCCTGTATTATTCATGACTCTGCACTCTGTCCATTGAACATGCATCAATAATCACCAGAAGATTGACTATTGATAAAAGCTGCATGATTTATGTATATTGTTTGCCATGTTCTGGTTATGCGGTTACTATAGGCAGGATTTTAAATATTTTTTTTTTTAAAAATATCTATCCTTTGGCATAACTCACAATTCTTAATATGCCTTTCTGTACCATCATCAATTTTTGATTTTATCCATGATCCAGAGCTTTAGCATGAACAATTCCATGATGATCTTAGGGTATTAATTTTAAAACTTATTATTTATCTTATGATGGAATTATGACTCTACCTCTCAATAGAATACTTCCTTTTCAGGTTGATAGATGTTCTCTATGGTTCCAAAAATGATATTAGATTTGGTCTCATGGTGACCATTCTTTTTGAATCCATTTCATGGGTTTTTGGCATCATTTACTTCTATATTATTGTAAAATGTCTGCAAATGTAAAAAGTATCTATGTAATTAATTTTAGCACAACCCTTGTGAATTTCAATCAAGTACTCTTGAAAGGTTATATGAATGCTGAATAACAACTCCCTTTTTAATCAAGATACTTCAAAATCATATGCTGATTGTGCATGGACTTAGATGGTCAGGTAATGGTTACTTTTTTGCCAAAATAATTAGAAGAGGTTTGTGGTAAATGATCACTTTAAATGACTTGCCATATAGGTATCAGTGAAACTTCTTCACCTCAAATATAATTACTAGTGTTTCTTTGTTCAACTGGTTGTAATCTTTTTCAGCTCTTTACAAAATAAACTTATGCAAAATAATGGGTCTTATGCTCTCAACTTTTTTGTGACTTAACACTGTTCCTGTTTCATATCCAGAGGCATCTGTAGTTAAAACTATTTCCAGGCTTTACTCTGCTTAAAAGCATTTATTTGCTCTTTTCACTATTTCCATCTCTGATTCTTTCAAAGTTCATACAATGGTTGGGCTATGTGAGCCCTTTTCTTTTAAATAAATTTTGTAGAAGTTAACCAATCCTAGAAAAGCTTGAAATTGCTTAGCATTCATAGGTATTGGTGCCATTTTGATTGGTCTGATTTTTACAGGTATAAGATATATCCTCTTAACTGATACAATAATACCCTAAAAAGTTTGTTTCTTCTGATTCCCAGATGCACTTTTAAGGATTAAGTCTTCCCAAAATTATTAAAATATCTTCACATATTGATTACTTTTGTTTTTGATGCTGACTTGAAGTTTGCAATGATAAATATATTATAATAGGATATAATTATCTCAATCCCTTGTTCACGCCTATCTACCTTTGCCTAAAAAAGGTCTGGGATTATAATAATCCTGAATGGTAAATGATTATATTTTAAAAGACCCTTGTTAATTCTTCATTTATTAGGATTTGGAGAAATGCTGTTTTAAAATACAATTTTGCAAAATGCAAGCAATTTTTCAACATTGCTAACACATCTTTAAATTATATGATACGTAATATTCATTTTCACATAACCTTTCATTCTATGGATATACAATTATTGCCACAAATTTTTATAGAACCATCTACTTTAGTAATAATAATTGAAGTTGTCCATCCAGATTTTTCTATTGGTATCACTAAATGTTGAATTTCTTCTTCAACCTTTGCTCTTTGAGCATGAGCACAAGGAACTTTTTGTGCTTTACAAATTAAGAACTTTGGGTTCTCCATGAGCAACATTTTAACTCAATGGGTATTAAGTTTTCTTTATTCAACCTTGAACAAATTAGGGCAATAAGCTTGTATTTTTTTCTCTATATAAATATGCTTTATCACATTTAGTTCAATTCATAAGGGTCTAAACTATTCTCATCCTAAGATCAGTTGAATTTCCTATTTTACAATATGGAAATTGAATTTTGCATTTTTAGAGCATAATTTAACAGTAATTTTAACAACTAAATTACAATTTAAGTCATTTGCTTGGAGATTAATTTTCTCAATTTTAATAAGCTTTCTTAATCTCTTTAGATATTTATGCCCTATTCACTATCTATTTCTAAAAAGGTCTCACTTTTGCATTAGTCTGTATTATTTTGAGTGTTTTCTGTGTAAATCTTTCACATGCAATATTTTGACTTTGCTATTCATTTTATTTTGATGGCTAGAATTATTTGATTTTTTTATCATTGCATTTTGACTCCTGGCAAACTTTTTCCAAATATCCTTTTTTTAACAGATCTCACATTCTCTTGTTTATCCATTTGCAATTGTGTGATAAATGTTTTTCCTTTATATACATTTGCACTTATTGGCATCAACTTTTTTTTGCTAATACTTCAGTTTTATTAATGAAAGCGTGCTGTTTTTCTGTTGAAACCATATTTTGAAATTCCTTGTGCTGGTTTAACACTAACTCGTGCTATACCCTTTCTTAAGGTGTCAGAATATGTAAGCTTTGTATCATCTAAGAATTGTTGCCTCAACTGCTTGTCTTCCAATACCATATAAAATTTGTTCAAGAAAAGTTTCATCCATAAAGTTTCTGTATTTTATCTTCTTAGCTAAATTCATTAGTGCAATATTGTATTCATAAATGTGTTAACCTTTGAATAGTTTTTATTTCTAAAATGTAGTCTATCTATTTGTTTAGATAATGTTGGGTGAAAGAAGTAAGTTTTAATATTATTCCATGATTAGTAAGCTGACAGGACTTTGTGGTTCACATAATCTATTAGTAATTTCACACACACACACATCCAAGGAAAAAAAACATAACATTGCAGCTATACTTGAGTCATCATCTTCAAATAGATATAAAAAATGTTCTACTCTCATTTTATACAATGACCATTCTGTGACATTAATTTATATACATATATTAAAGTTATTGATGAAAGCTTAACTTAAAAACATTATGAAGTATATAAGTGTGATAGAATTTATTTCCTTATTATTTGACTCCAAAATTTGTCTAAAAGACTGTTGACTGCAACAATACTATCTTCCTTATTATATGACTAAAAGATTGTCAACTGCAATGAATGACAGGTAACCTCTGTATATGCCTGAGATTTATTTCAGTTAGCTAAACATATACAGAATAGTGAGAGCATATAAAAGACTTCTTTAGAATAAATTAACACTCTCAATTATAAGACATAATCTTTAATAATGGATAGTGACAAATGACTTTCAACTAAACAAATATTATGAATATGCATAATATATATTACAACCATCAGTTACAATTAAATATAATACAAGTAATAACTGAAGCCTTACACAAAATAAAATAAAGATCTATATGATCTGTAATAGAGTTCTCTTTATCTACTTGGTCACCTACAGAGGATGGATAATTCTGGAATATGAGCTAAATGACTAGAATAAGAAAACCAATTTGTGGAGTTCTTATCAATAATAATTAATATAGATTGCTTTTCTAAAAAAACAACCTCAATTAATCCTTCAATTGCTAATTCTCTCAGATTTATTTAAATATAATCCTACAATTAGTCTAATTAACAATATCTTTTAAGACTTAATATATAATAAGAACTCTACATTGTTTTAACATAGGAAATTAAACACTACATAAAGATATATTTATATAATACAGATATATATATATAAGTATTTAAAATAACCCAATCCATGTCAAAAAAAAAAATTATAAATTCTGATTGCATTTTGCGGCATGATGGTTTGAAATAACAAATTCCTATTAAGACCCAAGCCAACCTGCATATAGCTACATGGGATCATGTCCTATATAGTTATATTTCTCTACTAACATCTGGTGGAGAATGTATGACAGGATAACAGTATACATTAAGAATGCTAGAAATATTTCTAATAGTTAAATGTAAAGAATATTATTTAAAAGTTTGTGAATTTTCTTTGTGTACAAAGGCACAAATTTAGCAATAAAATAAGCAAATTTCCAGAAATTGTTTGATAGAAAACAATATGATAGATAAAAAAACAAAAAACAAATTAGCCACAGTGCGAGATCATTGCCAGCAGTATTAAGTTAGTACTATGATTTAGCTTTTAAAGTTACCTTCATACTTTCAGTTTATGAGATGTTTTCCTACTGTTCAGATTAGACATTGAACATGATGCCTTCATGGATTAAAAATAAGGACCCAATTTTTGAAGATTTCAATATTTTCATGTTCATATTAAGTAACTTTTCCATTTCTAGAAGATATATTCTTAATAATTGAGATAATATTAGTGGCCTAAATAAATTTTCAACCTTTTACTTCTGTAAAAAACAAGGACTAAATATCTTGTAAAATACCAGTCTATGAAATGTCATATTTACTATGATTATTATTTAAAAGCATTGTGATTAATAATCATTAAAAAAAAAACTTTCCTAAATGTAATACTTTTTTTTTCTTCTTAGTATGAATCATAGGCCTTGCATCCATAGAAGTCATATATATCTTCCCTACCATTCTTCACTAGCAATGAAGATTGAATCATATCACAATTTTTTTATTTTTGAAGTCAGAAAATTGTTATAATTAACTCATTCAAATTATTCTTGGACTATTACCTCTCCATCTAATAAATTCATATCCAATTCAAAATATTCAGATGTCCAAGCTAAATAATAATGATAACACCCACACAGTTAAAAATATTTTCTTTACCCACTCAAGTGTAAGTCTCTCAGAAATCAATCAAGTTTTTATACCTAATCAAATATAATTTGGACTAGCTTTTCTCCATTATTAACAAAAACAAACTACAAATGCAGAACATAAATTATTAACTAAGACAATAATGTAAAAAAGTAAATACCATCAACTCCTTGGATACCTTCTAAGAATTCTAATACTTTGATGATTTGAAACCATTCAAAAGCTAAGAGAATTCCATCAGGTTGACTCTCTTCTTCTTTCCAATAATGGTTAAATTTTTCTGTTATATAAAGTTCTTTGAATCCAAACTGCAAAGTTGGTAAAATAACAGTTGCCTCTGAAAGAATTACATACATATACTCTTAGATTTTAAACATGAATATAAGTAGATGTATGTATGTAAAATATTTTAAACATTCTATAGCTATATTCTTTCAGCCACATTTCCCCTTTAAATAAAGAAAAGCTTGAATTTTGCAACTGGTGTGTTTAAAATATTTTATATAAATTTCAGCTAGCATTATGCATTGTTTCTATTATTGACAAAAATATTTTTAAATTCTAAATAAAGAAATTTGTATCTATTGTATCTTCACTATCATTGGACTTATTTGGAGAATAATAATAAAAAAAAAAAAACATATTATAGTCTATTGCACTTCCTTACAGAAATATAATCGTAAATAAAAATCATGAGAGGAAAAATATCAAAATGAATGACTTCATCTAAAAATTTTATAAAATAAAATAATGAAATAATACACATTCTGGGTACAATGTACAATAAATATAATAAATTTATGATTAAATGTTATAAAATTTAAAAAAATAAGAAGAAGAATCTCTATTTAAGCTATTAAGATCACATGATCACCATTTCTCTTTCTTATAACTTATTAAAACAGGAAAAACTCTTCATACATAATTGCTTCTCAGTGCAAGCCAGAGTAATCAATGGATGCCAGAAGGCTTGTGCATAAAATCCCCATCTATATAAGCTAATGAGCTTGGATTGAAAATATTGTGTTTTTAATTTAAGACTCATAGTTTTGTAGTTAAGTAGAGATAAAAGATGGCTGCTGGTGGGTTGCATTAGATCCTAAGATCTCGGTGCAGTGCTCTCAGATCCAAGGCTCCTCACTAATGAAGGCCACAAGCCAGAAACTAATCTGGGGATGTTGGATGAGTAGGCATTAGATTGGGATTTTATGCAGCTTTCTGGCATCCATTGATTACTCTGGCTTGCACTGAGTGGCAATACTGTATGGAGAGTTTTGCCTGTTTTAGTCTCTATTTAAGCTAAAATGGTGAATGTGATTAAATGTTAATGTTAAAGAACTTTTATTTGCCTTTCCACCAATAAAAAAAAATCACCCATTAGAATTGTATTTATAGATTTATTAGAAATCTATTTGGAAAATAAAAATAGTGAGAAATGGATCTGTCAACATTATTCTACATAATGTTAAATATGTGATTGATCATGTGAAATCAAAATGTGTTTATGGCTTTCAATTATATATTGAATTCAGCATTTCTAATAACCATTGCCCAATACAGGTATTACTAATAGGATAAATAAACAAATAATAATTTATAAATAAACAGAATTCAAAATAAAAAAAAAAGTAATAAATGTAAAGACAAAAAAAATAAAGAACCACTTCATAAATTATTGTTTTTATTAAATACTAAATTAAATTATTTCATGATGAGATGCAATGCACTATGGCTTCTCCTTTATCGAAGTCAGGAATCTTTCAGCCATCCAGAGAAATCTGTTAGCCATCTTATCTTTTCATTCCTCACCCTAAGTTTATGTCATATTCTTCTCTATCCTGCTCCATCCCATTTCCACAGCATCATCTTTGTCCACTCTATGGCCTTTATATCTAAATCCCCTTTATCTTTTTCCAAAGCCAGCATAAAAAACAAGAACCCACTTTTTGTATAATCACTTTGTTTATATTTATTCTCCCATGACTTCATTATTTGCCTCCTTTCTGTTAAGCATTTACATTCAATTAGCCGATGTCTAATATTTTCTATGACTTCCTTATATAACTTGCAGACTAAATCACCCACATTTTTCCATTTACATGTATATTCCCTTGTTGCTAATGATCCTGTTCAAGTCTTAAACAGTAAACTGCTTTCCTAGCTATTACCATAAATTAACTCATATCCAATATTCTGTTTACTTCTATATATATTTAGACTCTTTTTACTCTCCATACTAGTTCTCCATCTTCCTATTTTTTATTAAAACATTTATTCTTCTATCTCATAGTATTACTAGATGATGAGGAAACGGGGTATAGCTCTAGAGAATACTTAAAGCCAATCTTAAATAAATATATAATAGGTACAGAAAAGATGTTAAATGTGAAGGATTTTAAATATTTTCTATCATCACCTATATATAAGAAATCTACACATACTGAATATATGCCTAAAGGCATCATATCATCTTCGAGCTCAAATCTTCTCTAAAGCTAAGATTCTTTTTACAAAGGCATTTTTACTTTCAATTACATTTGCATTAAGAAAAGGGATCAAACACATACATGACATCTTATTAATAAATAGTTACAATACCATCACTATAAATACAGTAATGCACAAAGCAAAAGGCTGCAAAAAAGAAAAAGAAGCAAATGTTTCTACTAGAGTGAGTAGTATCCCTTGTATAAAAGGAACCAGACAAGATTGAAAAGCTGCTGAGATGCTACGATATAAAGACAAAATTTTCTACTGAGTAAAAGATTAATAACATTCTGATCAATCCTAAGGATGTAATTCCTCTGGAAGCTCAAGGAGTCTATAAAATACCATGTGATATGTACTCAACTACATACATAGGAAGGAGCAATTGACTTATAAGTGCTAGAAGAGATAAGCACATTAATGCAGTGAAAAAATTCTCAACATCTTTAGCAATCGCTCTCCATGTTTTGGACACTGGCTATCACATAGATTTCCCAAATACTATTATATGTAATAACCAGGGCCAAAGAGTGTTTAGGAAACCTATAGAAATAAATGGCATTAACAAACTGATGAAACAATAAGATTACCAATTATTTGGAAAAATTTCTTCACATAAATGAATATAAAAAGTACTACTAAGTTTAAGTCAAACTATTCAACAACAATGTGGTATAATTATATATGATACAATCACATGAATATTACTGGGTTTTTCCACCCAATTGAGGGCAAACATTATCTTGTCAAAACAAATGTTTAAACTGGCTGTCCTTTTTTGTAATCACTCATATTTAGCTAATGCATGACCTTTAAATGAAAGAATTCATCTAAATAATTTGTAGGGATTGTTTTTCAGATAAGCACAATTCCATGCAGATATTTTTGCAACCACTGAGCAAACTTTTTGTTTGGTCACTGCACTATTGATTGTATACTCACAATTTTATAAAAATAAAATAGCATTAATTGCATGATCAATTTGGTACTATTAATATGTATATATTGTGAGCCATTATAAATCTTGCATTTGGGAATAATCTCAAGCATTTTGTCTTTTGAAAATTTGTAAACCAAAAATATAATAAATAAAATTAGAATAACCCTTTATGGTGCCTGACTTCTGATATATATCTAAATAAATATACATCATTATCAACATTTTGGCTAACATCAGGGTGGTCTCTAAATCTAATCCAGTTTTTCTAATCTGTAACTTCTTTTGTCAACATCATACCAACAAACTTCTTTATTTCATCTATTCATCTCACATGCAATCTTTTTCTAGATCTTTTACAATCTTTGAGATCCAATTTACAACTTAACATTTCTTTAACTGGAGCTCTATTCCTGTTTCTTAATTCTTTTAATGATGACAATAATGCCTATTTGTTCTCTCACATATGTCACGTGATCTCTTCTTATCTCAACCCAAAGCAAAACATTTAAACCTCAACAAACTCATAAATTTATTAAATTTAGGTTGTTTTTTGCAATCACTTTTAGTGTTTATTACTACTATATTTTTATAATTTATATTTTCCCCTTTTCCTAAAACATTTGACTTTTTTATCAAATCCAGGATTGTCAACTTATTAGATCATTCTTAACTAAATAAAATTTAACTTTACCTCTATTTTTTATTAATATATAGGCCCTCATTCAGAATGACCTGAAAAATCTTTTATTGACCTTATGGTCACTCTGAATCATTTCTAAAAACAGATATTCTGTTCTCTGACCTTTCACATAATCAATATTTGGATCATTTTTTAGATAAAATGCCTATAATAATTATATGCCTTAAATCTATGTTGCACTTCTCGTTTCCTGATCTTTAGTTTCTTTAGATTCATGGTACTTTTTCTTTTGTAGACTACATCAGACAAAACACTTTGATACTTAATCTGATCTTTTTTATCACTCATTTCTTTAACAAGTGAGCAGCATAACATCACACCTTCACTTTTGCTCTCACTTATATAATATGAAATTCAACCACATGATCAACTATCCATGCTATATTTATTTATAATAACACTATCTATGCTATATTTATTTCTAATTTATTGGTCTATTTTGTACCAAATTCATTCTCATTACCATGCTTTATAGCACTACTTTCTTCCATCTCAATAAGCATAGTT
This sequence comes from Epiperipatus broadwayi, assembly GCA_028023455.1. Taxonomy (NCBI): domain Eukaryota; kingdom Metazoa; phylum Onychophora; class Udeonychophora; order Euonychophora; family Peripatidae; genus Epiperipatus; species Epiperipatus broadwayi. Next base: position 9,539,709 of record JAQFVV010000015.1, read on the forward strand.
TCATTACTGTTCTTAATTTAATATAGTTTGACAATGATCTGCAAATTTCTCAATCTCATTCACCTTAGGATTTTCTTCTACTATTTGTGACAATAATATTGCATCAACTTTAGCTTTCTCTTTTGCCACAACATCTTCATTATTATATTATCTGATTTCCTCTATAAGCTTTTTATTAGTTCATTTTATTTTTTCATCAGATCCTTTCAGTTCTTCATTTTGTGTTTTAAGATCTTTCAAATCTTTGTGTTGTTTTTCCATTTCATTTTATTTTTCTATATTGCCTTTCATTTCTTTAAGCATGCTATCTATATTTCTTTATTATCTTTAGATATTCTTTCTTTACTTTATTTTTCTCTATTTCTTTATTATCTTTAAATATTCTTTCTATACTTTATTTTCTTTTAACATGTTTATGATCATATTCATTAGGTTACTATTAAAAGTTTTCATTTTGTTTTCCTAAGCTTGCATTTTTGCTTTGACTCTCATAATCATATATTATTATTATTATATATAAAAAAATTGTAATAAAGTTATCCAATAGACTATTTGTACAAGAACAAAAAAAACTTAGATTTATTGCTTCATTTTTTTTCACTTATTTAAATCAGAGTGCCCTCTTTCTACTCTGCAAGCTTTCTCTATTATTGCCCTATACTTGTTTATTTTTATCATCTCATTATTAACTAGTTATTTGTTTGCCTTTATCCTACTAATATTGCTGTCTACTGATACCTATAGATTTATTTATTGATACCCTCAATTTTTCTCACATTTCTCATTAAACCAAATTTGACTTATTTGTTATCTGATCAAATAGCCCAAGCAGTTTACAAAATTTCATGCCCAACCAATTGATGTAGAGCAGCATATTACGGAGAGACCCATGCCAACATCACCACCAGAACATCTCAACATCATTATTTATACAGGAGAGCTCTAAATAATACTGAAAATAAATCCATATTCTTTGAGCACCAAAGAACAACAGGCCATGTGTTCGAACCCACTATGGCAAGGGCACTGTGCACTGAACATAATATGAAATGAAAAATAGAGGAGGCATTCTTTATTGCAAATGACAACTATGCAATAAACCGAAAAGAATCATGCTTTGCAATCTCCAGGAAATGGTCTTTATGAAAGAAAACTTTGAATAAATTTTGCATAAATTACTGCTAAATTTCGCTTAAAACCTCAATGTAAGCTGACACTCTCAAAATAGGCTATGAATATGGAGACTTAAGTTCTCTGAAAGTGCTCAGCCATATAATTATTTTCTAATAATACTAAGCTTCACTTTTTTGCATAAAGTGCAATTTAAAACTTATACGTTTTATTAATTATTTAATTTTTTATCAATTAGTAATTATAAATTATAAGCCCCAAAATAACACAGATATATATATAAAATTCTAAAAAAAAATAATATTTTGAAATTAAACATGATTCAATCCCTGCTTGTGTTCGATTGAGATTTTCCTGGATTGATCCCCAAATGCAATGGAATCATGAGGCCTTAGCCAATTGTTATTATGAATTATTACTTCAGAGGAATGATTATTTGTTTATCAATGACCAATGGGTAATTACGTATATGGCACAATGACTATTTTCACTTTAAATTTTATTCTGTTTGATTACAGATACTGATGATGACCATATTGAAGTTATATCAAGCATAAGTCTTCATGCAAACCTCAGTCATATTTGCTGATTATTATCCACTCCACATATATATTATTATTCTAATCTAGATATTAAAATAAAATATTTGTCTGTCAAATAAAAAATTGATGAGAAACAATGTTTTTAAATAATGACAATCTATTTACTACAACAACAAAAAATACAAATAATTTAGTATCTTTTATATTCATACATTTATACAATTAATAAAATTAAATATTTATGGCAAAAATAAAAATTTATTTAATATTATCTTAAGAAATCAATCAAGCAAATATATACAAATCATTTTCACAAGGATTAATTTGAGAGTGGTACAAAACTGGTAAACAAAAGCTATGACTGATAGGAACACTTTTTTTTTTTACTTGTCTAGCAACAGTCAAAATTCCCATAGCAATTATTATAACAATAGAATAGATTAACCTGCATTTCTTTATTTTTTTTATTATTATCACTTAATATCTTTGCAAACAACTGATTTTATTTTCAAATTAAATTTTAAAAGTAAACAAAGAAACAAAGCTTTAACTTCTTACAAATTAATTTTCTTTTTTTAAATTTTTTTAGAGGTTATACATGTGACCCTTCACAGAGAGATTATGAGTTTGTATCTTCTGCTAATAATAATATTAAATATTTATATTAAAAAGTCTTTTAAATTATTTTTTTCTAGTGGTCTCTTTAGTTAAGTTATGTTTATTTGTATTCTCATTCAAACCCATGACTGAAATAATTTGACAGTTTTGAAAACCGTAGATTAATTGGTGCAGTTATGAATCAGTAGAGTCACAGCGCATTAATTTTTAAATTAGCAGATAGGGAGTATTTGTTAAATTTGAAGTTAATTTTAGAGAATAAGTTAAATTAGTCATTAGTCTTCCAATAGCATGGCAACAATTTATTTTGGAATCAGCGAATTTGATATTAATAACCCCTCTGAGTGACTTATCTATATGCAGAGAATAGATAAATACTTTATTGTAAATAATACAAAAGATGATGTTAAGAAAATTGCCACGTTACTTCTTTCTCAAAACTAATTGAAATAGCAAATCATCTTTGTGAGCCCACAAATCCTGAAAACATACAATATGCAGTTTCTTAAATGCTTGATTAGTTCCGAACTCTCTGAACATATTGTTCATCTTTATCTATGAAAGAGACACCAAGTGAGGAGAAAAAATGTAAGGGTTATAATGCTGCTTTAAGAGATTTGGCAAAAATTTTGCACTTATGGAGATTATTTGGATGAAGTTTTGTAGGAACAGTTTTTATGGGGTATGGAAGATTAAGCCAATAAACATCACATGACCACCACTTCTTATGCTCATGTATAATTGTTTTGTATGGAAGATTAACAACTGTGACAGCAATTACTTGCCATTTCTGACCTCTCTTATGCGGATGCCATCAAAAGAGATGTAACTCATGAGTTGGTTTCAAGTCAGGTGAAAGAATTTTAACAATCTAACTCAAAAGATCCCAAACAAACAATAATTTTAAAAGCAAATGGCACATAGCTCATGACTGTCATTATAAAAATGTGAAGTGCAGAAAGTGTGGCAAAGTAGGTCTGCTGTACTAAAAATAATGTTGCAAATAAAAAAACTTCCAAGAGTAAAGATAGAAAATCAGAGCTAAATTAATAAAATAAATAAGGCTAACATGAATAATTTTCAGAAAATAATGTTGGCTGTGTGAATAAGTAAAACTTTTAGCAATGGAAATAGATGGGCTATAGTAAGCAAAGAAATGAAAGAGTGCCCTAAACCGATTAAAACAAAAATTAAAGTTAACAATGCGAATGAAAATGTCATTGCCATTATTTGTGAAGTTAAAGTAACAGTTGAAGTAACTAAGATGCAAAAAAAAATTGAATTTATTTGTTGTAAAAGAAAATCTAAAGCCTATATTAGGTAGAAAATGGTTTATCCCTCTAAATATAAAGATTTGCATGATTAAGAAAATTAATATAGAAAGGGAAATGCAAACAAAATTCCCTAAATTATTTGGACATGAGCAGGGAATATTCAATACTGCACCTCTTGACATAGGGTTTCAGGAAGGCTTAAGAGTTGTCCATTGTAAGCCATGAAAAATACCATTTATGCAAAAGGCAAAAGTTGAAAAAGCTTTAGATAATTTAGTAAAGAAGGGAGTATTGATGTCTGTTGAAAATTTCAGAAATGGGGCACTTCCCTAGTTATTATAACAAAGCCAATGGACAAATTGGTATTTATGGGAACTATAGAGTAACAATAAACAAAGGCAAAACTCACTATATGTATTGCCACACAGCAAGCTAGAGTAATCAAGAATAAGAAGTGGTGGTCATGTGATGTTTATTGGCTTAATAAACAAAGGCATAGGTAAAAGTCTATATCCTGTCCCAAATGTTAGAGAAATGCTAGTTAATTTAAGCTGGGCAAATTTTTTTTCAAAGTTAGACTTGAATACTGCTTTCCACCAGATACTCATGTCAAATTGAAAGCTTGCTGATGATTACAACTCATAAAGGCTTGTTTAAATATAACCATCTTTCTTTTGTAATTACATCAGCTCTGAACATTTTCCAGGTGAAAATAGATGCACTATTATGAGGAATAAAGAGTTACAGCATATTTTGATGATATCCTATTCATAGCTAATTCAGAGGAATTGTTAAAAAATAAAATTAATAATGTATGTGAGATTCTCTGAAGTTTTGGAAACTGAACTCTGAGAAATGCATTTGGAATACAAAATAAATTAAATTTCCAGATCATATTATTACAGTAGCAGAAATAAAGCCTTACCCTGAGATAATTAAAGCAATTAAGAATGCCACAAGGCCAAACAATATAAAAGAATTGCAGAAATGAACGAATATATAAAGTATGTTAAATGTTTGGCTATAAGGATTTGCCAAATCTTGGTCTTTAAACAAAATTATTCTAGTTATACTTATAAAGAGTTTTAATAATAAACTTCAAGGAAATGAAACAATGAAGTCACATTGGTATATTAGTGCTATATTCCTTAGGGGTATTATTTAGAATACCAGCCAAGTACCATCAATATTTTGGAAATAAAGAAATATTAATGCAAATAAAATTTAAACCAGAGTTTACTCACTCATAATAAAATAATACACATATATATAGACTTATTGTCCATTGATGTGTATATAAATTCTTTACACTCATGTTTAGCAAACATTTTCCATTTATGTGTGTTAACTTGACATAACATCTTTTACACACATGTTGCTAAATTATATCTGTTCAGCTTCTGCTTTAAACTAAATATTTTAACATAATTTTAAAAATTTTATGAAATCCGATGCATGCTTATAATATGTAAAATTTCTAAAGTGTAGATAATGAGAGATAAATTTCTTATATGTTGTGTGATGTAATTACATTAAATAAAATATCTTTATTTACAATCTATTATTTATGTACATATCCACACATTCTGCATTACAACTATTACAGGCAGGCCAATTAGTTATATAGGTTGTTTTCAGTTATGCATACTGTGGCCACTAGGTGACATTGCAAAAACCACCAAGAAGCCTGCAAGTGATAAATTTATATACAAAAATGGCTGAAATTAGTGGAAAATTAAAATTAAAATGCCTAAAGCAAGATATCAAAAGTAAGTAAAAAATCAAGTAAAAAATTTAGCCTAAGGCAAGTAAAAAAATCAAGTGAAATAATACATAAATTTTAAAAAAGTATATACACACACAAAATCTGTAAAAATATATAAAATAACTATTACAATTAAAATGCTGAAGACATCAAAAGTAAGTAAAAAAAAAAATCAAGTAAAAAATTTAGCCTAAGGCCAATCAAGTGAAAAAATGCATAAAATACATTAAAATGCTACGTAAATTTTAAAAAAGTACACACACACAAAATTGGTAAAAATACATTAAAAATGAATCGCTGAAATCGATGGAAAATTAAAATGCTAGACACCGCTGAAATCAATGGAAAATTAAAACACCTGAGGTGAGAAATGGATAATTGAAATGCCTAGGGCAACAAATAGAACAAATCCTCAAATCCCCCACAAAAATTTTGACACCTAAGGCAAACAAATCAAAAAATTAAAAATCAAACAAATTCTTCTAAAAAAAACCAAGAAAATGCTATGAAATTTGAATTACAATAAAAACAGAAAAACCCTTAATGGTACATGTCAAAAAAATTAACAATGGCGGATGGGGCTTCATTAAAGTGGTGGGAGTTATGAAAACAGAATTTTATCAATATTTAGCTTTCCAAAGCAGCTGTTTATATAAACTAAAAAACAAAAAGAACATTACATGAGAACTTCTATTTATCAAATAAATTATTTTCTGCTTTGAAATTATGGCATATCAAAAATAAGTCAAATCCCCCCCCCCCCAATGAAGAATTTATATCCAAAAATATCTGAAATGGACAAATTAAAATGAAATACACAACCCCCCTTTTTTCTACACTATGCAGACAACCCAAAATAAAGAAGCAACACAGATATGGATAAGCTTTCTATTTTAATATCAAACATAATTGATAAATCATAAATATTAATATTATTTGTGCTCAAATATTTTATATATATATAAAACACAAGCATACACACACACTGCATATATTAACAAATGAATAAAGAAAATTACAAGAGAAAATATAAAAACAATGGTAATAATTATTACCATTGTTTTTATATTTTCGTTGTTATCCCAGGGAAAAACACAGGTAGTATAAACTTTTATTGCATATATTTCTTCATTCCTATATTACCGCTTAACCATATGATGGTAAATAAAGACTTTTAGAAAGTGATCAACTGAGAAACTATTCGTAATTTTAAAATAATATTCTACATCTAAATGAATTTGGACATGATTGATGAAATTCTGTTTTCATAACTCCCACCATTTCAATGAAGCTCCATCCCCCATTGTTAATTTTTTTGACATGTAATTTGAATTTCATAGTGTTTTCTTGGGTTTTTTTAAGAAGAATTTGTTTGATTTTTAATTTTTTGATTTGTTTGTCTTATGTGTTAAATTTTTTGTGGGAGGGGATTTGAGGATTTGTTCTATATGTTACCCTAGTCATTTTAATTATCCATTTCTCACCTCAGATGTTTTAATTTTCCATCAATTTCAGTGGTTTCTAGCACTATAATTTTCCATCGATTCATTTTTAATGTATTTTTGCAGATTTTGTGTGTGTGTGTACTTTTTAAAAATTTACATAGCATTTTAATGTATTTTATGTGTTTTTTCACTTAATTGGCCTTAGGCTAAATTTTTTACTTAGGATGTCTTGCCTTCAGCATTTTAATTTTAATGGTTATTTTATGTATTTTTACTAATTTTGTGTGTGTGTACTTTTTTAAAATTTACATAGTTTTTCACTTGATTTTTTATTTGCTTTAGGCTAAAATTTTTATTTGATTTTTTACTTACTTTTGATATCTTGCCTTAGGCATTTTATTTTTCCATCAATTTCAGCCATTTTTGTATAGAAATTTATCACTTGCAGGCTAATCTTGGTAGTTCTGCAGCATCACCTAGCGGTCACAGTACATCTAACCAAAAACTACTGTTATATATATATAATCATTTCAGAGTTCCTTTATTCCATATGTCTTTTTATAATATTTTTTGCTATTTTCTAATAAACTTTCATTAATTACATTTGTCTGAAGATTAACAATGATGGCATTTTACTCATAGCTATATGTTGGAATATTTCATTGTCTAAAAATTATTGAATATTTGTATTATTTATATATTAAATATTATTAAATATCTAAATAAATCTGAATCATTTTTATCTGCTCTCAAACACTAATCATAATAATTATATTTTTATAAGCTATGTATCATGTCTTGTAAATTCTTTTCTTCTCCTGTATATATATTAATACTTATGTTATATATAGAGCTCGCAAATAAACTCTTAACAAACTTTGCAGAATATCCCAACCCCAGACCGGCTTTCTGCTACTGGTGTCCTCAGTGAGATATTAGGATATTCAAGCATTAGATACAACATTTGTAATACAAGCTTGTTAAATTAGGTCATGTGACATATGACTTGATTTCTTTGTAATGTTAATACCTATATATAATTTGCTATGAATACAGTTTATTTTATAATATATATATTGAAAAATTCAAACCATATTTAAATCTTTCTAAATACTTCTAACTGTTATATGATAACTCAACTGAAAAAGAGAAAAAAACTACTATATATTTTGTGATATATACAATGTGCATGATATTACTAATAGTTAAATACATTTGGAGAGATTTAAACACAATGAATTTTTCTAAAAACATTTAACAATTCAACAAGATAATAGTCCTATATAGAACTATAAACATAATTAATCACACAATAATTACTTGAATAATCAGTAAATATAATGTAAAAGTTTTTATTAAAAAAAAAAAACTTCTAAAATGCTAATCACTGGGTGATTACCTGCATAATCATTTAGTGTAGGTATGATAATAATATTGGAAGATGTATTAGCATATATATGATACAACCATTGCTCTTCATAAGTGTTTCTGAAACATAAAAATCTTGTGTCTTTAATTTAAGTAGCAAATCAAAATAAATAGAAGTTGTGACTCAATAATAGAAATGATATATACACATAAAGGGAAAGAGAGATATGAATAAGCAATATTAAGAAATTTATTTAATAGCTATGAATAAAAATAATTGAATAAGAATCCAAAATTCAAAAAAATATAATAGGTTAAGCAAAAAAGTGACTGAGAAATAGAAAATTTATATAGTATGTAAAAAGATTAAAAATAGTATAATTAAAAATGAAGTTAATTTTGAAGATGATAAAAATTATATTTAAAAAAAAAAGGTTAAGAAATACTTGGAATAATTTATAATGCATAAAAGTTAATAAGTGAAATGAGAAAAAGAAAATATTTAAATATTTTTACAGAAATATTCATTAATAGCAGTCAGTATATCAGATAATATTAGATGGAAGCCCCAGTAAAATCTGCAAGCTGTTTTTCATTTTTAATCTTTTCAAAACTTATATTTTTATTTGAATCTCATTCTGATATATATCTGTGATGAGTTCATTGCCCGTAGATAGGTAAAGTAATTAGGCAACAAAGTATTATGATAGGATTGTCAATAGTAGTTTTCAATTGCTTGCTCCAGCCCCTTAACATTATTTGTTTTAGCATTTTAATTTTAAAACAGCATTATTAATTTTATATAAATTAAGCATTAATCCTTTAAAAGATTTAACCTCTTCTCCCATTCTCTTGGGGTGTATTCTAAAGCTCTTCCCCATGCAGCACAACCTCTGTTATCAAAGCCTGGATTAGCAGATGATGCCCAAAACACCCAAGAACCATTATATATCAAAGGTCTCACTAGTTCTGATATATTTGCCTGAAAAGTAATAAGAGCAATAGTTATTATCATATGATGAAAAATATGAGTGTTAAATAAAACAATTAAGTGGACACATATATAAAAGTAATTTACAAGATACAGTATATTAGCAAAACATCACGTGACCTCTGTTTTCATTCAGCATATACTTATTGAAGCAATATTTTACTCTAGATAATGCAAGTTTGAGTAATAAATGATATTAGTTGATAGTGATATAATCTATATTTAAAATGCCTCACTAATATGAAAGCCATTAGCCAAAAACTAATTTGGGGATGTGAATTTAGTACTATAATCTAATGACCATCTAATTATTTAAGTTTGTATTAGATACTCTATAACAGTGTGAAATACTATTTTTAAACATAAGTGGTATATTAAATCAATGTATAAACATTTACAATCTAATAAGACTATAATAATAAATGAATTTTCTAATCATTACATCAACATAATATTGACACTCTATAATTTAGTGAATATTGTGTTGAATTCTTACTAACTTGTCATGAAACAATGTATGACAACATATGGATGATAATTAATTCTACTACTTTTCCATTTTTTTTGTATAATGAAATAATTATTTTGTTAAAAAAAATTTTGATTTTAAATTCATATATATAATAATTTTAAATTCATACATACTGTATGTATATTACCTCACATAGTCTTCTTGCTTAAACCAATAGAATATCAATTTGTTGTCAAGGCAACACTATAACCAATTGTACTGTTGCCTTGACAGTAGATTATTGATATTTTACTGATTTATTTAAATATGAAAGCTGAGTAATATAATTTGCATATAATAACCAATTGGCTGGTAGCATTTATGGGCTAATATATCCATAGAGCTTATATCATATAGATTATCTAGAATTTTAATCCAGATAATTTTTTTCAGCTTCCAAAAAAGCTAAAGATTGTTTTTAAAGTAGCTAGACCTACCTATTGGCTAATTACTAGTAAGAAAATTGATATTTTAGATATTTTTATATAGAAGGTAAAATAAAAAAATAATAATGTTAATTCTTATTATCTAAAATTTATCTACTCTGGTGAATGTTGCCTTTACTTTCACTTTTAAATAAATCCACCTTTCTTATTACTATCACAATACCTATTTTATTAAAATATTAATCAACTTTACTGTTTGAATTGATGAGAAATTTTCTTTAGAGTTCCTCCTTATTTGGAAGTATTTTTATTTTTTTGTTTAGTATTGAAGTATTCAGTAATGTCTAAGTGTCATCAACTGAATTACTTACATAGTTTCAAATTAACAATGCAGAATATGAGTTTATTCATTCATTCTAAATAAAAACTGTGCAATGCATGGTGGCTTCTCCTTATATGGAGTCAGAAATTTCTCAGCCACTATACCCAAAAATGTGATGTGGTGCACTGTGACTTCTCCTTATATAGAGACAGGAATTTCTCAGCAACTATGCCCAAAGAAAGCTGTTAGTCACTTTATCTTCCCTTTCCATTCCCCACTTTAAGTTTCCCCATATCCTGCTCAATCCCACTTCCACAACATAATCTTTGGCAATTCCATGGCCTTTATATCTAAATCCCCCTTATCTTTTACCAAACCAGTGTAAAAACCAATAACCCACTTTCTATATAATCACTTTGTTTATATTTATTCTGCCACACCTTCATTATTTGTACCCTTTCTGCTTTCAGGCATTTACATTCAATTAACAGATGCCTAATATTTTCTACACCTTCCTTACACAACTTGCAGACTAAATGACCCACATTTTTCCATTTATGTGTATATTCCCTTGTTGCTAAACATCCCATTCGAGCCTTAAACAGTAAATGACTTTCCTTGCTATTATCGTAAATTAACTTGCACCCACTATTCCATTTACTTCTACATATATATTTAAACTCTTTTTTACTCTCCATTCTAGTTCTCCATTTCTCCAACTCTCTATTCTTTATCAATGCATCTATTTTTCTATCGCATTTCTTGCCACTATAAGACTCAAAAATTCTCCTAACACAATCATTCCACCTTTTGTACAAGTATACTGACATAAATTCTTTATCCAAATCTTCTGCCTACCACATTACCTTTCTCACCCATCTTGTTGCCTGCACTTTATTCATAACCTAATTGAATACTATTTTGGATATTCTTTTATTATCCATAAACTGCAATATATTGAACATTTTCATTTTGCTTTTTGCATCTCTCATATAAAAACTTGATCATGCCATTTCTCATCGAATTGCCTTCTTTGCCATCCACACATCTGCATTTAATGCATGCCTTCCTACTTCTCTTTGTACTTTTTCTAAGTAATTTAATACCTCTTTACTAACACATAATGCATCATTACCATATGTTAACCCTGCTACAGTCACTCTCTTCTATACAATTGTAGCTACATCATACTTATTATATAAAAACACTGTTAATTTTTTTTTTATCAATCCCTTTCTTTTCTTTGCTTCATTTATCAATTTTTTCCCCCCATTCATTCAAGAAATTTGAAAAGCAGATTCTCCATACAATAGTGCCACCCAATGTAAGCCATAGTAATCAATGAATGCAAGAAAGTTTTTACATAAAATCCCTATCTTGTGCTTACTCATCCAATATCACCAAACTAATTTTTAACTTGTGCCTTTCATAAATAAGGAGCCTTGGATATAAGAGCACTGCATTTAGAGCTGAAGATATTAAATGAGTAGGCACTTGATGGGGATTTTATGCAAAAACCTTTTTGCATCCAATGATTACTATGGCTTTCACTGAATGTCATTTTACTTTATGGAAAGTTTGTCACTGTTTTAACAGCTTCTGTAAGTATGGTAAATGGTGATCATGTAATGTTTAGTGGTTTAATCTCATTCTAATTGTGTAGTTCTCAAGTAATTTGATGAAATCTGCTCTTCAAAAAAGCATGCTTCAAAATTGCCTTCTGAAACATCCTATTTATTTTATATTGTATATTATGATTCATCTAATCACAATAATTTTATATTTTTGCAACATAAATATAAAAATCTTTATTAATTTTTAACAATACATTTTTTTTGTATTGTTTAAATTTTATAATATTTTAAATGGTGTATATAAATTTTTAAAAATAAAATATTTGAATAGCATTACTGACTGAGAGTTCATAAGAGGGTTTGAGCACAGGAAGAGCCAACACTGGAATCCATCTTAAGATTCCCACATTCCAAAGTCTCACACTCTATCGCTAGATCATGCAAGGCTGTATATATATTCTTAAATATTGTTACTGTTTTGCAGAATGGCAGACTCAGAAGCCAAAAATGGCAAACCCTCCATACAGCAGTGCCATCCAGTGCTAGCCAGAGTAATCAATGGATGCAAGAAGATTTGTGGATAAAATCCCTATCTAGTGCCTACTCATTTAATATATCCAAACTAGTTTCTAGCTTTTGGCTTTTATTAAACTTTCTTGCATCCATTGATTACTCTGGATTGCACTAGGTGGCACCATTGTATAGAGAGTGGGTTGGGGATGAGTATAAGGACTGGTATAAATAAGTAGAAAAAGTGGCAAATAGGGTTTTAGGTGAGAATATTCAGAAGAATAAAAGTAATAAAAAAATGAGAATTAGTAAAAGTGTAAAAGAGAGGAAAGAAGCATATAGAGAATATAAGTGTGTTATTAAGAACAAGGAAAGTGAAAAATATATTAATGCTAAATGGGAAAAGTACTTAGAAAAGAAGAAGTTGGCTAAAATAGATAATTATAGAGAGAGAATGAAATTGAATAATAAATTGTTGGAGGATATTAATAAAAGTGGAAGAGATGGGAATAAAAAAATTTGGAATTACATTAAAAGGAGAAATATAGGGGGAGAGAGAGATAGTATTACTAGATAATGAGGGAATAGAGTGTAGGTCTAGAGAACATTTACAGAGAATCTTAAATAGATATGTAATGAATATAGAAAAGATGTTAGATGTGAAGGATAGAGTGATAGAAAACAAGAAAGCATATAGTAATGGGAATATTAGGATTTCAGAACATGAACTGAATAAGTGAGAGAAGAAATTGAAAATTGGAAATGCAAGAGATTTAAATGGATGGGCAGCAGAGATGGTAATGAATTTAGGATATAGGGCAAAAGTAAAGTTATTATCTCCTGTTTTAATAAGATGGCACAGAATAGAGTTTTCCCAAGTAGTTGGAGTAATACAAGAGTAAGATTATTATTTAAAGGAAATGGTAAGGATCATAGAAAGTTGAATAATTATAGACCAATAGCGGTAACATCAGTTTTATATAAAGTTTTCTCATATATGGTGGCTAGAAGAGTTGTAAAATGGAAGAAAGGGAATAATGTAATGGGAGAAATGCAAGGAGGTTTTAGATTAGATAGGCATATAGTTTATTTGTAGTTACACAACTTATGGGTATGAATAGGAATTCAGGTAAACAGTTATATATGATTTTTATAGATATAGAGAAGGCATATGATAGAGTAAATAGAAATACATTATGAATAAGTTTAGAAAATTTGGGAATGGATGAAGCTTTAATAGATATTATTAAAAAAATATATATGAGAAATATATATGAAAATAATTATTATATATTTCAATTAGGGAATATAGAATCAGTTAAAATAGGGTGGGATTAAGGCAAAGATGTCCTATGTCACCTATTTTGTTTGTGTTGTATTTGAATGAAATGGAAAGAGCAATAGAAAGATTAGGAAGAGGGATAGAAATACTGTTAATAGGTAGTAAGGGAGTATATATTTTGTCAGGTCTTTTTTTGCGAATATATTTTTGTGTGCAGAAAAAAGAGAAGATATGGAAGTTATGCTGAGGACATGTGCAAGGGTGGGTAAAGAGATGGGGATTAAATTTAGTGAAGAAAAATCAAATATAATGATGGTTAATACTGGGGAAAGAGAAGATGTAGAATTTTTATTGGGAGATATTAAGTTAAGTGTGGCAAATAGATATAGTTATTTGGGAATTATTTTAAGTAATCAGAAAAATTATTTGGATGGGAGAAATTTTTTTATAAATGAAGCAAAGAAAAGAAAGGAATTGATAAATTAACAGTGTTTTCATATAATAAATATGATGTAGCTAGAATGTGATGGAAAGAAGTTGCAGTAGCAGGGTTAACATATGGTAATGATGCATTATATGTTAGTAAAAGAGTATTAAATTAATTAGAAAAAGTTCAAAAGGAAGTAGGAAGACATGCACTGGATGCAGATGTATGGACAGCAAGGAGGCAATTCAAGGAAAAATGGGATGGTCAAGTTTTCATATGAGAGATGCAAAAAGTAAAATGAAAATGTTTGGTAGATTGCAGTTTATGGATAATAAAAGAATAGCCAAAATAGTATTTAATTGGGTTATGAGTAAAGGGCGGGTGACAAGATGGGTGAGAAAGATAATGCGGTATGCAAAAGATTTGGATAAAGAATTTATATCAGTATATTTGTACAAAAGATGGGATGATTGTGGTAAATGGATTGTTGAGTGTTATAGTAGTAAGGAATGGGATAAAAGAATAGATTTATTAATAAAGAATAGGGAGTTAGAGAGATGGAGAATTAGTATGGAGAGTAAAAAGAGTTTAAATATATATAGAAATAAACAGAATATTAGGTGCGAGTTAATATATGATAATAGTAAGGAAAGTAGTTTATTATTTAAGGCTCGAACAGGATCTTTAGCAACAAGAGAATATACATGTAAATGGAAAAATATGGGTGATTTAGTCTGTAAATTATGTAAGGAAGGAATAGAAAATATTAGGCATCTGTTAATTGAATGTAAATGCTTGAAAGCAGAAAGGGTACAGATAATGAAGTTATGGAAGAATAAATATGAAAAAAGTGATTATACAAAAAGTGGATTATTGGTTTTTATGCTGGGTTTGGGAAAATATAAGGGGGATTTAGATATAAAGGCCATAGAGTTGATAAAGATTATGTTGTGGAAATGGGATGGAGCAGAATATGAGAAAACTTAGACTGGGGAATGTAAAATTAAGTAGCAACAGGTTTCTCTGGACATAATTGCTGTGAGATTCTTGACTTCGTTTAAGAAGAAGCTACAGTACATCACACATCAGCTTGTTTTGTGAATGTAATTGATGTGGCTGATTTTTGCATCACATGATAAGTTAATGTTTTATTTATTTTAATAACATCTATATAAAAATTTCTGTTGTTGGGGAATATCTGTTTAGACAGTGGATACGAAAAGAGAGTTGGAGCACAGAGATATAGATTTAATTGGATTTGGAAAAACTGATGATAAATATTGCTAATGTTTGGAAAATTATTTCGATATGCCGACATTTTAAAATATAAAAAAATATATATCTGTTTGTATTTATTGTAATGAGACCTTAAAATTAAGGCATACATAAGATTAATTGTATTTTAGGAGGTTTTTTAATAAAAAAAGTTTTTTAATGTGAGAGAGTGGTGTGTTAGTGATGGGTTTCTCGTTCTTCATTGTAAAAAAAATTGTATAAAGAGGTTTGGAGAGTGGTAGAAAAATCATAAATTTAAATAAAGAACAGAGAATTGGAAAAGTAAGAAAATATGGACTGCATTTGTATATCACAACATATAATGGTCAGAAGGAAGCTAGATGTGCTTTGGTAGCATGTACAATATGTGATAAGGTTTTCTATCTGAAGAGCTTAAATAAGATAATGAAAGATATAAAAAGTGTATGGTTGTGTAGATCATGTATAAATGTGATAAAAGAGGTGAAAAATAATTTTTAAGGATAGATAGTTTAAAGAGAAAATCAGGAGAAATGGAGAAAAATGTAGTTAAGGATGATAGAATAGAGTATATGTTTATTAGAGTGACAAGAGATATAGGTGTCAAAATAAGTAGTGCAATGGAGATAGTTAGCCAAAGGATAAAGAAGATAGATGATGTAAAGGATGTGGAAGTAAAATTAAAAGTGTTAGATATGAAGGGTGGTGCAGATCGAGGAATTAATGAATAGAAAGGATAAGGAAAAAATTGATAAGGAAGTTCAGAAGGTTGGAAAAAAAGGATGTGGAGATGTAATTGCAAGAGAAAATAGATAAGTAAGAATATGTTTACATGGAGCTAGAATTAAGGATGCTACAGATAAGGTAAATGAACAGGGGATCAATATGTTTGTGTTACGGTTGGGAGAAATAATTTGTCAAAGCCATCTAATGTATGAGTACAAAGAATTGATAAGAAGTTTGAGTAAGGTTAAAGAAAGAGCAATGTTAGATAGGGCATGTTCTATAAATGAGAGATTGGAAAAACTATGTGATAGAAATAATGGTATGTTTGTGGATATGTGGAATTTTTTTTGAGGGAATTATACAATAAAGATGAATTACATTTAGCAAAACAAGGAAGTGAAGCATTAGAGGGTTTGATTTATGAAAAATATTATAGTTTTGGAAACTTATAAAGAGGGGGGGGGGATAAATTACAGTAATAACAAATAGGTTTTTCACAGAGGCAAAACTCTCCATATAGTAGGACCACTCACTGCAAGTCAGAGTAATCAATGGATGCAAAAAGGTTTGTTCATAAAATCCCTATCTAGTACCTACTCATCCAATATCTCTAGACTAGTTTGAATAGGATGTAAGAAGTAAACAAGGGTAGCTTATATAGATAAAAATGTGAAGAGGGAATTAGTCTGTAAAACTAATAATAAACAAACTAATTACAAATATACTAGAGAAGAAAGAACCAAAAAAATTTGTAAAAGGGTAGTAAGAAAGGAATGCAGAGTTAAAATTGGATATTTGAATATGCAAGGTGGTAGGAGATCTGAAAAGTGGTTGGAATTAAAAAAAGCAGTTAAAAATGATGAGGTATTAGCAGTAATGGAAACATATCTAAGAGAAGAAGAACCTACACTGGAAAATTGGTATAACAGGATATAAATAGAAAAGAAAAAGAAAAAATGGATGGTGGTACAAGGGATATGTTAAAAAACATTTAAATAATTCAAAGTGTCAAGAACATTTATGGTTTGAGATAAAATCAGGAAAACAAGAATGGATGGTGGCTATAGTGTATATGGCTACTAGGGATAGTCAAACTATAACAGAGTGGAACAACAGTATATTTAAATGCTTATTTAAGGATAGACAGAGTTTCAAAAAAGGGGGAAGAAAATATTGATTGTAGGAGATATGAATGGACAAATTGAGGAAATTGATGATTGCATAACAAGAATGGGCAGCTTCTGAAAATTTTTGGCAAGAGAGTCAATTGGAATATTGCAAATTTATCAAATATTTATGAGGGGCAATGCATATGGTCTAGACATAATACATCTTATACAATAAATTATGTATTAATAGATAAAGAGGGAATAAATAAAGTATGGAAAATTATAAGTTTTTGATAATGAAGAGAGAATATGTAATAGTTATCATAATTTCTATTATAATAGAAATGGTTAATATGGTGATGGAAAATAATAATAAAAGTAGAAAGGAGAGTGAAAATATGGATGGAGAGTGAATAATAAGAATAAGTTAGAAGAATATAAAATAAAAGCAGAAGAAATTATGGAAGAGTTTGTTGGGAATGAATATAAGGATTGGTGTGGTGAAATAGAAAAAGTAGCAAATAGGGTTTTAGGTGAGAGTATTCAGAAAAACAAAAGTAATAGAAAAGTAAGAATTAGTAATAGTGCAAAAGTTAGGAAAAAAGCATGTTGGGAATATAAATGTGCTATTAAGAGTAAAGAAAGATGAATATTAAATGAGAAAATTATTTAAATAAAAAGAAGTTGACTGAAATAGATAATTATATAGAAAGAATAAAATTAAATAGTAAATTACTGGAAGATATTAATAAAAGTGGAAGAGATGGGAGTAAAAAAAATTTGAAATATATTTAAAAAAAAGAATGTAGGAAGAGAGAAATAGTATTAATGAATGATGAGGAGAAGAGGGTAGTCTAGGGAGAAATAGAGACAATCTTAAATGAGTATGTAATGAATATAGAAAAAATGTTAGATGTGAAGGACAGAATGATAACAATCATAAAAGCATATAGTAATGGAAATATTAGTTTTACAGAAAATGAATTGAATGAGGCAGGAAGAAAATTGAAAAGTGGAAAGACAAGAGGTTTAGATAGATGAGCAGCAGAGATTATAATAAATTTGGAAAATAAGGATAAATTAAATCCATTATTTAAACAAGACATTTATTTTTTATATAGCGCGATGTTGTTGTTTTTTTATATAATCTATAATATTAATAAGCCAATAAGCTAATACACATGCGCTTTGCAGATGTCACTATATAAATGAATACTCCTACTTTTTCAAACACAAGATAAAGTCTTTAAGAAAATATAGGAGTATTCATTTATATAGTGACATCTGCAAAGTGCATGTGTATTAGCTTATTGGCTTATTAATATTATAGATTATAAATCTATTATTATGTTTTAATAAGATGACACAGAAGACAGAATTTCCAGATAGCTGGAATAATACAAGAGAGGTTATTATTTAAAGGAAAGGGTAAGGATCATAGAAAGATAAATAATTATCAACTGGTAGTGGTAACGTTGGTGTCGTAGAAAGTTTTTGCATATATGCTGGCTGGAAAGGTGGTAAAATGGATGGAAGAAAATAATATAGTGGGAGAAATGCAAGGAGATTTTAGAATGGATAGGTGTACAGAAGATAGTTTATTTGTGGTCACACAACTTATAGATATGAGTAGAAATATATATAGGCAGTTATATATGGCCTTTATAGATATAAAGAAGGCATATATGATAGAGTGAATAGAAACAGATTATGGGTGAGTTTAGTAAATTTATGGAATGATTGGAGCTTTAGTGAATCTTATTAAGAGATAGTATGAAAATAATTATTATATATATCAATAAGGAAATATAGAATCAATTATAGTCAAAATGGTGTGGAAGACTAAGGCAATACTCTATGTCACCTGTTTTGTTTTTGTTATATTTGAGAGAAATGGAAAAGCTATAGAAAGATTAGGAAGAAGGGTAGAGATATCATTAGTAGATGGCAAGGGAGCTGAATATATTATCAGGTCTTTTATTTGCTGATGATATTTTTTATGCACAGAAAATAGGGAAGATATGGATGTTGTGCTGAAGTCTTGTGCAGAGGTTGGTAAAGAAATGGGGATCAAATTTAGTGAAAAAAAATCCAAAAGTAATCATGGTAAATGCTGGGGAAAGAAAAGAGAAAGAATTTTTCTTGGAGGATATAAAATTAAATGCAGTAAATAGATACAACAATTTGAGAATTATCTTAAGTAGCCAGAAGAATTACTTGAATGAATTGGGGGGGGGGTGATAAAAGAAGCAAAGAAAAGAAAGGAACTGATAAAAGAAATTTAACAGTATTTTCTTCATATAATAAATATGATGTAGCAAGAATTGTATGGAAGGGAGTGACAGTAGCTGGATTAACATATGGTAACAATGTGCTATGAGTTATCAAAGGGGTGTTACATTACTTAAAAAAAGTACAAAGAGAAATATGATTCATTTACTAGATGCAGATGTGTGCATGGAAAAGGAGGAAATTCAAGGAGAAATGGGATGGTCAAGTTTTTATATGAGAAATGCAAAAAGCAAAATGTTCGGTAGATTGCAAATTTATGGATAGTAAGAGAATATAACAAAAATGGTATTTAACTGTGTTACAAGTAAAGGGCAGGCAACAAAATGAATAAGAAAAGTAGTATGGATACAGAAGATTTGGATAAAGACTTTGTGTCAGTATACTTGTATAAAAAATGAGGTGATTGTGTTAGCAGGATTGTTTAATGCTTTAGTGTCAAATACTCGGATAGAAGAATAGATGCATTAATAAAAAATAGGGAGTTGGAGAGATGGAAAACTAATATGGAGAATAAAAAGAGCTTTTATATATATATAAGTAAACAGAATATTGGAAGTAGTTTACTGTTTAAGGCTCGATCAGGATCATTAACAGCAAGGGAATATAAACATAAATGGCAAAAGGTGGGAAATTTAGTCTGCAGGTAAGGAAGGCATGAATAATATTAGACATTTTCTAATGTAGTGTAAATGCTTACAAGCAGAAAGAGTACAAATAGTGAATTTGTGGGAGAATAAATGGTCCAAGTTATTATACAGAAAAGGAGTTCTTGGTCTTCTTGCTGGAGTTGGAAAAATATAGAGGGATACAGATACCAAGCTCATGGAGACAAAGATGATGTGGAAATTTAATAGAGCAGGATAAAGAAGAATATGGAAAAAACTTAGGGCAGGGAGTAGAAAAGGGAAGGTAGGGTGGCTAACAGGTTTTTCTTGAGCATATTGGCTGAGAAATTACTGATTTCAATAAAAGAGTAGCCACATAAACATCACTATTTTAACAGCTTGCTTAAGCATAGGAAATGGTGATCATATAATCCTTAGTGATTTAAAAGTTAAAAATCCATGATTTGATTCTTAATTAAGAAAATTTTTTAAAAATTTCATTTTACTTGCTTGAAATAGAATAATTGTGCTCAACCTGCCAATTTACTGCTTAAACTCACTTGGCATCCCAGAAACTGGGACTACAATTATATATTATAATATTTTTACTGAGACAAATATATATATAAATCTATTGTGAGATTTCCTGGTAACTTAGATAAGCCAAATACTTGTCTCATTCTCTCTATTGTCACACAGGCATTAATTGATTAACTTCTATACACAATGAATTAATAATCTTATATGCTTATTGCTAATTCAAAATAGTTTAGATAAATTTGCATCAATATAATCTAGCAATTATTCTCTCCTACAATCAATTGACACCCAAGACATTTCTTGCTTGCCTCCCTATCACTACTGTAAGAGCTATCCAAATAAAATGTCAGTTAAATAATATTTTTATTTACATAAAGATGAATTTAGAAAAGATATGTATAAATAAACAACATTTACTATTTAATCTCTAGCCAAATTCCTAATTAGTATCAACTACCAACTGAACACTTATATATAAATACATCACATGAGCACTATTTCTTATGCTTGCTCTTACTGTTATTAAAACAGGTAATATTAAAAGTGGCAATATGTATAGAAAGTTTTGCCTGTTTTAATATATAAATATAATATTCTTGATCAATGAAAACAAATGCTATTAAAAACATTTAAGCAATCCCTACTATATAAGATTGTTTAACCAAGACTCACATGATCATTTGTATTTTCACAGACTTTATAGATGCAAACACTGAAAGTTCAAGAAGATTTTTTGTGCATCCCCACCCTTTGGGTTATAAAGATCAGACTAATATAAATACTGTTGATGGACATGCAATTTTAATTTACTAATTCAGATTTTAATTGTTCACTTGCTTAGTAACATATTGAAAGAATTTTAATTTTTAAAAAAATATATAAAAAATCTCACCAAACTTGCCATATTTACAAGCATACACACATGACAAATGTGAAATAATTGTTCAAGGGATTCAAAGTAAAGGATATCCATTACAAGTTTATTTAATCTATTAATCCCCAATCTTAGAGATACCTCTGAAAATAAATAAGTATCAAATATATGGTAATGATATCTTACAATAAGTAATTTCTCTTACATATTTATGTTTGATTCAAATAACTAACTATATTATTCATACGGTATTAATTACCAGATTTAATATTATTCATTGTAATCATATATCATTTAATTTCTAAAGGGATGTATTAATCGTAATCATATACATCCATTATCATGTGCAGTGTAATCAGTCATATAAAGATCCAGAAATGATTAAAATTTTTGAAGCATTATGACTATCCAAATGTTCACTGGGTCTCATAGAGTTTTAATATTGTAGGATATGGAATTTTTTAGGAATTATCCTATTAATACTCAATTAGACTTAATGGGTGAGATATCCAAAACTAGAATAGAAAATTTATATTTTATTGAAAGATAAAGGCCATACATTATCCAATTAAAAAATGATGGATACCAGATTGCCAGTTGGAAAAGGCAATGATTTTGTCTACAAATGTCAAAAAAAAGCTAAAAAAAAAACTAAAGTCCAACATATATGTTATGAAATTAAAATAATTTAAAAAAGAATAATAAATAAAAAAAGTAATATATTATTCTATATATGTTGACAATACTTTAATAATTGATAATATATGAGCTACAAATAATATTAATAAAAATTTAATAATATGTATATAATATTAAATTTATAAAAATGGAATTAAAGTTTTAGATGTAGAGATTAATATAGAAAATGATAACATTATATTAAAACATTTTATTAAAAATGATAAATTAAGAAAAATAATTTTTATAGATTCACAAAAAGTATAGATACAAAAAGTCGCAGTTATTAAAAATTTTAAACATAAAAATGATAAATATAATACTGATAAAAATATATTTATAAACCTCCAGTTTATTGAATTATACAAAAATTATGGATATAATCCTAAAAGTTAAAAATATACTTTTTAATTATAACCAACTAATTTGAATACTAATATTTTTTTTTATAAATAATAATAATAGTTCTAATAAAAAATGGATAAAACTTTCATACTTCCTTAAAATTTATAATACATTACTAAAAAAATAAAAATTGTACAGATAAAAGCATCAACATAAGATGGTCAAATAGTATTAGACAAATTAGCAGGTAATTATAAAATAAGAGATAGTATGAAATATATAAAAAAGGAATTTATATAAAACAGGCAAAACTCTCCATACAGTAGTGCCATCCTGTGCCAACCAGAGTAATCAATGGATGCCAGAAGGCTTGTGCATAAAATCCCCATCTAGTGCCTACTCATCCAATATCCCCAGACTAGTTTCTGGATTGTGTTCTTCGTCAGGGAGGAGTCTTGGATCTAAGAGCACTTCACCTAGATCTTAGGGTCTAATGCAACCTCCAGCAGCCACATTCTATCTCTACTTAACTACAAAACTATGAGTCTTAAAGAGAAAACATAATAATATTTTCAATCTAAAACATAATATTTTCAAGCCAGAAACTAGTCTAGGGATATTGGATGAGTAGGCACTAGATTGAGATTTTATGCACAAGCTTTCTGGCATCCATTGATTACTCTGTTGGCACAGGGTGGCACTACTGTATGGAGAGTTTTGCCTCTTTAATAACAGTTATATGCTAGTATAAGAGATGGTGATCATGTGAATTTATATAAAATTATGGAAATGAGTAAAAAAACATAACTATGCAATTAATAGAAGAGATGATAAATCTGTATTACATGTTATTTAAAATATGGACAAAATAGATTATGCAAAAAATGTAACACTTTTAAATTATATTAAAAAACCTAATAGAAGAAAAATATATGAATGAATTATATTAATTACAACAAACATAACTATATGAATGTATATAAAATATCAGTTAATTTAACTAAGAATTTAAATACAAATATATTGTGTATATTGAACTTAAATGTAATTAAAAGAGATTTGAACTCAGATTTTCAAACTCCCTATAGCCATCCACTTCATCTTATCCAACTGATACACATAACCACATATATGTGAAAAAGATAAGTGATCTCCAATATACATATTTTGTGCTGAACCAACACTCATCAATTGATCCAGTGCTCAGTTACTATTAAGATAGCAAATCTTCAAATTTTAATGGACAGGCACCCTCCAACTCCTCAGCCATCCACATCATTGAAAATCTGATGATGGAATATTCAAAGCCCTTGTTGACACCAATGTTATTGTCATACCCATGTTGACTTTAAGTCACTCTGATCTTTCATGTATAGGACCTTAATATGTCAATTTAAATACACAGAAGATGAATGAGCAAAATACAGGCTGAATATGTAATGTATTGGTTGTATAAGATGGAGTGGATGACTGCAGTAGTTTGAAAGTCTGATGTCAAATCCAGTTCAATATAGACAATATACTTGTATTTAAATGGACATATTAAGGTCCTATAACTGAGGGGATGAGAGTGACAAAGTCAACATGGGTATGACAATAATATTGGCATCAACAAAAGCTTTGAATATTCCATCATCAGATTTTTTATGATATGGATAGCTGAGAAATTGGAGGGTGAGAAGATTGAAGCCTGTCCACTAAAGTTTGAAGATTTGCTATCTTAATATAAACTGAGCAATAATTATAAATATGTGTGGAGATGATGATCTGAACCAACTGATGAGTGCCAGTTCAGCACAAAATATGTATATTGGAGATCATTTATCTTTTTCACATGTGGTCAAGTATATCAGTTGTATAAAATGGAATGAATGGCTGTAGGGAGCTTGAAAGTCTGAGTTCAAATCCATTCTAATTAACTAAAAATTGTTAAAGAAAAATGAATGGAAAATTATATAATATACATTTATAGATTTTTTTTTGCATATATTATATTATTGCTATTGTGCTATATATAGAACGTAAATTTAGAATATAATAAATAATTGTGCTAAAGTTGAAATAAATGTAAATGTATTACGAAATAAAAATATTAGTAAAATATGTTGATAAGATAAGCATTTCTGTATTAGAAAATATTTAAAAGAATAGACCAGGATACAGATCAACTAAAATGTTAAATAACAATGTAGTAATTATTGTTCTTTTCCATTGCTAGAATATTGCTACCTGGGATTGGACTGAGAAAGGAATAGAAACTCATCTGTAAGAAGAATTGCAGTCTTCACTCCCATACTTGTATCACCAGAGCTGGACACATATATCTGAAGGAACTAGAGGGATGACTGTTCAAAGAATTATGGATAACACAGTGAACTTCACCACTGAAGATTTGAAAAGTGAACCTAGTGACTTTTTACAAGCTATACCAGCTTTATTATGTTTTTGTACAACTCTATGAGTATCATAAGGATTAGTGTAATACTAATCTATGTAACGTTATTAATTTAAGTATATATATTAAGAGTTGTTAATTTAACTTTTATCATTGTTATCTTATTGGCAATAAACATCAAATTTTAGTTATAAAGTTTTTTTGAGTTATGATTACTTTTGCTTGCTTGACTATTTACCATTACTGCAGTATTATTGTGTGATTTATTTAAATGTGCCTTGTCTATACTGCTGAATTTTCTGCAAGTGAATGATCAATTACTCAGTTGATTAAACATATATTTATTTTTCCTTCAGTTTTGTTTATTTTGATATATCTGTTTAACTATCAAAAATTACAACTAATTAATTAGTTATAGATATAACGGTAGATATCTGATCACAAAGTCTGCACATCTAATAGCAGTAAATCCATAGTTGATAATGACAGATATCTGATTGCAAAGCCTAGAGGTCCTCATAATAGTGACTCCAGAATGAAAGATAACAGATATTTGATTACAAATACTAGAGATCTTAACAACAGTGAATCTACATCTACATTCAATATTTAATATAGAAATAAAACAAACTAACTCCTTCTTTTTAAAACTTGATTTATTATGACTATAATCATGAAAAAGAAATCCGACATTTCAACTATTTTTTATAGTCTTTTTCAAGGCACACTAAAATAAAATATATATACACAATAAATATCACATATTCCAAAAAAAAAAAAAAATTAAATTAATTAAAAATTACAAAATATATCCATAACCAAAATTTTCTTTTTTTTTACCTTATCTCACTCCCCTTTCCTATTACAATCACAACTTAAACACAACTAATTCCTTTTTAAAATTCTATATATATCAAATAAAAACTTTTAATTAAAAACCTATTATTTTCTTTTATCTTTTTCTATTAACATCCTATTTAATTCTGGTTTTATTTCATTTATGTATACACCCTCTTTTATTATCCCTTCATTATATGACTTAATACATTCCAAAGGTTTTATTTCAAAATCCCCATGCTTAAATTTATTCTTATGAATGTAAATAGCAGAATTTTTATCACCTAAATGCTGTTTTAATCTAGTTTTTAATTTATTTTTACTAGTCCCAATATATGTCATTTCTACATTCTTTCTAAAACAATTCAAACATTTTATCAAATAAACTGAATTCATAATGTCTAACCTATTATAATCCCCATTATTATTAATTAAAAAATTTAAATTTGCTTTCTTTTTATAAACTGGACAAATTGAAACATTATATTTCCTATTAATCATTTTAACTAATTTCTTAACTTTAATAAATAAATCTTTAGATATATTAAAACCAACATAAATAATCTTTTCTCTATTCCTATTCCTATCTAATCCCATTCTATTCCTTATTTTATTTATATTTTTATTAGAAAACAAATGTTCAACTACACCCCTAGGATAATCATTCATAAAACATTCATTCCTAACAATATCAACCTCATTCTCAAACAAATTACTATTTGAACATAACTTAATTGCCCTAATAATTTTATTATTAACAATATTAATTTTACTATGATTATCAATATCTGAAAACCAATTATTTGATAATCCCAAAAATGTTTTTTTTCTAAACACAGATGTTTCTATAATAACACTACCATTCCTATCAATTTTTTTTTAAATTCTAACATCCATATATTCAATAACATTAATATATTCTTTTTCCATAGTAAATTTTATTTTTTCAACTCTACCATTAATATAACTCAAAAAATTATCTGCATTTCTTTTATTACCATTGAAAACCATAAAATAGTCATCAACATATCTAACATAAAAAATTGGTTTATTCCTATTATAATTAAAAAATTGTTCTTCAAACTTATACATATATATTCCTGCCAAAAAACCACTCAGACTATTACCCATACTTAAACCCTCTTTTTGTTTATAAAATTCATCCCCATATTTAAAAATAAGGTCCCTACAACAAATCACTAATATTTCATATAAAAGAAAACCCTCAATTTTTAATTTTACCCCTTTATCTTTATTATATAAATCCATAAAACAACAAATAGCAACCTCCGGATCAATGTTAGTATACATACTAACAATATCTAACTTTACAAAAAACAAATTTTTAAAAACCTTACCTTCTAAAAAAACTTTTAATTTACTAATAAACTGAATAGAATTATTAACACAATTTTTTTGTATCCACCCTAACTCTAACTCACCCGCATCGCACAAATTTGCAGGTCTTAATGCATTTTTGTTTAGAAACTTTCATCTGTGTAAATACGAAGCACATAGGAAGGAAAATATAAACAATTATACTAAAGATCTATTAGCAGCAGGATTCAAATATAAAAACATTAAAAAGAAAATCATGAAATTTAATAGTACAATAAACAATAAATTACCTCGCACAAATCTACCTAGAATAACAATCCCCTACATCCCTAAAATATCCAGCAAACTAACGAAAACTTTAAACAATAAATTCAACATAATATTCAGAACTCCACCCAATTCCAATAGGTTGATCAATAACTCTAAAGACCACATTGATCGATCGCTCACCCCACACGTGGTGTACTCTATTTCCTGCCCTCAAGCCGGATGCCACGCTACATATTATGGGGAAACGAAAGCCACAATTAATACCAGATTGGCTCAACATCGTTACACATTCAACAGAGCTCAAACGAACAGCAACACATCCTCCATATTTTTCGAACATAGTAAACAATCTGGGCACAACTTCATACCTGCCAACCCCATTATTTTATGTTCAGAGCCAAATGATTACAGGAGAAAAATAAAGGAGGCATTCTATATTAATAGAGACATCCATGCCATTAACAGAAAGGACACATGCTTCGAGATCTCGAAAAAATTGGCTACGTAACAGTAGCTTATTTGAATATTTACATTTGCATATATTTATTACACTTTTCATGAAGGCTATGAGTATGAGGCATGGTTCCTCGAAAACGTTCAGCCGATAAATTTTTAATAGTAAGTTATATTTTCTCTAATTAATAATTACAATTAAGTATTTTTTGTTTTTACATATAAGGAGAAATTAAAACCATATTTATTACAAATAATGAAATATATTTTTTAAAAATATTATTATACACCCATCTCGAAATTTTTTCATAATACGTATTACAACTACTAATAATTGGCCTCATTGGAATACCAAGCTTATGTATTTTAGGTAAACCATATATTCTTGCACATTTTATATCCATTCTTTTTAATTTAAGCATGACTAATTTTTTCACACAACCTTTTTCATACAACACACTTAACATATTATTAACCTTTTTATTCATTAACATACTTTTATCTTTATTAATTTTTAGAAAACAATCTTCCTCTAATAAGTTTAACATTTTTTTATTATATTCACTCTTGTTTAAAACAACCATACTAGATGTTTTATCACCTTTTAAAAATAATAAATCCCCATATTTATCACGCATATTTTTAATAATATACCATTCATTAAACTTACATTTATTTCCCTTTCCTTTCCTATTATATTTATTTTTTAATTCAAATACCAAATTTTTAAATCCGAATTTCAATTCATTAAATAAAAAATCCTTATTCATATTACTATCGTTAATTTTATTACATTTATATTCAATTATTTGCATTTTTGCCATAATTTCAATAATCTGCTTTTTAATATTACAATTATTTAATGGTACATAATTCAAACCCCATTTCAAAACATTCATCTCTTCATCACTAAAAATAGTGTCAGTTAAATTAACAACAAAATTCTTTTTTTCCTTTCTATTATTACAACCAAATACACAATAATTATTATCGTTATTTTTGTTATCACAAATTTTAATCACCAAATCATTAAATTTTTTACAATGCCTTTCTAAGATCCTATTTTTTTAAAAATATACCTTTTTAACAAAAATATCTTTTAATTCCTCTTCCTCTTTAATTGTAATTAATCTCCTTAAATTCTCATAAATATCTCTAACAAAATCTAACAATTTAGCCTTTTTTTTATATGCCAATTTTAAAACATTTTTCAACATTATCTTCTCCCATTTTAATACATACTTATATCCAAAAATCTTCACAAATCTCTTTAAAGAAACAAATTTAGGTATTACATTATTTAACAAACACTTTCTTAAAAATTTAATGTCCAATATTATCTTGACAATTTTCAGTTTATTCTTCATCCATTTATTAATGACATCAATACACTTTTTTAAATCTGAATTGTCCATAAAGTTGTCCAAAAATCTTCCTTTTAAATAAAAAAATAGGATCTTAGAAAGGCATTGTAAAAAAATTAATGATTTGGTGATTAAAATTTGTGATAACAAAAATAACGATAATAATTATTGTGTATTTAGTTGTAATAATAGAAGGGGGAAAAAAAATTTTGTTGTTAATTTAACTGACACTATTTTTAGTGATGAAGAGATGAATGTTTTGAAAAGGGGTTTGAATTATGTACCATTAAATAATTGCAATATTAAAATGCAGATTATTGAAATTATAGCAAAAATGCAAGTAATTGAATATAAATGTAATAAAATTAATGATAGTAATATGAATAAGAATTTTTTATTTAATGAATTGAAATTCAGATTTAAAAATTTGGTATTTGAATTAAAAAATAAATATAATAGGAAAGGAAAGGGAAATAATTGTAAGTTTAATGAATGGTATATTATTAAAAATATGCATGATAAATATGGGGATTTATTATTTTTAAAAGGTGATAAAACATCTAGTATGGTTGTTTTAAACAAGAGTGAAAATAATAAAAAAATGTTAAACTTATTAGAGGAAGATTGTTTTCTAAAATTTAATAAAGATGAACGTATGTTAATGAATAAAAAGGTTAATAATATGTTAAGTGTGTTGTATGAAAAAGGTTGTGTGAAAAAATTAGTCATGCTTAAATTAAAAAGAATGGATATAAAATGTGCAAGAATATATGGTTTACCTAAAATACATAAGCTTGGTATTCCAATGAGGCCAATTATTAGTAGTTGTAATACGTATTATGAAAAAATTTCAAGGTGGGTGTATAATAATATTTTTTAAAAATATATTTCATTATTTGAAAAAAATTGTGTTAATAATTTTATTCAGTTTATTAGTAAATTAAAAGTTTTTTTAGAAGGTAAGATTTTTAAAAATTTGTTTTTTGTAAAGTTAGATATTGTTAGTATGTATACTAACATTGATCCGGAGGTTGCTATTTGTTGTTTTATGGATTTATATAATAAAGATAAAGGGGTAAAATTAAAAATTGAGGGTTTTTATTTATATGAAATATTAGTGATTTGTTGTAGGGACCTTATTTTTAAATATGGGGATGAATTTTATAAACAAAAAGAGGGTTTAAGTATGGGTAATAGTCTGAGTGGTTTTTTGGCAGGAATATATATGTATAAGTTTGAAGAACAATTTTTTAATTATAATAGGAATAAACCACTTTTTTTATGTTAGATATGTTGATGACTATTTTATGGTTTTCAATGGTAATAAAAGAAATGCAGATAATTTTTTGAGTTATATTAATGGTAGAGTTGAAAAAATAAAATTTACTATGGAAAAAGAATATATTGTTATTGAATATATGGATGTTAGAATTTTAAAAAAAATTGATAGGAATGGTAGTGTTATTATAGAAACATCTGTGTTTAGAAAAAAAACATTTTTTGGATTATCAAATAATTGGTTTTCAGATATTGATAATCATAATAAAATTAATATTGTTAATAATAAAATTATTAGGGCAATTAAGTTATTTTCAAATAGTAATTTGTTTGAGAATGAGGTTGATATTGTTAGGAATGAATGTTTTATGAATGATTATCCTAGGGGTATAGTTGAACATTTGTTTTCTAATAAAAATATAAATAAAATAAGGAATAGAATGGGATTAGATAGGAATAGGAATAGAGAAAAGATTATTTATGTTGGTTTTAATATATCTAAAGATTTATTTATTAAAGTTAAGAAATTAGTTAAAATGATTAATAGGAAATATAATGTTTCAATTTGTCCAGTTTATAAAAAGAAAGCAAATTTAAATTTTTTAATTAATAATAATGGGGATTATAATAGGTTAGACATTATGAATTCAGTTTATTTGATAAAATGTTTGAATTGTTTTAGAAAGAATGTAGAAATGACATATATTGGGACTAGTAAAAATAAATTAAAAACTAGATTAAAACAGCATTTAGGTGATAAAAATTCTGCTATTTACATTCATAAGAATAAATTTAAGCATGGGGATTTTGAAATAAAACCTTTGGAATGTATTAAGTCATAGAATGAAAGGATAATAAAAGAGGGTGTATACATAAATGAAATAAAACCAGAATTAAATAGGATGTTAATAGAAAAAGATAAAAGAAAATAATAGGTTTTTAATTAAAAGTTTTTATTTGATATATATATAGATTTTAAAAAAGGAATTAGTTGTGTTTAAGTTGTGATTGTAATAGGAAAGGGGAGTGAGATAAGGTAAAAAAAAAAGAAAATTTTGGTTATGGATATATTTTGTAATTTTTAATTAATTTTTTTTTTTTTTTTTTGGAATATGTGATATTTATTGTGTATATATATTTTATTTTAGTGTGCCTTGAAAAAGACTATAAAAAATAGTCGAAACGTCGGATTTCTTTTTCATGATTATAGTCATAATAAATCAAGTTTTAAAAAGAAGTTACTTTGTTTTATTTCTATATTATATATATATTAACTACTTTGAAAAGAAGAACTGTGTGCTGGATAAATTAAATTATTCAATATTTACAAATCAAGTAAAAACTGGAAATCTAATATACCTATCAGAACCAAGCTCAGAGACTCTCAGGACAAGACATCAGGAGATTAAAAAAAATCACAAAACCAAAACATATCCATACAAAAAAGAGACATTCTAAGCACTTAATCTAAAAAGAAGGAGGGAGGTTGTAAAATACTATTATAAACTCCCAAGAAAATGTGATAAATAACAAAAACTATGAATTGGAGCTTTAGATCCTGGATCAGATATAAAATGCAATAGCAGATATTTCCAGTCACAGACATAATTGGTGAGATTATTTTTTCTTAGATTATTTTTCTCAGTGGTTTTAGTATGACTGAATTTATAACCAAGTTCCAGGCTCATACTATTGCACTAAGCTTATGGGGAGTTTAAACATTATTATAAGCAAATGGCTCCATTTCTTTTCTTGGGAATGAATTATGATAAAACATAAATCTAAATATTATTTAACTACAAACTAAATATATGTAACTGCCATAAAGCCACAGATTGCTTATCTAAATTTATAAGTATACCATTATAGTTATATTAAATTAACTCATCTCATTTCAATTAAAACATTATCGTATTAATCACCATTAGCTTTGACTGTAAATACTATGGCTTCTTTGATTCCAGAAAAAGAGATAAGAACAAAAAGTTAAAAATAGATTTTGTGATGACTAAATGAAACAATTTAAAAAGTACATTCCCAGATTTTATTACATAATGTTTTTTTAATCTGCTTATCAGACATTCTCTTTAATTTTTTTCTATAACAGACTTTCTTCCTGAAAAAAATTTGGACTTTGTCTAATTGTAGTTTTCTAAAGAGAGTGATCTCCTTCCAATGAGAGCAATCAATACTGAAGCCTTTAAGGAATGACAGAATTATATTATAGAAATTACATATGAAAGTAAAAAATAAACGTATAGGAAATTGTTATAACTTAAACTAGTTTACTTACTGATGCACAGTGACTTCTAGAATAAACAGTGCTTAACTATGACTTAGTAAGAATGGAATAATATAGAACATTTGCTATTCTTACAGTCTTCTTAATTTTGACTTACCTGATACATTATAGTATCTTTGGGAGTAGTAAATATATCCCATTCTGGACAGCAAAGGGGAGGTGAACGAGCATAATTGTGAGGATTCCAACCGAATGTTCCATTTATTAATGGTTGCCAATTGTGTCTAATAATAATAAGAGCAATAATAAAGATAAAACATCATTTATAAACAAATAAAATATAGCAAATAAGTTGCCAAAATAAAAAATTAAAGCAGCACAATCACACACACACATTCAAAACAATAATATGTTGAAATAATCCTATGGATGTGATGTGATGCACTGTGACTTCTTATACGAAATCAGAAATCTCAGCCACTATGCCCAGAAAAACCTGTTAGCCACAATATTTTACCTTTCCATTCCCCACCCTAAGTTTTTCCCATATTCTTTTCTAACCTGCTCCATCCCATTTCCACAACATAATCTTTGTCAATTCCATGACCTTTATATACAAATCCCTCTTATCTTTTCCAAAACCCAGCATAAAAACCAATAACACTTTGTTTATATTTATATTTTTCCACAATTTCATTACCCTTTCTGCTTGCAGGCATTTACATTCAACAGATGCTTAATATTTTCTATGCCTTCCTTACATAACTTGCAGACTAAATCACCCATATTTTTCTATTTATGTCTATATTCCCTTGTTGCTAAAGATCTTGTTCAAGCGTTAAACAGTAAACTACTTTCCTTGCTATTATCATAAATTAACTTGCACCCAATATTCTGTTTACTTGTATATATATTTAAATTCTTTTTACACTCCATATTAGTTCTCCATCTCCATATTCTTTATTAATGTATCTATTCTTCTATCTCATTCCTTGTCACTATCACCCTCAACAATTTTCCTACACACAATCATCCCACCTTATGTATAAGTATACTGACAAATTCTTTATCCAAATATTGCTCTTTACTCATAACCCAATTAAATACTATCTTGACTATTCTCTTATTAATCATAAACTGCAATCTACCAAACATTTTCATTTTGCTTTTATGCATCTCTCATATAAAAACTTGACTATTCCACTTTTCCTTGAATTACCTCCTTTTCTGTCCACACATCTGCATTTAATGTGTCTTCCTACTTCTTTTGGTACTTTTTCTCAGTAATCTAACACCATTTTACTTACACATAATACATCCTTACCTTATGTTAACCCTGCTAGGGCCCTATTGAACATGTATCTATTGTCAAATCTTGGTAATAATCCAACTATTCCTACTCTTCCTTTAATATTACTCAAATTCCTAATCAATTTTATGTACTCATCCATTACTCTCTCTGATGGCTCTAACAAATTATTTATCCCTACCATAACATACACATCTCTACTCCCTTGTTCTCTAATTCTAGCTCCAGGCAGACATATTTTTACATACCTGCTTCTATTTTCCCTTGCAATTATATATCCACATTCTCTAATTAGTGAATATCCTATCAATACTGTCTCATAATTCACTTTCCCTACTTCATCCATAATCTTCTCTTCCATTTTCTGGACTTCCTTATCTACTTTTTCCTTATCATTCCTATTCAATAATTATTTTATCTGCTGACACTTCATCTCTAATGATTTTAATTTGCTTCTACCTCCTTTACCTCTTCCTCTATCTTATTTATACTTTGGCCAATCATTTCCATTGCACTACCTATTTTTTATCCATATCTTTTGTCACTCCACTATAAGCATATTCTATCCTATCTTCCTCAACTACATTTTGCTCCATTTCTTCTGACTTTTTCTTTAAATTATCTACACTTTGAAACCTTTTTTCATCTCTTTTATAATATTTATACACTGTCTACATAACCATAAACCTGTTAAATTCTTCATAGTCTTATTTAAGTATTTCAAATGATAAACCTCATCACATATGGTTCACTCTACCACAGTATGCTTAATTTCTTTCTGACCATGCACCCTAGTGGCAGAATGAACATTTGACAGTTATCAGTTGAGAATTGACTTTTAAGTCTAACATTGTCTCTGCACTAATACACATAGAGCAATAAATAATGTATATCAAAATTATATTAACTTTGCATTAATTTAAATATTCAAAAAATATGAACGAAATTTTATTAACAGCATAAGTAAAACTTTATTCAAATTAACATTTTACGTAAGTAAACAGAAAAAAAAAAAAATTGTTAAAAGTTCATTTCTGGGCAAAAGCCTGTTCAGCACCATTCTACAAAAATAGTACTCATTAATGTAAGCAAAAATCAAATGATGAGATTTTACAGTTTCCTTTCTTTGATTTACTTTTTAGCTAAATACAGCAAGATATGCTGATTAATAATTAGATGGGTATTAATGGTTCAAAAATTTCACTCTGATTTTTAACTTAAACTGTGAGTATTGCAGAAGGTTGTGATAAGTTTATGCCACAAAGTACTTAAGTTAGCATATACATACAATGGTTTGAATGATGATTGCACTTTGAAACATCGTGGCTGTAGATTTTAATTTCATTTAAAAATGGAGTTCCTATTTATAAAATATTTATTTAATTCATTTAAAATATTAAATTATAGTACATTGCTCACTACTGGTGAGAAGGGTTTTTTGTTTTAATTGAGAATTAAAAAAAGTTGTTATACTTTGTTTCTCAATACTTACATGTCTATCTACAAACTGATTTATAATGTCTTGAGTACTAATTTAAACAGCAACCTTTTGATTAGACATAGGTATGACAGTGTTCTAATGTTTTCTTTTAGCCTGCACAACTAATTTGAATGAGAATTGTGTTTTTGAAACAGCATGGCTGTGGATTTTAATTTCACTTAAACACAAGTTTTTTTATTCACAAAATATTTCTACATACACAACAAAAAAGCTATTACAGGTTTATGAGAAAAACTTTCTTTGACCCAGGTATGTTCAATTAGTATTTCTCTATTTAATGGATATTATCCTCATTTCAATATATATATATTATACTGGGTTCGTATATGAGGGGTTCGAAATACCGGTCTCTTAGGCAGAGAAGAACATACTCAGAGAATATGTATGTCCAAACGATAGCTATAAGATATATAACTAGCGTTAGATTTCCAGGACATAACTTCTTCTCAACTGTTGAATTCAACACCAAGTTCAAAGCACTTTTTTGTTTTGTATAAACATGGGTGCCAGCTATTCATCCAGAAGATAAATAATGTACTTTGAACAATGGCCACTAACTCAACGCCAAAGTTATACCCATAGACTAGCTCAGCTTCTTGTAATCACTAATAGATTATACAAAATTAGTGGTGAAAGGAATTGATAAAAAGAATAAAAGGAATTGATAAAAGATTGGTAAAAAGAATTGATGAAAAGGATTGTAAAAAGAATTAACCGACAAAATAAGGCTTAAGTTTAAAGACAATTTATTTTAATTAATATTTATACTCTAACTTTAAATATTTTTATAAATCTTATTTACTAACATACTCTAACTTTAAACATTTTTATAAATCTTATTTACTAACATAATACTGGTATTTAAATATAAAGATCACCCACATATTAATTCACACACTGACATATATAATAAAGCATTAAAGAATATAAAACACATATATTTAGAACACACAAATTAATAGTTCATTTTTATGTGCTATAGAGTTCTTAAACTTGACTCTTTTATGAATGCGATGGCTACTTTTTTTCATCATCAGATTTTCAATTGGATGGACGGTTGAAGAGTGTATAGTAGATTGGAGCCTGTCCATTAAAGAAATGAATATAAGAAAATGTTTTACCTAGGATTTTAGGACGTGGATGCATCTTACCGTTTGCTGCTTCTAATAAAATATTCTAACCGGTTAGACTTGAAGTTTCCCTGCGGAGATTTGATGATTATTAGTTGGTATTATTCCTGGAGACAATTAGACATTGACGGAGATTCTTCAAGCTGTTAAGCAGACATCAATTAAGATCGGGTATATTGGCTGTTTTCATCGGACTTCAGGCTGGAAAAAACCACATGTTTCCCATGGTTTTAACACTGCATTCTTGATTGATTCATAATAAACTGCATGATCTAGATTATACTCTCTGAACTGAACTCAACTGTTATCTCTGATGCAATTAACTAGACTAAATGTCCGATAAAAATTTGGCTATTTATACATGACGCATGTTTTCATTTTGATATCCTCCGGCAATATCTGTTGTCAAAATTCCTTTGATACATGTTTTTGAGATCGTTTAATTAGTAGTAGCCATGCAAACATGTTTTTTTATATATATTTTTATTAGTAGCTAATCCTTTGAAGATAAGCTTTTTAATCCTGTAGTTTTATACTTTTAATTAGTAGCCCATCGCTGAATTTTTTAATGATAATCTTCTGTATTCATTTATTTCATTTTAACATTTATTTATTAACAAACATTCATCATTTGACAGCACATATATAATTTAAGATTACCTTTTTTTCTTCAATTCAAACAAAAAGAGATTTATATTTTGAAACTTTTAACTATTTATTTTAATGAATACTAATAAGAAAAACTCTTTATTTCCTTTTATAAAACTTTTAGTTTGACTTTTTCTAACGAAAACCCCTCTCCCCTTCTGATTAATTAATTGTAATTTTTATTTCAAAAACTAATGATAGAAAACTATTTGACTCTTACTTTTCCGAAAACAAACTGTAATAAAACTCTTAAACTTTTACATATTATTTCTTTTAATGAAAGATTTTTGTTTTAATAATTTTTTAGATTAAATTATTATGTACCAACTTCGATCTCGGTACAATATATATATATATTAAGGGCTATAGAAAAGAGTTTATTGTTAACATATAAGAGAACTTATTCTTCTTTGAGCCTTTAAAGGAATTAGGCATATCAAATTCTTAAATTGTACTAGATACATTCTTATTCCAGCTGTTATTACTACTGTACACGATTATTCATATAGTACATCTCAGCCAACATGGTAAGTTTATTGACTTTTTATTTTTATGGTTAAGATCAAGAAACAATATAGTCTTTCTTATTAGTTGCCTAATTGTTCTTAACTGAAATATCAGATGAGTTTTCTTGAAGGCAGAATGAATACGTGTAGGATTTTTTTTATAGATATTTACAATTATAATAAACAAATCTAAATTATGACCCTTATTCCCAGGCAGTTGTAAAGTCATCAGATAAGAGAGTGACTTATGGCTATGGGCACAAGATGCTAAGAATGTCCTGATTGCAGATCCAGATAGCCATTCAATATTTACCTTTTACTTAGTTACTTACAACTACAGTTCACTTTCAAGTAGGAAGAATGCACAAATTGGATGTATTGTTGCCTAATACTAAATAGGATATTGTTGGACTTTTGGAAGTTAAAAGAAAAAGTGAAGAGAACAATTGATTTAAAAAGTTGACCTGCACTTTATTACAAATATACAATTATTGAAAGCACAAATGGAATTCATTAAAAATAAGAAGGAGAAAATCAACCATCATAAAGATTAATGATATAAATAACAGAATGCTAAGATTTGTTACTCAACTTAATGAAAGATACCAAATGCAGATAATTCCGGTTTAAGCCCCAACAAATTCTTATTGTGAGGAAGAAATAGAGGATTTTTATATGGACATACAAAATGCTTTTGATCATACCAAAAGAACAATGACTTATGGAATTCATAGAAGAAAAAAAACTGATATAGTGTCAATTCTTTTTTTTTTTTTTTTGATAAAAATAATAATCGGAAATGAACATGATGAAAGGAAATATAGCAGAATTTGATTATACAGGCAAAACTCTCCTCTCCATCTAGTGCCTACTCATCCAATATCCCAAACTAGTTTCTGGCTTGTGGCCTTCATCAGTGAGGACCCTTGGATCTGAGAGCACTGCACCTAGATCTTAGGATCTAATGCAATCCTTCAGCAGCCACCTTTTATCTCTACTTAACTACAAAACTATGAGAATGAAATTTGAAAACACAATAATATTTTCAATCTAAGCTCAATAGCTTATATAGTCATATGGGTCTGAATTCAGTTCAGCGCCCATACATTTTGATGTCTTTGGATGTTTAACAACCATAGCCACCACTATCTTATTAGGCAGGATTGATGTTAAACCACTAAACATCACATGATAAACATCTCTTATGCTGGCACATAACTGTTATTAAACAGGCAAAACTCTCCATACAGTAGTGCCATCCTGTGCCAACCAGAGTAATCAATGGATGTTTTATAACAATTAAGTGCTAGCACAAGAGATGGTGATCATGTGATGTTTAGTAATTTGATTGTATTTGATTAAGGAGAAAATATATATTTTAAGATTGTAATATTATTAATTGATTCAATACTGTAAATAATTAATGAGATGTAAGATACACATGAATACAAAACTTCTGAGATAAACTGTTAAGAAAATCAATATTAATCACTGATATTTTTGATTTTCAGAAATACTCTAATGAATTTAAGTTAGCACTTGTAAATGACTGAAATCAATGAGAAATTATTGCACAAATAATTGTTATAAAAAAAGCAGTTTTTCAATTGAGATGAGAATTTAAGAAGAAAAGAAGAATATAAAATATTGTAAAATGATCCACCAAAAGAAAATGAATATCTGGAATTTTATGAAATAAATTATGTAAAAAATATAACTGAATTGTCAAGGAAAACTATAGAAGAGAGTAAAAGTTTCAAAAGTATAAAACAATATTTTGATATTAGAAGGAAAAATATTTTAACAATAAGAACAAAAAAATGGAACTATTATTAGAAAGAGAGGCAATATCATGAAATGGATGGAAATATTCTATAAAAAATAACTATATAATAATGAAGAACAAAAAACATAATCTCTATAACTCCAAAATCTTCAAAATCACCAAGCATTTTAAATAGAAGAGCGTAAATGTAATATGTATTGAGAAGCAGCTCAGTCCATTCTAATTCAATGCTGTCATCTTTGTAAGTCTGTATAATCAAATGATATTATATGGCAGTGCTTTTCCAAAATACTCCAGACCTTATTAAGGGGAAGCTTAGGTTTTAGATAATGATTCAAATACAAGCCAATCTGCTTATATGGTTGTACAGATGTTTCACAAAAGTAGTAATACTTTTATTAGTATACAACCAAATGGATCATAGATTATGTATGCTTTTCAGGAGCAAGTATTTATTCTAGTCCAACAATTCCACCTGGTGTGAGTTTGATTAATCAAAAAATACTGAATGTAAATACTTATAATCTACATCCAGTGCAATCATGTCCATATTTCTAGACTAGTTTCATCAGTGAAGAGAGTGGAAGTGAATCTAATACACCTGAATCTATTTGTAACAAATCCATCCTTTATCCAGAAGTCAACTTTTATTCTTTTACTAGTTTGATGAAATAGACAGATTTTAATAAGCACTACTTCCAGTATCTTTTGAATAAATGACAGAGAATATTAATCAGTTTGAATTATTTCCTTAAAAATCCTTTAATTTTTTTTACATTGTTTTTAATGTGAATTCAAAATATTAAAAAAAATCAATGTTATAGATTTCCTTACAGTTTCAACTGATGAAGACTATAGATCAGTCGAAACTGTAGGCAGTAAAGCCATAATAAAAACAAATTAATTCAGTTGTGTAAATACTGGATTTTATAGATTTTGCATCAGTTTGAATTCTTCTGGAAAACACTTATTGTTGACATTTTATATATTTTTATTGCAGAGAATACATTATTTTAATTACAATAAAAAATTGATTTACAGCATGTTGAAACATTGTAAAAAATCAATAAATGTTTTTGGTTTTCTCAAAAGATCATATGGTACTCAAATCAGCAAATTGATGAGTATAAATTTTTTCAGGATCCAATTAGGATTAAGATTTTTTTCCAAGCAGCAGAGTCATAGTAACCAAGATAAACATCCAATACAGAATATCTAATAAGTGTCTAGTGAAGACAAACAAGAATGGAAAACTGTTCAAATCTTTACCATCTGAAAATTACCAAGTTTGATGGGTTACAATTTTTCTATCACTATTCCTCTATAAAGGCTATTGGAAGTATCCTCATTATTTATTTTTAAGATATAAAAACACTTTTAATCATACAACTAATTAAGCCACTGCTAACATATTAGAGGATTACAAATAATATATAAATGTTGCATGGCATTTCATCTAAATTGCATCTCCACCAATTGAATTAGTTAGTGAATGTTGTTATAAAAATGGTTGAGGAGGCACTGCAAACATTAATATATAACAAGATTAAACCAATTGGAAACAAGAGTAAAAAATTTACATTTAAAAGTGGGGATGGGATGATAGTAGGTGAGAAAATCAATATAAAAGCAATATCTATGGAAGTTTAAAATTTAAATATTTTGGGAATTTTTTAAATCTCATTAATCCACCAAAAGCTGTGGATTTTTATAATTATTTTGTTATCTATTGTCATTCCACCTCCACTTTTAAATTTAAAGTGTTACTTTTATTATTTCCTATTAGTTGAATCATTAATTTTGTTATATGTTAATTGCTTGCAGTATCTCTGCAATAGTTTTTACAACAACATTCATTACCCAATTAATGGCAGAGATGATGCAGTTGAAACATCAGTAAGACAGTTCAATGAATCATATAAGATGATGCTGAATAATATGTCAATTATATCTGTTGTTCACAAAAATCTACGTTAAAATATAAATAATCCCAGTGCATACTACTAGATCAAGAGTTCCTAAAGTGATTGATATCGACCCCTTGGGGTCGATTTAAATTTCTAGAGGTCAAAAGTTTCTCTAAAAAAATTTGGGGTCGATGACAGCAAAAACAGATCCCTTTACTACTGCTATTTGTTTGTTACTTCTATTTTGATTCCAATAGGTACCTAATTAAGAAGTAAAATAATCCAAAAAAAACACCTTTTTGATAAAAGCACATTATGTAACAAACTTGTGAACGAAAAGATCAAATGTATCAATAAAAGAGTCACATGTAAAAATACATGTAGCACAAATATGTCTGTTTATTGTCTTATTGAACGTATCAAAGCAAGTGCGGACATGAAAAACTATTGCATGTCCACACTTGCTCATAGTGGGATGAGATAATATTTGATATTAGCAGAATCTATCAGTATTGTATGGTTATGCTTTCATAAAACACTATAAATTGGTTCATTTAATGTAACATGTACTTATTTGTGATTTGAACTTTGAATATAATTATTTATTGAGGAGCACTAAAAAAAGAAAATCAGAGGAAACAGTTTATTTATTTGAGTTTGAACAAAAATCTTCTGCTTCAAGTAAATACATATTTTATTGTTTTGTTTTTATCACAGAGACTGTTGAAATTGTTTGTTAATAAGTTTTTATTTCTTATAATAATAATATGACTGACCCAAAAAAAGAAAAGCTAGGATTTGTCCTATCATTATCAAACAAACATTTACCAATATATCTCATATATGTGTAAAAAAAGTCTTTAGCAATGATGCTATGAAACTATCAAAACTAACAGATCACTTAAACAGAATTTACCCTGACAAAAAGATAAAGATTTGTCATACTTTCAATCACTGGAGGATAAAATTCTGAAGAGAACTACAATAGATAATATATTTGTTTCATCATCAAAACAAAATGATGACTGGTTAAGGGTATCATACAACATATCCCTACTCATTGCAAAGTCTGGAAACCTGCATACCATAGGAGAGAAACTGATTCTACTAGCCATAG
This sequence comes from Epiperipatus broadwayi, assembly GCA_028023455.1. Taxonomy (NCBI): domain Eukaryota; kingdom Metazoa; phylum Onychophora; class Udeonychophora; order Euonychophora; family Peripatidae; genus Epiperipatus; species Epiperipatus broadwayi. Next base: position 9,582,359 of record JAQFVV010000015.1, read on the forward strand.
TGGAGGTATAGAACACTGTAATTTACAAACCTGTAGAAGATGTTATAAAAAGGATTCCATTGAGCAATAACACAGTTCAAAGAGATATTGACAAAATGAGTCATGATGTGGAAAACTGTTTGTGCAATCATTTGCAAAAAAGATTTTTTCCCTCCAATTAGATGAATCAACATTACCTGGTAATGAAACTTTGTTGCTGGTATATTTTTGCTTTATTCAAGATCAGGAAGTGCATGAAGAGCTGCTTTTTGCAAAAATTTAGAAACTGACACCAGAGGTGAATTGATTTTTAATTTAATGGAGCTATTTTTCAGGGAAAAGTCATTCCATTGACAAATATAATCTATTGTGACAGATGGAGTACCAGCTATGCTTGATCATTATTGCAGTTTCATAAATTACCTGAAACAATATGTACCTGAAGTGCTTGCAGTTCACTGCATAATCAATAGGCAATATTTAATAGTCAAGAACCTTAGTGACAAATTCCATCAATTGCTTCAGTGTGTTATAACAGCTTTGAACAAAATTCAACGTAATGCTTTGAACACTAGACTATTCGCTTGATTATGCAGGAAAGTGACAAAGGTTTCTATCGACTGATTCTCCATACTGAAGTCTATTGGCTCTCAAAAGGTTTATGTTTGGTGAGACTTTTTGCACTTTTTCAATCTGTTTTATAGTTTTTGGAAGATGAGAATTCCAGTTTGAAAGAAAATTTACTTAAAAGTAAAACAGATATTGCTTATTTAACCAATTTATTTGCAAATTTAATGATGTTAATTTACCACTGCAAGAAAACAATTTGAATCTCATTAAAGAAAAATCAGTCATATCAGCTTTTGTTGCCAAATTAATGTTTTTTAAGCAAAATATTGCAAGATCTGAGCTTTCCCAGTTCCCCAACTTATTTAAGATAGGCACAATCCAATAAGAAAACATCTTGCTACTAGTACATCAACCAGTTGAAGACTCTTCACTTAGATTTCAAAACTAGGTTTGAAGATATCCTATCATTGGAAATACCAGACTGGATAATAAACTCTTACATTAATGTGCAGAATCAAATATAATTTTCCAAGATGAGTTGATAGCCATCAGCATGAATGAGGATCTCAAGGTACAATTCAAACAGAGCTATCAAAAGATTTGGCTACAACAAGATATCCACTTCTGTACCCAGCTCTATGGACTATTGTAGAAAATTATTTGCTTGTATTTCCATCATCATTTCTGGTAGAAAGAGGCTTCAGTGTAGTTTTAAACCTGCTTCAGAACAGACATCGATTTCTTATCACTGAACATGGAGATTTGAGAATGCAACTCATTAGACAAGTTGTTGACAGATCACCAGGTGCACCCATTTCATTAAGCTCAGTTTCCAAGCTAATTTTTTAAATTCTGATTAGCCGAAAAAACTTTTGGAACTCTTGTGCTAGATGAAATTTCAAATATTTTCTCAGCTATGCTCCCTGTGAGTAAATGTAAAAGTTTGAATCTCAAGCAGTCAGTCCCAAAGATATCTCTTGAACTGTATGCTGCAATAATGTTAAATAATGAAATATGGTATGCACTGGGATTATTTCTTATATAATTATATTTGGGAGATTGCAAAGATAAAAATGACTAATGTTTAGTTTTTCTCTGTATATGTATATAAAACATGTTTGTTTATGAATAATTTGAGATAACTATTAATTTAAATTTTATGCTCTGTTGAATAAATTAATATTTCAATATTTAACATCATTGCAGCTTACAATTCAAGAGATATCTTTTGGATTGGCTGCTTGAGATTTGGATTTTACATTTATTCACAGGGTGCATAGGTCAGGTACTTAATGTTTGGGAGGATGATTTGATATTTTAAAATACGTATAGATAATGAATAACAATAAAAAGTATATGTGCAATAATATATCATTAATAAAGAAAGAAATACTCAAGCAGAGATTGAGGCTGTTTCCACATCCTACACACTATATGAAGTGTGAATAAATGATATCAGTCTCATAATGTCTTATGAAATAATAAGTAATGAACTATAGTAAATATATGCAATAACTTATAAAACACAGTAACACAACAGATTTGGAAATAAAACGAACTTTTCTAAAAATGTTTGAAATTTTCTTGATTAATTGCAATACAAAATATTTACTGCTCCATATAGTATCATAAGATCAACAATAACTGTTTACATTCAAAGTAAATTTGATGTGGAGACAATTTCAACTTCTACTGGGATACTTTCTCCAATTATTATTCCACACAGACACACACACACATATAAATAGATAGTTAAACACATAAAAACGATTACTTAATTAATTTTACATATTCAGAACTCTCTATTTATAAAATATCAACCTTTTTTAGTGACAGACCTTTGTTCAGGTGTAAAAGCAAAATTCAGATAATTTCCAATCCATAAAGGTGATTTCAAAGCCTTTGGAAGCTTGAATGGTATTTGAAGCAAATCTATAGTAGAAAATAAGAATTAAAAAATCAGTTACTACTTCATATATTATTACTACCTTATTTTTATCATTAACAAATGTCAGCCATACCATAAAAAATTTTTGATGACAGTGATCCATCAAAAAGAAAAATAACAGGATGTCCATCATGAATAACTGCACTAGGCTGTGTGAAGACAGTGTCTAATAAATATTGTGCATTGTCATGATAAGCCTTGATAAGCTGAAATATATATATATGAGTATATTTATATGTATATTAAAACAAAAGATTTTGTAAGTGAATGATATAAATGTAGTTTCAAGTTCTACGATCAAGTTGCTTATTATTACAAGACACGTACAATACTATGAGATGATAGCAAGTTAGATTCAGTCAAAATGTCAGTACTATAATAAAACAATATTATTACATGAAAGATTCCAAAAAACTGTACTTGTTAACATATATATGTTATTGTGCATTAAAAGGAGTTATTCATACTATTTATTCTATTAAAGAGCCATCTGTTGGAAGCTTGAGTAAAGAATGAATACTAGATAGTATTCCCATATTTAAATTCACAGACTAGTTTCTAAATATCTATCTTTCTCAATGAGAAGTATGGATTTAAACCTACATGTTCAGTGGCCATGTTTCTTCTTTTTTAACTATTTAAACTCATAACTTGAGATTCAAACTATTAAGGTTTCGGATCCATTGTAACATACTTGTATATTCACACACATTTGACACTAATTCAGAAACAATATATTTTAACAATTTTAGTTTTTCTCATTTAATTTTTGGCAAAAATAATGCATAAAATATTAGATAAAGCATGACATTGTTGGATATGTGGGTAATTCTTCTCCCTGACAAAGCGTTGTTGTACACGGAAGTAACATAATATAGATTAATCAGACTTACACTAGATGGTGCTATAGTTAATTATCAGTATATTTGTACAAAAGATAGGATGATTGTGTTAAGAGGATTGTTGAGTGTTGTAGTAGTAAGGAATGGGATAAAAGAATAGATTTATTAATAAAGAATAGGGAGTTAGAGAGATGGAGAAATAGTATGGAGAGTAAAAACAGTTTAAATATATATAGAAATAAACAGAATAGTAGGTGTGAGTTAATATGTGATAATAGTAAGGAAAGTAGTTTATTATTTAAGGCTCGAATGGGATCTTTAGCTACAAGAGAATATACATGTAAATGGGGAAAAAATGGGTGATTTATTTTGTAAATTATGTAAGGAAGGAATAGAAAATATTAGGCATTTGTTAATTGAATGTAAATGCTTGAAAACAGAAAGGATACATATAATGAAGTTGTGGAAAAATAAATATGAAGAATGATTATACAGAAAGTGAATTATTGGTTTTTATGCTGGGTTTGGGAAAAGATAAGGGGGATTTAGATATAAAAGTTATAGAGTTGACAAAGATTATGTTGTGGAAATGGGATGGAGCAGAATATGGGAAAATTTAGAGTGGGGAATGGAAAATAGTGTTATCTGGGCATAATTGCTGAGATATTCTTGACTTCGTTTAAGGAGAAGCCACAATACATCACATCAAATGAAAATATTAAAAGCTAGGAGAGAAAGTCAGGTGATACTTTATTTAATATTTCCTTATGAATGTGTACATATATTTTATTATTTTAAGACAGTTTAGAAAATTATTTAACTGATAGTGAAAATAGCAATAAAGATATAAGAATGAGAATCTCAATGACTAAACAAACTAATAACGTAGATTATTAGTTAAATGTGTAACTTTTATAATTTTCTTCCTTTTTCGAGTTGTCTAAAATATATTTAAAATGTTCATTTGTAATCTTGCAAACATTTTCAAAATAAAATAGAAATTAAAATAGTAAACAACTAATTATATTTAATGTTTTATGTTTAAAAATATTCTACGTTTTATAAAATTATTAATATATATTTTAAGCATTTAATAAGAAAAGACTTAAGTATTTAATAAATAAAAAAAATGTGATCATAGAATACATAAACTATTTGATAACACGTGGAGATTTTTTTAATTACAGGTATGTTAGAGATAACTTCCAAACGGGAAAAGGAAGGAATTTTAAAAGTTCTAAAAAAGGTTTTGAATAGATAGAATTTAATGGAAGCATAGACATTTTTGTGGCAAAATATATCACTGAAACAAATTCACATGAACCACATTTCTCCCAAGTTTACAATTAATGGGGTGGGGAACGCATATGGCTTATTACTCAGGAGTTCATAAAAAGATTTGAGAGTGCCAGACCTGCAAGCACCAAAAACAATCCTGGGACCTCCTGATCCCAAATTAGATGTTCTATTACGTGTACCAAACCACACAGGGTAATTGATGGAAAAACTATGTGGTAGAACAAGCAACACAAGACTTTTTTATAAAAAATAATTTTGGTAAATATATTTTTAATATTCTATTGCATCTATTACAAACTTAAGTAATCAGTATTTATCAGATGGTGGTACAATTTAACCCCTAATACCAGTCTAGTTTCTAGATTTTGTCTTTATCAGTGAGTGCTTAGAGCTCGAGTTTGAAACCAATGTAGATATGTAACTGACATTTCATCCTTAGCACCTTTTTATTACAAAGCCAATAGTCTATCTTGTATCATTATATAATTCTGACATATGGGCAATTTAGCAACTCAGTTCTATTCCATCTGTAAGAATCTTTTTACTTTGGCTATGAATGTTAATACCATTCACAATGATATTTATTAGCAAATTCTTCTATTCTTACTTCATTTAAGTCATCTAATGTAAGTTTTAATAATCAATAGATGCCAGTTAGTAGTAATCAATAAATACTTACCCAGTGCTATTCTATCCAAATATCCCCTGACTAGTTTCTAGCCTATAGCTTTGATTTTTTTTTTCAACATGCAACAGTAAACAAGAGTGTTTTCCTGAAGGTTTATGATGATTTCCATTATCTAATATTACGTATTCAATGTCTTAGAAAAATTTAACATTATTTAAATTTTCCAATTATATTCCATTGTCAATAATATCACACAGGTTAGTATATGCATAAAATTTTTGATAGATATTATTCTCCTCTCATGTCCAGGTGATGATGGCCTGACCAATGACAATATTAGCATGGGAATCAAATCTGTTTTGGCAGAATGTCTCAATTGGTTACAGTAATACCTTAAAATTCAATATTCAAAAAATCTAAGGGTCCAGGTTTGATTCCCATGCTTTTGGCATGATGGATCAGTTGGTTAGAGGGTTCTCTTAAAAATCAATATTCAAGAATCTAAGGGCTCAGGTTCTATCATCATGCTAGTACTGTTACTGATCAGGCCAGCAACATCTAAATAAGAGAAGACAATAATACCACTTGAAACGTTATGCAAATAGTAACCTGTGTGCTATTACTAACAGTTAAATGTAATTGGAAAATTAATAAAGTTACATTTTTTTAAGACATTCAATACTTAAACAAGAGCATTTCTCCTTTCTCTATTTCATCGTGATCTATTGGAAATTCGAGGAATCGGCAATTATCACTGCACTTAGATCTTGGAATCTAATTCAACTCTCCAGCAGCCATCTTTTATCTCTACATAACTACAAAACTAAGAGTGAGTCTAAAATTAAAAACACAATATTTTCAATCCAAGCTCATTAGAAATGGTGATCATTAGATGTTTAGTTGTTTAATACCAATTATGTCTAATAGGATAGTGATGACTATGGTTATTAAAGAACCAAAGACACCAAAATGTATGGGTACTGAACTGAGTTCAGATCTATATAACTAAATAAGCTAATGAGCTTGGATTGAAAATATTATTGTGTTTTCAATTTAAGACTCATAGTTTTGTAGTTAAGTAGAGATAAAAAGTGGCTGCTGGAGTTTGCATTAGGTCCTAAGATCTAGGTACAATGCTCTCAGATCCAAGGCTCCTCAATGATGAAAGCCACAAGTTAGAAACTAGTCTGAGGATATTGGATGAGTAGAAACTAGATAGAGATTTTATGCACAAGCCTTTTGGCATCCATTGATTACTCTAGCATGCACTGAGTGGCACTACTGTTTGGAGAGTTTTGCATGTTTTAATTTAAATCAAATGTATTTCAATTGGCTCAGTTGTTAAGGAGTTTTCTTGGAAGGCATAAGGATATGAATTCAAATTCTAAAGAGGAACAGATTTTTTTCCATTGTTAATTCAAAAATGTGGATATACAGATTGTAACACAGACAAGGCAAGTTAATTAAAGCATTTAATATCCTTTTACAAGCAAAAGTCTTTTTAATGGATGTAGAAAAATAGTTAAAGATAAGGCATTACTCACTATTCTTCCCAAGTAGTTAGTGGTGAGAAATCTCTAGATAAATATATTTAGATATACATTTATTGAAGGTTATAGAGCCAGCTGTTTCAAAAATAATTCTAATGTAAACTTGAACATGGAAATTTTTTTCAAGATTACTCACAGTCAGAGTTTAAAACCAGGTTGGAGAAATGCTTAACTAAAGTTAAAATGTTGTGTGGCAAGCAAATTCATTACCAACAGTGATCAAGTATTATTGTATGTTTAAGGCATCCTATTGCCAATTTGCCAACATCTACATTTAATACATGTATACAAAGTAAGGATTATTGTTAACGACTTTAACAATTGTAAAATTGTCATTAGATAGTAAAAAATTAGGAAAATATTTTCTCTCAGTATGCAAATAATAATGAAAAAAAAAAACTGAATTAGAATTTAATATATCTGCAACCTATTTGTTCTCATTAATAATAAAAAGAAAAGATCCAAATTCTAATATTTTACATAATCACATAATGCTGCTCATAAGATTAGATGTAATTTAAATACTAATGGGTAATTGTATCTTTTTTAATGAGACCAGAATAATATATATATATTCTTTCATAGGCAGTTCTTTTCATTTTACTTCAGAGACATTATTGGAAATTTGAGTAAACAATGGACACTAGGTGGCAGTGTTATTATACTCATATCTTTAGGCTGCTTTCTGCTTATGATTTTTATCAACGAGAATTTGGGATTCAAAGATAAAATTAATGTAATTATTAATCTTAAAGTCACTTTAATACCTTTACTCCATCAATCCTAATAGCCTGAAACTCAAACTCTAAACTTTTGAATTCAAGCCAATTTGCTTATATTTTGACAACAGTAGCTACATATTTTAGCATCCTTAATTTTATACTATCTGCACATCTCTTTCATTCTTTGATTAAGATAGCGAAGACCAAGAAAATTTCATGTAACTTCTACTTACATTAAGAATAAGCAGAGATTATGTGATATTTTTCTGATATTATTTATATATATATTTGAAAATAACTGTTATATCACACGAAAAAATATTTTATAAAAAAAAATGGCATAATAAAATCTCATAAATTAGCCAATATAAGATGATCTATATTTCTGGTGACAGGTTTAAATATAATAATAAATTTAGGCCACAACAATTTGCAAGAATGAAATTAATTTTATTCAAATATTCACAATAATCTTGTAATTTTGTTATTACTTAATTTCCCAGGACCTCTAAGTACTCGTTTTTAATAACTTCAAGAAAAACCAATTCACTAATTTAATGTCCTCTACATGAGGGGTTAGATTGACCTTAGGTCAACATGGATGTGACAAGAATCTCAGCTTCAGGGTGGCCTTTGAGCATTCCATCAGCAGATTTTCAATTGCATGGATGGGTGCAGAGTTGGAGTGTGGAGTAGATTGAAGCCTGTCCATTAAAGTATGAGGATTGGCTATTCTAATATATATCTGAGCATATAGTGTAGAGATGGTAATCTGGACCAACTCATGATTGCTGGTTTAGAATGAAATACGTATATTGGTGATTATTTATCTTTTCAACATATATGTGTTCAAGTGTATCAGTGTTATGAGATAGTGTGGAGAGTGGTGGGTCATGTGAAAGTCTGTGCTCATGTGCCCTATATATTAATTTAATGTAAATAAATAATCATTTATAGCGTAATATAATTGATAACAACTTAAAGCAAATGAAAAAATATTATGAAAAAAAAACCAGCATAATAAAGATTTGCCAATGCTAATGCCAAAATCATTAATTATTGGCCAACAAAAATAAATATTTTTACCAGTGTTAGATGTTAACTGTAATAAATTCTAATGGCTAGCAAAAAATTCCCTTTCATTGGCTAATAATTGATGGTTAGTAAAATATTTTTTTTCTTTGTTGGCCAATTAATTAATGATTTGGGCATTAATAATTATGAAATGTTATCATGCAAGTTCTTAGATAATATTTTTTTTCATGTGATATAATAGTTATTTTCAATTACATTACATTATAAATGAGTATATATATATATGTAGTAATACTGTGGGGAAATACGGGGTCATATCTGGGGTGAAGGTCATCAGTACGTAAACATCAACTGCCTTAAATTAGTTAGTCATTTGTCATTCTACAGAAAATTGGGGTTTAAACCATGAGGGATCTGAGGAATTGTAATTTTATCCTCAAGTTAAAAAAAAATTTATCTCAATAGGGATGAACATAGCTAACTCCTTAGAGCAACTAAAAGTATAATTATAACTTCATCAACCGGCATTATAAATAAGTAAAAGGTCATCCATCAACATCATTGATGGGAATATTATTCTCAAAATAAATCAATACAATAAATTAGAATAAAATCAACAGTCCATCTTGTGGCTGGATTTGAACTGAGTCATCTGTAGACCAGGCTAACTATTGAGCCTTTGCCATCTTGGGCAATTATTTAAATCATAGTTTGGATGCACACACTTAAGTGCTAATCCATAAGAATATATAACCATAAAAATTATAATGCTGGAACATTAAAACATGCTGATCATCATCAATGCTTTGGCCACTTAGCATCATTAATGTACTCTCCAACTACAAACTTAATTTCTAATAGACTCTAATATAAAATAAAATATAGTGCAGGAGCTTTAAAAATATAATCTTATGTGCCAACTAGGAAGATCAATCATCATCATTACTGAATGCCCAAAAGCACTAATAAAACATCCCAATTCATATATTCAGCTGTTATACTCAAATCTAGCTCAGAAGAACACAAGCTCAAGTACTGTTATGGTGATCAAGAAATCAAGTTTATTAATAACAATATTAAAAAATGATATTAAGATCTTTAGAATATGGCTATACATATAAATTAAGCATTCTGATTGTGATTAACCTTTTCATAGATCAAAATACGTATTGGTCAAATGAATTAAAGTTCTAAACTTTTGATTGGTCAATTACAGAATCAGCAGTAAAAATATATTCATCTTTAATATTAGATTCATTTTAGTTTTGTTTGTAAAAAGCAAATTAATAATTTGTCAGATTATAAAAGTGAACAAAAGTTTTTTCAAAAATAAATTTCTATTTATAATTAAAAATATTCTATAGTGGAGAAGCTAAAAAGAATATTTGTAACATCATTCATTTCTTTCACAATTTACATTTGTGTAAAGTAAAGAATTTTTACTAAAATTTTAACTATTTTTTTTTAAATAATTATATTTCAGCATGTTTTATCAAAATAATTTATAATATGTAAAAAAATACTCTAAAATAAACATTTTCATTTTGAAAATCAAAACAATGAACTTAGACCTGTCAAAATTGTTGGCAAGCACTCCCTTTTGTTCAACATGGAAAACAAGTAATCAGTGCCTTGGAAAGTCCACCTTCTCCCATTGTTAAAACTATAAATTTAAATATTATTGATTTTTTACTTGTAAAATAATTCTATAGAGGGCAGCATCTTATGGTACGTTTTAAGCTTTAAAATGAATGTAAATTCGCTACGATAATGTAAAAATTACCATTTTTAGCCGATTCGATAATAATTGAACCTGACAGTAAAAAGATTAGTATACAATAAAAAAAATTATCACATTTGTGATTTATAAAATTACTATATGCAATTCAAGTAATTATGATTTACATGATTAATACACTGATACATTAGGTTTGCTTAAAACCCTTCAGCACACACAGACATATGGTTTGATATAAAAAGAACATATTTGAATTGACATTTAATAAAAAAAATTAAAATTTTACATATAAGTGTCTATCTGACACACATTGGAATTTGCAATATAATTCACATATATATGCACACATACATGTGAGTGCATGTAATTTCTGAACATATTTGACTTGCCATAAAATAAACATTTGCAGTTGTTACCTTTAAATGATTAAAATTTACATATATATGTTGATTAACGTAAAATCAAAATTTGGTTTATTACATTGTGATTTACATATATGTTCCAATAGGTTTACATAAAATACCTATACACATCATCGCATATCAGTGCGGTATAATAATTGATTAATTATGTAAATGAAATTCATTTTCTATCATATTTGAAAATAGCAAAAATTCATTTCCTTTTTATAGGACAAGATTTAATATATATGTGTGTGTGTTTAGCCATTTATGCACACACTGATGTTTACTTATTTTAGTTTGACACAATAATAAAAGCTATTAAAATATATTTTTCATATAAATGCATGCATATAATGGGTATAAATTAATTATAAACCCTTTCATAAAAAGTTTTTTCATAAAAAAAATTAAATCAATTTTTTTTTTCAAGTAATTGTTTTGATTGATTAATTATCGATAGGATTTTTAATTTAAAATGTCTTTCTTTTCTTTTTTTAGTCTAAACATTTTTTGAAATCTGTTTTTTCTTTTAAAACATAAATTTTTAGATAATTCTTTCGGTATATAGCTATGATCATCAGGATGATGTTTAAATTTTTTTTTTTTTTTAATTTAAAAATACAGGTTTAAAAAAATGTCTCTTTAAGGAATATTAAAATAACTTATTTATAATATATATAATCACCTATGTCTCTTCTTTTAGAAATATGACTCAAACAAATTATTCATTTGTTTTTACTTTAAGTTATAAATTTAAAAGTCATTTTAAGGATTTTAAATGAACATATATATATATATGTTTATCTGAAATTCTCTGCTTATAGCTGAAATAGCATACATATAATTAATTCTTCATCCAGCGATAGTTTCTCTGGGAAATCTGGTAGACTCTCTTGTCATCACTGAAATAGGTATTATCAGGTAATGGTTGTTCTGCAGTTGGGTCCACTTTGATTTCAGACAAGCAAACTTTTTTGTCCTCATTTGTTCAGGCTAATGACTCATTAGAGTGTGACACAGACTTCAAGTGAATTATAAGAGCATCTGAGGTGATAAAAACACCTTAATTAAAAACAGTTGTTTTTTTTATCTTTTCAAAAAGTTTACTAATCCTTTCAAAAGCAAGTTTGAAGTGTTATCAAGGTGTGATATACAAAGACTTTTAAAAATAGATAATTTACCATTTAATTAAAAGTTTTCAAAAATACCATACTTATTTTTAAATTTCAAAATCAGAATAATAATAATACAACATTAATATTTATTCAGACCTTTTTAAATGTTTTAATTTATATAAAATTCTGTTTTAAATCCAGAATTATTTAACCCATTACAGTTATTATTATTCCAGGAAATATAGAAAATATCTACAACAATTTTTGTCTGTGTTTATTTCTACTTTTACTTTACTTTATATATATACACAATTATGTTGCTGTGTGCCATCTAACCCAACTGGTTACAATATATATAGTAATAATATAAAGAAGGGGTCAATGTAAAAGATGGCAAAATACCATCCCCATATAATAAATCATTAAATATAAAATGAATAAAAGAAATACAGTAAATAAAAGCAGAGAATCAACATGGATTATGGAATAAGTAGTTATAATAATAATAGTTATAACCTAACTTATAAAATACAGATTACCCAAACTATTAGAGCAATATACAAAAAATAAATTTAACAACAATCAATCAATAATCAACAGTCAACCTTATGAATCAACCCAAAAGATGTACATTATAAATAGGCTATTTATCCAGCCACTACCAACCTCAGGAAGAATATACAATCATTATTTGGATGGACATACTTAGGTGCTAAAATATCCATTAGAATGTAAAACAATAGTGTTGAGATATTGAAACATGCTGTTCATCATCAATGCTCTGGAAAATAGCCCCATTAGAGTACAGGCCAACAATAAACTAAATTAATAAGAAAAACAAAATGCAATGAATAGACTTTAAAGTTGATACCTTCACAAGTATCCAGAGTTATCTGGATGTCCAAACACCAACATAAATCCCTATATCCATAGAACTCTAGAGACTGTGAACAAAAAATAAATCAATGTAAGTTTACTCTAAATAATTTATAGGTCTATTCTACTATAATTAAATAGCTTTATTGGGGTAATTTAAAAATCTGTAAAACACTAAACTACATTGAAATCAAGTAACACACTGCCAATTTATGTAACAAATAGCTAGAGGAATAGACATTAACAATACAATATTTTTATAAAAAATATTTAATAAATTGACTTGTTAATAATAAAAAAATTATAAAATAACATGATAATTTAAATTTATACATTCTTATCAATAGTATAGTTTCATATTTAGAAAAAGTAATCAGCTGATTTTAATCATTAAATTAAATAACTTGCTTTCATTAAATTATTTCCTTTTAAATAAAAGTTGGAAACGGCTTGTCATTTTAAATTAACTTAAGCCTTTTATATATAATTGGGGAGGGGAGGTAATATAAACAAAAAACATGTTTCAAAAGAAACTGTTAAATATATATACATTAAACCACACAAACTTTTTTATAAATCTTGATTTATTATATTAGCTATTACGATAGAATGACAGCCTGTTAAGCTAATTGCGCAGACGCTGTGAGAATGTTATTAATAAATGAATACCTTCGAACAACCACATGATATAGTATTGCGCAATTAGCTTAACAGGCTGTCATTCTATCGTAATTATAATCGCACGCAAGACGTTATAAAATAAATGCTTATATTTTTTTTTTTTTTTTTTATCGGTGGGGAGGGGCGCCCACCCCCCCCCCCCCCCCCCCCCACCCTCTTTTTTCGGCCGCCGCGGCCACCCCCCTCTCTAACAACGCAAGACAAAAATGCTTATATTAGCTATTATAATGTATAACAATATATTCATATTCTGTTTTGATTATGTTGTTTTATAAAAGTTTTAAGTTGTTCCTTGATAAAGACTATAAAATAATATAGTTGAAACATTGGAGTATATTATTGTACATTGCAGTAGTTTATATTATAATAAATCAAGATTTATAAAAAAGTTTGTATATGGTTTGATGTATATATATTGAAATTAATGGGCTGTTTTTAAAATAGGAGACTGTGTTTGTTTGTTATTTTTTAATTTATTTAAACTGTTAAATGTGATTTAATTAAAATTAAATTACCTAAAAACTGACTTTTATAATTTTTTAAAAAAAAAAAAATCAAATGAATAAGAAAAAAAATATGTTTCATAAGAAAATGTTATCTTACAAAAATTATTCATTTCTATCAATTACTGTTCTAGAAATTTTTTTTTATCTCTAAATGAAAATATGTGTACATTAAAAAATATATAAAATACCTTATATCATGCTTTTTAATTTTCTTTGGACTCCTTTGTGACCTCAGCTAGCTGGTTGGCATATTTTCTTCCAGGGCTTATCAATTACAATGACAAAATTGGCTCTAGCAAAGAAGACAAAGCTTCCACTTTTTTTTCCATTTATAGTTTTTTATTCACACACACCCCTCTCCTGAGTGAAAAGAGATTTAGTAAGAAGTAGGGGTTAAAGGAGAGGATACATAGAAACTCTATAGCAGTGAATCTACAATATTTTCCTGTTAAAAAAAATCAGACTTTCCCAGAAAGCCTTGTCTTGTTTGCTGAGCCAGATGTTGTGGTAGTAATTGATAAGCCCTGGAAGGAAAAGTGCCAACCAGCTAGCCGAGGTCACAATACTACAAGCCAGGACAATCCAGATACATGTAAGAAGCACACAGGCATATGGTTTCAAATTCAGGAACCTCTTACTCATGAATAAATTGAGTAATCAGAAAGCTGCCAGTTAAATGTGACATAGAAGGTTGATGCAAATTCAGTCAACAGTAACAATGCTGCAAATGAGTGGGCAATTACGAATTGTTTCTTTAAGTGAAAGCTAAGACATTTTTTGGGGGAAAGCAATTTAGAAACTCATTTCATGCCCTATAATGAAATATATTAGGGAAATTGGCATATCTCTGAATAGAGCTTGGCATTAGGCTATCTTATATATACATTCACAATAGTTTAAACCCATAGTATCTTATATAATTTGTCTTGAATACATTTTGTTTTGCTCGCAATGTATGTGTTTGTGTAATTGAGAGAGATAATCTTGGAAAGTTAGCATGAATAGGATAGGTAAATAAGTTGATAAGAGTCCCAGAGATACTTATTGTCAATTTAGAATCATTAGTTCTTTCACATAACCCAAATGGTGAAGGTTTGAACTAATCTAGTGAGATAATGATCAATTGTACAATACAGTCTAGGCAGGATATTTTTATTTAGGGGAGATCTAGGAAGCAGCTCATATCTCTGCTGATTCATAGAAGGGGGTGCCGGTTTATTCCCTTAGATGAGAATAAATGTTCAAAGGTTATATTAAGAAATAGCAATAGTAAAGAGAATTGGGAGCAGAGTTGAGGAGAAAGAAAGGTGAAAAGAAGATTATTTTGTTTGGGTACATTGCTACACAGGTTATTAAAAGCTTAAAAGTTTGATTTGATAATTTTACTTCCATGTATGTCTGAGTTTATAAATTAAATATTAAACATGTGCCTTAAGTTAGTGGTAGTTGGGTTCAGTAATTAGGTGTTTGAATATTTTGCTGACTGTGCTACATAAATAAATTTTAAAAATCTAGGATTTGGATCAGATAAAAAAAATGGAGATTCATTCAAACCTAGTTCTAAGCTATCTACCTAATGGCATCTTGTATTGGCCATTTATATCCCATAATTTAATAAGCTTTAACATAAGTTATTATATACCATGACAATATATATATAATCCATATAAAAAGAATATAAAAATACTTCTTTATGTTGTTATTTTAAAATATAAAAAGTTTATTATAAGATATATAAAATATCTATATATACAACAAAAAACATGAAAATAACAAATTTTCAATAAAAAAGCTTTTTTCGATACATATAATTTGTATCCTTTT
Organism: Epiperipatus broadwayi; assembly: GCA_028023455.1. NCBI lineage: Eukaryota > Metazoa > Onychophora > Udeonychophora > Euonychophora > Peripatidae > Epiperipatus > Epiperipatus broadwayi. Next base: position 9,598,076 of record JAQFVV010000015.1, read on the forward strand.
CAATGTCGCTATATGTATGTTTTACGGTAATCGTGAGTACACATATTGAAAAGGATACAAATTATATGTATCGAAAAAAGCTTTTTTATTGAAAATTTGTTATTTTCATGTTTTTTGTTGTATATATTGTAACGATCCGGAGAAAAATGACTTAACGTAAACTGCTCTACAGGGCGCCATCTAGGCATTTGAACCTAGAAAAATTTATAAAGTAGGCAGATACGTCAGTCAAAAAAAAAAAATTTTTTTTTTTTTTTTTTAAATTTGGATTCCGGTCGTTAGCCCATGTCACTAGCTCAGTGGAATAGCAGAGATTTAATAATCTAATCTAAGAGTATTTCAATATTAAAAAAATAAATAAAATAAGCCACTGCCAGTAATTAGCATACAAACATTTATTTATGCACATATATATAAGATTTAAAATTATTTTATTATTAGTTTTACATTTTAACATTTAACATTATTTTTTTACTTTGATTTTTGACTTTAATTTACCTTTAATTACACATTACATTCTAATTTTACATTTTAATTAAGTTCGCACAGATGGGATTATAAAAGCTTGTTATAATAAGTTGCTATAGATCGGTTACATAGATTACACGGTTAAAAACATTCCAAAGTAAACATAAGCGACCAAAATATAAAATTATTGATTACTGACAATTGCGGAGGGAAATTTATATGTAACCCAATAGTATTCACCATAAGATACTTGCATTGTCACCAATAACTTAAAAGACATCCGAATAAATACATTTTAGATACCCACCGTAAGGTATCATTATTTATCGAATGTCTATATATTTTGATCAAATATGAAAACGCAAACATAGTTAACCGATAAACAATCCATGCAAGCGTCTATAAACAACTTAAATTTAATGCATTTTTATTTAGAATCGAGTATGAATACTACATAGATGTGCATTGAAATTAAAATATTCTATCCCTATTTAACCTTAGGCTAAAATTCGCAGTCAAACTGGCATCAATCCATCTGATATATCGATGTATTCAATGTAATACGAAATACGCAGCACCAAAAGAATTAAGAAAAGACATTGACTCTCAATCAGATAGGAATATTACATCTATCTAACGAGAAGAACAATAAAAAAAAAACTCCATAGAAAGGAACTGCGTTCTCCGTCTTATAATTCCTTCCATAGGCAACCGGGTGAGTGCGGCGTATATATAAACGATTCTGCCAGTAGCGAATCTCCGATTACATCTACTAACTACATCAATATATCCAATCCATTGACCCAATCTAACAACGACATAAATAACCTAAGATTACCCTCCCCTAATATAACTTTACAAATCTATACAGCCATTCACGCCCGACTTAAGTTTAACATTTTTATAATTAATTTAACGGAAAACAAAAATCATAATAAAACTTAAAGAACAAAAAATAAATAAATGAAAATGATTTTACAAAATAAAAACATTAAATAAAATTATAACTCATTACTAAATAATGTTGGTCAGATAGAATAATATTGCAATTATTTAAATCTGGGAAGTTTTTAATTTACTGTTCATAAATTTTAAAGTTCTTACGGTTATTTCAAAAGTTCATCTTCATATATTCCTTGCCGTTTGAACGTGAATTCCCACGTCGTCCGAAGATTGGTATCCTGTTGGCCGATTAATTTATCCATCCGGAGATTTTTTAGTGTAGTTGGTCCTCAATGTAGAAACGATGGTTCATTTTTCTTCCTTTCTTAGCAGAACTGAAGGGATTGAAGCTGTGCGTCTTTTTCAATCCCCTCAGCACTAACACCTAGCTGTTACATCGTAATAATCATCAATAACTCCCTGATTAATAATTTCCAAATTTTCCTTTTATATTAATGTGAAGGATTGAATTTACATTACGTCACCGATGCGATGGTCCTTTCGCTGTGGTCCGATTCCATAGGGATTTCTTCTTATTTGCTAACAGTTTCTATTGTTTTCCTATCTGACCGGTGTTTTTACATTTAAATGCCGAAGGCTGGTTTACATTTAACTAATTAACAATCATTTCCATTTCTGATTAATTAACCTGTTTTCCAAATCAAAAATATATTTAAAGATAAATTTAAAGATATAATTTCATCTCCAAATCTTTTTAAAATTTAGTTTTAAAATACTTTTTCTTTAATAAAGTTTTATTTTAATAATTTTTTATTATCTGTGCGATTTAATATATAAGAGTTTAAGATGATATTTAATTTCAATTTTTAATTCTTAAAGAAAATTTTTAAATGCGAACTTTTTAATTTACTTTCATGTTTAATAAATTTTAAAAAAAAAACAATGTAACGAACGTCTGTGCTCGTTACAATATAGATATTTTATATATCTTATAATAAACTTTATATATATATATAATGGGGATTTGAATCCAGACTTTCAAGATCCCTTCAGTCATTCCCTCTAGCCAATATAACCAACACACATAAACAAATATATGTAAAAAAGATAAATGATCTCCAATACATATATTTCATGCTAAATCAGCACTCATCAGTTAGTCCATAACATCATCTCCCATACATACATATAAACAGTGCTCAGTTTTATATTAAAATAACAAATATATAAACTTTAATGGACAAGCTTCAATCTTCTCCACTCTCCAGCCATCAAAAGTCTGGGTTCAAATTCCCTTTAATTGTATCTATACTGGTATTTAAATATTATATGCATATTTTCATCGGTAGCAATTTTATTTGGTGAATCAACTTCTTAATTATTATAGTCCTAGAAATCTCATTAGAAAATCCTAAGCAATCATGAATATCACAGAATAAATCAACAATATTAACTGCTGTATTATGTTTTATATCAGAGATGTCCAACTTATGACCAAGATGGTTAGGAATGTGGGCTAACATAAAATATGAGATTTTTTGTTGATTACATGCCATGATGCGATTAAAATAAACAAATGTATGCATATTTAATTAGTATTATTACCCTTGTTTACTTTTATAATAAAAAAATATCAATGATGTTTTATTACTTAGATATGTACATTTTCTATATTAGTGATACCAACTTGGAAGCGGCTTGATTTTAAAAGTCTCTCCAAATGAGTTACTGCATAATTAGGATTATTGTTTAAGGACTAGTTTGCTTATCTATGATGTAGAATATCACAAAAATTATGTACAGACTTTGTTCTTATTAGTCTTTGGTAATATTGTATATTTAATGTGTGGCCCAAGACAACTCTTTTTTTCCAAATGTGTCTCAGAGATGCCAAAAGATTGGATCTCTTCTGTATAGACTAGATAACTTCCATATTTCTCCATTTTTTTTATTATTTCATAAATAATTTCATATAAATAAAGATACAATAAAAGACAAATAACCTTTAGGATACATTTCGTGCTGAACTATCATTTGGGCGAGGTCATCACTTCTCATATATATATTACACGAAGAGTATTTATATAACGCAAATTGTCTCATTTTTATTTTCAAGCATCAATTTACTCCACTCTCAACTTTTACGTTATCAACTTTTTTGATAAACACATAATGATTATCACTAATCATTTATTAAACTAGAGATTATCTCTAGCACAGATATAAACTTTAATCTAAGTTAAAGATTAATATATCTGATTTTCAGCACACATACATGGCTATTTACATTTCTCTTTCTCCCATGCATAATATCTTTTTTATAGATTAGACAACTTCCATATTTCTCCATTCTCCCTGTTTTATATGGAAGAAACTATCTGCCTTTTTTAAAGATATATATATATTTAACAGTATTATCAAGTTTTTATTTATTTGTTTTAAAAAAATGATATTTTTTTTTTTACAATAAAATCAAAAATAGAATGCAATTTCATAATTTTTAGGAAGTGACTGTAATTAAGAAATGTATGAAAACAATAGTATTTTTTTTTTCAATTTCATTAAAAATGAAGTGAAGTTAATAATTATAATTTACATGAAAAATTTAATTTTTTTGAGTTAATTGGTTTTATTTAATAATTTTTTAAAATAAAATTAGTAGATAAATATGAAATAATAGAAAAAGATATGTGCAACGTTTATAAAATTCTTTAGAAACTGATTCAGTAATCAGAAATATGTATGTGTATATAGAAACCAAATATTGAGTGTATATATATGTGCTGCAGAAGAAATCAAATATCAACATTTCAAAAATGTCAAATAACTAGATTAGACATATAGCATGTGATTGATTTATGTAGGTATCACAAAACTCAGCTTTTTTATTCTATTAACAATCTATTAGCATTTTTTTTCAAATCTCATCTAATATAAGATTTTAGTAATCAGTTAATGCCAGATGGTAGTACTTAATAAATCCTTATCTAGTGATGTCCTATCCAGAAGTCTCCAATAGTTTTTGAACAGTGCATTTGGACCTTTTGGATCTAATGGCACTTTTCCTCTAGCAGCCATTTTTAAATGCTTTAATTGGTTTGGGAAAATGTCTTTGTTTGTTTGTTAACTTTTGATCTTTTTCAAGTTAGAATAAAATTTTAAAATCAAGATTTAATATATTTAAATTCAATAGAATTTCTTTCAAACTGATATATAACTAAATTATAACACCTTAATCCATTTGAAACCCTTATCTTTTCAATATGTCAACTAATTTGATAGATATGGAAGAGAGGGCAGGAAAAATATAAAAAATATACAATAATTTCACATTTAGCAGTTAACAATTATACTCAGAATTTTCATTGATTTAAATAATGGTCACAAGAGGGCAGTTTAAATTTTTTTCTCTTAATAACATTTTAAAAATTATTTTAAACTCTAAATGTATGTGTGTTATTATGTACACATACTATATATGATCTATATATATATAAGAGACATATATTTAACTTATAGCAGAAATATCTACTGATATATATCACCTATAAGAGTTCAGTCAATTTAAAGTATGATATAGTTTAACATTTTCAAAAAATGTGCCAATATTAAAAACTTAAAAATAATAGAAATAATTTTTTTTATATATATTAAATGCCTTTATTGACTGTGCACTAAAAAGAAACAAAATAATTATTTATTCAACCACAATTGAAGTTTTTAGATTTAACTTGAAATAAAAGCATGGAGAATCCAGAAATTAATTAAATCAATTTCTATTTTTTATAACAAGGGATTGACTTAATTAGTCTCTGGATGCCCCAGGCTTTTATTTCAAGTTAAATCTAAAAATTCTAATTGTGGTTGAAAAAACAATTATATTATTTTTTAGTGCACAGTCAATAAAAGCATTTAATATAATTTTTTTTTATCTATTATTAAATTTTTTTGTTGTAGTATCAAGCTATCAGATCATGTGATGGTTAGTAGGTCATGTGAATTTTTGTTCTATGATTTTCACCCTGTATTTTATGCCAAGAGTTAAAATGACTTTATTCACATATAAATAGATGTTAATAAAGATAATGATAATGAAAATATGCATAAATGTTATTTCTGGTTATCCTCACTTATTAAAATAAGTATTACATAGCACATGATTTAAAAATAGATTAGTAAATTATTTCTATAAAAAATAATATAAATTTTATAATAAAAATAACTTTTTATGAATAGTATATTAATTTTTAAATAATAATAATCACATGATCATTTTTGACAAATAAACATCACATGACCATCACATGATCATTTTTGCTGAGAGGTTATTCAATACTTGAACAGAGATGATAAATTAAGCATAATAATTCCATTCAATTCATAAATATTAGATTATCTGTGCCACTTCTGATACTCAAACTTCTTATGAATTCCCAAGCAATAAACCATTCAATTAAATTATATAATTGACCAAACTGAGATTCCCCCCCCCCAGCTTGAAACAAAAGTAAAAACTTTTAACTTTGCACTAAATAAGACAATAGTAATAATATAGTTTTTAAATAAAAACTGAAGAAAAAAATTACAAAAATAACTATATTATAGAATTTATAGTAACTAATAAAATACACTACATATAAAATTTTATATTCAAAAACAATTGTAAGTTTCCATTAAATATGTGAATTTATGGAGTTGAATTTTAAAAAATATTTTGTAGATAAAATCAATATAAAATATAGATTTTTGTTGGTTTTGTTTCACGGATAAACTAAGTTTAAAAATAATGTCATGATAAAAATGTGTGTATATATATATATGAGAAATATTGATATATTATAAATATAGAACCCTGAAAATATTTATATAAATATTCTAATGATTTTTATAAGCATGTAAATACTTTTAAAGCTTATCAAGTGCATAACACTAAGGGTATAAAGCTATTGATAGGACAAACAAGTCTGATTACATTACTAAGATAATTTAAAAGTGATATCCCCAAAGAATTATTTAAATGAACTAGTATTTAACACACAACTTTTATTATACTAATGTCAATCTATTTTAACAGATGAATAATTTTTATCTGACAAAATAGATTGGCATTGATATAACAAAGCTCATTTAAATGATTTTTTTTTGGGGGGGGGGGGGGGATCTAGCTTTTGAATTATCCTAGTAACATCTTCAGTCATAAGTAAATGTGTATATGTATTTAAAATGTTTTGCCAATATCTGATGTAATTATTATTAGTCATTTTTAAAATATTTCAATGAAAATAATATTTAAAAAAAGTAAGAAGGTGCATAAGATGGCATGAAATATTAATACCACACATATACACACACATATATATATATATATAAGAAAAGTGGGCAGGGGTGATGTGGAGAAGAGAAGCTAAAGATCGGAAAAGATGGATTGAACTGGGAGAGACCATCTTGCAGTAGATTGATAATGGTTGTTGATGATATATATATATTATGTGTAAAAACATCTAGAGAGATGTCAGTTTACTCATATTGTGTATTAAACATTCATTGTTAGTTTGACATGTAACATATAAATAGTGATAAATTATTTTAATATATATTGTAACGATCCAGAGAAGGTAGACTAAAATGTATCTGCACTACAGGGCGCCATCTAGGCATTTGAACCTAGAAAAATTTATAAAGTAGGCAGATACGTAAGTCAAAAAAAAAAATTTTTTTTTTTTATATTTTGTTTCCGGTCGTTAGCCTATGTCACTAGCTCAGAGGAATAGCAGAGATTTAATACTATAATACCTTATCTAATTATAATTTCAATATTAAAAAATAAATAAACTAAGCCACTGCCAGTAATTAGCATACAAACATTTATTTATGCACATATATATATAAGATTGAAAATTGTTTTAGTATCAGTTTACATTTTAACATTTAACATTATTTTTAACTTTACTTTAGATTTTAATTTACATTTTAATTGTTATACTATTATATTATAAGTTTACATTTTAATTAAGTTCGCACAGATGGAATTATAAAAATTTGTTTTAATAATGTTGAGTATAGATCGGTTACATAGATTACAACGGTTAAAAACATTTCAAAATAAACATAAACGATCAAAATATAAAATCATTGATACTGACAATTGCAGAGGGAAATTTATAAGTAACCCAATAGTATTCACCATAAGATACTTGCATTGTCACCAATAACTTAAAAGACATCCGAATAAATACATTTTAGATACTCACCGTAAGGTATCATTATTTATCGAATGTCTATATATTTTGATCAAATATGAAAACCCAAAACATACTTAACCGATAACCAATCCATGCAAGCGTCTATAAACAACTTAAATTTAATGCATTTTTATTTAGTGTCGAGTATGAATAGACTACATAGATTTGCATTTGAAAATAAAACATTCTATCCCTATTTAACCTTAGGCTAAAAATTCGCAGCCAAAACTGGCGTCAATTTATCTGATATATCGATGCATTCAATGTAATACGAAATACGGCAGCACCAAAAAGTTAAGAGAAGAAATTGCCTCTCATCAAATAGGAATATGACATCTATCTGACAAGAAGAACAATATAAAAAAAACTCCATAGAAAGGAACTGCGTTCTCCGTCTTATAATTCCTTCCATAGGCAAACGGGTGAATGCGGCATATGAAACGATTCTGTCTGTAGCAAATCTGATATTACATCTACTAATCACACCAATATATCCCATCCATTGACCCAATTCAACTACGACACAAATAACCTAAGATTACCCTCCTCTAATATAACTTTACAAATCTATACAGCCATTCACACCCGACTTAAGTTTAACATTTATATAATTTACTTAACGGAAAACAGAAATCATAATAAAACTTAAAGAACAAAAAATAAATAAATGGAAATGATTTTAAATAAAAAAATTATCAAATAACATTATTAATATTAATTTACGTTAGTCAGATAGGATTCTATTTGTATTTTTTATATATGGAAAGTTTTTAATTTAATGTTCATAAATTATAAAGTTCTTACGGTTTTTTAAACAGTTCATCTTTATATGTTCCTTGCCGTTTGAACGTGAATTCCCATGCCATCCTAAAAAGATTGGTATCCATTTAGCCATTGTTTTATTTATTCATTCAGAGGTTTTTTTTAGTTTAGTTGGTCCTCAATGTAGAAAACGATGTTTCACTCCCTTTTCTTTAACAGCTGAAAGAATTGAAAGTGTGTCTTTCAATCCCTTCACCTCCAACTCCGTACTAATACATATAGTCACATCGTAATAATAATTAATCATCTAATAATTTTCAAACTTGTCCTTTTATATTAATTTGAAGGATTGAATTTACATTACGTCATCGATGCGATGGTCCTTTCGCTGAGGTCCAATTCCATAGGGATTTCTTTTTATTTGCTAAAAGTTTCTATTGTTTTCCTATCTGACCGATGTTTTTACATTTAAATGCCCAAGGCTGGTTTACATTTAACTAATTAAAACAATCATTTCCATTTCTGATTAATTAATGTGTTTTCCAAGATTAAAGATATATTTTTATCTCTAAATCCTTTTAGGTTTTTGTTTTTAAAATACCTTTCTATTTTTAATAAAGTTTTATTTTAATAATTTTTTTTTTATCTGTGCGATTTATATATACGAGTTTAAGATGATATTTAATTTCAATTTTTAATTCTTAAAGAAAATTTTTAAATGCGAACTTTTTATTTTTCTTTCATGATTAATAATAAAAAACAATGTAACGTACGTATGTGCCCGTTACAATATATATATAATATAGGAGATTTGAACACAGATTTTCAAGCTCCCTTCAACTATCTACTCTATCTCATACAACCAATACCCATGACCACATATGTGTGAAAAAGATATATATATATATATATTCCATGTTGAACCAGCACTCATTGTTTAATCCAAACCATCATCTCCAACACATATATATAATCAGTGCTTGATTTATATTAAGATAACAAATCTTCAAACTTTAATGGACAGGCTTCATTCTACTCTTTCTTCCAGCTCTTCAACCACCTATACCATTGAAAATCTGATAAAGGAATGCCAAATCCTTTGTTAATGCTAATATTATTATCATTCTCTTGTTGACTTTAATTCAATCTGACCAAATTTACATCTAAACTCCAAGTATATTAATTGTATCTAAATATTACAAATTCAGTCTGTATCCTGCCCATGTCCATCCCTCTACTGTGTATTTAAAATGGGCAAGATCCTATGCATGAGGAATTATATTGACTTAACGTCAATATGGGCATGATAATAATATTGGTATTAATAAAGGATTTGGCATTCCATTATCTGATTTTCAATGGTATGGGTGGCTGAAGAGTTGAAGGAAGGAGTGGATTGGAGCCTATCCATTAAAATTTGAAGATTTACTATTTTAATATAAACCAAGCACTAATTACGTGTATGAGTGGAGATGATGATCTGGATCAACTGATGAGTGTTGGTTCAACATGAAATATGTTGGAGATCATTTGTCTTTTTCACTGGATATCAGTTGTATGAGATAGAGTGGATAATTGAAGGAAGCTTGAAAGTCTGGTGTTCAAATTTCTTACATTATATCTAAACTCCAAATATATTAATTATACTTGTATTTAAATATTATATATGTGGGTGTGTGTGACTGTTAAGTAACAAAATAACAACAGCTCTCTTGAAGCAATGTCAATCCTTCAAACAAATACAACAAAAAGTTCATAATAATACTAGTTAAATGACTAACTTAATGTACAAGCATGAATATCTGACAATGTAGCCATTTTCTATAAATTAGTATATTTATGTTGTAAGCTAACTGAACAACAAAGGTTTAATGCATGGTTAATGGAGGCTGATACCTCTCCAGATTAATTTACATATTTTTAGTGTGCAATTTTCTATTTATTATATACATATATATAATCTTAATCTATTTTTTTTTACATATATAGCTATAAATTAACTGCTCACACAACATTTAACTAAACAGCCAGTCGTCATGATAAAATACTGGCAACATATTCACAATCAGCTACATGAGATTCATTCTGTAGAGCTGATTGGCTGATTATTTTAGTGTAATGTCAAAGATGGTAAGCATATATTGTTTTTTAAAATTTTATATGAATAGTTAATTTATGTAATATTTCCAGTTTATCATTATTCATGTGTGTTTTATGTGCACATGGATGAATAATGGTAGGTTTTTCTTATTAATATCAGTAATGCTAAGCCTTGTATATGACATTAGCAATTCACATCACACTTTCACTGTATGTTTCCACATAGCAACATTAGATATAGGATTGTTTTGAGATTTAATAATACAGAGATTCGTTTAGAAAAACTTTGGTTGTTTTCACATCTTCATGAAAAAATCAATTTATTTTATCAGTATATCTTCAAGAATTCGGTGAGCTTTATTTTGGAAAATGTAATACAAACTATACGTACAACCGTATTTAGAGAAAAGCTTTATATTATATAATTAGCAAGGTATGCCTACTACTTAACAATAATAGTCATAATCATAGCACTAACCATAAGAAGAAATTTTAGTATTTATTAGAAAATAAATCAATAGAAAATGTTTCATACCTGAATGGTATCTCATACAACTGACACACATGACCACACCCACACATGTAGAAAAGATAAATAATCACCAATATACATATTTCATGCTAAAACAGCACTCATCAGTTGGTTTAGATTATTATCTTCCACACACACATATATATAATGCTCTGTTTAGAAAATCTTCACACTTTAATGGACAGGCTTCAATCTCCTCCAACCTCCAACTTTTCAGCCATCCATATCATTGAAAATCTGATGATGGAAAGCCCAAATTCCATGCTGATGCCAACATTATTGCCATGTCCATGTTGACCTGAAGTCACTCTGACCCCTCATGTATGTCTGAGTTCAAATCCCCTATACTTACAATTAAACTCCAGGTTTGTGAAGAGTGCCTAGTTTTCAAATATTTACCTGAATGGTAAATAAATTATTTACATTGCCCATTTTTTTGCAAGGGTATGCAGGAATCTTTTTTGTTGATTGCTTGTTTCTCCCTGGAAATGTGCCAGATCTCTTTGACTTTGTGTTTGACATGTGTATGTGTGTGTAATGATATGATAAAGGTAAGCCATCGGATCATTGCCCATAGAAATATGCTACCTCCTTCACCAATGATGAAGATTATATCAAATTACAATATTATATATTTTGTGATTACACTTAGTATATTAGCACTCATAAGAGAAGCTCAATCCAGATTAAATAGTAACCTTTAACCTCCAGGTAAATATAATTATTGTACTATTTATTTAAACAAGTGGGATGGTGGCTACCTTAAAAACAATCCCATATTATCAATTTATCATATACAATTAATAAAATATTGTAGGATCAGTTCTTAGAAACTGCATTTAAAATTTTCCATTTAAATTACTAAAAAAGCTTTCTTATAAAAAAATTAATAAACTCTTTAATATTAGTCTATGTGGTAAATCGGTGGTCGTCAATAACCATAAACACCTCATCAATGATTAAAAAAAATACATTAAATCAAAAAATTAGAATAAAAAAATATATAATTTTTTGCATTTTAATTATAAGTAATATATATTATACAACTATACACTATTTTAAATGCATATTATAATATGCATTGCTAATATCTGAATTTCAGTTTCCATGCTAAACCTTAGGGCCAAATATTATAGATACAGAGAAATTACTAAGAAGCATTCCATTACAAATCTACAGTCATCACCTCTCTAACTGACATTTAATCTTTGATAATATTTCTCTCTCCAGTCTTTTAATATCAAACATACGGGCTATTTATATATACCTATTGAAGGAATGTAATATATAGGGTATTTTGAGCTTAGACTTTAACATGACCCTCAACTTTCCACACTATCTTATACTATTGATACACTTGACCACATATATGTCTAAAAAATAAATAATCACCAATATCCGTATTTCGTGCTAAACCAGCACTTATCAGTTGGTCCAGATTATCATCTTTATGCATATATACAAAGAGTGCTCAGATTTATATTAAGATAGCTAATCTTCATACTTTAATTGACAGATTTCAATTCAATCTACCCTCCAACTCTTCAGCATCTATCCTATTGAAAATCTGATGATGCAACACTCAAAGACCACACTGCTGCCAACATTCTTATCACACACAGGTTGACAATAAGTCATTCTGACCCCTCATGTGAATCTCCACTCTTTGGTAAAATTATCATAATTATTAGATTATCAATGGGAGCACAATAAGATTATTGCCAATTATTGCTAGCTAAATAGTTTTTACATCAGAAAACAAATGGTTTATACTGTATTTATCTAGAGACCATTTTTATTCTTACTATGCTATTCAAGCTTTGGATTAAAGAAATTATGTAATACTAATAAATATATCTATTAGAAGTATATTGACAAAGAAAAATCTTTTTTTTCTTTCTCTTTAAACATCACATGATGATAAATATAATTTATAGTAAGAATTCTTTACAGTCATTGAAAATTCCAAAAAGTATTATTTCAGCATTAAAAAAATTCATGTTAAATATGAAAGGGATTGAAATTTCATGAGGGAACATTTCTTTATCTTTTAAAATAGATCCAAGATTTTTGCCTTAACCAGATAGAATATAACTTCTGAGACAGCAGCTCAGGATTAAGAGAAGTTATTTGATGATTGGTATTGTATTCAGTACACTTTGGCAAAAAAGTCAAATAAAAATAACCATTTTAAGTGTAACACTTTAATAAACAACTATACTAAGATTTTGTGAGATTTTTTCAACTAAAAATTGATCCAGAAACTTTAGTTCTCAGGTTTGCCACAGTACCACTATGTTAGTCTGCACGGGGCAATATCTCAAATAATATAAGACCAAAATATCATTACTGAAGGCACTCAATGCACCCCATATACATATTACAATTAGAAACAAACATTTATAAATGAATGAAATATTCTAAACAACAACAAAAATCAAAGAGAGTAAGACAAAGAATAAAACTAATAAAAAAGTAAGAATGAAAAACTAGACAGAATTGCTCTGCATGTAATTAAAGGATGGAAAAAGGGATTGTAAAGACACACAATACCATTATCACAGTTGGTGTAGAGACTGATTGTGTAAAAAACTATAATCAAACTTTGCATTAATCTAAGTCATTGAAGACAATGGGATAAAAGAATGTGAAGAAAAAATATGAAAAAGAATAATAATAATAATGATAAATGGTAGGCATATATAAATTTTTTTTCAAAATATTAGACATTTTTAAATGTTTGGATTTTATTTTTATATCTTAGGGATTCGTTTTGTAATTAAAATATTATTATGACATGGAATTTGATTAATAGTAAATGGAAAATTTATTGTAAATAAAAGCAAAAGTTATAAACTTTTTTTTTTTATGGTTCCTATTATTTAAAAAAATAAAATAGATTTATAATAGATTTATTTAAATTTACTTTCAACTTTACAGTGAGATTATTTAAAATGAGTAGCCAATAGACAATAAAGATTCCAGTGCTTATAAGAATATAACTATTACTGTACCTTTACCAGAGTTGAAAATAGCATGATAGTACAATCATATTGTTTTCCTGAAGGCTTGTGATGATGGTGTTTTAGTTGTATTTTTATATTGGACTATTTCCACTATCTAATATGAATATTGAATGTCTTTAGACAAATTTAACTTTAAATATTCCAAATACATTCAACTATTAGTAATAGCACAACAAACAACCTTTTGATGTGCTATTACTAACAGCTGAATGTATTTGGAATATTTAAATGAAGTTAATTTTTTTCTAAAGGCATTCAATATTCATATTAGATGATGGAAATAGTTCAATATAAAAATACAATCATATTCTTTCTTTAATCAGTACATTAACATTCGCTGGGTTAATCCAGATTAATCTAAAATCTTCTAGCTAAAAATAACCAGTTGTTCATTTACCCATCAATAATTGAAAATATAGTTAGTTCGTTAATGACTCCTCTATGCCTCCCAAAAAATATTAAAAGGCCAAACTCTTTATGCAAAATTAAATCTAAAAAAAATAGAGATAGGAAAAATTAAGGTTACCTCTGGGGAACTTGCATTTTTTAATTTTTCCTTCAACCAAGCATCACACCTATAAATCAGATAAATAATTACATTAATTCACACACACACACACATCATTGTCATCATCATTATCATATTATTATTATTAAAGAGTTAGTTCTTGAGGAAGTCATGTGACATTCAAGCACCAGAAATGTCAAGTTAAGATAATCGAACGTTTAGTCACTTGAGAAATTACGTCATTCGAAAAACCAGAAGTGATAGATCGAAATCTTTAACTTTCAAATCTATTATTTTATCCCTGCATTAAATTACATAGGGTAAAAATTTCCATTTGCAGCTGATGATAATTCAATCTTGCAGCTGGTGGATTATCATATATGGTTATAAAATCATCATAAAATAAATATCGGTCATTTAATCTTTGCATTGTAACATAATTCTGTCCATGATAGAACTAAGTCTTACCGATATCATTCAGTGATAATTTCAGTATATTTAGTAGTGCTGTTGTCCATCACTATGGCTTTTTAAAGATGTTTTCTATCTTCTCAGTAGTAAAGTAGGACTCCAAGATCCGACCAGCTTAGAAGACTTACAACTTTTAATTTTATATGATGTTTTTAACAGTTCTTTATTCTTTAATACCCTCCCACTCTTTTCTTTTTATTTTATTTAAAAAATAAATTTGTTTTCAGTTAATATTGAAAAAAAAAAAAAACTACAACATCAAAGTTAATTAAATAAAAAACAAATTATTAAGACATTTGTATATAACTTTTATTTAAAAAATAATATTTATTATTCAATTTATAAGCATCTTTTCATCAGTTCACATTAGTAGATAAGTGTCATTTAAAAATAATTTGCTATTAACAATTAAAATTATTTTTTAAGATCAGAAATTATTATATTTCTTTAAATAGATTTATTAACACATAACCACTTCTGAATGTATGATTTACTTTTTTTTTTTTTACATAACAATTTTTTTTTCACATCTCTATGCCATATACTGTAAGTTGTAAATTTAAAAAATCAGATATATTAATCTTTAACTGAGGTTTAAAGTTTATATCTGTGCTAGAGATAATCTCTAGTTTCGAAAATGATTAGTAATAAACATTAGTGTATTGATCTGAAATGGATGGCGTCAAAGTTGTGAGTGGAGGGAGTTTGACAATGGTGAATGAAAATGTAACAATTTACTCTAGATAAATACTTTGCATATAATAGAGATATATATGAAAGATAGTGACCTGGGCCAACTGATGAGTGCTGGTTCAGGGCGATTTGTCTTTTATTATATCTTTATTTATGTGAATTTGAAAAGAATGGGGAAGTGTGGCGGTGTTTATTATATATATACTATAAGTTCTAACAACCAATAGATGTCAGATGATAGAGCTGAATAAATCCTTCTTTAGAGTTGATCCATCCAATTTCCTCAAGTTTCAAGCTTATGGCTTTCATCAGTAAAGTATTTTGATCTTGAAACAATGCACTTGAACTTTCAGGATCTAATACAGGATGAAGTAATGTGATATTTTATTGATTTTATATCAATTTTGGCCCCAGAATAAAAGTGCCTATAATTGTTAATAAAATAAAGGAGGCCAGAGAATATAGAAACTGAACTGGTTTCAGATCTATATAATTACACAAGCAAATTGGTTTAAATTGAAAACATTTATATATTTTTCAGTTTGGGATGGTAGCCTGATAATTTAAAAAAAAGAGATAAATGATGGCTTCTAGAAAGAAAATGCATTAGATCCTAAAAGTCCAAGTGCACTGTTCCAAGATCCAAAACTCCTCAATCATGAGAGATATAAGCTTGAATTTAATCTGGAAATATTGGATAGAACAGCATTGGATAGGGTGTCTATTATTTATTAAAGCTTATGAAATGTGGCTTAGAGGTGTGAAGACAAATTATACTGCTAAAACAGCAATGAATAAGCTGGTCGTATAACATTTTATTGGTTTTAGTCTTAAATATTTCTCAAATGGCACAGCACATATTCCAGTTATTTTTTAAACATACAATCACAGACAAAGAAAACATAAATGATTCCCCAGTATGCATTTTTCCATAAAAGAAAGGATACTGTATATGATGACTTGGGCCAATAAATAAGATACATAAAAAGAGTTATTTACATTTTTCTTTTGCTTGTAGCTATATGTTTAAAAAAGTAAATATGAATGCATGCTATGCCTTAGAGAAATAATATTTGCATTAAATCCTATGAAGAGAAATATATATATATATATTATTTACAATATAATAATGATTACATTACTAGAGGTATAATTTTTATCATTCTTTAAACGTAGTAATTCCGTTAAAATATCTTATATATTTTTTCTTGGTTGGGAATTGAATCAGGAACTTTGATAATGAGCCAATAGTTCTAGCTATTTTTTGTGTAGCATGAAAAGCCACCTCAATAATGCTTGCTCAAACCTATATCTTGGTTAATCTTTTGCACCAAAACATCATTCACAAATAATATGTTCATAGTTATTTGCTTACACATTATAAAAACATTCTACTTTTTTTAAATCATATTTGAATAAAATATGCTTATTTTATAACTATTTTAGAATATTTTTGATAAAAATAAAACAAATAAGAGAGTTAATACTTCAAAAATCTTACTTTTGATGACATTAATAGTAATTTCCTTCTTATTTTTAAACTAACATATAGTATTTGAAATAGTTCTTATATTTGAAACATTGCTCTTTATGATTTAATACAGTAATAAGATTGTGGACCCATACTTCAAGATAGTTGGATTGAGCTGGAGTGTTATCACTCCTATGCTTGAATTTCATGTAAATCCCTGAGCAATTAATCATTTAATTAGTATATATTTAAACAATCACATGAATAAAAGAAAAACTGAAAAACAACAAATGCTTTTGGTAATTCTTTCTGAAGTTTCATACCAACTTTCAATGTAATAATATAAAAATTATAATTCTCAGAGAAAGACCAAAGCAGGTTTGAAATATATATATATAAGATTCAGTACTATGTACTGTAATGATAACCACTAAACATCACATGATCACCATTTCTTATGCTTGCACATAACTTATTAACACAGGCAAAACTCTCCATTCAGTAGTGCCAATCCGTGCCAGCCTTCTGGCATCTATTGATTATTCTGACTGACACTAAGTGGCGCTGCTATATGGAAAGTTTTGCCTGTGTTAATACTGTAATGATAAATATATATGCTGTACTTAGCCTACACATTGATATACCAATGACATAATAATATAATATTCGCAATTTGAATATCTATCACATACTATTAAAGATGATGGTTTAAACATATAAACTACTATGATGAAAAAAAAATTGTAATAACTCTTAACTCCTTTATATCACATCTTCCTGTTATTAGACAAAATCATCTACTCTGTTTAGCTATGAATTTTAGGAAGTTTACAACATGTACCCAGAAACAAATTAATAAGAACAAAGACAAATAAAAATATACTTAATTTTAAATAATTCCTTGTTTTTATATTTACTCCCCCTTCCCTCCATCACTATCACCATTAATAATTAATCGATATAAAATGACTATTTTCATTATATACCGACATTAAAATATGTACATGCGAATATATCATAAGCATATATAGGTGTGTGTTCAATAATATTTATATCATACCATTTACAACTTTCTTAAACACTTCAACAATACTATTTTTATATGTTTTGACTGTCTTACAATTACAGTTTCGACTGTCCTGCAGTCATAATCAGAGTTCTGATGATGATTGCAGGATTGATGACTGCAGGACAGTTGGTGCAAGACAGCCAAAACTGTAAGAATAAGTTTTGATATAAAAAAAATAGTTAAGAAAGTCGCAAATGATAAGAAAAGGAAGAAAATTATATTATTTCCATAAGAAGTGAAAACACTGAAGATCAAGAATATTTATATAATAAATAATATATCAATAAATATATTACTTATAATAAAGTTATTTCATGGGGGAAAAATAAATCTATTATTTATAGTTATTAATATATAATAAATTGCCAATTAGACAAAATATTTAAAAGAAATGAATAAAGTTCTCTACAGATCTATATTATTTAATTGCATTAATTAAAAGTTCTAGAATCATGTGTTCCTTTAGTTTAGCTAAATTACATGAAATAATGATTATGAGAATTCTCACATTTCTCTTAAATATGACAGATAAATAAATTACTTATAAAGTTTAGTTCAATTATACTTTTTTTGCTTGTTATTATAGTGTGAAAATAAACTAATGTTAATAACTGCTTTTTCTATTCTACTAGTAATATTTGATTAAATACAAGCATAATATGTATACTTGGAGTGTTAGATGCAATTATATAAGGGATTTAAATGCAGACATTCAAGTTCCCTTCAGCTATCCACTCTACATGACTACACACAAGCGAAAAAATATAAATGATCTCCAATATGCATATTTTGAGCTGAACCAGCACTCATTAGTTGGTCCAGATCATCATATGTGTGGGAGATGATAATCTGGAATTGGTGAGTGCTGGTTCAGCATAAAATAGGTGTTTTGGAGATCATTTATTTTTTCACGTGTGTCGGTTGTATGAGATAGAGCAGATAGCTGAAGGAAGCCTAAATGTCTGTGTTCAAATCCCTTATATATTTTACTGATATTTAACTTATTCATTCACGACTATGATTGATGAAGGTGGGTAGAAATTGGAAAAGAAAAAAATTGGTCTTTAATATTTATCCAACCACAATGCTATGATTTTTGAACATATTTCTTATTTATTACAAAACCTTTTCATTTAGAATAAATTCTTGATGACAATTTCTGTTCCTTCCTTGGAAGTTGATACTTTCCCTTGCAGAATGTGCTACTGAGCAATGGCCAGAAGAGAAATCAAGTAATTAATGAATAAATGTGTTTACTAATCCACTTTTATAATAATTTGTTTATCATATCAAATTTCTTGTTTGTACAAAAACAACAAAAAGATTTTAATTAAAGTGAGAGGCTTTTTTTAAAAAAAAATATCACTCAGCATTTGCTAATAAGTAAAGAATAAAATGTACACACTTTTTCTTGAGATTAAGATTACACAAAAGATTTAGACACTATTTTTTCTCTTTCTTTAAAAACATGGTAACATACCAAATATATCTATACGATATATCATATGTCTCAGTTCCTTAGAATGATTCCAAAAAGCTCCAAGTATTATTAAATTGATGCTCAATGTTATTCAATATACATTAATAAAGTCTTGGATAAGAAAAATCAATATTATATTCTGCCATACACTATCCATTCTTTTTTATGTTCTTAAAAATGGCAATTCTGTTGATTATTTTGCAAGATGATTAATGGTGCTTTAATTAGTTTATAATTGTGGTCAAAATAAGAATAATCAAATGGTTAGTTATAGATGTGACACTTGAATAATGAAAATGACAAGGTAAGTTTTGATCCAGAGATTGCACATGAGCATTGAGGTCATTAAAATATAAAATTAATGGCTTAACATCTGGGGTATATACATATATATATGCTAGTGCTAGGATTCAAAATCTTGCCATGATAGAAGCAAATGATGTTTGATTTATGGCTGTAATGCAGATCCATTGCTATGGAAAGTAGTTTAGTGGCCAAAACTATTTTGGATATCTATTTCGATTTATTGATTAGGATTACATGAAGAGCTAATAACTAGAGTAATATGAGATTAGATTAGATTCTTTCATTGGATCTGTGCAGCAGGATGTGTTTCTTCTAAATTACATCGTTTACTTTAGATCATGGTGACTTCTCTATGCCTGTCCTAGAACCAATTATGTGAGTATTAAGCTTCAATTGGTAGCACAAACCAATTTCCAATTTTAGGAATCATTTCATACTATTAATTAGTTGCTATTAATTAATCAATACTTAAACAATTAGCTGTATAATAAAGATAGAGTTCTTTTGAATAAGATCTAAAAGCAAGCATCTGTTCTTTTTTAACATTCTACATATTTATTTTCTTTATGAGTTATCTGATTGATGTAGATAAAATAGCAGAATAAACTGAAGGAATAAATATAAAAATAAAGATTTTGAATTTCATTCATAAACTATAATATAAGCAATGACTAAATAACAAATACTAAAATCAATATTGATCCCCATGATCAATTTGTAAACAAGTCTTTTTTTCAAATAGGAAGGATAATGTAGCTATGTGGCCATTTGCTGTATTACCAAAGTTTATTTAATGCTCAAAATTCTAAACAATAAAGTTTAACTTAAATGGATATGTGAATTCCTTTATTTGATATCATTAGATGTAATTTACTGTCAAGAGAAATTAATACCATTTGAAATTGAAAACAAAAATTTTGATAAATATATTGAACCATAAAAGTCTTTTTTTTTTAAAGATCTATGTAAAAAATTGAAAGGCCATTGTCTAACAACAATATTATGTCATACCAGTAAACTGTGAAAAACAACTTAAATACCAACTTTGAATTCAAATCCAATAGCCATTTCAGCATCAATGTTTTAAGATTAGCAAAATATATTCTATTATTATCTAACTGAATTATAGTAATTATAAGTGAAAGTAGAAGTTAGTCCTGCTCAATACAAAATGGTACTTTGGTTTGTTATTGCTGTGAATGGACACTATGAGTACTGCAGTCATAGAAAAAGAAATAAAATAGCTACACAAATAGATTTAAACTAAATACAATATATGTTTATTGAAATCAACAAGTTAACAAGTAATAAAAGTAAAATTAATGCTACTATAAAGATAGTGCTTATATTCATGTACCCTAAGGCTTAAGAAAATAATAATAAGGCTGACGTGGACTGCAAAATTTCCTTGGTCCACTTTGGCACTTTCAGGAATGTATAATCACTGAGTAAGACTCTGTCTTTTTACACACCTGAAACTTCAGTCTTGCAATTTCCATTTTGTAACAAGTTCCACAATGCAAATGTATAAGCACATTTATATTTTCTCTCAAGTCATGACTTTTATCTGTTCCTATCATTTCTCAGTAGCAATGTTATGATCTTTTAATTAACTTTTGCATACCAGTGAAATTTAGAGATTGATTACCAATTAATTATTAGTTAATGATGGCTTCCAGAAATAGGAGCACATTCTATTTTATTAATATGCATCTCTTGTCTTCTAATTATCTATTGAACCAAATATATTTTTTATTTAAAAAATATTCAGTCACAACTTATCGTGTATTTATTTCATTTTTTTAAAACTAAGAAAAATATATACTTGATTACAACATATACAATTACAAATATAACAGTTGTAAAAAAAAACTTATTAAGGAAGTTTTGTCAATAAAGAATGTGTTTGTAAAATGTAGAAAAGTTACAATGATGCTTATAAGCAGATAGAAGTGATTTAGAACGTTTATTTTAAAAACTATAGTTTAGAAAAATCTGATAAAAAGGATTTTTAATAAACACTGGTCACAAAGAGTATGAACAAGTTAAACAAGTGTAATTAAATGGTTAGTACAATAACCTGCTATATCAGTGAACTGAAATTCAAATCCAAACAAAGCTTGAATATTCTTTTTCAAATAGCTGAGGATTTGTAAACAAACTCTGAATGTTTGTAGGCAGAAAACTCATAAATTAACTCAGCTAGCCATCAAATAAGTGAAAAGTTTCATGGTACAATAGTACTGCATGTATCTATCCTACTTATGACTTAGATATAAATCCAGGTTAAGTAAAACTTGAAAATTCTTTCAACTTCCAAAAGGTATTTTTCTTTCAGATGGCTATCCACAGAAAGGCTATTTAGCCATCCAATATTGGTCCATAAATGGGGATCTAGTTATTTGATAACTAGAAAATAAAATAACAATAGGAACATGCTTAAATTCTCACCAAATGGCAAAAAAAGATTATTTCCTTCCTGTTCACAGTTCCTCTATGAAATAAAGAAGGGAGGGAGCTATTGGAAAGCCCTGTGTCCAACAAAGAGCTCTTTAAAGACTATTTAATATCTTAATCATCCAATGTTGATTAGTTTATTCAAGTCTTGTCTAACAATAAGGATTAAGATCAGTCATATGACGGTCTGTGTCTTAACATATAAAAAAAGAGCTTAGTAAAAAAAACATATATTTGCAAGGGATGATCCTTAGTTTATTATATCTTTATATCCTTAATTTAGAATGGACAGTTTATTATTTAGCAAATAAAAATTTCTAAGAACTATGAAGTCCCAAAAACAGATTTTAATGAATTCAAAGTGATCATAATATTTAGATGGTTGATGAAGTATTTAGATTAGACTGTTGCATTCAAAATCAATTGATCTGAATCTCTATTCTTAATATATGTGGAAGTTCTAATTTTTACTATAGTTAAATAATTGTTATAATCTGTTTGCAAATTATTTAAATGTCTAATTGTGCATTACAATGACAGTAGTTATTTAGCACATGCATATATATACACTGCATTTAGTCAAATAAAAAATAGTCATAGATCACCCGACACCATTCTCTTAAGCTTGTAAGATATAAACAGCAAGCATTGCAAGCAATTGGCAATGCTCACTGTTTATACACTGCATTTGTTTTTATTTTTTTATTTTCCTCTCCTTTTATTTTCTAGTTTATATAACTATGGATTGCTACTCTTTAATAGAAAGATATTTGATATAGCAGAGTTCTTATTCAGTAACTGTGTACTACACAAATATTATGCCTGTCAAGGACTTAACTTATATACATTAATATTAACTGCAGCTTGTTTTCTATATCATTAATAACAAATTCTTATAGTTCTCATTATTACTTATTATTACTTTCATCAATTATTAAATTATTATGATTCTTACTTTATTCAATATGTTTAGTTGCTGCAAATACACAGTTGCATACTTTCAAATCTGAAATTCAGGGGACAAATTATAAGTAATTGTTGTTTTCAAGATCAGTGAACCTTTTTACTATTGGATATAAAGAGAATTGACTTAGTATTTATGCTATTATATGTAATGACAGGTTATGTTGTTTACATAAATATGCTGCTGATTTCTGATTGTAAAATCAATTTATTTACATTTGCTTTTCTAGTTCTTATAAGAATAGCCAATCTAAAATATGTGTTATTAAATAGGACAAATTTAGATGATAATAAAGTATCAGCAATATGCAGTACCAATTAATATATATATATTGTAACATTATATTTTGGTACGAAATATAAATAGCTTGGTAGAACTAGTAAACATTTCTCCATCTTCTTTTAGATGACTTGACCATCACAGCTAGTACTTGTATGCTTGACATTTGTATCAAAATTAATTGAATGATGAGATAATGTAGTTCCATTTATTTATTTTTTTGCCTTACTGATTATATGATTTTTTCATATATTAGTTTTGCTCTGTTTCCAAACACTAAGTCAGATAAACATGCTTAACCTAAAGGTGAAAACCAATATTATATTACATCAAGTATAGTGAGATAAATAAAATAAAAAAATATTTTTCTCTTTAAATAATGCTAAAGATTATTTTGGTTTAATTGAAGGATTTATTTAATTTCTTTTAACTTTATAGGATACAATAAGGTAAACACTTTTTTTTCTTTCATTTTCATTTTTTAAAAACAGATATGCAAATGTTATGTCTATTGATATTCACGACATTAATACCTAAATTAATAATATATTTGCTAGCCAGTAAAACAATTGAACCTATTTTCTAAAATTATAACAGATGCTTTATTTATCCCTAAGAGTTTCATTGCTATTGATTTAATTTAATATTTGGATTAATGAAGAAATACCTTAAAATTCAGATTGTTTATCTTCCATTGCAAAGCATTTGCTCTGTATAGCATTTCTGTACTTTAAACATGAATACATGATGAGCTATTATTTATGATGTTATGGAGTAGATTATAATTATTACTATCTAGTTTAATGGCCTGACTTCACCACAGAATGATTTGACAGTTTCAGAGAATATACCATCTGGTCTATGGTCGCCATCGGATCTTAAATTAATAAAAAGCATAAATTAAAGTCATAGTGTGGTTTTAAGAAACAGTCATTGAAAGAATAATTATAAATCATAAATCAAGATTTGAGAATGTCATTTGAAATCCAGTAATTAAGGAGAATTATAGTTAATTAAAAGAATAATACAGTTTAGTTAGGTAACTTGATGCACTTTCAAGTAATGCTGGAATTAGCCTTCATGCTGTACTCTGGCCCAGGCCAGATTGTATGGTAATAGCTATGTATTGTATTATTAATTTAGACGATTATAATCTGGGCTAAGGGCTTTTCAGTTACAAAATATATGTAATATCAAGTGATATAACTATAATAAACAAAACACACTAGAATAACTACAAAATTAAAAGGACCTATTTAAAACTAAAAAATAATTTCTTTACTATAGCCAGTTTAAGACTTCTTCCACCATCTTGAAAAGCAATATAACGTTAATATTTAAATCTCATTAAACGCATACAATAGTAACATTCCCACGTGAATGGTCAACTTTCCATAAATTGTGAATACTAACAAAATTACATTGTTTATCCAACATATTATCTGTACTATTTATAAAGTATCACTCCTTAATTTTTCTTTTCTTCAAATTATTTTCCACATGCAAAACATGTGAGTTTATTACTTAGCTGGGCCTGGCTGCTTGATGGCATTGGTGCCAGGCAAAGACACTTACAAATGCTGTTTACATGGCCTGACTTACGGCTAAGAAAATAGTTCTGTTTATCTTAGCCATTTCAGGCCGCTTGCCATTTATAGGCCGCTTGATGGCATTGCACAATTGTTTGTTAAAAATGGCAAAATAGACATTGCGTAATACAAATCAAGCCAAAAAAAACTCGCCGTATAGACAAAAAAGAAAAGAAAAGATGCCACCGTATTTTTTTGAAAAAAAAAGAAAACAAAAGTTGAAAAATTCAAAAGTTTTTATCTTTTAATTTTTTTTCGAGGGAGGGGGGTTGAGAAAGACTTTGTCATCACTGAGACAAAAGTTATTTTTTGTTTGTTTTTATTTTTTAAAAAAGGTAATAGAAATTGGTTTTAAAACTAAAACTTTTACTATATCAGTGGTATACAAATAAAGCCTCCCAAAAAAAAAAATCGCCCTATAGCCAAAAAAGGGCGCTGTATTGTGTACTTTTTTAAAAAAGAAAACAAAAGTTGAAAAAGTCAAAACTCTTGATCTTCTTTTAATTTGGGAAAGGGAGGGTGAGAAATACTTTGTCTTCACTAAGACAAAAGTTAGAGACAAAAAAAGTTATTTTTGGTTTGCTTTTATTTTTTAAAAAAGGTGATAAAAATCGGTTTTAAAACTAAAAGTTTTATTATATCAGCAGTATACAAATAAAGAAAAAAAAAGTCGCTGTATTTTTTTAAAAAAAGAAAGTGAAAGTTGTTAAAAATCGTGGCCAGGTAACATTGCATTGTATTGTTTTTGACTGGCAACAATGCCATCAAGGGGCCAAGCCCAGATAAGTAATAATCAACATTTAGAGAATCTCAATAACAATCAACAATCTTAACCTGTTATCAGGGAAATCTCCCTTAAATAATAAAAGTGGAATCCCACTTTCATTTATGATGCCAATATATTTATATAGACACTAAAGAGTGCAACTTAACCACAGAGATTAAAATGATTGATATGAAGAAGTTTAAATAAATCTTAAACAGGTATATACATATCAAGCAACAACCCCCAAAATGCATATAGCAAATGAATAGTTTATAATTTAGATTAATCCATTTTTATTATCAAACATTGATTTTCAAAATTTTACATTAATGATGATCTCCATAAAGTCTTTCAAATGATCTCTTATAATTATGATGTAAATTCTAATAATTTTAATAAATCCCAAAATACTCTGTATAACTTAGCAAGGTGGTAGAGTGTCCGGCTCCAGAATTGAAGTCCTTTATTCCAGTGTTGGCACTTCCAGCTCCCAAACTTCTTGTGAACGGTAAGGCAATAAAGCCATTCAACTTTTTTTAACCCATAAATAAACAATGGCTAATATTTGTTATCTAAAACTGTGATTTGCTTTGACTGAAACTTTATGAAGATAATCAATATCATAATATTTCACTTCTTCAACTATCAGTGATAGATTTGCTATCCATATAATAATCTAGAAATTATATAAAAGTGGCATGTTTTGTTCTGATTGGTGAATTATCATTGATAAGAGAGGAATCATTATTTGCAAGTTAAAATGACTCTAGAGAGACTGACTTGTAAATTATTTTATAGTATGTGGATTTGGAGTCTATTATTTCATAAAATGTACTTATTTAATAGTTACAACTTATTTACAGCCTAGCTAAGTGGTGTACTAACTTTTTACACGTGTGACCCCCATACTCAGACTAAAATTTTACATGACCATTATATGTTGTTATCACCCTGTTACAACTATATAAGGATAGTAATAATAAAAATTTTACCACATACAAATATACACAGGAGTATCCAAAAATAACTGGAATTTTATAATAAAAAAATTGTTTCTCTTTCAAATGATTATCCATTTGATGCAATACACCAGTTTAAATGTGATTTTCACATTTCAAAGTAGTCTGGATGTACTTGCAAAGTGATACCTTTTAACATCTTTGTTATTTTTTCCACCACTTCAAAGTTCCCCCCCCCAAAAAAAAAAAATGAGACTTTTTTTTTTAATTCCAGAGATTTAAAAAAATTCATGAAGTGAGATTGAGTGAATATGGCTGTTAGATAAGCTATATCATGCTGAATTCAATTTTAAAATGTTTCACCCTCAAGGCTTTGAGAGCTGACACTTTGTGAGGTGAGGATGAAGCTTGCACTCTTTTCTTAGTCACAAAACAGGATGTTTACATTTTGCTGCATCACGTAAATGTTTCGGAACTTGCAGATAAAACAACTGACTATTATAAACTAAATTTGAGAAAAAAATGCCATTTGCATAAAAAAAAAATCAGCATTGCTTTGACTTTGGACTTCACTTGTGATGCTTTTTAGAAATGTAAATTTAACATTTTAATTAAATCATTCATAAACTTGTGTTTGATGAGATCAGTTTTCTTTTAATCTGTTTCAAGCATTACAACTTTTTCCATGTCATTTTCTGTAAACGAAAACAGAATTTCACATTGTCAAACTTTTCAATCATTATAAAAAAATTGACAAAAATGTAAAATGTACTTTCCAGAACAATGTGTTGCATGGCCCCATGATTTCACATGGTGATGTCATTTGGCAGTTTGATACAGAAGGATTCCTGCAAGAAGTATGTAACAGGTGAAGCATATACTACAACAGGCACACAATTCCGGTTACTTATGGGTCTCCCTTCATATATTTTTATATTATATATCAGTACATACAATTTGATATAAGATCTTTGAAAAAAACTGAATATTAACAAAAAAAATGTATAATACTACTTGGTTTTTAGTAGATCTGTTAATTTGTACAATGTTTTAATCAGTTTGGTGGCACATATCAATGTTAGATGGATACTAGTGTGAAGAATAAAACTCTGAGAGTGAACAAGAGATATGAGAACATTATAAACAAAAGTGCTGTTTATACAAAGTGAATTGGAATATAAAGAAGGAGGTGTTCGAACACAAAAATGATGAACCACACAATAATGAGTTGAGCAGTTTTCATATATTTTTTAATAATGTTTAGGTTTTTGTTTTTTCAATTAAAAATTTACTATCCAACATGAGAACTTCCCAAAATTTTCAAGACTCCCAACAATTTTTCTGCAACCCCTTGAGGGGATGTGATCCCACAGGTTGAGCATTATTGGACTAGCTCATTAACAGAACTGCAATAATACTCCACTTTGAAGCTCACATGACATCATGAGCAACTCAATGTTTCATTTTCGAAGAATTTTCTCATGAATCACATGATGGATTGAAGTCAGTATAAGGCTTTAAAATGTTTTTGAGTTAAAATTCCTAAACCATATTGGGTCAATTTTTTCTGACAATAGGAAAAATATAACATAGCATTCCAAAATCAACTTGTTGATATAAAATTATGAATATCTAATAATACTGTGACATAAAAGTGATTATATATATATATATTTGATAATCAAATCATAATTCCTGATTTCTTTTTTATAAATAATTACAAAAATAAATCTAAAAAAAAATATTCAGAAACATATTTCTAGACTTAAAGGCAAAGTAAATATCTCTAAGAAAGTTCCTTAATCATTTCTCATTTTTGTCATGAAGTTCTCTACCTGTTCTTAGCTGGATAATAAAACAAGAAAGAAAAATCATAAATTTCACCATTTAGCATTTGACAGACAAAAGTGAGCAGTCCATTATACCATTCTTTCTTTGTAAAAAGATATTAACAAACATTTTCCATGCAGAAAGCTTTTAAAGGACATTTTGTTTTAGCATGACATAAAATTTCTTTCTTTATATACATTTTATCACAGAATAAAATTTTTTTCTTAAGACCCAAGCATAGTTAATTAAATACAAATTCATTGTTAAATATAATACAAAAAAGAAGCTAAAATCAAAAGTCCAGCGCCATCAATGACTATTTTAGAAACTAAGAGTGAACAGTTTTGCAAAAATCTGCTTTAAAAATTACTTTAGGCTATTTAATAAGTTCTGTAATTAAACAAAATGTACATACCAATTTACTCCTACGTAAAATGTGTTGAGGCTGAATTTAAAGTCTTTCACCAATCTTATTATGTCTTGTAAAAATTTATCACTAATGTGGCCTTTGTAACCCTATAAAAATAAAATTCATAATTATTAACAAATCATATAACCTGAAGGTTTGTGATGATGGTATTTTAATTGTATTTATATATTGGACTATTTCCATAATCTAATGTTAAATATTGAATGTCTTTAAAAAAAATTAACTTTATTTAAATATTCCAATCACACATTCAACGGTTAATAATAGCACACAGGTTAGTATATGCACAATGTTTTGAGAGGTATTATTCTCTCTTCTTTAGATATTGCTGGCCTGTCCAGTAACAGTACTAGCATGGGAATTAAACCTGGATCATTAGAATGTTGAATATTGAATTTCAGTTGGTTAGGGAATTATCTAAAAATTCAATATTCAAGAACCTAAAAAGAATCCAGAACCAATTCCCATGCTAGTACTGTTGCTGGTCAGGCCAGCAATACCTGGAGAAGATAGGAAAATAATTCCTCTCAAAACATTGTGCATATACTAACTTGTGTACTAACAGTTGAATCTAATTGGAATATTTAAAATGAAGTTAAATTTTTCTAAAGACATTCACTATTTAATATTAGATGATACAAATGGTCCAATATATAAATACAACATATGAATTTCTTTACTTACATTTAACATATGCTTTTAGAAGCAAGAATTCACCCTATATTCTCTGCTCCAAAGTCATCTATTGTAAATTTGAATAATGAGTGCTAGGTAATAGTGCTATATCCATCACTAATGGACTCAGTCAATAAGGAGTTGACGAAGGTCATTAGCTGAAAACTAGCCTGGGGAAATGAAGATAGTACTATTATCTAGTGACCATGGTTTACTCAAGTTTACTATAGATAGTTATGGGATGCAGTTATTTGAGTGTATTACCATACTTAATAGCATACAGTACATATATGTGCATAATACACAGACAATGAAGCTAGTCCGATCTTAGAATTAAAAATATAATTTAAATTTAGCTAAGCATTTTCAAGAGACTTTGCTCTTATAATCATAGCAAAGTCTCTCAAAAGCGCTTAGCTAAATTTAAATTACACTTTTAATTCTAAGATCGGACTAACTTCATTGTCTCTGTATTATGCACATGTATGTACTGTATGTTATTATCCAATAAAGTAAATAATTTACCATTCTTAATAGCATAAATTTATAAATGTTGATTCATATAATTGTTACATTTATAAGTAAGTATTAAGTAACTTCTAAAAATAACCACAAATGCCCTAAATTTCCTTTTTATTAATTGTAAAGATATGTTTTCAAATTCACCACTTCCTTTATTTTGTTGTAATATATAAATTAAATGTATCCACTCTATTTTGAACATTTTTTAGCAAAAAACTTCTTATTGTATATATATGCATACACAATCTTATGTTTTGACTGCTCTGCAGTCTTCTTCAGAGCTATGATATAATGAACAAAATAAAATACATAACTACATAAATAATACCATAAAAATGTAAACAATAAAATTAATAAAATAATAAAAAACATCAACTATAACATAACATAGTTAAACTGAAATAAATATAAATAAAATCAAACCCAAATAAAATAATCCAGGTAATATAAAATAAATATACAATATAAATATAAATTATACATGTGTATTCCTGATTGTATTTTTATGATATTATTTATGTAGTTATGTATTTTATTTTGTTCAGTACATCATAGCCCTGAAGAAGATTGCAGGATAGTCAAAATGTAAGATTGTGTATGCATATATGCACATAAAGTTTTTTTACTAAAGAGTGGATAAATTGCATATGTAAAGATATGTTTTGAGCATTAGATTATAGCCATTTTTGATTTTTAAAAGTAATTTTATACCTCAAAGCTAAAACAGGAAAAAATATTTAGCTAAAAAAAGAATATTCAAGTTGAAGTTTATCTCCACCATCTTTTCCACGAAAAAACATTGAGAAAAAAATTCATTACTCATCAAATTATCTAACTTTTGAATGAAAAATATCTATTTAAGAAATATTGACATGCATTTAGTAATCAAAGTCAGCTACTTATAATAAAAAAATCACATGACCACCACTTCTTATGCTTGTGTATAACTGTTGTTAAAACAGGCAAAACTCACTATACGTATTGCCACACACAGCAAGCTAGAGTAATCAATGGATGCCAGAAGGTTTGTGCATAGGTGCAATGCTCTCAGATCCAAGGCTCCTCACTGAAAAAAGGCCACAAGCCAGAAACTAGTCTGGGGATATTGGATGAGTAGGCACTAGATGGGGATTACTCTAGCTTGCTGTGTGTGGCAATATGTATAGTGAGTTTTGCCTGTTTTAATAAAAAAATCATAAGCATACTTAGACTATACCCTTTAATAGAATTTTAAATGCCAGGCTGTCACTATGGTAGGGGACAAATTAACTACATTTTAACATAAAAAAATTTACTATATTAATACTAAGATGATTAATAATGATTCCAATACAACTGAAATAAAACAACAGATAAAAATTAGAACATAAAATAATTTTTAAGAGTTAGGTGGAAAACAATGGCAAAGTGCTAGTAAACAGATGTTTCTCATTGTTATTTTAAAAACTGCATTCTATCAAACATTTCAACTTTCTTTCCTTATATAAAATCTTGGCCATTCCAGCTCTTTTTGAATTGCTTTATTTGCTATCTAGCATCTGCATGCAAAGTATATTTTCTTCTCTTTATAAATATTTTATAAATACACATTATGCCAATCATTTTTTTAAGATTAACCAAGTATTGCAATTTCTTTCCACAGTTTTTAGACTCACTTAATAATTTTAAACATCTAAATAGTCTTAATGATTTCTAAATAATTATATACATTTAACTTCTTCAAATTAAATTCACCTAAAATAAAACACATACAAAAAATACTTTTTTTTTCTTCAGTATTTATAAATTTTTTTTTCCCCATTAAATTTAATCGTCCATTTTTTTTACCCATAATGCACACAAATTTTCAATATTCATTTTTATGTTTATTAATTTTCAATATTCATACCCATATCTTTTCCTATTTTCTGCACAAAAAATATCAACAGTAAAAAAAGAACCAGGAAACCTATAATCCCTTATACCATTACTCCTCTAGAATCAACTTCATTCCTCTTAAATTTAATAAAAGCAATACAGACTTTCATGCCTTAATCCTACTTTAATTTTAATTCTATCAGATTTTATAATTTCTAATTAATAAATATAATAGATAAACTTGTTAACTTCTCTTGAAACACATGAATAAAGACATCTTAAAAAGCAAATGATTCCCAAAATGCATTTTGTGCTGAACACTCATTAAAGTTTATAGATAATCTCTAGTACAATAAATGATTAGTGATAATCATTAATGCATTTATTTAGAATAGATTATAGATGAGTATGGCCCTTGTAAATCAAATTGTAATAAATATAATAGTTATTTTCATATAATTTAGCAAACAAGATCCAATAATGTTTCATTCATTACTATATTTGACAAAACTATGCACTACTTATTTCTATTCACAAGTCTGATCTTTTTCACTTATTCTTTCCACTTTTGGTAAACAACAACAAATCTCTAGTTCTTATAAAATAGGCAAACTAACTTCTATAAAGCCAAAATAATATGAAGCTCATTACAATATAACTCTACAATTGAGAAGTGTTAAGAATATTAATAAGTTGTTATGGCTTGATTAATGCATCTTATCATCAGACAAAGACTTAATATGGTGCTTAGACATGGGTATTAAACAGAAGTGTATGTCCATAGTGATTAGAAGTAGAGCTAACAGCATTGGGAGGAAAATGTATGTTGAATGTGAATTTAAAAAATACAATCAGAAAATTAATTTATATAAAATAACAGGAGTGAAAAGATGCCTTAGAATAAATCAAATGTCTAGAACTGGGAAGTATTTATTATGAAAAGGCAAAATGATTAAAAAAAGAGAGCAAGAAATCAGTTAAATAAAGAAGATAAAGGTGTTATAAGTTTTAAAAATACACAAGTATAGAAATAAACTACTAAATATCACATGATCACCATTTCTTACGCTTGCTCATAACTGTTGTTAAAACAGGCCAAAACTCTCCATACAGTAGTGCCACTCTGTACAAACCAGAGTAATAAATGGATGATTCTTGTGCATGCAATCCCTACCTAATCCCTTACTCATCCAATATCCCCAGATTAGTTTCTAATCCAGCCTGTGGCCTTCATCAGTGAGTAGCCTTGAATCTGAGAGCACTGAACTTGGGTCTTAGGATCTAATGCAACCCTCTAGCAGCCAGCTTTTATCTCTACTTAACTACAAAACTATGAGTTTAAAATTAAAAACACAATAATAATATTTTCAATCCATGCTCAGTAGCTTATATAGTCATATAGGTTTGAACTCAATTCAGTACCCATATATTTCGGTGTCTTTGGTTCTTCAATAACCATAGCCACCACTATTCTATTAGGCAGGATTGGTATTAAGCCACTAAACATCACATGATCACAATTTTTATGCTTGCTCATAACTGTTGTTAAAACAGACAAACTCTCCATCCATCCATAACTTACTCTGGCTTCCACTGAGTAGCACTACTGTATGGAGAGTTTTGCCTGTTTTAACAACAGTTATGAGTAAGCATAAGAAATGGTGATCATGTGATGTTTAATGGTTTAATATCAATCCTGCCCAATAGGATAGTGGTAGCTACGGTTATTGAAGAACCAAAGACACCAAAAGGTATGGGTACTAAACTGAGTTCAGACCTATATACTATATAAGCTACTGAGCTTGGTTTGAAAATATTATTGTGTTTTCAATTTTAAACTCAATTTTGTAGTTAAGTAGAGATAAAAGGTGGCTGCTAGAGTACTGCATTAGATCCTAAGATCTAGTCACAGTGCACTCAGATCCAAGGCTCCCCACTAACAAAAGCTACAAGCTAAAAACTAGTCTGGGGATGTTGGGTGAGTAGGAACTAGATAGGGATTTTATGCACAAGCCTTCTGGCATCCTGAGTGGCACTACTGTATGGAGAGTTTTGCCTGTTTTAAATGTAGAAATAAGTGGGAGAATTTATGTATAATAGCCTGACATTTATAGCTAGCAGAATAATAGCATAGTTTCTTCCAAATAATCTCCCAATTTGTTCCTAAAACAAGAGTTAATATGTCTCAACTTTTTAGATATTGATATTTATCACAATCAGACCTAAACCCTTTAAAAATTATCATTTCTAATATTAGTGATTGCAGTGTATACTGTAAAAAATATATTTTTGTACACAGCAATCACTAATATATATATATACAAAAATACATTTTATTTTTTTGTATTTATTGATATCTGAATGTTGTTCTAGAGGCTTTTAATTATTTCTGTTTACATTTCGTATACATTCAAGCTAAGCATATTTACATTTATGTATTTTTAAAATTTGTTTAAACAAATATACTTTTTTTGAATGAAACAAAATTTCTCTTTGATTTTATTAGAAGAAGAATAAAAAATATATACATCACATGATTAATTGCTCAGATATTAAGTGATGTTTTAGCATTAGCTTAAACTCCAATCTAAGAATATTTAGGTTTTGATCTCTCATTCCATCATTGTGATAAACTACACAAAGTAGTAGAATAATTGAAATAATAATCTAGAATGTAAAAAATAAAACATGGCAATTTGTGAGAGAAAGCAGTTAATTAAAAATACAACTAAAAACGTTTTGGAAAGTTATCACCAAAATATATATAATCACATGGTTTTTTGCTTGGGAGTTCATAAGAAATTTGAGCACTTTAAATGATAGCCCATGATCTGGCAACCTTGAACTCCAGAATATTCTATCACTGCATCAAAATCCATGTAAGGTTTATATAAAACAGCTGTTTAAAAAAAATTAAGCAGTTTTAAGAAGAAAATTAT
Source organism: Epiperipatus broadwayi (assembly GCA_028023455.1). NCBI lineage: Eukaryota > Metazoa > Onychophora > Udeonychophora > Euonychophora > Peripatidae > Epiperipatus > Epiperipatus broadwayi. The sequence goes on from JAQFVV010000015.1 coordinate 9,633,374, forward strand.
TGAAAATATCCACAAAACAAATATTATAAAATAATTAAAAAATATATATGGGAAAATTAAGTTTAAAAAAATCTATATTTATTATGACTAATTGAATGAATAGTCTTAGATCATTTGATATTCAAGTGCCAAAGCAGTCAGTCGAGTTTTTGTCTATGAACCTTTAATTCTTGAATCTGTTATTTTAATATTGTACTAAATAACATAGAATGTTCATTTTTTATACAATAAAAAAGTAGAAATTGTCAGTATATATAAATTCTAACACCACTGGTTAAGCCTATGTCTAATTTTTCTCCCAATCCAATACAAATGTGGACAAAGATTCCTACAAAAAAACAGTAATAAGTATTTATCTTTACTGATTCATATCATGAGAGTAATATTATTAAAACGGGCAAAACTCTTCATATAGTAGTACCACTCAGTGCAAGCCAGAGTAATCAATGGATGCAGGAAGATTTGTTTATAAAATCTTCATCTAGTGCCTACTTATCCAATATTCTCAGACTAGTTTCTAGCTTGTGGCTTTCATCAGTGAAGAGCTTTGGATGTAAGAGCACTACATCTAGATCTAAGAGTCTAATGTAACTCTCCAGTAACCATCTTTTATCTATTTAGTTAACTATAAAGCCAGCAGCTCAAGATAAAAACAATGTTTTCAATCCAAAATGTACTGATGCTGAACTGAGTTCAGATCTATAAAACTTTACAAGTGAATGAGTTTGGATTGAAATCATTAAGGCATTTTCATCATGAGCTCTTACCTTTATAGTTAACTAAACAGATAAAAGGTCACTGCTGGAAGATTTCATTAGATCCTTAAATGTAGGTGCAGTGCTATCAGATCCAAAGCTCCTCACTGATGAAAGCCACAAGCTAGAAACTAGTCCAGGGAATGTGTATGCACTAGATAGAGATTTTATGCACAAACCTTCCTGCATCCATTGATTACTCTGGCTTCCACTGAGTGGCACTACTATATGGAGAGTTTTGCCTGTTCTAACAGTTTGAGCAAGCATATGAAATGGTGATCATGTGATATTTAGAGGCATATTATTAGTATCTCAGTCATTTAGATAAGACACTATGGATATAAAATTATTACTCTCACTATCTTTTCAAAACTGAATGGTTAATTTGGTGATATCTTAATGCTGAAGCTGATTATTTTTTTACCACCGTTAATAATTCGACCATAATCTTCTTCACATGAATGTTAGCATAAGAGTTTTTTCTTTACTTTCAACATTGTAGTAAATAACGATATTTTAAATGTTATCTATGCTTGGTCTACATTAATAATAAAGCAATCATTCACAATCAGTTTCACTTCATTAATAGCTGTACTTCCTTTAATGACTAAACTTTCCCCCTTGGCCAGTTAGGGATGGAAGATTTAGGTGCAGTGCTCTCAGATCCAAGGCTCCACACTGATGAAGGCTACAAGCCAAAAACTAGTTTGGGGATATTGGATGAATAGGCACTAGATGGGAGATTTTATGCACAAGTCTTCTGGCATCCATTGATTACTCGGGTTGGCCCAGGATGGCACTACTGTATGGGGAGTTTTGCTTGTTTAATAACTTATGTGCTAGCATAAGAGATGGTGATCATGTGATGTTTAGTGGAATGAGTTGGAGAGAATCTATTCAGTTCTTGGAAGTTTTTTATGACTAATACATCATTTAATTTTTTTCTTACGCTACTAGTCTAATTATTTTCTCTAATTGAAATTAAAGCAAAAAATTTTTGCTTATAATTAAAATTAAATATATTATTTAAATACTTTTTTAAAAAATAAATATTATTGTCTAAAAACTCTGTGCAGATAAGTATAACAGTAGAGAGAAGGACTAAAGAACTAAAGATGCGTTCAACTCAGGTTTTTTTGGTATTCATATGTCATGAGATCTTTCATATGATGAACCATTCTGCAGTATCCTAAGGATCTCTAAAGACAAGTCAGGGAAAATAAACAATCTACTTTGAAATGCATATATAATAAGATTTATTTAATAACAATAATAATGTGCTAAAAACAATATAAAAAGATAATAGTCCATTAATATTCATACACCACTTTCCTCGGATGAAAATAGTCTTCTTTCATACCAAAACTGTCTCTTGAAACACAAATGAGATATATAACTTCACGTATAGAATAAAACTATTAAAGTTTGCAATATTAGTGCTTACATTGTACACACACTTTACGCCTTATATATTAACCATCTCCACTCTAACTTGTCTCTTGCGATTTGGTTAAACTTCAGATAATTACTCTTCGCTCTTAATAACCTTTTCAATACGCAAACAAGTAACTAACTGCTTCTTGCTTACTACTATTCCATTTTAGACTTAATCACTGCTAGTCTACCATTGAGTATTCTTTACTGCTGATCTATTATCATTTCAAATCAACACCAATTTTAATTCAGTTTAACCATTTTAGTTGCTTCCCGCCCTCTTCTTCATTTTGCCGTGGGGAGGCGATGTATAACGGATTTATTTGCATACAAATTCTATTCTAATTTAACTATAATTTTGGGGCGATTTCTCATGTGAATTTCTAGAGTAATTTTCTCCAATAAAGGGAATTTAAAAAGGAAATCCGTGCGTATTTACAAAAATAAATAATCTTTTATTTACATATACGGTTTTATATGCGTGCGGACATTTCACACTCATTTTTTGCTCTATGCAGTTAAAGATAGGGGAGTCAGAATGGTAAACTATTTGAGCTAAAGCTTTCTGAACCAAAATTCAAAATGTCATTTATGGGATTTGAATGTCATATGATTTTCTGAGCAACTGATTATTCAATTATTATTTTTCATTAATCTAAAAAAGATATACATTGGTATAAAAAATATATACTCTAAAAAATATTTTACTTTTCAAATCAAAAATTTATAGAGAAAAGTAGATAATATTTTTTTTGGTGGATAGTGTGTGTAAATATATATTATAAATTTGGATATTTTTATCACAGTCTAAGATAGCTGGATCATAACTAAATTGGTTACCATTCAATTACCTAAGAGTAACTGCCTCAATAGATATTATTGGCTAAAAGTTAAAACAAGAATACAAACCAATAAATCCTCACCACTCAGCATTTGATTAGCTTGGTATCTCCTTCGCTTTTTTTTATGCAAAAGAGATGTTGAAAAACCTTTGACCTGTCAACTAATATTAAAAGTTCATATTCCATTCAACTAACAAAAAAGTTAAAAATTATAATTCTTATCTGATAAATTGTTGGGACTTATGCCTGACAAAGAACTGTAATTCATTTCATTATTCTATTCTAGAGACATGATTAATCAGTGTATGGTAAATGGCACTATCAACCAAATCCCAAATTTTTAAATGCAAATGTTAAAAGCCAGTTGAGAATCCTGGGATGTTTTGTTTATGTCTGACATTGATACCAAGTCTGTGTTCAAATTCCCCACAATTACATCTAAACATATATCATTAAAAACCAATCACCACTAACAATAACAATCACCAATTTCAAACTATCAAGGCAATCTCCTTTTAACAAAAAAGATGATTGCCTTGACAACAGTTTGAAATTGTTGATTGTTATTGAAATTTGGATTATCTAAATGATGACTCGTTTTTAGTGATTACTTACAAACCCATTTAGCCTTGAGCATTATTACATTTATTATTTAAACATATATGTATGTAAATGTTTTACTATTGAATTATGAAGGATAAAGTTTAGAATTAGCACATAAGGAGAAGGTGGAACTTCTGAATACAAAGTCTATGGCTACATTTCATTTTAATTGGGTAATAATTCATTGGAATAATAACTTAGTAAACTTAATTAATGATAATTCACACTTTGACCCATAAATAGTGTTTTGTTAATCTTATCCATATATATATGCTTACCCATTCTATGAGAAAACCATCAATGCCAGCTACCTTTGACTGCAGAATTAAATACTTCTAAAATATGAAATTAAATGCATGTTATATTAGTAAACAAAATGCTCTGGTTACTAATGAATAGATCATAAAAACAAATGAGCAGATAAAGACATTAAATAAACATTTATTAAATGCAACTGAAAGTAAATTTTAAAAAAATCACTTAGTATAACAAAAAAAATATGCATTAATATTTATGAAATCAAAATAAATAAAGAATGACTAATTAAAAATATATGGAGTAATTCTAAAAAACAATATATATATATTAGATAACCAACGATTTCTAATCCTAAAAAATTATATTTATTCTGATTTTTATCAAAATAAATGCAAACACACCTGATAGAAGTGATCATAGTCGGAAGTGATACCGGAAAGAGGATAAACAGTAGACGCAATATTAACATGATGGAAGGAAGTGTTGATACTAAACTTGGAAATACTATCATGATTAAGAAGATCCCCATTATAAAGAAATTGAGTTTTCACTGCATGACTTTCACTTGCATTACTATTAATTAAAACAATGTTATTAAATGAAATTCACTTTCACCCCTTTGTTCTTACGTTCTCGAATCATTAAGATAAGTTTAAACTGTGGTGGACAATCAATATATTATTTTATAATGTAAGAATCTCTTTGTTATAAATACATTGATAATAATCTGGAACAATCAAAACATATCTCCATAATAATAATAAAAAGCATAAGAACAAAAAAAAAGATTAATCTTATTTTAATAAATTTATAGTAAATAATACGATTAAATCATGAAAAAATAAGAGAAACAATTAATTATCTTATATATATATTAAAATGAAGATTTTCACAAGCTATAGATACAATCTAAGTAATATCTGACTTATTATTTATAACCACTTTCTACTGGTAGTACTTTCAATATTGTTGTTCATTAATGTTTGCAGCATCTCTACAACCACTTTTATAATCTAATGCTCGTTATACAATTGATTTGACCAAAGTGAAGCATTAATACTGTATATATATTTTTAGTACAATAAATTATACAATGGCTGAATCTGTATTATATGACTTATACATATATAATCAATTATGTTAAACCACTAACATCACATGATCACTATCTCATGGCACTACTATATGGAGAGTTTTGCTGTATTTTGAATCAATTATGTATTTATATTAAGGAGTAAAAATTATGTGAAATGTAAAATTGGATTTCCGTTAGACAAAATCAAAAGTTTTTGTACATAAAAGACTATGTCTAAAACCATTAATAGTTCAATTAGACACCTCACTTTTTACTGAATAATTTTTTTACTAATATATACCCATTTATTTCTCCATATTATTACTGTTTCCAATCTATTACTACCAAATCTATTCTGTTTTTTCCTATCACAGTTTAATAAAAGCTGTTTCATTAGTCTCAATATTCTTTCATAATATTTTTCATTCTCATTATAATGACCTAACTAAAATAATTTACCTCTTTTCTTCCTAACGTCTTAAGTTTGTCTCAATTTCCATACAATTTGTTCTTTCCTCTTTTAAAGTTTTTCAGCCAAAAATAAATGTTCAATATTGTTATTCATATTTACAATCTAAATTTATATATATATATATTGATATTTGCAAGGAAATCTAATCATACATCATGTGATTTAATTACTACAAATGATATAATATGAGTATGAATCTCTTCATGATCATTTAGTAAATTAAGTCATATGATATATGACTTGATTTCCTTGCAATTAGTTTGAGGCTTTGATGATGATGTATTTCTAAAGCTGTTAATATATAGTGTATTAAAAACTCTTTTCATTTTATTTCTGTTTTAAAAAGTTTAAAAATTAATGCTAATGACATTCTGGTCAGTTTTGATGCCGTGTCTTTGTTTACAAACATTCCAATTGATGAAGCTTTAAATATAATCTCACAACGTTGCAATTTACCAGACCATATTATTGATTTGATTAAACATTGTCTCTTGAATACATATTTTGTATACAATGGACAGCATTACAGACAAGTTTTTGGTACTCCTATGGGCTCACCTATCTCAGGAGTAATAACTGATTTATTCATGAAAAATATAGAAACTCGTGCTTTAGAATCATCATCTTTAAAATCTCTCATTTGGCTCAGATACATAGATGACACTTTTATTATATAGCAACATGGAAAAAATAAATTAGATGATTTTTTCTTCCATTTAAATAATATGCATCCTCATATTAAATTTACAATGGAGACAGAGTCTGATGGAAAACTCCCTTTTCTTGATGTTCTAGTCACCAGAACACCAAATAGTTTATCTTTTTCGATTTACAGAAAGAATACACACACGGATAGATATTTACACTTCCATTCTCATCATCACCCAACTAAGATAGTTTCTGTAGCCAAAACTCTTTTAAATAGAGCAATTAATCTTTCAGACAATTTACATCTGAGAGAAGAAATAAATCATATTAATAGTGTTTTATTAGCAAATAGTTATGATTATAAATTTATAAAAAAAGCCCTATTTCAAGCCCAAAATGGACAAAATAGGAAACAAAAAGATGATAAATCAGCTATTAGGAGTGTGTTCCATATGTAAAAGGAACTACAGACAGTATTGGACGTATATTAAAATGCTATAATATAGATACAGCTTTTTCTACTCATCAAAATATTAGCAATATAATAACCAAGCCTAAGGATTCAAACCCTCTTGAATCTCATGGTGTTTATCAAATCTCATGTAAAAATTGTAAAGCTTCTTACATAGGTATGAGTAATCGTTGCATCAGTGTTAGGAGAGATGAGCATGATAATGCAGTTAAACAACACTCATCATCATCAGCACTCTCACTCCATACCATAGATTCAGGTCATAAAATTGATTTTTCTAGTACCAGGATCATATCCAGATGTGATAATCTCTACCAGTGCAAAATTAGAGAAGCCATTGACATTCTCAAAAGGCCAGATTGTATCAATAAGCAAGATGATAAATGCAAACTTCCTACTATTTGGAAAGATTTTTTTTTAAAAAAAAAAAAAAACATTTTTAAATTTAACATTTTTGCTATTGGTGGAACTTTAACATTTATTCAAATCAGTGATTGTAGTGCCTCTACAACCATCTTTCTACCTTTTATCTCCCAATGGATGACTTGTGTGACCAAATCGAAATATCACTATTTAAAATTTTTAACACGGATGAACCTGCAAAATGTTTTTTATATATACAACCCATGAAAATCTTCATTTTCAACATATATATCAGAGTAGTTTGAGATTAAATGAAAGAATAAAAGTACATAAAAGTAGGTTTACAAATAAATATCTTAGTTCTGCCATATATATTCTTGTAAAGATACAGGCCACATTATTAATTTTGATGAAACTAAGGTTACCTTCTTTGAGAGTAAAGAAATAAAAAGAATTAAAGAATCCTTATTATTCTGAGACAGTTAATTTATTTAAAAGTTCTTTTAATATTAAGGATGGATGTGAGGTAAGTGGAATTGTGGGTAATGTTTAGTTTGAATATGTTATTTTGTAGTTCTTTACACTTCAGAAGTCTGCTTACACCAGCGGAAACCACTGGTAGTGTTTTAGATTTTATTTTCTTGGCTAGTCTGGTTAAGTTATGAATTTGTGTAATTTTGATTAAAACTGCAAAATATTTGCAGAAGTTTACAATAGGTGGCTAATCTAAACAGCCAAAGTATAGTATAAACATAGCATTAAAGCAAACAAAAAAAAGTTATTATACCATAGTATAACATGTCTAATTCTTATCACAATTTCTCCTCTATATTTGAACTACAGACTAAAGTGCCCTCTAAAGAACTCCTTGTGAAAACAATATATTAAATTTTATATAGTAGCCAATTTTTAATTTTATTTATAGTTTACAATATAGATACTTCAGACCACTCAAAGAAGTATGGAGAGATGCATGTTGGGAGTAACAAGAAGAGATCAAAAATGCAATATATGGGTAAGAGAACGAGCAGGTGTTACTGACCTCGTTGAAAAAATTAAAAGATTGAAGTGGAATTGGGCTGGGCATATTGCTAGGAGAGATGATAATAGATGGACAATTGAAATTTTAAACTGGATTCCTAGAGGTTCTAAAAGACCCAGAAAGATAGATGGATGAAATAAGAAAGTGTGCAGAGATGATGTGGAGAAGAGAAGCTAAATATCAGAGAAGATGGATTGAACTTGGAGAGATCTTCATCCTGCAGTGGATTGATAATGTTTGATGATGACCTTGTCTATTATACATTTAATATTTTATTTCATAATCTTTCTAGAGCAGCCCTATTCGACCAAAGGTTTATGGGTCACATGTGAACTGCTGAGATTTTATATGCAGCTCAAAAAATACACTTATTAATCAAGTTTTTAAAATCTTGAAATATATGACACCTACCCACCTCTTGCTTCCATCAGAAACTGAACTCATGATATTTGTTTTAGTTGTGTAATTATGTTAATGAATGACCATTTTGTTTCTTATAATTTCAAGTATCAATTACAACAACTTGTGACCATAAGCTATGTCAAACTATAATGCCAGAAATGTTTTCAAAATATAAATAAAAATATCCAATGAAAATATAGTATTTTAAGACAATTGGGAAGAATATTTTATTATGCAAAATAAATATGATTCAGCAACATGTTTGAATTGTCATGTTTGTCATTATATCATGAAACACAAATCATTTAGAAACTCTTTTTCTAGTAGGTCTTTAATAACGTGAGAATGACAATAATTGTAGCAGCATTCTTTTCATATTTCAGGGTGATAACTAAGCAGAGAAAAAATTCTGGATGGTGTTTTTTTCTTTACAGCAAGAAATTATATTTTTATAATAAGATAATAAAGTTTACAGTGAACTTGAAAATTATGGTACCTTTTAGCTCTTCTATAGTTTACAGGTTGGAAACAAAATTATTTTACATACGGTGGATAAAGTATTTGTTTTTAAAGAGAAACTTAGCATCTGTGATGAGGAAATACAAACCCAAATACTGCGTATTTTTGCAACTATAATAAAAGTTAAATGAGATATTGGCATTTCTCCAGAAAATTATATGATCATTTCAAATTATTTAGCTGCCTTATGTTTGGAATTTAAGAGCAAGTTTCAGGATTTAGAAATATTAAGAATTATCTGTTACTGATAGAAAATCCATGGGATTTAGAAACAACAATTATTATACAACTAGATGTTATGGGATATGATTATGCAAAGCTATATGATGTATTCATCAAGCTCAAGGTTGATATGAATTTGGAGATGATTTTTAAAGACAAGAAATAAGAAAAGAAGTAAGCTGAAGTTCAGAAATTAGCATCTGAAAATTACAAGATTATATAAAGATATGGCTGCTTATGTTATTCAGATTAATGTATCTTTGTGAATCACTCTATTCTAAAATGAAATAGAAAAGAACACTTACATAAATCAGTTTAGTAATGACTGGAAGGTTGCTATTCTTCCACTTACGCCTTACAATTACTTTCAGACAGCCAATAGCTGCTAAAACAGCGGTCTGAGAAGCGATCAGGCCTAGACACATGACAGAAAAAATCTCTGTCATGTGTCTAGGCCTGATCGCTTCTCAGACCACTGTTTTAGCAGCTATTGGCTGTCTGAAAGTAATTGTAAGGCGCATGTGGAAGAATAGAAACCTTCCAGTCATTACAAATTTAATAATAACATGCGATTTAAACAAAATATTATAAATCAGTTTAATAATTATATTTATAAAGCGTATTAAGGCTAATCAGTTTACTGATTTCACCTTGATGGCATAATAGATTGCATGTAGGATTGATAAAACTGCTTTAGCTAAAATAGTCCAAAGTTTGTCTAACTTAAAAAAAAAAAAACATTGATTTTTAAATAAACACTTGAATTCATTTAGGTATATTTTTTACACTATCTTATTATGAGATTGTATACTGTATCAGGACCTGTGTAACAGAGCAGACATAAGTATGTAACTAAGAGGGTGGTAATTAAAGCATTGTGAAACAGTGATAAGGTGAATGGATGATTTAATATTATATCATAAGTATGTGACCTGAGGGGAAAAAAGTTGAATATGATGGTTTTAGAGGGTGCTCCAATACCGTCAGTCATCTATGTATGTTTTTATACTCATTAAAAAAAACTTTAAAAATAGCATTTCAAATTATCAAAAAAATAGATGCAAAACTTGTAATTATACATTAGACTATTCCAACATATAATTACATCATATATTTGTATTTCATGGATTAGTTTATATAGTCAACACAAAACTCATTTCCAATGTTTTATTTTTTTCTGTCCATCCCTCCCTTCTGGAGTTACAATAGCTATGATCATTTGTGAGTGTTCACTAATGATGATGAATGATACAAGGTATTATGCATTTTAATATAAATCAGGTGTTGGTCTCAAATTATTGATTACATCTATAATTAGTAGCGTAATCAATATGACAAAGTAGCAATGTCTTCTGCTGCTTTAGAAGATGATGTTGGCTCATCAAAGGCTAAGGAGTTTCAGTGATGCAAGCAATCTCCTCTTTCCTTTCATCTTACTGATTTCAATCATTCAAGTGCTCACACAATTTTCTACACTAACTCTGAGAGAAGGATTGTATGTTTGTGCTATCACATTTTTAATGTTTAATTATTATCCTTTGTCGTATGAAATTTTATATGAGCATATAAAATAGAATTTTACAATATTCTTAATAGTATTAAGATATAGAATAAATGGTAATCAATGTTGATGATTATATATAGTTAATACTTAATCGCAGCATATCTTCGCTATGTATTCTATCATAAATATGATACTTTGCACTTTTATTTTACCAACTTTATATTAATTTTCTTCCTTTTTTTTTCTTAATATGAAATGTTACGATTATATTGACGATTTTGCAAGTTATTATAATCATTTAAAGCCATTAATTGTCTACACTGATTTTATACCCGCACTTTTTTTATATTTTTAGTTTGATTATATTACCAACAATAGAGAAAACCTTTCTAACGCAAATGTAGAGCAAACCATTTAAATTTTATTTTAGCTGCATTTATTAGTTGATCTTCAATATTCTGAGAACAATTAAATTCATTTGCATATAGGTCTTTGATTTATTGATAATAAAGAACTGATATTTACCCAAGAAATATTCTTTCATAATATCAAAGACTGGCAATTTCGAATCTTTCCAAATAAATCTTTTTAATTTCATTATTATTAATCTTTAATATCTAACATACAGACTATATATATACCTGTACAAACAATGTAATATATAGGGTATTATTAATCTTGAATATTTCCTCAAGTGTTGTAAATAGATTAAATTCTCTGCACAAAGGCGGGATTAGTGATAAGGCTACACTTGATCACCGCAGGTAACCGTTTGCCTCCCTTCCTCTTAATCACCATTTATTCTAGTACTTCAATTTCAGACTTCACATAATCTTTAATCATGAAAATGCTTTTTGATTACACATTTCTTCTATAAGTACATTCGTGTGTATATGTATAATATACATTCATTCAATTATGGTATACTTTTTCACAATAATAGTGAAATGTTGGTTTGGTCAATTAATAAACTTGGACTCGTCTTATTTTTGTTATGATGTTATCAGCATGTAGAAGATTAAGTATCGCAAAGTGTCAAACTGAGTACGTTGTAAGGCGGGCAAAAATTTAAAAATATTGTTCAACTTATTTAAATTAAATGTACAAAAAATATGTCAACATGGGTAGGATGACAACCTTGGCATTAACAAGGGCTTTGAACGTTCCATCATCAGATTTTCAATGAAATGAAAAGTTGAAGAGTTGTGAGTTGGAATTGTTTGAAGCCTGTCCATTAAAGTATGAAGATTGGCTATCTTAATATAAAACTGAGTACTGATTATATATGTGTGTGAGAATAGTAATCTAGACCAACTGATGATTGCTGGTTTAGTATGAAATACGTATATTGGTGATTATTTATCTTTTCAGCATATGTGTGATCAGGTGGGTCAGCAATATGAGATGGCACTGAGAATAGTGGGTCGTGTGAAAGTCTGAGTTCGAATCCCGCATATATTACATATATAAATGCAGGTTTAAGCCTGTACAATGTATTAAAAAATCACTTTCGTAATTAGTATACTTGTTGGAAACATAATTTGAATAGAGCAGGTTTTAAAAGCTGTCTCTTCGTAAATTTTATCTTAGTTGTTCCCAAACTTATACAGATACGGTCCCTTTTGCAGAAAAAAAATCCTTGAGGGATCTTATGGAAAGCTATCGTTCTTTTTAACCCTTCAAACAGAAAGATGCATTCTTTTATGTATATATTTTTGCCTGCCTTACAACATATTATGAAAAGACTTTGCAGCTTGAAATTATTTTTTAAAATCAACTATAGTAACATTTGCATTACACACAGAAAATTAAGATAAAAATAATAATATTAAAATAAAAATCACAAACAACAAAAATACTCCTAATAAGAAAGTTGAATCTGGTAACTGCTATCAATTTATTAATATTATGATCTATTTTTGCCAGCATTTTTTAAGCACCCTGATTAGCTATTTGAAATCTTTTTTTTTTTTTAGTTAACCCATTGTGATTGCAATGTTCCATTAAATATGATAAGAATTTTAAATTAAACATAGCTCAATGTACATGATCACTATTTCTTATGTTAGCACATTATTGTTATTAAAACAGGCAAAACTCTCCATTGATTACTCTGGTTGGCACTGAGTGGCGCTACTGTATCGAGAGTTTTGCCTGTTTTAATAGCTCAATGTACATGTAAACAAAGAATGAATCCATTTATGCTTAGTAGCAATGATCTTCCCTTTGTCAACATTGTTAATAATTCAGAGTGAAATTAATTTATTAACCAGATGGAATGTGGTGCTTAAAAATTATTAAATTCATAGTTAATTATACAAGGCTGAAGACAGCCATTTTAACACTTTCTTTGTAATAATTAAAAAGATTTAATATGTAAACTTTAAATTAAACATAGCTCATTCTATTCTTAATCCTTAGTTGTTAAGTCATAGTCAGGGGAGGGTAATTTATTCTCTTTGTTTAAATATGTTGAAGGAAAAGCAATTAAAAAATTTTCTATTACAGCACATAATTCAAGATAAAGTGTGTCTGCTTTTGCAACAAGAAATGTTAGTAGCTTTCTTTGGATTTAAATTTCAATTCCTTATTTATTATTTACATCAGTTCATTTTATAATTTTGGAGATTAGTCTATGATTGAACATGAAAATGGCCCAAACCGTCAATCAAATATATTCTTTTTAAGAATATCTTCAAATTATTGATTGATATCAGAAAGAAAAGTCTTCAAGTGCTGACAATAGGGAAACAAGTCTTTATCATGTTTTTCTACAGATGATAAATTGCAAATCTGGCTGAATTCTCTTCATGCTAAAATTTTGCAATAAGCATGAAAAGAACAGTTTTTGATTTGATAAAATTCAGCTTATCATCTTGAAGCTATATATTCATTTCATTAAATTTATTACACAAGTATCACAAATGATCCATCCAATCAAATTGGTTTATAAAATATCATCTTTGTTTTCCAGGAACTGTAGCACTGAGTCGAAATATTTATAAAATATATCCAAACAGACACCTTTTAATAGCCAATGAAACAGCAATTGAATTTTCCATTGTTTTCAATCCAAAGATATCCAAACAATCTGTTATTCAATAAATTGTCCTTTATTTTATTGATTGTTTTAATAACATATTATAATGGTCTATGTAAATGTTCACTGTGATATTTGGCAACTAAATATTACCAATAAATAACACAATTAATTAATTTGGAATTACATTTTTTTAAATATGCAAAAAAATCCCTGTAATAATTTCTCATTACTGGAACACTAACAATAGCAACAAATTTAAAGAAAAAATTCTTTCAATGTCTGAAATGTTGTTCCTCCTATAGCATTATTGAGAAAAGCAAATAATAATTCTTGATACTTTTTTCTTCTTTCATGAACCATGCATATGATAAAAGGTTTCATTTCATTTCCTAAAGATGAGTTATCAAATTAAGAATTACAATGTTTGTAAATACTATATAATGAATCTTTAACATCTTAACCCATTTCATCTCTTCTTTGCAATATTATTGCTTAATTTTTTTTTTGGTAATATCAAAAGCTAATTTGTTAAAGTGCGTATTATCTCACTTATATCTGGAAAATCAGCTCTTCACTAATATGTGGTTTTTTTGATTTAGCAATAATTAATAAAACGTTGTAAGAAACACACAATCCATTGTCATCTTGTTTGGATGCTGCTGAAAAAAGTTTTGCCAATGTTGTCTTTATCAAAAATTATTCTTTAAGTATTTGAAAATAAGACAAATCCTTACCTTTCTTATTAAGACAAACTTTTGTCAAATATTATTGTAATCATGAGGCTTTGATAAAACTTGATCGCAAATCAGACACATTGGCAATGTATTGTTTGTAAGTGAATAAATAAAGCCATGGTGCAAATATTCAATATTACATTGTCCACATTCTTTGCTTGGTTCAGCCATAATATTATCTGATAAGGGAAAAAAAGAAAATATATATATATTTATTATTTCAAATTTCTTTCTCCATTAATAAATATGCAAGAATTGATATGCTTGACGCATATAGTGAAATTAAATTCTTAGTTGGAATAATTATTTCTCATGGCTAAGTGCTTTCAGAGATTTCTTCTCCATATTCATAGCTTTCAACTATAATAATTTATACAAATTTATGCAAGCTCATTCATATAGTCCATCTTTTTGAAATAGAAATGCATGTATCTTTTCTGTTTATTGCATTTATATCTCTTGCTATAAACCATGCCTCCTTAATTTTGCTCTTGATATCATTCCTTTCAGTAGAAATTATTGTAGCATTTGCAGGCTCAATTTTATGATTGGCTACCTTTTGGTGGTCCACGAATACTGAGCTACTTTCATTTCTGCTCAATACCCTTTTGTACAAATATTTGTATTGAGCAATTCTGTTCATTATAGTGGCCCAAGTTTCACCATAGTATACAGTTCCACAGTTTTGCCTGAGGATATGTCATCTTGTATAGTACATGTGGTGTTGTTTGTAGATCTATCTTGTCCTTGGAATTGTTAATCATTCTATTGGAATTGGGAGGGGTTCAAAAACTTACTGTAAATTCACTCTGTAATTTTTTGATTAGTTCTCTTGTGACATATATGTTGTTTCTTATCCTTGTTTGGTTTGTTTAATTTCACTATATGCATCAAGCAATTTATATAATTAAAAAAGTGCAATTTGTCTTGCTGGAATCAAATTTTTTTTTTGCTAATAGTTGTATTATTAGAATGGCATCGTCAGATAATCATTTTTGTATAAGACAGCAAAAGACAAACTAAAATAATAGTGAAACTAAAAAATTGGATTTGTTCTTTTTACAGTAGTTTATATATATATTAATAATATAAGTAGAAGTTCTGAAGAAGATTGCTGGGGCAATCAAAACTGTCATATTAGGTTGTGAAAAAAGCATTGTAAAAGTAATAAAGAACACAGATGATATTAATATTATATTTTAATAATTAAAATTATTTATTATAAATAATAAAATTTATCTTATTTTTTTAAATATTTCTGATCTGGATTTGCTGTTTTATTTCCATTTTTTTTAGTATTATTATTTTTTGTTTATAGTAGCATATTTATAATTAAATTCAAGTAAAATTTGTAATATATTAATAAAAAATTAAACGAAGAAAAAAATGTGTTCAATTTTTTACACTTTTAATTCTCTTCAAATAGATGTGTTTATCAAGAATTACAATTATGAGATCAAATTCACACTCATATAATCGTAAACAAAATTAATAAATCAAAATAACAAATGTTCAATAAGATGCATACCTGTCTATGGGTGAAAAGATACAGTGCAGTAGAGCAACTAAACCTAATAGATGACAATTTATTAAGAGTGAATAATTATGAAAGTATGTTTTTAATGTGCCTGTTTTAAAATTCTAAAAAAGTTCATCAAATATGAATGATTAATTTCCTGTAATAATAATGTTTTTTTTTTCTATTTATTACTTAAAAAATAAAAAAAAGTTTAGTTTAAATATTAACATAAATTAGTTAACTTCATTCTACTTTAAAGCCATCTATTGCAAATTTGACTAATCAATGGATATCAGATGATGTGGTGCCATAAACATCCCTATCTCCAGATTTCTTTTGACTTTTATCTTTATTAATAAAGATTAGGTTTCAAAATTAGAATTAACACACTCATACACCTAGCGGAACCTTTTACTCCATCATACAGTAAATTTGCTCTGCCCCAATTAACAAAAGAATAAAATATAGTATGTGCATGCTAAATATATAAAAAAGAATAAAATCATAATCAGCATTTTATTATTTCTTTGTCTTTTGGAAAAAAAAGATTGACAGAATTTAGTCAATGCCAAAGGGGTAGGAGGTGGAGTCCCTTAGTTTTAATAATAAATATGACAAATATATTGTTTATACACTTCAAATAGTATTGTAGATATAAGGCTACTATGTTTTATTATTAGTAAGCAATAAAAGACAGCGAAATGTAGAATAGATATGTAAAAAAATGTATTAAAATATTCATATGCAAAGTGCTATTTACTGAAATAACAATAATACAATTTGCTTTGTATGTGATCTGCAATCTGTAAAGATCGAAGTAACAAATATGAAACAAAAATTTTAAATATTTATTGCATCAGAACTATTGTTAAATTTATTGTCACACAATTCATAAACAATCTAAATTAGATTTCATTACACACACATATATTCCTACTGATTCAAGCTGGATTTCCTGCCAATGGCAACACTCATCTTCTAATACTTGTTTGTTAAACATTTTGTAGGTTAATCACTATGATTTTAATTCTATGTTCTTATTCATGATTCCACTGTTTCCTTATTTTCATTCGATGCTTCTCCCATTGCATTCGAGGCCACTGCTATGATCATTCCAGTAACTCCAGCTGCAGCATTTTTATTTTGTGAAGCTCTAGTTTAGCTATTAAAATAAAAGTGAAATACATGTTGGCAGAGAATTAACTCTTAAAAAAAGGAAATCTTTTTTATTAATGTATTGTTTATTACTGATATTGTTTATTATTTTTGTATATATTTATACTCTTGGTTTGGTTGAAAATCAATTATTTGGTGAATCATATCATTTGTGAAATCATCTATAATTTTATTTGGTAATAAAGATGCTTGGGAAGTTGTATGATGTTAAAGCACCGGAAGCAGCAGAGTTGAGCTTCTGGATCAGAAAATCTTTAGCTCTGGAGTTTACCAACTACATATCATCTAGCGTTATCAATATACAGGATCAATGTTGTTTAATGCAATAGAAACATTACAGATTTGAGAGTTAAAATCTTCTGGATTGATTTCCAATTGAAAAAAGTAAGAAAAAGAAGTCTGATCAGTAACTTTATAGAATTACTATATCCAGTTATTTATTTTGGGACTTAAATATCATGACTTCCCAAAACAACTATGCTATGATTATTAATATTAGTACATTTAAATGCAAAGTATTTATTTAACCCTTAACAAGAAACACCACATGGTAAAATTACTGCTTAATACACTTAATGAAATTTTCTCATCAATGAAAACAGCCCAAGAATTATTAAATCAACATTGGAAGACTATCATTACAAATAAAATTTTAAAGACGGGTTTGTAAGTATTCATGTTTCACTTTGGCTTGATCAGGATCTTTGGCTCAATAAAGTCAGAAGCTAATCTAGAGTCTTTAAATCCAAACTAATTTCTTACAAGGATTTCTAATAAGATAATATCATCTATAACTTTTTTCTACTTGCATCTGCATTTGAAAACTTCTATCACTATTGTCATCAGCTTACTTTTTAATGGATCTTGATTGATTGCTTAGTATACCATGGCTTTCACAGTATTTTTTGTATCTTTGGCTAATGCCATTTTCTAAAAAACTGTAAATATCTTTTCTATTTTTCTTTGTAGTTCATGTCAGCTCCACTCATATCAGTCATTTATGACATATCTCAAGCTATGTTTTTATATTAATAATTTTTATTAGTCATTCATTAGTCTACCACTCTCACACAAGATAGGGACTGGTTTATATCCATTTTTCATACCTTGTGGAATGATGTAATCAGAAATATATGTGCAAAGACATATGAAAGAGATCTGTGATCATCAAGATGCCTATTTTGTGTTTTTATATTACCTATCTTTTTCATCATCAAATAGAAATGTTCTCATATTTCTATTTCTAAAAATATTTTAATTAATTTCACAATCATAATCTCAATTATTATTATTTTGTAGCCACATTTTATATCTTCTAATTTTCAAAAAATAAAAAAACAATTTATCCCAATTCTGACATACAAAATAAAATTTATCTCTACCACTTTTTGATGTGTGTACACAGTATATATATATCTTAATAAATTTCATCTTATTTCCAATAGAATGATGGATTTTCTAAATTCTTTAAGGCAAAATTTCCTTGACATCACCATTACATAACTTTAGTTTTCATCTTTAAGCATGTTCAACTCCTGAAAAATCATAATGCCAGTAGAGAGCAACATATTAATTCAGTTACTAAATTGACTTCCATTATTTATAGTCTAACTGTGAACAATTAAACTCATTTGCATAAGTTCTTGATTTATTAATATTCATAATTGTTTAGTTTTTTTTTTAATCCAGGAAATACCTTTCATATAAAATATTGGCATTTTACCAATCTTTTCATATAAATTTTTTAATTTTTTTTTGTTTACTACTTAATAATAAAAGTTTTCCTGAGTATATTTATACTATTTAACATTTCTCCCTCATGTGTGTGATTACAAAAGGAGTTTGCATTAAGTAAAAACTTCTTTGATTCTTAATTGAGACCTTAATGAAATTGAATGAATTCTTAATGTCTAGACAACATGCATGCACACACAAGCCAGTATAGTGGGTTTAGTAGCAATCACTTTTAAGACTAAAAAAGACATGGATATTTTAATTTTCTCAGAAGATTGAGAGATTAATTGGGTTTTCTTGACTATGAACTTACAAATTTGTAAAATATAGATGTATGAGTGCTATTAATAAATAAAGATTGAATTTGGTATTGTTTGGTAAAGAATGTGACTGGCTGCAATTATATGATCTTGGTTATATTCTGCTTAAGTGTGCAACAGAAAGAAAGACTAAATAATTCATAAATCAACTTTTAACAAACAACAACAAAAAAATATTCCCAGGTAGTTATAAAATCATCAGCCAAGGTAGTAATTGAGGACTAATAATCCCAGAGTTTCAGTCCTAACTTTTGTTTATCAAACACATTATATTTGATCACATTTACAGATCACTTTCAAAGAGAGAAAGATTTTGTAATTTAAAAAACCATTCTATGTTCAGTGTATCTTGTCAGTCTTTTGAAATAAAAAAAAAAAACAAACAACTGATTTGAAGAGTGGATGTGTAACTATGTATTAAGTGTTATGCCCAATGTCAGGTTGGGTAATTAGGCAATAGGATATTAAGCCCATGTGATAATACTTAATCATCTTTGATATAGTTTGTAATTGCTTGCTGCGTCATATAAAGTATAAATATTAAAAGTCAAATAAAGTTGAATTCATTAACAATAAAAGATAAAAAAAATATTGCGGAGTTTAAAAAATATCAGACAATATTACAAGATTAGTTTATTTAATTTATTAAAAGATATCAAATTCAGTTAATTCAAATGTATATCTCAACAAGTTCTGATTGTGATGAACAATTAAAAGACAATATTGATACACAGAATAGTCCAATTACCATTTTTAAATTACCACGAGTGATTTTAATATTAGAACTAGAAAATGTTGCATGACAAATAGCAATGGATTAATGTGGTTGTCGGATTAGAAATGTCAAAAGACAAACTTTCTTTTTTTTTTTTGTTGAGAAAAATCTAAAGAGAAAACATCATAAAGTCCCCTCAATAAAGATACAATTGAAAAGGATCATATTTTGCTTAACAAAAAAATTTATATGGAATGATATATATCATTATCATATCATTTTCAGCTATTATCGATCCACTGCAGGATAAAGATCTCTCCAAGTTCAATTCATCTTTTCAGATTTCTAGCCTCTCTTTTCGATATCATTCCGGCAAACTTAATTATTACATACATACATCTCACATGTAGTCTCTTTCTAGGTCTTTTACAATCTTTTGGATTTCAATTTAAAATTCAACTGTTCATCATTCAGCTTCATTATTCTTTAAGTAATTGTGATATTAGTTTGGTCTCTTACCCATGCATTTAAATACATGTTATAATTAAAGGAAGTACATAAAAAAAGCAAAAACACAATTACGTCTGCATAGCTATTTTAATATTTCAACAAGAGAACTGTTTTTTTAAATAAAAAAAAATAAATGAAAACCAGCCCTCTGATTAATCTATTAGAAGTAATTCGGTTTTGTTTTTATGTATTTATATATTTCCTTCAGTTAGTTTATACATTTTTGTTTTATATAGAAAAGGAGATAGAGAAATGAAATTAAGAAAGAAAGAAATAAATTTTTATCCCTAATCTTCGAAAATTATCCAGTAAATTTAAGCTAAAGTTTTACAGACTGCTTCAAAATATTAAAAAACTTTGAAGATGGTTTAGTTTGGAATAAAGTCAATATTAAAATAAGCAACACTTTACTGCAAAAGATGTGGATGTACTCTTAACAAGACCAAAAAAGCACTAAATCATAAACAAATTTGCTATCGAGACAAATACAAGTATGCAGAAAAGTGTTTAATAGAATTGAATAATGTTATCATCTACACATCTCTAAAAATAAGTTCAGACACCAGATAAATAGAATGATTAAGTCCTTAGTTATAATATAAAAAAGCTCAAAAAGATTAGTGCTAAAAAAAAAAGATAACCAGCAATGAGACAAATGAATGTAACAATATTGAATATGTCTTTGAGCATTCTAAAAAAACCCAACAAATGATACACCTTTTTGAAAATATGCAATTTCTCTTCTCTCCATGATTATATGTATTGACAACATCTAACAATATATTTTATAATATACATATACAACCAAGTTAGAAAACTACTAAATCACTTTCTCTCATATATATATATTCATAATATTATTTCCGGGAGCTTCTATGTAATAAAAATATTATATCTAAATAGCTGACATTTCAGTATAATAACAAGTACTTTCCTCAGAACTTCTTCTTTCTCAAATTATAAAAATGTGTGTGGTGAGATTTAAAATCGTTATTTTTTCTTTTGTTATTGTACTGAAACGTCGGGGTACTTAGCTATGATATTTTTATTACACGAAAGCTCCCGGAAATAATATTATTAATTCATCATTTATTATTGAAAATATTAAAATTAGTATATATATATATATTGTATAATGAAACAAAATGAAGCAAAGAAATCCCTCATGTATAGGACTTTATCCATTTATATATGCACAAGAGGGATAGGCAGGATGTAACCTAAATTTGTAATATCTGAAGAGTTGGAGGGTTGAATAGATTGAAATCTATCCATTAAAGATTGAAGATTTGCTACCTTAATATAAACCAAGCACTGATTATGTATATGTGAGGGAGATGATGATCTGAACCAACTGATGAGTGCTGGTTCAGTACAAAATACGTATATTGGAGATCATTTATCTTTTACTAATGTGTGTGGTCATGTGTGTTGGTCCTATGAGATAGAGCAGATAAGTGAGGGGAGCTTGAAAGTCTGTGTTCAAATCTCTTATATAAACATAACTCCAGGTATATAAATTACGCTTGTATAATCAAATATTAAAACTTTATACTAAACAACTTCCATTGCAATATTAATAAGAATCAAATGCATTTTCTCTATGAACTAGTTGTCTGTGAAAAAAACTTTTTTTAAGTTACCAATTTCAATTATCACGGTGTGCACAGAGAATTTTTTTAAGAAAGTGCCCGGTGAGAAATTATTATTATTATTTTTTTTTGGTAAACAATTTTTAATTAATTGAAATTAATAAAATAATTTCATTTTTAGATAAACAACTTTTAATTATTTTTTTTATATAATTACAGTAATCAGATTTTTAAATTAATTTAAAACCATGATATTCTTATTTAGAATTTTGCTTTTTATTAATAAATGTGTGTGTGTGTGTGTGTGCATGCATAAAGAAAATGTTCAAAAATAATTGAAATAACTGAAATTCCGTGTAATGTATATTCACATTTACACAAATTAAAATAATTAAACTCATTCTTCAACACGGTTGTAAGAAATCAAGAAAATAATCACACATTTCAATTTACAGATGTAATTTATATGTATATATACTCTAACTTTTCTGATCCAAAGCAGGCAGGAAAGTGCTTTCAGCCAAGAGAAAATATTTGAGCGTCATTGATGGACAATTTGCTTCTTAATAAAATTTGCTTTAGCATCGCACTACTTACTTTAAAGAGCACTTTATAGCATTAAGATGCATAATTTAAACAGAGTGAAATGTAATAGATTTTTAACAGCCTGCTATCGATCAACATCTACAACAGCTCACTAATAAAAGAAAATGATAAATACGACATTACTTATTAAGCTAGTCATTTATCGGGTATGCTAATTAGTGTTATTTCATGCTTGGTTTACCATTGAGCTCAGAAAAAGTAGATATAAATTAACCGCGCAATAAATGAATAATTAGCTAAAAAATAAATCTTGCTTGAAACCTGAAAAATAAAAAAATCCCATGTTTTACCTGACTTGGATTCAAATCTCATATTATGGACATGGCAGGATGATATGCTAATTTGTGTTATGAGGCTTTTCAGTTTAAATACAAAGCAGTCTTACAAACCTATAAAAAATAAATTAAAAATGGTAAAAATAATGTGAAAATGTTCCGTAAATATATTAATGATATATATAAAACGTAAAGAGAATAATTGTCCCGTTATACCTGAGCCAAAAAAATGTATGTGATAATGAAAAATTAGAATTCTCCCTAGATGGTAGGATAACATAAAGTGTATTAAGTCAGAGAATTTAAAAACCAATTGGTCATTTCTCAAAATCTTATCCATCAGATCATCATTATTAGTTATTTAACAAAAAAAGGTTGATCTTATATCGACTTCATAATTCCTCTCCAAGACTTCTTTGCTAAAAATGTGACTTGCTTTAGTTTTTATTTAGGAACTAACGATTGTATTTCATTGTTAATTAAGAGGCACAGGTATGACTTGAGTGTGATTTTAAATCATCAAGAAAAAATGAAAGTTTTATAAGCCTGTATTAAACAAAGTATCACATGACTCTCTTAGCTTATTGTTACCAGCTCCATTAAAATTAGCAATCCACTTTATCACTTTACATTAGAATGATCTATGTAGGCATGAGTAATCAATACCCAACTAATGATATCATCAGTAAAAAGCATGAGCACAAATCATTAGCTTAAATAATGATATTGCTGGAGAAATAAGTGCAATCAAACAATTGTCAAGAGCGAGACACTAATCTGAATATTTGGTTAGCATTATGAACAAGTTTACTTTAATTTCAAATATTTAGATAGATGGCTCTAGAATAGAATGGTAGAATAGACTACTACTATTAATGCGTATATCATTTATATGATGATTAACTAATCCTTTACTAAATTCTTTGATTTACATGAATGTTTCTGAATTGAAAAATATTGAGCCAGTTATTTTGTTTATTAATACCACCTTCTATTTATTTATTTGCATTGCAAAACCCATAAAATTTTTTGAAAAAAATTTCAAGGAAGAAAAAAGAAGAGCAGAAAGGAAAGAAAAATGCTTCCACTTCTTTTAACTAGAACTCTTTTTTTATTCACCTATTCTCTTAAAAAAAAAAACCGTTTTTGATCAATTGTTTTCTTCCATTATTCTAAAAAAAAAAAACAACAACAACAACAACAATATAGGTAATAAAAACTCACAGTTTCAAATACCCTGATTTTATTAAAACATTTTAAAATTTATTTTTTTTTTACCTTTAACTAATTTTCAAAAATAATTGAATACTATCAATATAGTAAGAAATTTAAATAGATTCGTTATTTCTAAAATAATAGACCCCACTACACTTTAATAAGGAATGTCCATCTTAAAAAAAAAAAGTGTAAAATTTTCAAGTAAAAAAAAATGTCAGCCTTATTATTAAATTAATGCATTTTTTTATAATTCAAGATTAATATTGATCAACATTATCAAATGCCTTTGATAAATCAAAATATATAATATCTATTTGAAATCTGTGATGCAAATTACTGTAGATCTGTTCACTAAAAAGCCATATATATAAGGAAGCAGAAAACAATTCAAATATTATGATAAAAAGATCATTCACAAATTTATCAGAAATGAAATTTTGACAGTGATAGGAATAATCCTGACTTGTAATGACCAACTGTGAAGGTTCATTTTGCTCCAATGCAATTGAAAAAGTGTTGGGTTCAAAGCTAATGGTTACTGGATTGAAACTTAAGTTGTCACTTCTAGTTCTAGAACATTACATGACCTTTTAAGCAACTGGCTATATAATTATTTTCTTTAGGATCCATTTTTATAAGGAGATTTTAGCATGTTGAAAATTGTTTTCCAAAAGATAAATAGAAGGTTTAACACTATTTGTGAATACATTATAAAACATTACCACAATCTGTATTTTTATTGGTTTTCATTTATTTATAATTAAAGTAACTTCTTGACCATTAATTTTACTTCACTTTTTATATGGTTTTATTTCTTATAAAAAACACAGTGAGCTGTCAAAAAGCTATAATAAATTTTCATGTAAACAGACATATCTATAAAAATAATAATAATAATGTATCGTGTACAATAAAATATATTATAATGAGTTTAAAACATTAATCTTTTTTCATAAGAATTTATTTCGAAGGTTGTTTTAAAATGCATGCGCAGTGAGAGAGAGAGACGAGTCTGACTTTATGCACTGATGGATGATTACAGTAAGATAGACTTGAGATATGCAGTGATAAAACCAAAAAAAACTTGAAAATATATAAATAAAATAAACATATTAACAAGATTTAATTAATGAAATCCATTGTTTTAAAAGTTAAAAACCGAATAAAAAGATATTTTCAGATAAATTCATGTAAAACGAAAACATTTTAATTTTGTTCTAAGAGAAATTAAAGATAAAAAGTTAAAATTGTAATTTTTTTGCTTGTAATATAATAATTTTATTATTTAGTTGGGAACTTCAGATGTTTTCTTAAAACTTGAATACTCCCAAAGAAAAATAAAAAATATATAAAAAAGAGAGACTGAAGTGGAGTGAGGCTGGACATATTGCTAGAAGAGATGATAATAAATAAACAGTTGAAATCTTAAATGGGATTCCAAGAGATTATAAAAGACCTAGAAAGAGACCACATGTGAGCTGGATGGGTGAAATAAAGTTTGCATGTGATACAATATAGAAAAGATTCAACTAGGAGAAAACTTCATCTTGCAATGATTGATAATGGTTGAAAATGATGATATACTTTCCAAGATAACCAGCATAAGAGCTATGTATGTTTCTTTAATTTAAAATAGCATAAAGCAAACTATTTAACAAGACAATGTACTTACATCTGTGTCATAAATCTGAATGAATAGTATTACAAATATTAGTGAAATTGCTTGGAATCTACAATGTGTAATTTTAAAATAAATCTTATGCCAAAAAATAAATAAAAAATTCTGTATAGAAGAGCAAAGTCTCTCTCAGAAGCTGATGAATCACACTTAATAGTAAGCCCTAATGTTTATTTTTATCTGTGAAGTGATTCCGACAATCGTGAAGAAAATAAGATGAAATAATGCCAACAATTATGATAAGACAACCACAGCCCGAATTTGTTCAAATGGTAAAATAATGCTAACATCTATGAAAAGAAAAAAAAAAAATTACAAAAAAATTCCTGCCAAAATACTGCCTTCTTAACAACTAATTATATCTTTCTTGCCATCTCTCAAATAATGAGTCATATTAGCTGCTGCATTTGTTCTAGGTCCCTCCTGCATACATCATGTATCATGGATACTAGCTCATATTTTGTTTATAAGCTTTGATTACAATACAATATGTACTTTACTAACCTGTATATATACAGTTACTTTTAACATCCATATATAAAACACAAATAGTATGTGTGTATAATAGTATAAACAAAATTTTAAATAAGTATATAAAGATTTTAATATTAAATTGAAACAACAGATTTTCATATGTAGTTGCTATGTGTATTCATTCAATTAATTTACTTAAAAACAAAAAAATTATTGTATCAAATTTTTATTTTTAAATCCATTACAATAAAACATACTCTGAACATATTCTTTTTCTTCAATAAATGTTTTCTCCTCTGGAGACATGATAGCAATCTCATTATCAGCAAATTATAGCCTCTCTTGTTTCAAAGTTTTTAAATCTGTATCAACTTCAGAATCTGTAACTCTTACTTGCTGATACTCATTTCAGATTTTCAGGTAAACTCTTTAAAGTTTGTGATGCAATACAGGTACATTAAAAAAATACGCCATTACTAAATAGATAACTTTCATTTTATTACTTATGAAAGATATTTTATGAATTTTCTTAAATTTTGTAAAATTTCTATTCTAATGTTTTAAAAAAACATCTTAAATGATATTTTAATTTGTGAAGCACAAATAGTTAAAACTGAAATAAATTGAGATACAGAAAATCTTTTTGCACTCATTATGATCCTTATCTGACAGTCAATAAGATGTTGTGATAGCTGTCCGAATGACAATCAAACCGTAAACACATAACAAAGAATTTACAAGAAAAGGGTGACCACATTCCTTTCTCTACCTTTCTTTTTATATATCTAAGCCAGTCAAAAGTATTGAAGTTTGAAAGCATGAAGCTTTAAATATCTTCACAATTAACTCACTGAGTCTAAATTATAAACCTACAGTGCAAAATCCTATGATTTACTATGCAGTAGTTTTTCAAATGATGTAAATGGCAGTAAAGTATGTAAATAATATTTTAATTTGCGAAGTGCAGATAGTTGAAACTGAAATAAATTGAGATACTGGAAATCTCTTTGCACTCATTATAATGCTTATCTGACAGCCAATCAGATGTTGTGATAGCTGCCCGAATGATGATCAAACTGTAAACACCCAACAAAGAATTTACGAGAAAAGGGCAGCCACAGCCCTTTCTTTACTTTTCTTTCTATATATCTAAGCCAGTCAAAAGTATTTAAGTTTGAAAGCATGAAGTTTTAAATATTTCACAATTAACTCATTGAGTCTAAATTATAAATGTACAGCGCGAAATCCTACGATTTACTATGCAGTAGTTTTTCAAATGATGTACGTTTATAATTTAGACTCAGTGAGTTAATTGTGAAGATAATTAAAGCTTCACACTTTCAAACTTAAATACTTTCGACTGGCTTAGATATATAGAAAGAAAAGTAGAGAAAGGGGTGTGGCCAGCCTTTTCTCATAAATTCTTTGTTGTGTGTTTACAATTTGATCATCATTCGGACAGCTATCACAACATCTTATTAGCTGTCAGATAAGCATTATAATGAGCACAAAGAGATTTCCAGTATCCCAATTTATTTCAGTAAAAACATCTTATTATGTGAAATACTAGATCATATCAATCTTTCTGAAGAATATAAAAATCAAGACATAAAATATAAGCACTTTCAACATGATGTGAAAAAGCATTAATAACAAATTTGATCATGTATGTACAATGAGATGAAAAAATGCTTGTTGAACATATCATAAAATTTATTAAATTTAAGAATTGTTTTTATTTTATATTTTTTGATTATTTATACTTTTTTTGGGTAGTATATAAAGAAGTATATATTAATGTATATATAGAGAGAATGTAAAATTATATAAATTCATGTAAATTTGTATTCATGTATTTGTATTGTGTTTGTTATAGTTCTGAAGAAGATTGCCGAGGCAATCAAAACTGTCATAATGGGTTCTAATAAAAGCATTGTAAAATAGTAATAAAGAGCATAAATGATTTAATATTATATTAATGCAGTGCATATTGTGGCTTAACTGTATATCCAACTGCAAAAAGAAAAGTTATTAAAATATTTGATTAATATAGTACGCATAGCAAAGTAAAACATTATATGAAAGTACAATACCAAAAAAATACATTTTTATAAAGAAATTCCCATGGCTCTATGATAAGTTATAATTCACTCTAAAAAATAATAGCAAATTGTATATGACATATTTTTTTAACTAAGGAGTAAATAATAAAATGTTCTCTCATTTAAATAAAAAAAAAAAAAATGTACTGTTTAATTTGAATGTACAGTACTTTGAAATAATTGGTATATTTAATTTTGATTATATATTAAAATATAAAACAATGGGCCCTATGTGTGGTAAATATTAAAATAAAAATTGTTAGCCGAGAGATATCGCAGCCGCCATGCAAGCAAGTAGTTGGTTGCAGACGGTTGTGGGTTCGCGTACCGGCCAATGCTATGACATATGGAAAAAAAAAAATTAGTTCAAAATACGTTATTTCCTTATTATCATTTTAAATCATTACCCTTGAAAATGGACTCTTCCCAGTTTTCATTTAAGAAGAAAATATAATTTTAAATAAATATATTAATAAAGTAGCTAATAGAAAAATCGAGTGAATTACTTAAATCATTTACAAATCCATTAACAAACACATTTTGACTCATTATCTAAAATAAAAAAATCAAATATTAATATTATAATAAAATAGAGGAAAAATATATTTTATAGCGCAATGTTCAGACAAAGTGTTTCATATTTTCACACCTTGAATAAGAAATTGTTTATCATCATCATCATCATCATCAACAACCATTATCAATCCACTGCAGGATGAAGGTCTCTCCAAGTTTAATCCATCTTCTCCGATATTTAGCTTCTCTTTTCCACAACACCCCTGCACATTTTCTTATTTCATCCATCCATCTCACATGTGGTCTCTTTCTGGGTCTTTTACAATCTCTTGGAATCCAGTTTAAAATTTCAATTGTCCATCTATTATCATTTCTTCTAGAAATATGTCCAGCCCAACTCCATTTCAATCTTTTAATTTTTTCAATAAGGTCAGTAACACCTGTTTGTTATCTTACCCATACATTGCATTTTCGATCTCTTCTTGTTACTCCCAACATACATCTATCCATACTCCTTTGAGTGGTCTGAAGTCTCTGTATTGCTTTTCTATTAAGTGTCCAAGTCTCAGATCCATACGTAAGAACTGGTAAAACACATTTGTTAAAAACCATCCTTTTCAAACACATAGGCATATTTCCTTTTAGTATCAAGTTATTTCTACCAAAAGCACTCCAACCAAGTTTAATTCTATGATTAATTTCCTCCATTATGTTTCCATCTGTATTAATAATCTGACCAAGGTATTTGTAACTGTTAACTTCTTCTAATTCTTCATAATCAATCTTTATTTTCATATTTTGAGCAAATCGATTAAACATTACTTTAGTCTTTTTAACATTTATCTTTAGTCATACTTTTCTACTTTCATCTGCTAACTCCTGCAACATTTCCTGCAGCTCTGCAGCATTATTTGCAAAAACAACTACATCATCTGCAAAATCTAAATGACTTAAATACTCTCCATTTACTTTCATTCCTTTAGTTTCCCATTTTAATCCACAAAATACTTCTTGCAGCACTGCTGTAAAACGTTTTGGAGTCACCTTGTCTTACACCTTTCTCAATGTTGATTTTTCCAGTATCATTATGTAATCTAATTGTTGCTGTTGCATTTTTATAAATATTCTTTAAAATATGACAATATCCTAGATCTATACCTTGATGATCCAATGCTTTAATCACTGAAGAAATGTGTATAGAATCGAATGCCTTTTCATTACAAATCCAAAACATAATGAGAACTCATATTCATTTGTCCTTTCTATGACTTCTCTCAATACCTGGATATGATCTACTGTACTAAAACCACTTTTAAATCCAGCTTGTTCTCTTGGTTGGTGGAAATCCAAAGTTCTCTGTAGACGAGTTGTAATTATCTTGGTAAAAATTTTATATAAAACTGATAAAAGGCTGATAGGTCTGTAATTTCTAATATCTTCTTTATCACCTTTTTTAAATATTAATATTATTATTGCATTCTTCCAATCTTCCAGTACATCTTTATCATTTAGACATTTGGTATATAACTTTGCTAAAATTGTTTCTATTTCTTCACCTGCTTCTTTTAATATATCAATTATAATTCCATCATTTTCTGGAGCCTTTCCTTTCTTCATACATTTAATTGCATGTCTCACTTCTTCATTTAAAATTCTGGGCAATTCGGAAGATGTAATAGATGTAGGAGATACTTGTTCTTTATTACTATATAATTCTTGATAAAAATCTTCTACCAATTTCATGATGTCATCTCTCTTTTTAGTAATAATTCCATCTTTTTTTCTTATTGCAGATATAAATTTCCTACCAATACCAAAATGTTGTTTAACATTCTTGAGACTTTTATTTTCTTCTACAGCTTTCCTAGCTAATTCACAGTTATACTTTCTTATATCATTTTCAACTCTTTTCCGTACCATTTTACAAAATTCGAGATATTCAATTCTTTTTAATACATCATTTTTGTATATCTTCATATTCCTTCTTTTCTTCATAAATTCTCTAGTCTCAATAGAAATTTTATTAGTCAATTGCTGCTTTTTTCTACCAGCTATCTTTGTTGCAGTTTTTAAAAGTGTATCAGTTATTTTCATATTAATTTCATTCAAATCTGAATCATGTTCAAAATCTCCTAACACTTGAAACCTATTTGTAAGTTCTAATTTAAATTCATTAGAATGTTTCTGAAGATTAGGAATATCAACTGTAAATATTGTTTTTCTTAATAATTTTTGTCTCTTTAGTTTTACATTAACACGTAACTTACACCTTACTAATCGATGATCACTTCCTGTGTTAAATTTATTAAGAACATTACAATCTTGAAATATGTATTTCCTGTTAGTCAAAATATAATCCAATTCTGCTATACCTTCATTTGGATGCTTTTTTAACATTTTTCTCAAAAAATGAATTCATAATATAAAGTTTTTCTTTTTCTGCAAACTCCACAAGTCTATGTCCTCTCTCATTTCTATTACCATAACCAAAATTACCTACAGCAATTTCATCTTTCATTTGTCTACCAATTCTAGCATTAAAGTCTCCCATAACAATTTTAAAATGTTGTTTACTCTGATCAAAAGCCTTTTATACATCCATATAAAAATCTTCTACTACTTCATCACTATGATAACTTGTTGGGGCATAAACCTGAATTATTTGCATTTGGTATCTGCTATTAAGTTGTATAACTAATCTTGCAACTCTGTCTGATACACCATCAATCTCCACAATATTGTTCTTCCACTTTTTATTTATAATGAATCCTACTCCACTTGTATTTCCAATATGTGTGCCTTTATAATAGAGTATATGTCCACTTTTTAAATCAATTGTTTCTTCACCTTTTCTTCTAACTTCACAAAGTCCAATAATGTCCCATTTAATATAAAAACATATATTTAAAAAATATTAATTCATATTCATAACAATTATATGTGGGTATACATGTGAATGGATTAGTAATAAAAAACTTAGCAGAGTAAAATCATATTAATATTAATGGAAGGAACCAATAAATGAACAAAAAGGCAAGGTAGAATTATTTTCTTAATATTAGACTTGCAATATAAAGGAGCATAGTTTGAAATAATCAATAAGTGAAAATAAAACTATTACATTGCTGCATATAACTTTATTAAGTAAAATGTATTATTAAATTCATGCTGAATAATTAAAGAGATATTTATGACAATGTGATTGAATGATATGACAGATAAAGTTATATATAACATTGAATATATATTTTTCTTTATTACTCTATCTTGGAATGGTTGAAGTTTAGATAGTTATAAATTTAAAAAATATCACACATTATTTTTAGTAGGCAGGCTGAGAATCATTCCCGAGGTTCCTTAGACAGTAAGAGATGTTATATTTTCACATAGTCAAGAAGTATAATGCTGTGGATTGCATTTAACTTGTCTTGCAAATGTCTTAGCCAAATCCAATTGTAAATTTATCAATTAGGCTGCATATTGCAGTTAACTTGCCCTGTGCACAGGCCATTCCATTATAAGTTTAGTAAGAAGCTTCATATGAAGCAATTAATTTGCCCTGCATACTAGTTAATCAGTTCTATAAAAATTCTGATGTTTATAGTTGTTACATATTATTAGATTGAGATAAAATAATCACAGGAATAGAATTTGTATATAATATTTTCAAAAAAGCAAAACAATAAAGAATTGATGTTTTAATTACAGTATTTTGTATCTATGTCTAAATAAGTTGAAGCCTATCAATGATAAATAGGTTCTAGGATATAGTAAAGTATAAAATTATTAGTTCATTTAATTTAGCTAATGAAGAAGAAAATTGCTAACACCGTTAATTATCTTGGCTACTTATAATAAACATTTGAAAACCTAAGTATTCATTTATATAATAATAAATATATAAACCATTATATATAATTAAAAATAAATGTTCATTTTGCATTATCAAGCATACCTCACATCTTTCACACATTATCACATGCAAATTAAATACATATAGAAAATAACAAAAAAGATATTAAAGGGTCACATTTGTCATTATTAATGAATTTACTTAGTTTTTTTTTTTTTTTGTAATTTGAAGAATCACAAGAACCACGATATTAATTTAAAAAAATAAATCAAATCATGGTTTGCCTATAAGATAAAAAATAATATATAGAACGGTAGATTTAAGAATGTATTTTTTAAAATAAATTTTGAAAAACTATTATTCATGTTAAATGTCTTCAAGTTTAATCAGAAATTTCAAGAATTTCACAAAATCCTGAAATTGTAAGTAAAAGAAAAACAGGATTATGTTATTGGTCAGCCAAGTAAAGTGGAAAGGTGCATAAAAAGACAAGGAAATGAACATGTGGGAGAAGTATACAGTGAGTGAAAACTGAATGAGGATTATAGATTATAAGTGTAATAAGTTAATTAATATCATTAGAAATCTTATAATGTAAAGATTGAGAAAGAGATCAATGCCTATTCTATGAGTTCCAGATTCCTCTATAATCTGATAGTGCTCAAACAGATGAAAAAGTGAGGATGACTATGATGGTCCTTTTGACCTGAATTATACAACCAAGGATTCAAACCTGATATTATACAATAAAATTATAAATAGACTATCAATCATGAGCACAAATTTTCTTTGTCTCCTTTTCTGAAGAAGAGTTAGGGTTGGAATAAAACAAAAGGACTCTCTTACATTGTATATAAATATTTACTGAGAAAATTAATTATTCATTAACAAAAAATAATATGAACCTAATAAAACTTATTACTGTGGAGGAATAGTGAACTCAAGAGCTAAATATTTTGGATCAATTCACAGACAAAAAGTGTGTGTGGGGTGAGAGTATAGTAATTGAGTAAATCTACTGTCATTCATATATACTTTAATGTTTTAATATAACCTTCCAAGCAACAGACGATATTTATTAATTTAATATTAATTTATCCATTAAATGTACTGAATGTTTTTTATATAAGTAACTAGAGGAATTTGAACTTAGGATTTTTCAGTTTATATTCCCAACAAACAACACACATGTCCACATGCATGTAAAAAAGATATATGATCCCCAATATATTTCACTTCAAACCAGCATCCATCAGTTGGGCCAGATCATAATCTCCCACATACATATAAATCATTGCTCAGTTTATATTAAGATAGCAACTCCTTTATATAAACATGCTTTAATTTTCTAACTTCTCCTACTATCATTTCATTGAAAAATCAATAATGGAATGTTCAAAGCCCTTATTTAATTACAAATTTGCCTTGGAAATAAATTACATCTATAAGTTCAGTCTATTCATCTCCTGTTAATATATGAATACATAATAGTCTGATAATATGAGGGGTTAGATTGATGTAATGTCTACATGGGTATTACTACAATATCAAATCCACTAAGGACTTTAAGCACTCCATTGCTGGTTTTTCAATGAAATATATGATTGAATAGTTGGATGGGTGAGAAGATTAAAACCTGTCCATTAAAGTTTAAGGAATTGCTATCTTAATATAAACCAAGCACGGATTGAATGTATGTGTGGGAGATTATGATCTGGCCCAATTGATGGGTGTTGGTTCAGCACAAAATAGATATATGGGGATCATCTATCTTTTTCACATGTATGTGGTCATTGTGTCAATTGTTCCAGATGGAATGGAGGATCAATATAGATTGAAAAATCCTAAGTTCAAATCCTTTTAGTTAATTTAGTATTAGAAAATAAACTATAGTATTGTTTAATGTATAAAACAAGTAGGAAACAATATCAAATCTTCAAAATATCTTCTATACTATTTTATCAATTGCTATATGATGGAAAAATCAAATTTCTGTAGGAGCAAATATTTCTGATACACTCTTATTCTGTTGCCATGGGGAAAAACAATTCTATGTAAATGAGCATCATGACTATGGGTTGATTGAATCTGTTGATGAAACTATAAGTATATACATGAAGATCAAATTCAGCTGGCATTATTATTGGATCTGGAAAAAGAAATTTATTTGAAATCTCATAAGAATTCTGGTTTTTACACCATAATTCTTCATTTGTAAATTCTTGGTTGAACATCTAAAAATGGTATCTTGATTTGAATAAATTCGTAGATAGTGAAATTATATCTTGAATTATAGGCAAATCTGATCTCTTAACAATTTTTTTGAATATATTTTCGGTGAGGTAATTTCTCTTCTAACATCTGGTGAAAGAATGTGAAAAGAACAGGAAGTCACTAAAAAAGAATAAACAAGTGATCTGTAATATTTCTTATAGTAATATTTAATTGAGTATCCAGAAGTTTAGTGGAAAGAACTTTTCCTTCAACAAACATGGGACACAGTATTCCCCAGAATGCTAATGCTAAAGAAGCTTTCTGTAAAGTACTTGCATCACAAGCACTGTCAGACATTTCAAGGAGATTATTTTTATAAATTAATTTTCATCTAACTTTAGATAAAAAAGGAAAATAAGTCAGATTATGATTCAATGTCATTCCTAAATAACATGGGGTAGGATCATATCATATTACAGACTACTGTTGCAAAATATAGTTCATTTTCTGTCAAAGCAATAACTAGAAAGCCATTTAAAAATGGTATAACAACCTTAAATATGTTAAGGAGGATTTCACTTTTCAATTGGAAAATACTAAATGCAGAAGTTATTCCAAACAGGTCAATTGCACTTAAATAATCCTAAGTGAGTGGTTGATGTTAACATTTCTGAAGCTTTATTTGTCATTAGCATCTGGTGAAATGCTATTTTAAGATCCAATTT
Source organism: Epiperipatus broadwayi (assembly GCA_028023455.1). NCBI lineage: Eukaryota > Metazoa > Onychophora > Udeonychophora > Euonychophora > Peripatidae > Epiperipatus > Epiperipatus broadwayi. Next base: position 9,668,989 of record JAQFVV010000015.1, read on the forward strand.
TGCAAAAAAAAAAAACTGCAATGAAGCAATTATTTTTCCAGCATTAGGAAAAATGTATACATGTTTATTAATATATATATATATATATATATATATATACAGACACACAGTAATCACCATACAAATATATTACTAATGGTGTAACCTAATCAGATTTCTCTCTAGGTTCTAAAATTTTGTTTCAATCAATTCATTAATTGTTTTCTCGACTCTTTCTTTCTGAATGAATGAGATCTTCTGGCATTTGTTTATTATAGACATCACCTCAGGAGATAACCCTAATGATATATGAGTAGCTTTAATTGTTCCTGAATCCCATTAACAATTTAGGAAACTTCTTCTATGCCCAATTGCTTAAACTAATCATGACTGATTGAGTTTAGTGGAACACAAACTTCATACAGAGGCAAATGGAAAGTTTTACCATCTGTTATACTAATAAGAGCTTTAACTATTCCTTTAAATTTAGTGGCATTGCCATATATAACCAATGCTTTTAGCTACTTTTTTTATTATCAATGGCTTTTTGTATTTGGAAACAATAGACATCAATTTATGTAGTGAAATCGAAGATATGCCACTTCCACTATTGAGCTCCATTGAAATGGGCTTGCCACACAATTTTAATTGTATCATGATTTTATCACATTCAGTAGTGGTATTTTTTATATTGGTTATCTGATTGCCTTTTCTATTTAATATAACTTTATGACCATTGCTATCTTTACCAGGTTTACCAATTTTTTTTATTACATGTCATTTTGATGTGCCTTTTTTAGTTACAAAGTTTACTATGTTCATCTTAAGTGAAAGCAATTTTCCACAACAAAAGCAAATAAGGAAAGTTTTTTTACTCCTATTACTTTTTTTTTTATGTTTCTAAATACTTTCCCCTCAAGTTTAAATGTTTTACAAACATCAGATTGCACATTGATTTTTACCTCCATGAATTCTTGATTGCTCAAGCACTAATTCATGAACTATTCCATGTTTTACAATTTCATTATACATTATCTCACTGTCAGCTAACAAATGTTAGTGTAAATTGTTACTATCCACTTCCCAAAGAAATTGGTCTAGGAGTGAGTTATCAAGAAATGAGCCACGGACATAATTTTTTTGCAATATCGCAAAGAGCAATGTTGTAATCTTTAATATTTTCCTTTCTGCCCTGATGACAATTCCTGAAATAAAGTCTGGAGATGTGCCTAAAGATCCTTGGCTAATATAATTTAATGTGTTGTTTTATTTGATTGAAAGGGTAAACCGCACGAGTATCAGGTTCAAACAGCATATTAGTTATCTATTTTCCTGAAGATTAGTGATGATGGTATTCCATCATCTAATATTAAGTATTGAATGACTTAAGAAAATTTTAACTTTATTTAAATTTTCCAATTATATTCAAATGTTAATAATTGCAAAAAGATTAGTATAAGCATAATATTTCAAGAGATATTATCTTTTCTTCAGATACTACTGGCCTGACTAGTGATAGTACTAGCATGGGAATTGACCTGGGACTCTTGGATTTTTAATATTCAATTTTAATATAATACTCTAACCAACTGAGACAAAGACAAAAGTTAGTAGAAATTTCATATACGTCTCTGTGAGGTTCCTCCAGATTTCTCCATCTTTTCCTAAGGGCAAAGTTGATTAATGGTTTCCATACATTGCGTATAGTCATACTAGTTTGATTTATGGGATTGTTTGCTATTGTCATGTAAGCAGCTTCTTTACATTTTTCTTCTTTGTACCTTTTCTTCTCTATTCAACATTTTTATATTTTTCCCAATTGAACATATATTCATTGGTACATACATGGTTTTCTACCTTAGGCACATGTTTTCTCTCTCTAATCATCAATTTATGTTCTTGCAACTGCTTTTCAATTGTAAAACTGGTCTCACCAATATACATTCTTCCACATTCACATGGTATTTCATAGATGCAGTTTTTGTTTTCAGCATTTCAAGTTTAGGCTTTGTAAATGTAATTTCTCATAGTGTAATATGTTTTTGGAAGACTGTTCTGATTAAGGAAAATCTGCAATCAGTATAACATCAGAACAACATTCCAAAGCCATATCATACTATGAGGAATTCTAGTATCTACAAACCCTAAACTCGAAATGCTGAAAACAAAAAACTGCATCTATGAAATATCATGTGAATGTGGAAGAGTGTATATTGGTGAGACTAGTCATCCCATTGAAAAAGGACTTGCAAGAACATAAATTGATGAATAAAAGAGAAAAAATAGATGTGTCTAAGGTAGCAGACCATGTATGTACCAATGAACATATGTTCAATTGGAAAATACAAAAATATTAGATAGAGAGGAAAAGATTAAAAAAAAAAATTCAAAGATGCTCCCATGACAATGGTGAATAACTCCATAAGACAACTTATTATGACTATACATAATGTATCGAAACCATTAATCAACTTTGGTGGAAAAATCAGGAGGAACCTCATACATAAGTATACGAAAATTCTACTGACTGTTACCATATTATTGTCTTTTCCAATGTTCTAATTATTTCCATGCTACAATTTAAAGTTTGAATTTCTAAATATTTTATTTACACAAAGTTTGAATTTCTAAATATTTTTATTTATACAAATTTAAGTTTAACACACACACACACATACACACATATATATATATTTCTGGAGTAATATTTATGAAAGTTATATTCATTTCCCCATTAGACACAACAGTTACCTTAAAATTCAATAATCAAGAAAGGGTTCAAGCTCAATTCCCATGCTAGTACTGTCACTAGTCAGACTAAAAGAGAGAATATTATCTCTCAAAGCATTGTGCTTATATTAACCTGTGCACTATTACTAATAGTTGAAGGTAAATAGAAGATTTAAAGACAATCGATATTTAACATTAGATGATGGAAATAGTCCAATACATAAATATTAGTTATTTCTATTATTATTTTGCCTGCAAAACATACCAATGATGCTACTTTAAATTTATCATCAATTTTATTGATAAAGAAATATTTATCTAAGTGTTGAACATAGATTGTCTCTGGCATCAAACTCTCCAAGGTTTGCATGATGGCAAACCATTTGATAGCTATTTATTAGCCTTTTCCAATTAACTTGTTGCAAGATTTGAATTATGACTGTGCCAATTGTTATGTTTCTGACTGATCTTTACGCTTCAGAATGGACATATGCTTATAAAAATTAATCTCTGACAAAAGCTAATAAGAATTTGACAACTTGGGATTATTTAATATAATATATAATATATAAATTATACAAACACTTATACTATCATTAATTTTACAACCCACATACAGACTTGAAGGCATACAGAAATCATAAAGAAGAATGGTGTGACTGGTTAAGACTTGCTTTGGCATATTTAGAGACCAGTCTTTCCACAATATAAGCACTCTAAGTCAACACACGATGATGTCCAGAACCATGGTGTTGCAAGTCAATGTTCACACATGTTGAATCAATCTAAACTATGTGATCAAAATTAATTATTAGAATTTCCTTTGTGTCTAATTGGTTGATCAATTCAGCTACTACTGATATTATTTAATATATTCTTACCTAAAGATGCATCTGGCATAAGTCAAATCTACTTTCAATTAATATTAATTAATTAGTTGTAGTTAAATTTTGTCAAATTCAATTAATTTATCTCTTTTGAGATTTTAAAGAATTTAATTAATCTTTTTGTAAGTCTAAATTCTTTTTTTTTTTTTTATAGATTTGAAAGTTTTATATTATCTATTTTTCACTAAAATTTATGTAGCTACTTTTTCTAACTTTATATGTGTATGTATTTTATCACATACAACATCAAGTAAAAGTGAAAGAAGTGTTAGGAATAAAAGAGTAATTTATATACTGGTTTTTATTGATTTTCTCAAGGCATTTGATTCAATTAGAGAAAATATTACTGCAGGTAAAAAAATCTGAGGCACTTAAAATAAACACTGCCAGAGTCTGTATTTGCTACAACATTATTTTTGATTTTTATGACAGTGGTATTTAGAACTGTTTATAAATAGCTGAATAAAACAGGAATCAAGATGCAATACATGTTTGGAGATTGAATTTTTACAATCGATCTATTAAAAGTGAAAAAACCTACGTTATCTTTTTGGATTCTGGATTTACAGTATGCTGATGATTGTACTAATTTTTCCACTTCAAAAGATGGTTTATAGAATATATTTAATGATTAGAAATGCACCATATAAAGATTAAACCACTAAATAGCACATGATTACCATTCTTTATCAGAGGCTAAACGCTCCATACGGTAGCACCACTCAGTACATCCAGTGATTACTCTGGCTTACACTGAGTGCACTACTGTATGGAGCTTAGCCTCTGTGTAAACATATAAAGATTTTGGTTTAATAATTAATGTTAAAAATCTCAAGTTTTCATCAGTCAATAATATAAGAAAAATAGTTAAAAACTTTAACTTGACTAGTTATTAACTTGAAAATATAAACTAATTTAAATATCTTAGTAGCTTTTTAAATAAAAAGATAAATTGAGACATTGAGGTGAAGCATAATCTATAATATGCTACTGTTGCTTTTAACTAAAAGAATGCATCTTCACAGTAAAATAACTACTGCAATTAGATGTATGTTATTTTACCTAATGTATTATATGAAAATGAGATTTGGATACCCTATTGATTTTAAGCCAATAAACATCACATGACCACCACCTCTTATGCTTGTGTATAACTATTGTTAAAATGGGCAAAACTCACTATATATATATTGCTACACACAGCAAGCTAGAGTAATCAATGGGTGCCAGAAGGTTTGTGCATAAAATCCTAATATCTAGATGCAGTGCTCTCAGATCCAAGGCTCCTCACTGATGAAGGCCATAAGCCAGAAACTAGTCTGGGGATATTAAATGAGTAAGCACTAAATGGGGATTTTATGCACAAGCCTTCTAGCATCCATTGATTACTCTAGCTTGCTGTGTGTGGCAATATATATATAGTGAATTTTGCCTGTTTTAATACCCTATTGATGTGAAAGATTAACAAACTTTCAATTATTATTTCATTAATAACATGTGATTTAGACAAATATTATAAAGGTATTATAAAAATTTCATTTAAGAATACTTTATAAAAATTTAAAACACAATGGCAGGATCATAAAACTGATTAAAATAGAATCTAAGTTTTGTAAAATCAGATCTGAAATGAATGAACAATACAAGATTTCCTAAATGGTATTTTGTAGTAAACATATTACTATTTTGGGGGGAAAGATAGAACTTGTTCATGTTTATGAAAATTATCTCAAACACATTCTAAAAAAAGTGATGTTGATTGTTTTAATTGAAAAGATATGGCAGATAATTGAATACAATGGAAAGCTATGATTAGAAATGACATTTAAGTATTTCAGAAAAATGTTTTACACAGAAGTTTAAACACACTATTTCAAAATATCAAATGAACAGAAAAATGGACATACATATTCTCTATGAGACTGGTTTGTATATTCATTGCACAATTCTAATATAGTAGTCCTTTTTTTTTTTATCTTTTGGAACTTTTCTCTTCAAAATGAAATAACCCTTACACCAACTATGATTTAGAATCATAATAATATTGATTCTCTAAAACAATTCAATAATTAACTTATTGTTTTGTAATCATTTTTAATTACTAATAAATATATTGTAGATACTAATATCATCTATATGCTTTATTACTTTTTATAATGCTTTTTAACAATCAACAGTTTCGATTATCCAGCAATTTTCTTCAGAATTATAACAAACATAATACAAATACATGAATACAAATATACATGAACATATAATTTTATATATGTATATATATTCTATCTTATAATCATTATTTATATAGCCACATACATCTTTATATAGCTCTCTATATAATTATTACCTTAGTATATATTATACATTTTACTCTTTTTATATTCTATATTTATCAATTAATACTTCCAATAATATCATATATTATTTTTATTTCATTTATTTTTTATTTCACTCTCATTAATCTTTTAAATATTTAACTCTAACATTATATATTCACACTTTTATATTTTACATTATTATTATTCGTTATATATTCAATATGTATAATATTTCATAAAGAAGATTATAGATATTTACTGCTTATGATTCACTAAATACACAACATAAAAAATAACATTTTCTGACTTGCATACTATAATGATTTTATTTCTTTTTAGGTAAATAAATTTAAGTGTAAAAAATATAAATTTCAAGAATAATTTCATACTTCCCAATTATCTTATATCTACTCAATTAACTTTTTCTTTCTTCTAAAACTAATACATAAAATGTAAGTAAATTTACAAATTATTAAAAGGTACCCATAAAAAGACCACAATCCAAGAGTTCCATCATGTTCCCTGGATAATCTCAGAGTGCTCACATCTGCAAATACCTGAAATAAAATTAAAATGCTCAAAAGATAAATATGAAGTCAGTTTAATAAGAAAAAGTGCCTTTCTCATAAGCTGCATTATCTATGTACAAAAGTAAAAACTACATTTCCATTGCTGAAAAGAAGTAAACTAAAGGTAATATTAATACTGCTTCATGCATGGAGAACATTAAATATAATCTTTAATATATTTTCTGTTAAAAGACAATAGTAGTTCGTTAAAGAAATGTTACCCACAAATCACATTAATTTACATCTACTCTGATTAATCAAATATATATTCATTATTCAGCAAACATTATTGAAATAATGCCAATTAATTATATATAAAAAAAGTAATATATAAAATAGAGTAACATTTTAATAAATTATGTATATAGAATTTTTAATTAAGATAATCTGGAAAAAAGTGAGTTCCAATAGCCATGCAATAAAGACTTAACATACACATGAAATATTTGCCAATTACTGTGCAGAATGTATACATTTTATTTTATAATAATGTGAATTTTTGAATAATTTATAGACCTGTATATATTTGTAAAAATAAACCTTGAAAATAACTTTAAATGTAGATAAAGTATAAACTGATATACTGCATATATGGATATAGAAATTTGCTTTGTACAATAAAACAAAATGTAAATTGTAATCATTTTAATAAGATTTTAAATGCGTAATAGCTATTAAATATATAATTTATGGAGAAACTAATTCCAAATATGGATACCATAATAATAATACAAAGGTCAGTCTTATTGCAGGCATTTTAAGAAACTTGAAACCAGAATTCTCTTGTCATCATCAATAGTATTGACCCATGAACAGGTCCAGAGTGTAGTCACATCACCAATTCAGCCATTTTGCCATTTTGTTCTCTTCATTTCCCAGCTTTTCAATTCCATTTAACTCTTCCCATTTCTTATATCATCCAACAATGTCAATCTTTTCCATCCTTTCTTCTTGCATCCACTCACCATTCCCTCCAAAACATCTTTCATTAACTTCTTACTATATGTCCAATCCAGTTTCTCTTTGTTTCTAATTTCCTCAATCAATCTTCTTTTTTCCTTTACTCTTTTCAGAACTTCATTTGTTATTTTATTCATCTGATTTTTTCCATTCTTTTATATTGATGCTATTTTATTTGTTAGACAAAAAATAGATTTTCCACTTTTATCTATCTGTTATGTTGTTGGATAAATAATAAATCAATTTATTTGTGGAAATCTTTGTAAAGTATTAATCCAGCTAGCTTACAGTTTAAATAACAATTAATATATAAATTTTAATAAATTCTTTGAAAGTTTGTTAAAATGACTCTAATAAGTTTGACCATGATTTGTTATTGTGGTATGAGCATGTGAAATTAACTTGCCTAAAAATAATATTAATAAAACAAGATTATGCTGAGGATTATACATAAATTGAATTAATAGCAAATTTAAAAGAGAAAAAAATGAAATGTTTGTGTATTGATTTATTAAATCAGATATAATCCCAGTTACAAATGACCAACAGCTACCTTAGAGTGAAGTCAATCTTCTATGGCTATGCAAATATAATAACTGCTCATCTTATTTAAATATTGGTGAATTGATTAACTTGATGATAATTGAAGCATGAATATTTGATCATTTTTTAATAAATTAACACCAATATGGATATACCTTAATAATGATAGAATTTAAGAAAATCATTTTATTAAAAAATCTTGATTAAAAAACCTGTTTATGGTCTAAACAATAGTGTTTCTAATGAAAGATGTATACAGCAATAGTGCTCTTTAAAAACATAATCACTTGGATGATTTCTGAATAACATCCTGCAAAATACCTAATCAAGAGTCAAACTTTAGATGCCATTCACAAGACTTTGAAAATTTTTCTACTAATGATTATGACTTGATGAAAACATCTGCTTTAAAGTTTGTGACAATGGACCAGAGAAACCAATACAATCAGTGAAGTGAATAAAGATGTGTGCTTACTCTCTCAGAATTCCTTGGGCTAGCCATATATTTTATATATAATTATAGATCTTTGTATGCAAGTAGTTAGAATAAATATATTCATATATCTGATTTTGAAATACTTGATTTTTTAAAAATTTATATTAAAAAAACTTCCAAATTAATTCATTAATTTCAATTTAACAAAGTCATATAAATACCATCTTGTAAATTAAATTACAGTCGTTTTTTTCTGTCCTGTGTTAGTTTATTTCTTCTCTCAGCACAACATGCACATTAGGTTATATATAGTAATACCTATGTGTTAATGTTGGTACATATATTCATATGTGTGTGTAGGATGAAATAAATTGCCATTTAAAAACTAAATAATGTATTTATATTATAATCATGTATAAAGAGTTTAAGAAATTGTTAATGAATAATAAGAGATTAGTTTAATCTTCTTTTAGAAATGAATAAGTCAATTAAAAGATTAATTATAAGATGGCCAAAAAAATAACTTTGATTATGCTGTTTGTGAAATCTTTATTGTTATTGGTTACTTCAGAATATTACTAAAAAATTTTACCTGAGTAAAGTTGTATCAAAGCATCCACGCCTGTAAGTCAATAAATAGTGCAGTAGAAAACTGTATAAAAACAGGCAAAACTCACTATATATATTTGCCACACACAGCAAGCTAGAGTAATCAATGGATGCCAGAAGGCTTGTGCATAAAATTCCCATCTAGTGCCTACTCATCCAATATCCCCAGATTAGTTTCTGGCTTGTGGCATTCGTCAGTGAGGAGCCTTTCTGAACTGGGTTCAGACCCATATGACTATATAAGCTAATGGGCTTGGATTGAAAACATTAAAGTGTTTTCAGTTTAAGACTCATAGTTTTGTAGTTAAATGGAGATAAAAGGTGGTTGCTGGAGGGTTGCATTAGATCCTAAGATCTAGATGCAGTGTTCTCAGATCCAAGCCTCCTCACTGACGAAGGCCATAAGCCAAAAATTAGTCTGGTGATATTGGATGAGTAGGCACTAGATGGGTATTTTATGCACAACCCTTCTGGCATCCATTGATTACTCTACCTTGCTGTGTGTGGCAAATATATATATATATAGTGAGTTTTGCCTGTTTTAACAACAGTTACACAAAAGCATAAGAGATTGTCATGTGATGTTTATTGGTTGAAAACTGTATAAATCGTAAAAAATCTTTATTATTTGTGTAAACCTTACAATTGATATTTAGTGGTAAAATAATGTATTTCTTAATGTGATATTTTATAATTTTACTGACTTTTAATTGATTGTATGATCCTTAGCTTCTCAAAATTATATGTATATCTGATTAACCCCAAAAATTGCAAAAGTGTAAATCTACCCATCATATGTAACACCAAGCATATTTCAATTTCTTTCTGATAATTTATTTTCTGATAATTTATTTTTGCTTGAATATTTTTGCTAGAACAAGTGAATTTCAATTTGAAACCAAACCATCAACTAAGTATTAGCATATATATATAATGTTTCTCTATTAACCTCAACCCCCAGATATATCCATTAAAATATCAACTCTAGACATATGCTCTGAAATAAACATGCAGATGTTTAAAACTAAAAAAAATTAAAGAAGTAGAATGCTTTGACTTTATAAGTAGTTATCAATTCATTATTTTCAAAATACAGATCATGAAGATAATTTAAACCCAAAAATATTTTTGTAACATGTGCTAATTCAAAATTTTATTTAATTAATAAAATAAAAGTGGAGTATAAGATGTTCACTTTACTTATCTACTGTAGATTCCAGGTCAACACTTAAGATTACGAAAATAGTATAAAATAGATGGTCCAAGCTATTAATTCAAAAAAATTGAAGTGCAAAAATATTATCACATAGAGATTCTGAATAGTGAAGAAAATGAAAACAGACATTTGGTACCATGAAATTTGTTTTATCAATTTCACATTGTTAAATTTTTATAATTTAAAAACACTTTTGCCTCTTGTAAATATTATAATAATTAAATTTTGTAAAGCTGAGTAAAATAAACTTGTCTAATTAAAAATTCTCTTTAGGGATCCCTAAAGAACGAGAATATAGAGAAAAAAAAAAGAATTTTGGCATGTTTGCAGCTACAGTTATTTATAGTAAACTTTTTTAAACAATTTCACATTGTTAAATTTTATAATTTAAAATTATATTTAAAACATCCCCCCCCCCTCATAAATATTAAGTAAATACATTTTTTAAAGCTGAGTAAAAAAACTTAGCTATTTATAACCCTACATTTAATATACTATATAGGTACCCTTAGTTTATACATATTTTTGATTTATCATATTTTAATGTCATCTTGATTTATCATATTTTAATGTCATCTATCTATTCTTAAATCATATGAATTCTTTTAATCCCTCTTTTATGAATTTATTTTTATTTTTTGTCTGGCCCTTTTTTTCTTTTGGAATTTAAATCATCACACTCACTTATGAATGGAAATTGCTGCTGATTCTATTATAATACCAAAAAAATAGAGTTGTAGATTTTTCTGCACATTAATCAACACATTCCAATAGACTTGTTTTCCAAAAACATAGTCATTTCCTTTAGCTGATTTATAAAAGCAGAAAAATAATTTAACTAAAATATTTCCTAAAAATTTAAATTAAATTTTTTATTCACCATCAACTTTTATTAATTAATAATTAAAAAATATCCATCTACCATACTTATAAAAATAAATCCCAGGTAAGTTTTTTTTTTTTAAAAAAAAAAAAACTTTATAATTCTCTTAAGTGAATGAGTGTGTATGTATGTATATATTGATGACCAATGGAAATGTAGATTTTTATGCACTTCTAAACAAACAACAAATAATCTTGTACTATATAATGAGCGTGCCAATAGCTCTTAACAAGTTTTTCAGAACATTCCTATCCTCTACCAGTTTCTAACTTTGGCTTTCATCAGTGAGGTACTAGGATATTCAAGCATGAGATTTAAAATACTAGGTCAATCCCAGCACTTTATCTAATGTTTAACTATTAAGTTAAAAAATCTGAAATTTTCAGACATCCATACAAGCTTACTAAATTAATTCACGTGATATATAACTTGATTTCCTTGCAATCTTGTACTAATATATAACTTTAAAAAATCAGTCCATTTCTCTCCCACTATACTTATATTACAATGAAACCATCTTTATAAAGTGGGCTAGAGATTAGAACTATTAATTCAAATTTTAATTAAGTATTAGAAAGCCATCTTCTTAACTTTAAGACATGAAATAACTCATACAAAATATATTTATACCATTTTTAGTCATAGTTATGGCATCAAATATCCCCATTTACAAATATAAATGGACAGAAATATTCCAACCAACAATGTATATATATATGTAATAAATAGCAACTATAACAAATTATTCTAACTAATCAAAAATACAGTTTTTTAGCACATTTATAAGCAAAAATAAACATATAATATCATAAGACAACAAACAGCTAAAAACTCATTTACTTTAATTTATAGTGCAGTTACTGTATATTACTTATATAAATGATCCAATAGATGTTCATAAAAAGTTTGAATGATGAAAATAAGAGACTGAGCCATGAACTGTGAATTTTGTTTTCTAGAGTCCATCATTGTACCACTGCACTAAACCATGCAGGGTAAATATATATAATTGATATGTTATCTTTATACATAATAAATCATGCACAAGTATGTATGTCTATAGTCAGTAAAGTCACAATTAAGATGTATCACAATAAAAATGCATTTTGCTAAAATAATATTTATAATTAATAATTTTTTTTCTTTGTCAATGCAAATACATACTTCTATATAATTTATTATATGTGTATGTTTATACATATATATTGTAACAGGATGGGAATCAAACCCGATCCCAAAGAAGGAAGTTTAGTATTCATGCACTTGCATATAGTTTTATTAATTGTCCGTATTTTATATTTGATTTTTTTTTTAATGTTTTCTTCAAATAATTAAACAAAGAGTTAAAACAGGCATGAGGGAGGGGGTGTGTGTGCTCATTTATTTTGTTAAAGCATGTGTATGTATATATTGTTGTATAGGCAAGTAAATGGTAGGAATCGTTTAAAAAAAATTTGTTGTATTTCAATTTTAATAAAATGAAATATATTTTTAATGAAAATAAAAAAAGAAAAAAAACTACACAGCCTGTTATCTGTGGAATACCTTTTAATGAAGGCATTATTTTAAGTTATTTTCAAAAAAATAACTTAATGGTGTTTGAGAGAATTTTTGTTTAGGACAAAGAAGGCAAAAATGTAAAATGCTTTGCTTTTGTTTGAAGAGGAGCTGGACCTCGGATACCACATGCTTAGATACTAAAAAAAATAACTGAAATTCTTGGAATTGGAACTTTCTAGAATATAAAAAAAAGAAGACAATAAAAAAGGGGGTGAAAGATCAAGAGTTAGTTCGTGATATATTTTTTACTGAAATTTGAAGGTAAAAGAACTATTATCTACGTCCATCCATTCGTGTTATTAATTTCCTGCATGAAAGATTTCGGAAACCTATTGGAATCAGCATATATATATAAATTCCAGCTATGAATAGGCTGGGATAAAATCTTAAAACATGCTGGGTTTTTGACCCAAGTCCCACAAAGATACGTAAGCTGCTACATTATTAAACCACCAATTGCACCTGAAGGAATCCACTCCTGAACATCTATATTAGAGTTAACGTTCAAATTAATAAAGATTTAAGGAATCAAGCAGAACAACACATCCATGATGAGCAACTTTAATGGCCATAGCATTGAATGAAATTATTATCATTACCAATCTGAATCAGTTATTACATATTTTTTTCCTTTACACATTAATGTGCATTTTCTATTGATGTTTAAAGACTTTTATATGATGATTAGCTCTCTCCAATTATATTTCACATCTGGATGGATATTATTTTCTCTCTTTGTTATTTGATATGCTTATCTGTAAGGCGTATGTGTATGCTTGTGCTTTATAAAAATATCTGAGCACAAATAATATTTCTTTTTCTTATTATTTACTTATATTAAATATTCAATTTCAATGAAATATTCGTGTTGTTTCTTTATCTCAAATTTCATGTAGCTAGCTAAAGAAAGAAATATACGTATGTATAATAATTATTTAGTTAAATTAATTGAATACTTGATTATTGCTGTTCTCTGTATGTTCCTCACAGTTTAAGTACTACCCGCCCTGAGTGAGCTAGCCAGTGGCCAGGCTTTCTAATTATCACTTATTGTTCGCCTATCTCTTCCAGCATAATTCTTATGTAAATAGGATTGGCGCTTGGAGTCATAAAACTGACATCCAAAAATATGCTGGACAAGGACTATGATTAAATATTATGTAGTGTTTTTAGAGAAACATAGTAGTACCACAATAAAGAAATATATTGCAGCCTCATGTGTATTAAATTAGTTATATTGTCATGAGTAAAAGGGCTTGTTTCATTTTCAATGAAATATTACTATTATGTAGAGTTTTAGATGAGTCGAATTACCGCAATGAGAGATATATTGCGACCTCGCGTATGTTAAAATAGCTATGTAGCCATGAGCAAAGAAACTGATTTCATTACAATTTAGAAGAGATAAAATAGTATTTTATCATAATTAAATTTATTATTTTGTTAATTTTTTATCAGTGCACCTTCAACTCAAATTATCTCATATTGCAACTATTAACCAAAATAAAATTTCAGAGCAACCTTTTTAAACCATAAATGAATTTTGCAACAATCTTCAGTCATCAGATTATCTAGAGGCAGTAGACACCTATTTACATTAACAGTTTATTATTTTTCCATTACACTACTATCTTGTTTGGTTTGACATATATCTTTATCCAATCACTGATTGCAATGCAACTTAATCAATCTATTGTGTATGTAAACACATAAACATGGCTCAGAATAAAAATAAGACACTCATAAGTGAGAATAGTCATTTCAACTTAAAATAAATAAATAAAAGGAGAGGGAAAAATAAAAAAATAGAAATGAATTTTTTATTTTACAATGTTGTTTTTTAATCTCTTCACAGAAAACTTTTCTTTCTAAAATATATCAACACTGTCTAATTGTAGCTCTTCAATGTTTTCCATTCTTTACCATATCTTCCCAATGGCAACAATTAACATTGCACTTCTTTAAAATGACATTGAGATAATCAGCTATGAGATATATCTATCTTATGAAAGCCATGTTCATCAATATCATATCTGAACTTGCCTTAGGAAGTGTATTAGTCTGGATTCTTTCATTATCTAATTGGATTGAGCACTCATTGCTGCTAAACAATGTGTAAACATGTTGATAGCCAATATATAAGCATAGCCAAAGGGTAAAACATAAATATGGTCAATGTGTAAACATGTGTATAAACTCCTACCATTGGTTAGTATGAGTTATTAGGCAATGAGGCTCTCTGAATCTGATTGCTGCCAGTAAGGTAGGGAATCTGGCAATAAATAGTCAGCCTCTTTGGAGGCAAGCCAACCTGAACATGCTTTCAATTGAAACCACTTTCAACTGCAAAAGTGGTTCTACTATAGTCATTACTGATATGTCTCCGCAGTGAGACAAGTCCACAATAAGACTGGATGCTGCTGCAACTACAGCCAACTCAAGGCAAGCTGTCTAGTACAGCCAGAAGTCTTGACTAGAACTCACAAGGCAAGCAAATATATACAGCTGGAAGTGAGTTCAGTCACTCAAACATGACCAGCTCATTATTGACCAAGTTGTATTTATTAATGGTATAACATGTATATTTGTTTTAATAAATTATACATATTAACTTTGCGAGTGTTCATATTTTTTTGATATTACTGTTGAGTTGGATCTGAAACTTGCAATTCAGCCAAACACAATAATCAATAAAATATCATTTTAGAAAACTTGCATTATTCTTTCATTTTGTATGTCCAATCCAACAAAGTCTGTAGCTTAAATGAATTATTTTGTGTCAATAGTAAAAAAATTCATTTTGTACCAAATCAAATTCATATCCAAAGAACCTATGTTATTCTTTATCCTATTGGATACTTATATGGCAGTGAGTACAATATATAATTTGTTAGAATATGACCAGCATTTTTACTTGTTATTCAAGTTTTTGGTTTATAGATTGCAACTCGTTGTTTTCTGAAAACATCTTAAAACATAGATTCCTCAGGATATATTTGTTTTGGATGTTTATGTTTCTATTGTTGCAATTCAAATCTCTAAAAAATGATTTAAAAAATCCTTGTAATAATATTTTAGATTTATTGAATGATCATTTTGGTTTGCTGGCATTGCAAAGTATAGGGATAATTTGTCCAATTCCAATCACTAAGCATAATCTTCAGCTTGTTGCGTGCAGTAAAATACTATTAACAGGAAATCCCTACTCCTAGTGCTTTTTCAGATGTGTAACTTTTGAGAATTTCAAATATAGATATGATTATAAACCAAATTTTATTAAGAAAAAAAAATAACAACTCACTGCAACTAGGTTTATTAACTTATAGATAATTATCAAATGTTTTTTTTTTAAATGTATACATTTTGATCGAATAATAGAAGTTTTTGAATAATAAATATTCACATTAATGGTATTCTACCTGTACTATAAACAGATCTTAATGGATTGGGCATATGAAGCATCACATGATCAAGGTGGGTGCTGGAGGGTTGCATTAGATCCTAAGATCTAGGTGCAGTGCTCTCAGATCCAAAGCTCCTCACTGATGATGGCCACAAGCCAGAAACTAGTCTGGGGATATTGGATGAGTAGGCATTAGATAGGGATTTTATGCACAAGCCTTCTGGCATTCATTGATTACTCTGGTTGGCACAGGGTGGCAATACTGGAGAGTTTTGCTTTGTTTATTGGCATATGAAGCAAATGAATAATAACATACTTCCTAAAAAAATATACCTGTGCTGAATTTGAGTATAGTTTTACATGCAAAGACAGACCCTGTTGATATTTCTTCAAATTCATTTTTAACAGATAAAATTAATATTACTTTCAATGGAAGAACGTAGCTGAGAATGGATTACAAAGAACAATTATAATTAAAAGAAAAGTTTGTAGTCTTTTACAACAAACAAACAAACAATTAGTTGCAAAAGCTAAAAGTCAACATTGAAAGATGCCAAATCCATGGGCTTTGACACTAGTAAATGTGGATATATTTATAGTTTCAGGTTCTTAAAATACAAATATTTAACTGGTCAAAACAATTGTAAATGTTAAGCTGGTTGAAATAATTATTTAATCTATGAAATCAATCAACAGTATTTTTTAATATTTTCACTTATAAAATTTAAGCTTAAGGGTGAATTAAGCATACAGTTAGTCTAAAGCTGAAGTCACTAAGGATTTTTTTGAATTTGAAACTTCTGAACTTGATGGCGTTAGATATGTAATTAAATTAGTCCCAGCCTTAAATTTCAAACCCTTGCAGATAAAAACCACAAGCCAGTAATGGATATGGAGATCTTGGATATAATATTAACTAGTATTCATTACTATTCAATTCTTACTGAAATTTATTTATTTAACAGGTTGTTTAAGGCCTAATTGATGTAACATTATATATTAATTGATGTGATAATGTTTGTCTGAAACTTTGTGATGATAGCATTTTAGTTGTAATTATATGTTGGACTATTTACATCAACTACAAATTAATAGTTAAATATCTTTAGAAAAACTTGAAATTTATTTAGAAATTGTACACTAAAAGGAACAATATCAGTTTGAAGGTTAGTTTCTTTCTACATATATATTAATTAATAAAGCAAGTCATATATAACGTGACATTACTTTTTATAAGCTTGTAATTACAAAAATGCAATACAGGGAGCGTACCAATAGCTCAAACAAGCTCTTAATTAATAAGTGTGGTATGAGAAAATATTTAAAATCTCTATCCAGAACACTCTTTATCTCCAGACCAACTGGTTTTGAGTTTATGGCTCATGTCAGTGGAGAGCTAGAATATTCTAGTGTCCGAATATTCTAGCTCTCCACTGACATGAGCCATAACCTCGAAACCAGTTGGTCTGGAAATGAGAGTGTTCTGGATAGAGATTTTAAATATTTTCTCATACTGCACTTATTAATTAAGAGCTTGTTTGAGCTATTGGTACACTCTCTGTATTATATATATATATATAGTGTTAAACTATGAATTTATATATATTCTAAACTAATATCGCTTAATCATGGGTGATTAAAACTGAGAAATTTTCTCCTGTGATATATCAACAACATTTCTACAACTCAATTATCAACTAAAATATTAGGTGCAGGAATAGGATCAAACCCTGAGTTAAGCATGGTCAGTAAGGGTTGGCTTATATAAGAATAAGCTCTAAGTATAAGTGATTCACTTGTTGAGTTTAAAACTCTTACTGATGGGTGAGTGCATGTAGATTTATATACTAAACAAATAGTGCAGGTTTGAATGTTAATTTCCTTCTACGTAATTATATATATAGACAGCATTAAACTATTAATTTATATATATTTTAAACTTTTCAAATATACTTAATTGTTACTAATAGCATATCAGATTATTATAACACAACTTTTCAAGTGATATTATTCTCTTTTTTATGTACTTCCGGTCTGAACAGTGACACTACTAGCATGGGAATAAAAACTACGACCTTTAGATTCATAAATATTGAATTTGAGATAGCCTAGTTTGTTAGAGCATCCCTTTATATTATTATTCATGAATCTAAAATTTCCATATTTAATTCCCATGCTAGTACTGTCACTAGTCAGGCAGAAACGTCCGAGGAAGAGAACAATACCATTTAAAATGTAGTGTTATATATTACTCTGTGATACTATTAACAGTTGAATATATTTAAAGTATGAACAAAATTTGAATTTCCTAAAGATAATTAACAATTAATTTCTAGATAATGAAACATGGAAAAATATAATTACAAATTGATATAATAAATTTTATTTTTTGGAAAAGATATATAGTTACCAGTTCATATAGTTTTTCTGAAATTATAACAATATAAACATATGGCTTTATTATTACATGATCATCTTTTTTTGCCATCAATTGAAAACAATAAAAATGTCTACACCAGTCATAAATATTACTTCTGCAACTTCAAATATTAAATAGTAACTATCTTAAGGCTTAAATTTGAATCTCAGAAAAATCAGAAGCACTATGGAGTAAAACAAATAATAAATTAAATAATTGATAAAGATGAGAAGATCAAAATCTCACCCTCCAACCCCAAGTTTACTCTGAAATTCATCTTAGTAAGCACAGATTTATATTCACCATTTTTCTGCAACAGGGAGTCTTATCCCAAAGATACATCCGATAAACATAATAGAAAAGACAAAGAATATGACAACTCATTTTTTTGCTTGCCAAATATATATGGCTAGAAAAGAATGCTCATATACAAATACATATATATTTCTCATAGATTCAAAATATAATCATATTTATCTATATATTAACTCAAACATATTCTTTTTTTGCCTATCCATCAACCTTCCTTCAAAAGCAAACTTTATTCACACTTCTGGTTCTGCCATCCGTTGTGAGCCAGAGTAATCATCATGCCAGATGGCAGTATTTATTAAATCCCTAAGCAGGGCAATCCTCTCCATATCCTAGATTGTTTCCAATGAATGACCTTCACTGGTGGAGTGATTGCATCTGGATTTTTTTTTTAATCAAATATACTTTTTCTTGTTTTGGGTGTATTATCAAATCACTTATCTGAAATTCAAGAGCAATTTAATGTTTTGAATCTAGGCCAACTTACTTGGATAGATATATAAATATAACACCCATTCAGTACCTACATATTTTGATTCTGTTTTTTTAATAATTATAGGCATTTCTATCAGCTGATCAGGATCAAAAACATCACGATTCCAGCTCACACAATGATTTTCAACAGCAAATTCGATACTACTCCAGTTCTGCTACCTATTATAATTTTGGTATCTAAAATAACTATTCTCTATAAATCTTATGAATCATTGTTCAGATTTATAATGATCAAGCAACCAAATGGTGGAATAATTACTATAGTTTCCTTCATTTGACCAAACTGACTTTTTTAAACTTTAATCATCTAAAAATTAATCCCAAAAATTTCAGGTTTTGTGCAGTAGTGGAGGTAGATTCGAGAGTAAAGATTTCTGAATTGATTGTCATCGAAATAAACAAAAAACAAACATTGTTGTGATCAACTAATTGGAATTGTTGTGGCTTAGCCTACAACTCGTGTTTCAGTATCACATGACCTCTCAAGTTCTATTCAAATGATTTTCATGAATCTTTTCACAGGCAGAGTAAAACTGGTATGCAAAGAGCCTGGATCTATTTTATATAGTATTGACACATTTTTTTTTCCAAAATTAAAAGTTGCATTAAATTAAATCATTCATCATTAAATGCCAACAAAACAAAACCTCTATGAATAATTGTTGGTTTTCAGGCTTTCTTTTAATAGAGGGAATGCCAGAAGCCAATTGCAGATCTCTAGATTCATTGCTATTTAGTGATTGTAGATTCTAGTATTGGCAACGAACAATAATACTTCTTCATAAAGATAAGCTAATGCTCATTGGTTTTATATGCATCACAACTGTTATAATTATGTAATTAGAACTACTGGATACAAGAGAAAATAAGTATTCAACTTTTTCTTGTAATTCTGTAACATAAGATTAACTTTTTATCACTTTTTGAAATAATAGTAACAATAAAAATTGATACTTTTACAGCATTGTATTCAAATTTCATGTGATTAATATTTTAAATATAATAATTTAAATTCCTTTAAAGGAAAAAACAAATATATAAAATAATCATAGTGTTATACCTATATGTATTAAATATCATGGTACAGTTAAATTTTCTAAAAGTAATAAATTTTAAAAGTTAATATTTTTAATCTGGTATTTTAAAAATTTCACCCTTATAAAATGAATATATATTGTTTTTGTTTGTCTGGAGATATGAGATGATAGTATATCATTTGTAGTTACGTATTGAATTATTTGAACCATCTAACTGAATTGTTCAGTGCTTTTAGAAAAATTCAAATTTTATTTATACTTTTTCCAAACATATTAAACATTTAATAATAATATACAGGTTACACAGAGGCTAAACTCTCCATACAGTAGCGACACCAGTGCAAGCCAAAGTAATCAATGGATGCAAGAAGGTTTGTGCACAAAATCCTCATCTAGTTTCTACTCATCCAATATTCCCAGACTAGTTTTCAGCTTGTGACTTTCATCAGTGAGGAGCCTCGGATCTGCAGTGCCCTCAGATCCAAGGCTCCTCACTGTTGAAAACCACAAGCTGGAAACTAGTCTGGGGATATTGGATGAGTAGGCACTAGATAGGGATCTTCTTGCATCCATTGATTACTCTGGCTTGCATTGATGGTGTTACTGTATGGAAAATTTAGCCTCTGTGTAAACAGCTTGTGTAAGCATAAGAAACGATCATCATATAATATATAGGTTACTATTAAACTTAATATTTGAAAGGTATTATTTCCCTCTCTTTTTTTAAAAAATGTTACTAGTCTTACCAGTTAAGTGATAGTTCTAGAATGAGGATTTGAATTGGTAACCTTTATATTCATGAATACTGATTGGTTCTCAAGATTCATAGAATTGCGGAACACATTTCATGAAAAGTGCAGAACACTAACATACAAAAATTCAAAATTACAAAATAATATTTTACAGAGGTGACTCATCAATAACATCAAATTTTCAAAAGAAAATATAGAAATTTTATGGGAAATTTAAACTTTTAAAGTATTGTATATAGGAGAGAAATAAGAAAGAAAATAAAACAAGTTATATGTTGTAATTTCATGAATATATTAATTTTATTATATTACTAACATTATGTTTAAAGAATCATCGAAAACAAATTAAAAACTTTTACTAAACTAAAGAATAAATTTATTGTGAAGTGTATTTGATGTTTCTCACAAATTTTGGAAATATTTCGACAAATAAATAGCAATGCCACTCACATATGTACACCGCACCAGAAACTGACCCCACATTGCACACAGGCAGCCACAGCATGTAGATACAGCCAATTACACAAAAAATGCATGGCTACAATATCACAGAGCTATTTTTTTTTTGCTTTAGTACAATAAACTAGTTGGTTAAAGATTACTCAAAAGTCAGTATTCATGAATTTAAAAGTTACCAGTTTAATTGTCAGCATTGTCGCTAGTCAGGTTAGCAACATCTGAAGAAGAGAGAATAATATTATTCAAAACACTGAGTTTGATACTAACCTGTGTGACATTTCTAATAGCTGAATGTATTTGGAAAAGTATAAATAAAATTTGCATTTTCTAAAAAAATATTTAAGACTTTAACTAGACAATGGAAATGGTCCAATATGTAAGTATATATATATATATTGTTTTTTTTAGATGTAAATAAAATAAAATCTTAATTGATAAAATCATCTAAAAATTAGAAGAAAAAAATACATATATGTGTAAATTATAAACCATGAGATTACATCTTAGTATAAGTTCAGCCCATACCTCTCCTATTAATATATGAGAATACATACTGTCCGATAATATGAAGGGTTAGATTGAAGTAATGTCTACATGGGTATGACTACAATATCAAATCCAATAAGTTGAGCATTCTGTCATCAGGTTTTTCAAATGAAATGGATGGTTGAATAGTTGGAAGGATGAAAATATTGAAGCCTGTCCATTAAAGTTTGATGAATTGATATCTTAATATAACCCGAGCACTGACTGTATATATGTATGAAAGATTATGATCTGCCCCAACTGATGACTGCTGGTTCTGCATGAAATATGTATATTGGGGATCGTGTATCTTTTTTGCATGTGTGTGGTCATGGGTATTGATTGTTTAAAATGGAGTGGAGGATGAATAGACTAAAAAATCCTGAGTTCAAGTCCCTCTATTTATATATATAGGAAACATTCAGTACAAGCAAATGACATACTGCCTTAGAATTACTTGTACAATTATAAAAAAAAGACAACAACAATTACAATTTCTTTATATAAAATTAAAAGCATGCTAATGGCTCTAAACAAGCTTTTTTATTTTATTTATGATAAATGCTACTTCAAGAGAAGGCATTCAAATCATTTTTATCTTGGATTGTCCACATCCCCAGACTGGTTTCGACCTATGGGTCTCTTCAGTGAGGAGTTGGGATATTAGATTCAAAAAACCAACTCAAGCTAAGCATTTGTCTAAACTTTAATTGTCAAAAAGAAGATCTGAAATTTTTAGACATCTACATGTCTTTAAAGTCAGCTCTCCAACTGAAAAAATCACATAGGCCTGAACTTAATTCAGATACTCCATATATTAGTAGGCTTAGCCATTTAATTTAGCCAAAGCCCCAACAGCAAAATAATAATTGTAATAATAAAAAGTCAGATGTCACATGACTTATATATAGCTTGCACTTACAAATATGTAAAATTAAAAGCATGCTAATGGCTCTAAACAAGCTTTTTTTTTTTTATTTATGATAAATGCTACTACAAGAGAAGGCATTCAAATCATTTTTATCTTTGGATTGTCCCCATCCCCATAATCACACAAGCATAAAATTTATTAAATAATACATAATTACAGTTTTTCATTATTCTACATATAGACACTATTTATTTTATTATCATTTATATGTAATTACTTCATGCTGTTCTTAATATCAGGGTAGTTTTAGTATTTTCTACACTTGTTTCATCTGTATTAACACCTTTCTTCTTAGTATAATCTTTTCTGAGATTATGAAATTTTTCATCACCATCAAATTTTATTAATTTGTATAATTGGCTAAATTGCTGAAAAATACGATTATAAAAATTTTTTTCAATATGCTGAAAACACTTTCTCACGTTAAATTATTTTGATAACTTAATATGAAAAGATACCAATAAAAAAAACATTTTAATGATGAATAAATCTTATTGTATGCTAATAATTTTTGAAAACTATTGAATTTTGCATTGAAATTTACAACACTGTTATTCCAGTCACAACTTACATAAAAATGCATAAGAATGTTGATGTGTGTTTACTACATTAATAGTAAATTACAAGTTTAACAATTATTGTTTATCCTTGAATACAGCATCCATAAATAGTAATTCCAGTAAATGTACATAGATGTTGAAATTGATTGTTGATAAAAGACTCTGAGGCTCTGAGATACTGTTAAGTGTTGGACAACAGCTTGCAGAGTCACTGTTGTTTGCTGTCAGTTTGAAAAAAGTTAAATAGTTATCATCCATAAACATTGAACAGTTGTGGTAAAGATTAATTTAGAAGAGTAACAGTTGATCAAAAGAAACTAATAATACAAAGAAATCCAAATACTTTCAAGTTGCTAATCATATATCACTTTAACAGGTTTTTAAACATTAACCAAACATCATGTGAATCCATCTTACATAATGCTACTTGGTTACAAATCATCTTTCTTTCACTCAAGTTAGAGAGAAATGAAGTCATGTTGTTAGTTTCATACTAATCCTGATTATGGATCAGAAATGCCTATAATCACTATAATAGAGAAAATAAATTGGTTTCAGATATATATAACTATAAAACTAGTTAAAACATTAATGTTTTACAATTATGAGCTAATAGCTTGATAGTTTAAAAAAAGGAATTAAAACGGCAGTTGAAGAAAAGGCATATTAGATCCAAAAATCTAGGAGAATTAGACCAAACCTAAAACTCTTCACTGATAAAAATCATAAGGTAGGAACCAGTTTGGTGATAAGGACAGACCAGCATTAGATAGGGATTAATTGAGCATTACCATCTAACATCTATTGATTACTCAGTATCGTAATTGGAGTGAGAAAAAAAGAATGCTAACGAATTTTTAATAATATAAGCTAAATCACTAGCTACTACATCTCCATTCATCAGTTGCAATTATTTTCAGTCTAAGGTCTTTTGAAATGTAATCCAGTCTCTTATCTCAACATTGGAATTTAGTTAACAATATCAACTATCCAGTCCACTTCATTCTAATATCTTAATTCTTTCAATGGTATCAATAACACCTGTTTGATCTTTCACACATGAATTTCATTTTTAATTAAAATATATAAGAACTAGCAAAATATCTCAATGGCAAACATTTCAGAATCAATCTCAAAAATTATTAAAAAGTGAAGCAAATACTTCACAACTATGAATGTTTGAAAACTTTGTGTAAAATATATATTTTAAAAGGAAAAAAAACAGCAAGAAGGCAGAAAATTCCATTTTTGTAAGTAGAGAGTGAAACATTACTTGCTGCAAACAGAATCTCTCTTAGACCTCTTTTAATCAATTGAATGTTATAAAAAAACTGAATTACAAAACCTTCTACTACTTTCATCAAATCAGATGTTATCCCGATAGAGTTAATTAAAACTGGAATGATAATGTTCAATTAAAAATAGTTAATCACTTTGTTGGAAATCTAACTAAAATGTGGAAAGTGTAGAAAGGCCTGTACTGTGGTCAATTAATAATAAAATAATAAATGTAACATTCAACAAATTATTAAACTATTTATCAAATAAATACCTGAAATAAACCATAGTAATATGGTCATCTTTCTTTAAGTCATCAACTAAAAGGTCATTTGTAATTGTCAATATACTCTAAATTAGTACAGAGTATACTGAAAGACAATATCATGATTTAAAAAATTCAGCTCACCAGATCTTACATTAAAATTAGTACATTAAAGTTATCTTTTAAAGTACTGAAATTTATTTTAATAACTAATTTACATGATAGTGACAGAATGGCAATATTTTGAGAGATATTATTCTCCCCTCTTCTTCAGGTGTTGTTGGTCTGACTAGTGACAGTACTAGCATGGTATTTGAAGCTGGGTCCTTAGATTCTTGATTATTGAATTTTAAGGTAACACAGTTGGTTAGAGCATTACCTTAAAATTCAAAAATCAAGAATCTAAGGAACCAGGTTCGAATCCCATGCTAGTACTGTCAGTGGTCAGGCCAGCAACACCTGAAGAAGAGGGGAGAATAATACCTCTCAAAACATTGTGCATATACTAACTTATCTGATGTGCTATTACTAACAGTTGAATGTATTGGGAATATTTAAATAAAGTTAAATTTTTCTGAAAACATTCAATATGCATATTACATGATGGAAATACTCCAATATAAAAATACAACTATGTCTGTGTTTATTTCTACTTTTCCTTTACTTTATATATATATATATATATATATATATATATAAGCACCCACACAACTATGTTGCTATGTGTCACATAAGCCAACTGGTTATAATAAGAATAAGAGTTTTCAAATTAAAAATGAAAAAAATTATCAAGATTTTTGAAAGATAGTTTTAGCATCAAACATTATTGTGAAAATAGATTGATTATTTATACGTAAAGAAAAAAATATAAATGCCTATATAAACTTGTGAAAATAAATTTAATATTAATCTATTTGAACTACTACAGTTAACTTAATATTGTGATGCAACTATAGATGAGCGAGTGTACAAAACTTGGTTTATTGAAGATTTGTGCGATATGGCTCCTGTGAAAGTTAATAAATGTTTAGTTAAATAAAATAATTGGCTTTCAGGAGTTTCAACAATGATGGAGGCAAATTATGATGTATATGCCTTCAACTCTTGAGTCCATCTTCCCCTCTCTTAATTAAAACATGCAAGACTATGATTAACTAAGATCTACTATCTCAGGGAATTGTATCTCTTCTCAATATTACTGGCATATATCATTCTAGAACATTTTAAACATAATATACTGATTTATAACAATAAATGCTTGCCTATTGGATTGATATCTTGCTCTGCTCTTATTTCAAAGTTTGAAATGAACATTACCAACACTTTATATTGCTTGATAATGGAAACATTTAAAGAGAAAGTCACAAAGTTCATTCCACAAGTTTTTCCCCCCCAAAACATTTGATGACATTTATTCATGTCAACCATAGTAACAAACTGCATCCCTCCCGATTGCAAGTTATTTTTCAAAGAATCTGTAAACCATATCCAAATGCTCAGAAAGATTATTCTGTACCAAAATTTTCAATATATTTTATAAAATACACTTAGGCCATATAACTAAGTTTTGCAAGTATCGAAGTAAGCAGTTCGATACTAATAATGTTTTATTAATGGAGTCATTATTTAATAACAAGGTTACAAAGGTTTCACTCAATTATTTTATTAATAGAAACTATGAATGAGGTATCCTCTGATAAAGGAGATTCAAAGATTAACTTTGGTTAACATATGATGGTTTTTCTAATAAAATGGAACGGAAGAATGACTGATGTGAACTTGACTGCATCCATCTTTCCAAATTATTCTTGAGATTTAATAGTTTGGTTTAACTCCTTTCTATAAAATCTTTAAATATGTTTTATTTTTGATTTTCAGTTATTTATGATCAGCTTCTTAATACATGCTTCTAGTAGTTTTCCTTGAGCTGGGAACTGATCTTTTCTACAGAAAACTGGTTTTAACGACTAAAATCTCAAATTGTGGATACATTGTAATAAAATGGTCAGTGGATGAGTTCCCTTTCTTGGATTAAAATAACCCCACGTTAACATGAGAATACCATCAAGAGATTCATCACTAATTCACTCTGTTCACTTTACTAAAAAGCCACCTATTGTAAGTCTGCATAATCAGTAGTTGCTAGCGATAGATTGAAATCTCTAAATTAATATTTACTTATTGACCTTTGGTGACGAATACTGAATTTGCATTCACACAACTCACTATTACTTTATTTCTTTTACATGATTTAAGTTAAAAACATGAGATTCAAAAATCATGTAATGTTTTGAATAGTTATATGGGTCGGAAACTAGACCAGCTTTTATATATTTTAATGATGTCAGTTTTATTGTAACAGCAATCAATCTTGAAAATTTTGGCATAGATAATATATATCAACAAAGCATTACATAATTTTTTTCTGTTTAGGGATTAAGAATATCAATGTACATTCTATTGATGGTAGTATATCATAACTTGTATATCTGATAGTATAAGATATAATACAAAACTTTCACAAACTACTTCTATGATTACATTATTAGAGTAAAGATTCTATCATCTTTTGCAAGTATTAATTTTTATTTTAAATCAATATTTTTATGCATATATTATGTTAACTGATGATACAATAAAATTTTTAAAAAAATGTTTTAAATGCATTTATATATTTATAAAAAGAAACAATGCATAATGCTAATTGAAATTTCTGAAAATATTTTAAATATCCACTCAAGCTTTTCATTATTTAAAAGGAAGGGGGAGTACGGTTGAAAGTAATATAACTATGAAGCATTTAAAATAGTTTATATGCTTATATATTATTTTTGGTAAATATCCACAGAGGGATTTAATTTCCTTGTAATTATAAATTAATTTATTTTTGTTTCTTATTGAAAAATCCATTAATAAACAAAAACTTCACAATAATAAATTTTTCCAAATTACAGTTATTAACTTGAAGTGCACATTTGTAATATAAAGTATATCTATTGTACTAAATATTAATACATATCAGTGAATGTACTTTTCTATGCATTTGTACTGAACTCAATACATTAAAAATAATAATAAAAAAAAGCTTTTACATAAATAGATTATTGCAATAACATAACTATTATGATTAAAAATTATTCATATGATTTAGTGTAATCACAGTGATGGACTCAATAGCTAAAGGTTGTTTCTGAAATGATTCCTGGTGAATGAGACTTGCATACCGACATCAGCCAATATGATAGTAATGATTTTTCTACTGAAATGAAAAAGAGATTGATGCTAATTTGGCAAGTTTAGCAGGCTGCATTTTGAAATTGCTGTAATTTTCTTCACTTTCTACTCTTGGGTCTGAACATGGGTCTTAACTTCCTTCCATAAAGTCTTCAAACATATTGTAGGATTTCACTTTTGATTGTCAATGATGCATGAGTATCTACATGATATATGCTTCTTGGTAGTCCTTTTTACTGTAACCAGTTGGCTAAATTGTTGCACTATTAAAAATAAAAAGATAATTGGCACTCCTTGGATTTAAGTGTAGAATTATTTAATTAAAGGGGAAAATAGTACTTAATTTTCTCATGCATATTTTTTTAATATTAATAATGGGTCTGAAATTAGTTAAATATTTTGTTTCCCATATAATGGTAGGAATCTTCTAGACAATTTTTTTTAAAAATTATAATATGTATATTTTAATATCTATTGTAAATGTTGGTAGAAGAGAGAGAAAAGCAGTTGTCCCGGGTTAGTGGGTTTGCTTCCCGGCCGATGCTATGACACATGAGAAAAAAAAAGTATAAAATCATATCAATAATTTCTTTTGTTCTCTCTCTTCAATAATTTTATTTAAAAAAAAAAAAAGTGCCATGAAATAAAAAAGAAAACTTTTTCTTTTTAGTAAATTGTTTAATATTTAATTTTAACCTTTTAAAAGAAATAGTTTTATGTTTAAGAGTATTTTTTAAAAAAAAAAAAAATAAGATTTTAAATTTTTGATAAATTTTATTTTTAATTAGTTTTTTTCTCTCCATCTCTCTTTAATGCAAATCAGTGCAATTAATGATTATCTTGTTTTCCTTTTGCAAAAAAAAAAGTAATGGTATTTCTTTTATGATGTTAATTTAAATTCTTGAATTGTTTTTCTATATCAAAGTTTAAGGAGGGAAATAGCTGAACAATTATATTTGTAAAAATTTACATAATTAGTTGTTATAAAAAAATATCAGATTAGAGACAGATTGTGATTGGTCAGTTGTCAAGATTGTTCTAGAAAAAAATAATGGGTGTATGAATAAGTCAGAATATCCAATTGTCTGGTAAGAAGTAATTCCCTAACTTAGCTGTTGAAGAGAGTAGTCAAGTCTTAATCCAGGTGATAAAGAAGCTGAAGTCTACACAAAGCTGTTGGATAGTACAGCCAGAATATTATCTAGAATAGCAGAAGTTTTAATCAAGCTTTTAGTATACCATGAGTTTACTTATAAAAATGATTTCTACAATAAAAACAATGTGGTAAGTTAGCTAAAAGTTAGACATCATCTCCCTCCATGTAACCTGCCTTCACTGGAATGAACCACCTAAAGTAAGTTGCAACATTGTCTTTTACCAAGAACATATGTCTCTGTATATGTTATTGTCATCTGGAAATTTTAGCAGAAAGAAATGGATAAAATTTGCTGTTGGTTAATCTGGAAATACTGCACCCCAGGAAAAAGACAAATTAATCATGGTCGTGTATAGAAGCCTCCAAGAAGAAAATTCAACTGGAAATTATAATTTGAAGACTCTACAGAAGAATCAAATCATCATAAAGGTATTATTTTGTGTGCACATTGTATTTTCATTTATAGTATATAAAAAAATTGTATAAAAATAATATTTTTTTTGTAAGAATTGACAATTTTAAATATTTTCATTAAGTTAATGTTTTCAAATTGTGAAACATATTTTTTTAATCGATTCAATTTTCTTTTAAAAATTATGATTTTTTTTTTTTAGAAATTTTTTTTTTTTTTTGTGAGACATTATTTTTCCTTCCTAAAACTTAACAAAAGGTTAATTAAGATAAATCAAAGATTGTTATCTTTGATTTTGAAAAGGTTTTATCAATTTTTACTTATTTTAAGAAAATAATGAATTAAAAGTTAATTTATGAATAGAAATCAACTGATTGATTATAATTTTTATGTAAATATATATATTTTTTGATAAAATGAATGTTTAAAATTTCCTACTATCATGTCAATTTCTTTTATTTATTGTTAATCAATTAGTTATTAAATAACTATTTTAAAATATTTTTTAGTTTTTATTCCTTTCAACTCGTTTCATAAATTGCAGTGTGTGACTATTTCATGACAGCTTAATGTTCTAGGATTTGTTTCAAATGATACCAATAAAACTATTTACTTATAGTAGAATAAACCTAAGAAGTGATTTATAATAAGCTGTTTATTTATTTATCTCTTACTCACAGTAATAGTTTATAGAGTTCTTGCTTTCTGAACTAGATTTGTGCATAAGCTAGTTATATAGATTGGGAGTTTATGTTTAGGGTTATGGATATCTACATGATCCTGGTTGGTGCAAAAGGAATATCATTTAAAGTCCCTGCATTACATTTCATTTTATTTACTACTTCTTTAGAAATTTAGTTTATAGTTGACCAGTACATTAATGGTACTAAGTGGCCAGAGCATTGATGATGGTCAAGATGTTTGTAGTATTTTAGCATTATTTGACTTGTTATATTTTGATAGAGTAGTACCTAAGTATGTGCCTCCAGATAATTATTGTTTGCATTCCTGCCCTAAGTTGGCAGTGGTTAAATAATTAGTCTGAGCTATAGTGGACCATTTTCAAATTCAATCACAAGATTGGCTGTTGATTTATTTTTATTGTTGATCATTTATGATGAATAATTATTAATTTTGTGTAATGCTGGTCAACTTATGGTTAGTTCTATGCTGATCTCTCATGCTCATTCCTTTTATATTTAATTTATATTTTATTTGGAAATGATGACGGTTTCCCATCTCCTCATAATTCAGCTCCAATGTGGTGTACTGTTCTTCCTTATTAATCCTCTATTTTCCATAACGCTCCATTATATTAAAAACTCTCTTTAAACTTTTCTATAAAAATCTGTAATTATTAAGAATAATTATCAGGGGATGTAATCCTCTTTCATATTAAAAACATATTAAGGAAAATATATCAAGAGATTCTAGGTATTTACTAATCATTAAAACTTCCCCTACAGATAATTTTCTAGACAACTGTTAATTTTATAAAATTCATTACCAGCAGTAATTTGAACAATTCTCTATTATAGACCCACTAGATGCTAGTGTTGGTGTAGGACAGTCATATAAACTAACTATATAGGTATTTTAAGACAAGTCTATGGGACAAGAAATCTTAAAAGTAAAATCATAATTAATTTTCATTATAATTATCTGATAATTTGATACTTGTAATAGAATTTATTGTATCGGTATACATATATATCTATTAAATAATTACTTAAAAGTAAGTTAAAGTAAAAAGAAAAAATCTAAAAATATAAGATTATTCTTTTTTAAAGTAATGTAAAAGAAAATAATAATGTTAATTAGTTTCTATTCAAAAATTATGTTTAAATCTTAGTAGAATGGAGATGATTGTTCTCTTAAAATGTAATAAATGTAAAGCAACTGGGTCCTTGGAGCACTTAAATGATCGAAAGTCAGATAAGAGATAAAAATTAAAAGATTATGGTGTCCCGCTTTGAAGTAAACCAGCCAATGCAGTTATCAACCCAACACACAATCCAGAAAGAAAAACCATCATGGTCAATAAGATCGGAATGTCAGGAGCAATTGATCCAAAAATTTGGTAAAAAGGGAGGTGATACTCTAAAAAAAAAAAAAAAAAAAATTGAATAGAAAGGGATTGATTATTGATTAACTATTGGTTGAATGATGGTGACTGGTTAAAAATATTTTGTAGCTGTATTGAGAACTCCATAATGTAAGAGTGTCACAATAGATTCCATTTCCCTTATTTGTGCTGGCTGAGGCGGCCTCCCGAATGATGGTTCCTGAATGAATGGCAAGCAGCAGCTTCATCTCCAAGGAGAACAATATACAAAATGTGATAACTAGGATGGACTTCCATAACATGCCGCAATCTGGAGGATTCATCAAGCCTTACTAGGAAGTATAAACTTTTATATACAATATAAACTTTTCAATTCGTAACCTAAGTGTAACTTCTAAATAAGCTTTTATCTGATGAGCAAAAGAACTCTAAATTAATTATTAATATTTCTCTTTTATGTATAACATTTGCTATCAATCATTTCCATTTTTGTTAACTAAATTATTCAATTTAAAGTTAAGCATAGATGGCTGCATAGATTCGTTAAATTTAGATTAGATTATGTGGGGTTAATTTTGGACTATTTCCTTTGTAGTTGAATCGATGCTGGTGGAGGGATGTTCGGCATTTTATATCAAAGTAATAAGAAGAGTCACATTAGATTCTCATTCTCTTGTGCTGCGTTAGCATAGAGGGCATAGTACCCAAATAAATGTATGGTCCAAAAAAGGAAGCCATTGCACTGTTATTGGTGATAAATTCCTACACTATTTGATTTCTTATGCTTTATGGATAGGGATTATAAGTTGGCAAGGACCGCTCTTCCTTCACATGGAACATTTTGTTTTCTCAATATTTTTTTTATATGATTCCTTCGTCAGACAGATGCACATTCCTGTACTGGATATGGATCACTTCTTTAATGTAACATCTGCATGTTGCATTGATTACATCTGTATATCAAAAAGCTAGCGTTGGTTAAACTGCAAATTTTTAGCCTGAGGTTAAATGATTTGAAAGTATCTAAGTGTGTATTCTATGTAGTCTATCTGTGCTTAATATTATAAAATATTAAATGGTATAAAAATATCTATGCATACTAATAAAAATATCAGGATTTAAATCTATCTAATAATATTAAATAATCTAATCCTCAAATCTGTTTTATACATGTTATATGCGTAATAAATGTTTGTCTTATTAATAGTGGCAGCGACTTATTATTTTATCTTTATTAATAATACTTTGAAATATATAATTAAAAATAAGTTATATTATAAAACTCAGCTACTCTTTGAACTAGTCACTAGGGCTATTGGTCAATAAAAGTTGAATCTTACCCATACGTATCTGCCTACTATATAAATTTTCTGATGTGATGCACTGTGACTTCTCCTTATATGGAGTCAGGAATCTCTCAGCAACTATGCCCAGAAAATCCTGTTAGCCACTTTAGCTTCCCTTTCCATTCCCACCCTAATTTTCTCATAATCCCCCTTATCTTTTCCCAAACCCAGCACAAAAACCAATTATCCACTTTCTGGATAATCATTTTAAATATATTTCTTCTTCCATAACTTTGTTATTTGTACCCTTTCTGCTTTCAAGCATTTACATTGAAATAACAGATGCCTAATATTTTCTATGCCTTCCTTACACAACTTGCAAACTAAATCACCCATATTTTTCCATTTACGTGTATGTTCCCTTGATATGATGTGATGTACTGTGACTTCTTAAATGAAGTCAAGAATCTCTCATCAATTATGCCCAGAGAAACCTGTTAGCACTTTATTTTCCATTCCCCACTCTAAGTTTTCCCATATTCTGCTCAATCCCATTTCCACAACATAATCTTTGTCAACTCTAAGGCCTTTATATCTAAATCCCCCTTATCTTTTCCCAAAACCAGCATAAAAACCAATAATCCACTTTCTGTATAATCACTTTTTTCAAATTTATTCTTCCATAACTTCATTATATGTACCCTTTCTGTTTTCAAGCATTTACATTCAATTAACAGATGCCTAATATTTTCTATTCCTTCCTTACACAATTTACAGACTAAATCACCCATATTTTTCCATTTACATGTATATTTTCTTGTTGCTAAAGATCCCATTCGAGCCTTAAACAATAAACTACTTTCCTTACCATTATCATTTATTAACTCGCACCTAATATTCTGTTTACTTCTATATATATTTAAACTCTTTTTACTCTCCATACTAGTTCTCCATCTCTCTAACTCCCTATTCTTTATTAATAAATCTATTCTTTTATCCCATTCCTTACCACTATAACACTCAACAATCCTCCTAACACAATCATCCCATCTTTTGTACAAATATACTGATATAAATTCTTTATCCAAATCTTTTGCATACCGCATTACCTTTCTCATCCATCTTATTGCCTGCCCTTTACTCGTAACCCAATTAAATACTATTTTGGCCATTCTTTTATTATCCATAAACTGCAATCTTTTCATTTTACTTTTTGCATCTCTCATATAAAAACTTGACCATCCCATTTCTCCTTGAATTGCCTCCCTTGCTGTCCATACATCTGCATCCAATGCATGTCTTCCTACTTCCCTTTGAACTTTTTCTAAGTAATCTAATACCCCTTTACTAACACATAATGCATCATTACCATATGTTAACCCTGCTACTGCAACTCCCATATAATTCTAGCTACATCATATTTATTATATGAAAACACTGTTAATTTCTTTATCAATCCCTTTCTTTTCTTTGCTTCATTTATCAATTTTTTCTCCCATTCATCCAAACAATTTTTCTGATTACTTAAAATAATTCCCAAATAACTATATCTATTCACCACACTTAACTTAATATCTCCCAATAAAAATTCTACATCTTCTCTTTCCCCAGTATTAACCATCATTATATTTGATTTTTCTTCACTAAATTTAATCCCCATCTCTTTACCCACCCTTGCACATGTCCTCAGCATAACTTCCATATCTTCTCTTCTTTCTGCACACAAAAATATATTATCCATAAAAAAAAGACCTGACAAAATATATACTCCCTTACCACCTATTAACGGTATCTCTATCCCTCAGCCTAATCTTTCTATTGCTTTTTCCATTTCACTCAAATATAATACAAACAAAATAGGTGACATAGGGCATCCTTGCCTTAGTCCCACCCCATTTTTAACTTTAACTGATTCTATATTTCCTAATTGATATATATAGTAATTATTTTTCATATAATTTCTTAATAATATCCACTAAAGCTTCATCCATTCCCAAATTTGCTAAACTTATCCATAATCTATTTCTATTTACTCCATCATATGCCTTTTCTATATCTATAAAACTCATATATAACTGTTTACCTGAATTCCTACTCATATCCATAAGTTGTGTAACTACAAATAAACTATTTCCTATATGCCTATCTAATCTAAAACCTCTTTGCATTTCCTCCACTACATTATTCCCTTCCATCCATTTTACAACTCTTCTAGCCACCATATATGAGAGAACTTTATATAAAACTGATGTTACTGCTATCGGTCTATAATTATTTAACTTTCTATGATTCTTACCCTTTCCTTTAAATAATAATCTTACTCTTGTATTCCTCCAACTACTTAGAAAAACTCTATTCTGTGCCATCTTATTAAAACAAGATAATAACTTTACTTTTGCCCTATATCCTAAATTCATTACCATCTCTGCTGCCCATCCATCTAAACCTCTTGCTTTTCCACTTTTCAATTTCTTCTCTACCTCATTCAGTTCATTTTTTGTAAACCTAATATTCCCATTACTATATGCTTTCATGTTTTCTATCACTCTATCCTTCACATCTAACATCTTTTCTATATCCATTACATATCTATTTAAGATTCTCTCTAAATTTTCTCTAGAGCTACACTCTATTCCCTCATCATCTAGTAATACTATCTCTCTCTCTCTCCTACATTTCTTCTTTTAATGTAATTCCAAAATATTTTACTCCCATCTCTTCCACTTTTATTAATATCCTCCAACAATTTACTATTCAATTTCATTCTCTCTCTATAATTATCTATTTTAGCCAACTTCTTCTTTTCTAAGTACTTTTCCCATTTAGCATTAATATCTTTTTCACTTTCCTTGTTCTTAATAGCACACTTATATTCTCTGCATGCTTCTTTCCTCTCTTTTACACTTTTACTAATTCTCATTTTTTTATTACTTTTATTCTTCTGAATATTCTCACCTAAAACCCTATTTGCCACTTTTTCTATTTCTTTACACCAGTCCTTATACTCATTCCCAACCAACTCTTCCATGATTTCTTCAACTTTATCATTCACTCTCCATCCACATCTTTCACTATTATTTCTACTTTTATTTCTATTCTCCATCACATTACTAACCATTTCAATTACAATGAAGTTATGATCACTACTGCATACTTTCTCTTCATTATCAAACACCTTAATTTTCAGTATTTTATTCATTCCCTCTATCTCTACCAATATATAATCTATTGTGTGAAATATTATTTCTAGACCATGTTTATTGTCCCTCATAAATATTTAATAAATTTCCAATACTCAAATTCACTTTCTGACAAAATTTCTTCAAAAGCTGTCCATTTTTATTATCTACATCACCAATTTCTTCAATATGTCCATTCATATCCCCTATAACCATTATTCTCTTCTCCTTTTTTTTAAAACTTTGTATATCCTTAACTAGACATTCATATATGTTACTGTTCTACTCCCATTATAATTTGACTATCTCCAGTGGCTATATAAACTATAGCCACCATCCATTCTTGTCTAGCCAACCTTATTTCAAACCACAAATGTTCTTGAGATTTAACAATATTTAAATATTTTTTTGATATAACACCTATACACCACCCCCTTTTTTTTCTTTTCTATTTATACCCTGCCATACCAACTGTTCCAAAATAGGTTCTTTTTTCTCTCTTAGATGTGTTTCCACTACTGCTAATACCTTTAGCTCTTCATTTTCAATTGTTTTGTTTAATTCCATCCACTTTTCTGGTCTCCTACCACCTTGCATATTCAAAAACCTAATTTTAACAATTTCTTCTTTCCTAACTATTCTTTTATAAATTCTTTTAATTCCTTCTTCTCCATTACATTTAAAAATAACTTTCTTACCATTAATTTTACAGACCCATTCCTTCTCCATATCTATATTTAAATCAAATTCCTTTTGCTTATTTCTTATATTCTTTTTCTTTTTGATAATATTGCAATTTAAAATCCCCCCCCCCTTATAAGTTTCCCGAAATATATTCTTTATAAATCAGACTCCCTAAAACTTCACTTCCTTGTTTTCCTAAATGCAACCCATCTTTACTATATAACTCTCTTTTTCCAATAAAACAATCCCACACATCCACCAACATAACATTATTTCTCTCACACACTTTTTTTCAATCTCTCATTTATAGAACATGCCCTATTTAACAAATGCCTCTTGTCAAATCTTAGTAATAATCCAACTACTGCTACTCTTCCTTTAATCTTAGTCAAATTCCTAATCAATTTTACATACTCATCCATTACTCTCTCTGATGGTTCTGACAAATTATTAGACCCCACCATAACATACACATCTCTACTACCTTGCTTTTTTACTTTATCTAATAGCCTAGTGGCGCCCTGGTATGGTATATAGGGAAAGAGTCTCCACCCGTCCGTTATATTATATATTAGCTATTTTTCCATTCTCATTATTTTTATGCCAGCTCTTTAAGATCATGTGATGTCTGGCTGGTCGTGCAAAGAATTTATATATATAAGGGCCAATTAAAATTTGGACCTCTGTCTATAAAATTGAAATAGCTCAATGTATTTTACCATATTAAAATAATCCTGTCATAAAGTATCTGGAATGCTAATTTTTTTTTAAAAAAAAGATACAAATTGATGGAGAATGTTAAGCTCTAACTGGTAGCTTGAAAAGTGACAGCAAAAGATATTGGGCAAAAAAAAATCAATTAATTAAAAACAATAACACACATTTTAAGTAAACCAATATATACACACTAAAATGAATACAGTATATTGCTGAGGATTGTTATCTTTTGAATATTATTAGTCACTCCCTCTAGATTTTCACATCATAATTAAGCGCTATTGCTGTTTCCCCGAGCATTTTCCAACCGCACCTTACAGAATTTTGAAATACATGACATTTAAACAATTTGTTCTACCAATAAGCAATAAAAACTGAAAAGACAACGCGAAAAATATTGAGGGAAAAAATGGAATCATGTTTTGCAGAAACTGTTAGCAATAAATATTCCAAATAATTATAATATTACATAGTGCTCATTAATTATTAAGAGCAAAGGATTTTTTTTTTTTAAAAGTATGTAAATTTTGAATTTTCTAAACAATAATGTTTGAACGTCAAGATAACTCAATCTATCTTTTTAAGCTGATCAAAAAGAAAAGAAAATATCCCGCAAAATTACAGAAAATAACAATATAAGAAAGTACAAATATTAAAAAATAATAATTTTAAATGCCATCAATCAAAAGTGACCTAAAAAAAAAACCACTTGCACCGGAATTTCAAATAACCGGATTTTTAACACAGAAAGTAAAATAGCGTTTTCAAGAGTTTTAAAACTACAATTTAAAATGCAGAATAAATTAATCAGACATCAGTAAAAACGTAATCATAATGCATCAATTGTAAGTTTACTTTAATCGGAAGCATGAAACATTTACATACCTTTCTATTAATTATTTTTTTATTAGCATAAATATGTAAACGACAAAAAATAATTATAAAGATAAATCCTTTAGTAAAGAATACGATCATTTTGTTACATGGACTAAACACCACGTTAATTCTCGTTACTTCCGTAAATAAAAAAAATTCCCGTGACATCAAAATGGCGGAGGAAAAAGATAGCCTAGAATCATTTCTAAGTAAGTTTTGCGTATTAGCTTTTTTCTTGAAGGCATAGTGCAGTAATATTTACATACATTCTTGAGATATAAAGTAATATGTTAATGATTATGACCTGTTTTACTTTTTATTATTTATTTAGTTAATATTTCTATGATTTTTTTTTATTTTATAAAAAAAATATTTATTTATTTTAGCGATTTATTTTCATCGTCGTGTAGGTTCTGTAAATAACGTTTACATTATTTTATTTTGAAGGAAACTTCCATATCTGATACTTCTAGTAATATTTATTTAGGACTATAAAGTGAAAATAGTCATTGAGGATATTTGTTTTATTTTGGATTTTTTTCCCCCAAACACATTAAAGGGTTTAATTATCGAAATTTTCGTCTGTTCTTTGTGAAGTGTAGGTTAAATAAAAATATTTATTTGATGAGTTCTGTTTATTTATTTATTTATTTTTTTACAAAGTATTTAAACATTTAATGATATTTAAGTGTAATCTGTGTGCACTTTTGTACGCAAACGTGTTTACTTAAAGCTGAAATATGCCGCATGATTATGCATTATTTGTAAGGGAAATGTTAATGCACTGACTGTTTATCTTAATGATTTATATGAAGATATTTATCAGATTTATAAAGAAATTAGAGCAAATATATATATATATGCTAACTGACTAGTATTTAAGTCATCTCATTGTTATTATAATATTAGTCTATTAGAAAAAGAAAAACGGTTTAAAAAATATTAATTATAATATTGTGATTAAAAGCTTTTTCAATTCATTGTGGAACTGGATGAAAGTTTGTTTTTTTTGCAGTGCTTTTCATTTAGAATAAAATATTAATCTTCATTGGCCAGATAGAATGACTCATATATTTTATTCATTTTAAAGTACAATAAAATGATTATTAACATATATATTCATTTTTTTTAATTAAACAAACCCACTTTTCTTTATCTCTGTAAAATGCTTATTTTATTTAACTTATTCAGTTTGATAGTTTGCTGACCAGCAGTCTTTTTCAAAGTTTATTATTCAGTTTTTCACTGGTTTATTAATGTTATTCAGCCTTGTCCCTTTTTAATAGTCTGCCCCATAACTAGCTGTAGATAAAAAATAATAAAACTTTTTAAATATTTGCCTGTAAGACCTCTCCAACAAATCACATTGCTCACAAAGCTGGCCAATTGTTATCCTTGTTTCCACTTTAATTGGTAATAGTATTTACTAATTAACATCTGATGATTAGATGTTAGCTACTAGAAAAAATCGAAACTTTTGAAGTTTATCTTGCTTTGGTTTTATTCCCTTCTGGGTAAGGCAAGAAGAGTACTAACTTATGCTTCTATTGCCTGTCAACCATCTAATATTAGTCAGTAAATGGACATTTAGTTATTATTAGATAAAATATGAAGGTTCCAAATTAATTTTAGTATTTAACATTGATAAACTAATTGTTATTGAGTACTTAATAAATTCCATGTGATGGATTTAAGGATATTATTTTTAATAGTACTTAATTTTTGTATATTTATATTTAAGAAAATAATCAAAATTATTATCCTTTAATATTTTTTATTAAAGAAAATGAATTATTGCATCTTGTTGACTTCTTAGATTTGATGGTTCATAATGTAAAATAATTGAGTCAGTTATAATAATTCTATTTATGGGCTTAACATTTATTCATCCTTTCTCTTTCTTTCATTTAATTTTAAAACTATTATTAATGATATTATGCTTATTGTTGCTAAAGATCAGCATTCATCAATTTTGATTCATAGCCCAACAAGAAACTTTGTTTGGCTCATTCTTTCATGAAATAAGAGTTTCAGCTTGACTAAAGGATGCTGCAATAAATCATCTGAAACAAATTGTTTTATATATGATTTACATATATATAAAAAAAGCTCATTTAGCCTTTAATTTATTATTAGACTTGGTTTAATAATATATAGTAAACATTTTGAGAGGCTACATGGAACTACTAAAAAAAAGCATTTCCAAGAATGTCTTTTTTAAAAAATGCTTTTTTACATAGTGCTGTTCTGTAATCTTGGCTTCTTGCTTTGAAATAAGTGACTATAGAAAAATGAATCAAAATATTGATATAGTTGAAAATATATTGTTAATGATGGAAATAGTTTTATTATCTCATGTAGTGTTGGAAGGGATGATTGCAATGTGATGGAGTTGAGAGATGCACTATTCTATTGTCTGAAGTTAAGTTGAGTAATGAGGCAATTGAGTACTGCAAACAAATGATTGGGTGATTGTTATCCATCATTTTAATTTGATTTATTCTTATTTCTTAATTTTAGAATAAATTATAAGCTTTAATGTGTTATCTACCTTGATTTAATATTTTTTTTATAGCCTGCATGGTTTAATGTAGTTGTAAGATGGCAGACTAGAGCTCAATGTCCATGGATTGAAACTGAAATGTTAGTTCAAATGTTTGAACTTTATATAAACTCTTGATCAACAAACCATTTAATTATTTTGCTGTGTATTATTTTGTTCTAGAGTTTTGGGTTCATGGATCACAGCTCAGTTATATGAGTTCTGGTGTTGAAATTTTGTGAATTTTTGTGTGAATTTCTGAGCAACAAACCAATAGGGATAGATTAGTTTTGTGTGTGTTCAAACAAAAAATAACATATAAATTACCTTTATCTTATTCTATTAAAAATTGTCATCTCATAGCACATATGCATTTTGTATACACCATAAGTAGAAATAAACTAGCCATAACATTAAATTAAAATTATAATAATTTTTTAACCATCAAATATAAATTTTTAAAAAAGTCATTTTGGTTGTTTAAATGATGCATCAGAACTAAAAATTATTGAATTTTCTCAAAGACTATTAGATTTGGGTTGTGTTTATCAATATATTGTGCCGGTCAAAATCGTGTATTCATTCAACAAGACCAATAATCCAAGCAAAAGTACCTTGAATCCAACCATGCACAAGATACATATGTCAGGACAAGGATGAATCCCAACCTATTTGCCTAAACTATTGCCTCTCTAACTAATGGATAACGTTTGTGATGACACTAGCAGTGCTTGGTTTTATTCCGTCCCAGCTGAAGGTCATGGTTCACATAGAGACTCAAAATAAGAAGAGGGTTTATATGAAAAATCAATGATTTAATGGATTCTGACGATTGCAGAACGGTACAGATATGGTTTGATCGATTACTAATGGTTTGAACCGTAATAATGATAATTCTTTATGGCAACATTATAAAGAAGCGAATTTACATCAAATAAATATTATAAACAAATAGAGTAATTAACCTTAGAGATTGGGAGTGATGACAAACTAAGCTTATTTAAATGACAATATTATAGGAATTTATTAAAGAATTTAGTACAAAATAAGTAGTCTTTGTTTATACAACTTGGTTATTTTCTTTAATTCGTTTTGATGTGGCTTTGACAAACAATGTAAAAGTTTGTTAATTGGTCGGCCAAAAACCAATCAGCAATAAAGTAAGATATTACAAATAAATTTGTTTTATATATATATTACAAAATATGAAAGATGGGCATTTAAAACACTATTACATTTAAAATCATTTGTATATAATGAGTGTGGGAAGCAAAATAGTTCTTAAATAAATAATTGACAATTATACAGTCAGATTTAAATAATTACAAAATTTGTTTGTGAAGGACGTGCTATCATGGCAGAGAGCGTTTCAGGTTAGCTAAATAAAGATATAAAACGATGAAGAAGGCAATATGCTATTATAGTTTACAACAAAAATAAATGAGGTGGCTTTGCTAAAGGAAATTCCTGATATGTACAGGTAGATAAGAGAAATGTTGGCCCTCTAGCCAAAGCATGTCTCTGAATAATAATAAAATATTTTTGATGTGCTGGGCTTCCATACACATTTTAAATGGCAATTCCCAAAAGGATCCCTTCGTATGAACTACGTCTACTTTGAGGGAGTGTGAAAGACCGGACTGGTCAAAGTTAAATTTCCGAAGGTCCTGGTGAGTAAGTGGCAAAGCAAAATACTAATACTAAATGAATGGTTGTAGCTATAAATACATAATGCCTTAGACATATATATAGATAATGTATCACTAGCAAAATTAATAAATGAATTCCTGATTAAAATAATCAATTCCCTGACGTCGATAGAAAGTTCCCACAAACCTTAGTCCACTAATGAATGAATCATAAATATAATATATAAATAAAGAAAAAAAGAGTTAACTAAAATATAAATTGTTTACCACACTTCACAAATATTTCATTTATTAATAAGTTCTTAAATAATTTATAAAAGATTACAAAATAAGGCTGTTTTTAACTAACATAGACGGCATTAAATATCAAACTAATAAATTGTAAAGCATAATTTTAATATTTTCTGACAAATAAAATATATGTATGAAATATATAGATTGATAAAATTCTATGATAAATTTTACTTAATTGATTCACTAAAATTATTT
This sequence comes from Epiperipatus broadwayi, assembly GCA_028023455.1. Lineage (NCBI taxonomy): Eukaryota > Metazoa > Onychophora > Udeonychophora > Euonychophora > Peripatidae > Epiperipatus > Epiperipatus broadwayi. The sequence goes on from JAQFVV010000015.1 coordinate 9,712,401, forward strand.
ATTCTTTCAGAAATAATTACAGGGCTATTTTAAATTGGAGGTAATAGTAAGATACTTTTAAAATAATTTCAATCATTCAAATAAATTTATATATGAGGTACAAAACTAAATGAGCTTTCTATTAATTAATTTACAGAAGGAAGTCTTCTTGTAATGATTTTTAAATTAAAAAAAAAAATAACAGGGGGAGGATTTAAAGTTAATAGCTCATTGAATTTTGTAGTTGGCCATTTTAGTAAGTCAAATAATCTAAACAAACCGACAAAAATTAATTTAATTTGCCGCATCAAAATAATGTAAAATTTTATAAGAATTGATATTTTAAATTGAATAAAATTAAAAGACGCATTTTAAACCAAGCCGTATAAACATCACACAGATATATAAAATATAAATTAATATTGATTTGGAAAACAAGTAAAATGGAATCAATGGCTTGCAGCAAATTGGACGTTACCTCAGAATCAATCAGTACGCATTCCATGACTGGAAACAGACATTTATACAGTTAGATTATTTGCAGACTTCCTCGACACAGACAGTCTCTGGCTAGATGTTTAAGCACTGGAAAGGCATGGATGAGTTGGTGGAACAGACCTCTGAGAAGCAAACGACCGATCTTTTCACCCCGTCATTTTTTTAGGCATGATATATATAGATTAATCACTTCTCTTCAGTCAACTCAACAATAATTAATCCCTAATCAAATTTTCCAATATTTATGTGTTCTGGTCTTATCTAAAGGATTAAATCTACACTGACCTCCACCAATTGTAACTGCTCTCAGCAGTTCTGTGAGGTTGGTGCCACTTTGGAGGGAAAATCTCTAACTCTGCATGAACATGCCCCAAGGGTTGATTTGCTAATTAAAAAAACAACAACAACAAGCATATTAAGTTTATCAGTCATTGTCCTAACAAAATCTATTTAATTATGGTTTAGATTAACAAAATGTAGATTTTATTCAGAAAAATTTGGTACAATGACTTTCAAACATATTTGGTATAAACTTTTACAAAATATTTCTTAAAAATATTACATTGTTTAAATAATTGATTCTCAAGTGTACATTGAGTAAAAGATAAATATAAAATGTTACCAACTGATTTATTGAAGAAAATGAACTTTAATAAAGAAGTTGAAATATTTGTAACATTTTATAGATATCTAGGATTCAATTCAATTTGATAAAATAAACACAATATACATTTTTACAAATATAAAATAAATAAACTAATATAAAAAGGTTAGTTTTAATTATAAAATAAGATTAATGAAATATAAAAGAATATAATATTGATTAAAATATACTACCACCTATTATGAGATGGGTGTCAGTTAATAAAGATTGGTTCAAACCCAGACTAGTGCTGATGACATTGGCACTAGGTGAAGCAGGAATATGTACTATATTTCCAGCTTCAATATTGAGATTTTTTTTTTTTTTCAATATTTATTTATTAAATTATTTTTAAAAAATAATACATTGTATGTTAATTACTGTAGTTTTTTTTTAAATAAATATATTCTTTCAGTTCTCTTCACTTTATTCTAGGCCATTTGTTATAAACCTGTTTAAACAATAGACATTAGATTGTAGTTTTATTAAATTAATAATTCTGGACAATTCTGGCTTTTTGCCTTCATTGGTGAATAGCTTGAGTACAATGCTTGACTCATTGCACTTCCATATCTGGCAGCGAATAGACAAAGAAAAACAATTAAGGTTTTGAACTCTAGTCCATTTGCTTGAATACTTACATTGAAAATATACAAGCATTATAAGATTATCTGCTTGCTAACTTAGTATTTAATGTATATTATTAGATAAGTAAGTAGGCTGGGATTCAAAATCTTAAGATTATTTGACTTTCAGACAGTATCTTGGTTGTATAAAGGAATTGAAATGGCTGCTAAATGTGTTTACCTTAAAGATCAGCAGATTTATCTATAAGTGATAATTAAATTTATTTTCTTCTCTTCCTTTTCTCCTATTACTAGTATCTCCTTTAAACTTACTTTGTAAGTCATTTCATAATTCAATTATTCTAAAAATAAATCATATCTTACTTTTCTGCATTTTCTTTTTATTAACTCTTCTATATTGTATGTTCCACTTTTCATTTGTCCTTCGGTTGTACCTTTATCGGCTCTGTTCTTTTTTTTCCATTTCTTATAACAATAAATTTGATCTTTCTGTTTCATTTAATTATTTGGATTTAACTCTGACTTACCTGACATTTTTACAGATATTCCTGTATCAGTAAATAGATTTAGTAATTTGTCTTTGAATTAGTTATACATCATCTCATGATTATCAATCTAATAATTCTTACTTTTGATATCTTTTTTCATTTTGCATTAAGAATTTAGTTTATTAGATACATTTTTAATACCATTTTCTCTTGTTTATTATTATTATTTTTCACTTTATTAATATATGCTTATTAGACTTGTTTGCTTTTCATTAAATGTATTTTCCGTTAATATTATCAACTTCATAGAACCTTAATCTGGTAATACCCGATTATAAAAGGTTTTGAATTTATTCATACGTAAATCATAATTCTTATATGTTATTTTTTTACCAGTTTGTTTTACATGATAGCGCTATATGAAAAATCTTTTTTTAAACGTTTTTTTAGTACTTCAATAAACTTAAAAAATTTCACAGTTGACATTACAAAAAAAAAGATAATTAAACATTAAAATATGTGTATATAAGTTTGATATTATTAAATATATATATACATTACTTAGTATTTGTCATGAATAGAAATGTCCTTCAGATATAATGGCTAACTATAAATAAATAAATAATGTCAACCAAGAATATCCCCTGCTACCTTGTAGGATAGGATTTTGGTTTATCGAAGGTTAATACAGTCTTTTTTGTTCTCCTTTTTTTTTTTCTTCAGTCACCTAAAACTATTATAGGGCCCAGTCATTTTAAGTCTCTCATTTCATTGGATATCTTTTACTAATTGTGATAATGAGATTGTGTGTTTATGTTATCACATTTCCATCCTTTAACGAAACACACAGGATTTCTAATTACAATTGCCTTTTCTATTTTTTAACTCAACCTTTCGAAAATTAAGAGAGCAATAACAGAAACATCCTTAGTAGGCTGGTAGTTTTTAGTTGTTATCTTTGCTCAAGGCAGTATAATCACTAATGAGTCAATTTAGAATTAGATTTGAATGAGATAGGAGTTTTAGCTAGCAAAGATTATATGTTTAGGCAGCCCTATTTAGAGATTCCTCTGCCTATCATGGAAATGAAAGGGCCTAGAGAATGTTTAAAAGTAGCCTGTCTCATACATTTTGGTTTGACTGTTGTGCCTGGCAAATTGCTCATTCCAGTGGTAGAATTAATAACAATAGTAATAATAATAATATCAATAGTAATGATAAAGTAGGAGGTAATGGCAATACTAAAGGTAATTATAATTTTTTTCTAAATATATGTACATGGAATGTGCAAATTTTACTTGATAGAAAGTCTTCAATGACCAGAAAAAGGACTGCAGTAGTAGCCAAGTAGCTGTTCAAGATTTAAGATTGATATAGCTGCTCTTACTAAAATTCATCTCTCTTAGGAAAGAAATTTAATAGTACAAATGGAAGGTTATAAATTTTTTTGGAAAGGCAGATCAGTCGGTGAAAGGATTTGCTGTAAAGTCTAATTTAATATCAATGAAAGACTATAGATGTTAAAACTCACCATGATCAGCAATACTAGTGCTCATTTTATTATTGTCTATGCTACAATCTTAGAGAATTCAGAAAAGTAAAGCTATAGTTTCTTGTTGGATAGGGTTAGTGTACTCAACATACATTAAAGGATTAATTTTTTTTTCTAGGAGATTTTAATGCACATATTAATGCAAGTAATAATTATGGCTAAAGATATTAAAACTCACCATGCCAATAGTATCAATGCTCATTTTGTTACTGCCTATGCTCCAACCTTAGAGAATTCAGAAAAGGAAAGCTGTAGATTCTTGTTGGATAGCATTTTTATAGAAAAACTGTTTAAAGATCAGATTTTTCTTCTGGAGACTTTAATGCACATATTGATACAAATAATAGATTATGGCCAAAATTTATTGGAAATAATAGTATTGGTGCTGTAAAATCAAATGATTTATTTTGCACAATGTATTGATTGGTTATCACAAACATTTTATTTAGTTTGAAAAATCACTATAAATGAATATGGATGCATTTTACAAGCACAGATTACTGAACAGATCATAGATTAGTACACTTCAAGATTAAAATGTTTCTTGCATTAAAAATAGATAATATTCTAATTATATTCATAAGAAAATTGTTTGTTCTTTAGAAGAATCTACTATAAGTACTAAATTTCACTGGCTATTAAGTACTGAAAATTACTAATTTAGGATATGAGTAAATCTATTCTTGGGTTCACAAAAAGAATTATGATTGGTTTTCTCACTTTGATCTTATCATTAATGATTTGATTTACAAAAAAACAGCATTTTATGCTTAACAGAATAATAAATTAAATGTGAAACTTCATAATAAGTATAGAGAGTTCAACGAATATTTAAAAATGATTAGTAGATTTGATGTATTGAAAGAATATGCGTACCTGAGACATGATATCACATCATATTAAATCACAATAACTGTCTTTTATATGATGAGAATAATATTTAACAGACTGTAGGAGTATTTTGATCATCTTTTGGAATTGAGGCGATTACTTTTAATGATATATTCATTTTATTTACTCATTTAGATTTGGACAAAGATATTCAGGTTAATGAAAACAACACATCCTTTATAATTGTTAGTTTTAGTTCAAAGACCAATAATTAATGTGATGAAATACGAATATTGCATAAGATAACTAATAAAACTTCAAAGTGAAATAAATTGATTTTTTACTTTCAACTAGTAATTATAAACAATGAATGATTATATTAATGATAATAAGACTAATATGCTGTTGCTAACAAATTAAATGATAGACTATTTTATCACAGAGAAATAACTATTGCAATTTAATCTATATATAGTGTGATTTATCTAATTTATTATGTGGAAATGAAACTTAGATCCTATCAGGGCAATATAAAGGCATTAGAAAAGTTTCATTTAAGGAAATTCCATAAAATTTTAAAAATACCATGGCAAAGTCATAAAACCAATCAATATGTCGTTCAATTTGCTGGATGTGATACTATAGAGTACATTATTATAAAATTACACCATTGTATTGTATATTTAAGATGAATGAAGCATGCAAGATTTATTAAAGGAAATTTTATGAGGAACTTGAGCATGATTTTATTGGGGGCGGTAAACTGTCTACATTATAAGGGTTATCTCAAATTCTAAAGAAGTGCAATATCAATTATTTTCAATGGAAAGATAAGATAGAGAATAGAAGGTATTAGATAGCTACAATAAGGCATGGAGTTTTAATTATTTTAGAAAGTGAAATTTTCTGCTGAAGAAATTAGAAAGCAATGTTGTAAAATATCAAGTTATCAAAAATAGACCACCATATTCTATATGTGGGTATATTTATCATTCACAAATTGACATGTGGTGATTGAAAAACTCATTTCCAGAGCATTTTTTTCTTTTATTGGGGGAAGGGGGGATTTAGAATGCGTACTTTGCAAAACTTATTTCTAGGTTAGATTTTTTTCTCTTTCTTTTTTTAGAGTAATGTACTCATTTACGAATGACTGTTTATTATTATTAGTAGTAGTTAACAAAAGAAAATATTAGGATTACATAAAATAAAAAAATTATCATATTTGTGTTTGTGAGTCTATATAGCAATAATTAGATTATTCAGGAAAATTTTTTCTTTGGGGGGGGAGGAGTGCCACTCTTTAAAAGTTTTTCCGTTTACATTCTAGTCAATCTTAATGAAGGCTTATGAGTTTAGATTGCAGTGACAAAATAAATAATTTAAAATATGGAGCAAGAAAAAAGAAAACCCAAAATTCAACAAAGTAATAAATGTAATTAATGAATGAATAATTTCAATATAAGAATTAATTATTTACATGATTAATTTTACTTCTTAGAATATTGTAACTAAATAGAGAAGTAAAAGAAACTTGTGACACATCACTGTTATATATATATATAAATGAAATAGTTTAATGAGATTAAATTAAACTAATTTAAAAATTAAAAATGATTATTTCAGAATATTTTTGATATTTTAAATAACTAACTTTTAAAAAATATATTTGCAGGATTTTAATTGATGCTATAAGTTTCTTGTTTCAACAATTTTATCTATATCCATTGCAGATTATCATATACATTTATAACATTTTCTGTCTTAGCTTTAATATAGATTTCAAACTGAAAAATTATTTATTTCCATGACAACTTTAAATATAAGATTAAGATCTCTGTGAACACCTTCAATTTATAATTATTCATTCACTGATAGAAATGATTTCTTATATCTATATGTTAGTCTTATATATTAATATTTAGAGCATCTAAAAAACTTCCAAGTTAGATAAGCATGTGTTTCAAAGGTTATCTTCTTTCTATTTTTTCATCCTATATATTAAATAGAGTTGTTTTCCTCTGTTATGAAGTTGTATTCTTTTACTATTGCTGACTAACTATTTAATTTCTGCCTGCCTGCAACTCAACTATTTAAATGATTTGTGCAGTTTTTTAAAATGTTTTAATCTATTTATCAATTCTTTGTTTCACAAAAAAAAGTATTTTTAGAATTAATTTTACAACAATATCTGTCTATGTTGTATAAGGGTTTACTTTGTTTATGTTTCTAGAAAACACTTTAATCAATTAGTTTTACTCAAAAATTACAAAAAGCAAATTTTAATTAAATTTCAGAGAGAATAAATTAATCTCTTCCTCCTTAACATCTAAAATTATAAATCAAATAGATATGATATCTATTTCATTAAAAATCAGAAATGGATTTATTTAATTAATATGGTGCATGAATCTAAATGATTGAATATATAATAAACATGACATCATTCTATTATAATGGCTTAAATTTTAAAATATTATGGTTATATATATGTAAATATTATGTAATATATTGTGTTTAGAATTTTATAAACTATTTATTTTATTATCTAATACTGAATTTAATGCAGATATCATTTGTTTTGGTAACTATATTTTTTAAGCACAGACATAAATATTGCATATATATATAGGATAAATTTATACAAGTCTGGTCCAGTAGTCTATTATTTTTGTTTATGTATTATTTGCAAAGTGAACAAAATGTTCTCACATGTATTTTTTATTTTTAGGGTGACTACGTTTTTTTCAGGGCTTCGAAACCGGAAACCAGAAAAAAAAGATTATTTTTGCCAGAATGGAAAAAAATAACGGTTCGAAGTCCTGGTTTTTTTAGAATGTATTTAGGAATTGGTGGTTTTTTTTTTATAAGTGTTTTTTAGTACTCACCAATATTGGTGACATTTTTACAAGATATGAACTGATGAATTTTTTTTCTATTAAGATACGAACAGTTGTAAGACATTTTACTATGACTACTATTAAATTACCTTAGCTCCTCTAGTATTACAATTTGTCCATGTCGCTTTATAAAATATTTATTAAATTACCTATAATTATTTTATAGAGCTGGTCCTGAATTTTAAAAAAAATTCAAGGAAAAAAAAAAAATGTTTTAGAATTATATTAAAATAAATTAGATGCAAATTTTACAAAAAAATTAGAAAGTAAAAATAATAATAATAATAATTTTTTATTTTGATATTTAGCATTGCATAGTTTTGGCAAGTTTGTCAAAATTTGTCTCGTATGAACTTAAACTAATTCTTAAACACAATTCCAAATGTAGATTCAATAATTGTGACTTATGTTTAGTTTTTATCACATTCATGCAGGAAAATGCTAATTCGCACAAATATGTTAAACCAAAAAATGCATTGAAATATACAGCAACTCTCCAAATATTTGGTTATTTATTCCTGCTTATTGATGTCCAGAAGCTCTCATTTGAAGCCATTGATTTTAAATGTATATCACATTTAATATTTACCATTTCTTCTTCAAGGCCCGCTGAATTTGTATGTACAAATTCATTTAATTTCATAGTGATAACTTCGATACTGATGTTAACATTAAATGGATAAGACAAAAAACTAACGATATCTTCAAGTTTGTCAAATTTCACGAATCTTCCCTTCAAATTCCTTTATGGAGAATATTATATTTTTTAATATATTTGTTGAGATTAGATTCTTTCTACCTTTAGACTCGTCAACTATATTTTTGAAATGTTTTAATTCACGATGCTTCAATTGTATTACAAGCATACTTAATTTTTCCTTTAATGACTTCAAAGTGCTTATAATAACCATTATTGTTTTATCTTTTTCTTGTAGTTCTACATTTAAGTTATTTAGTTTTTCTGTAATATTACAGAAAAAGGCGAGGTCAAGAAGCCATTCTTTGTTATTTGCTTATGAATCACCTTTAGTTTCCAAAAATGATATTAATCGTGGTAGAAATTCTCTGAATCTGATTAAAAAGTTTGCTTGACATTTTCTTATGTCAGTATGTAATAATTCATTATATTCACTCTCGCATTTCTTTAGCAAATTCCAGAATTGACAATATAACAAACTTTTTGATCTTATTTTATTAACAATTTCTAACATCATTAAATTTCAATACTTTTAAACACAAAGCATGCTGATATATAAAACAATGATAATCCATAAAACGAGGTATATCAGTATTGTTTTTACACAGAGTTAGGGAAAGCAATTTTATTGCCAGTCATTGCAGGAGTTCCATTGGTAGTTATTGATACTAATTTGTGAATTGGAAAATTCATTTGTACAATGTAATTGTTGTATAAATCATAAGTATCTTGACCTCTTGTCTTGGAATAATTGGTAATAATTCTTCTGTGGCTGACATATCATCAAAAACCATGCGAATAAAAGTACATAATTGCACGGTACCTGTATAATCAGTAGATTCATCAAACTATAGTGATAAAAAATTACAATTGTTGTCATAATTTGTTTTATATTTATTAATATTAATATGTCCATTATTATTTTTATTAAAATACAGTATTAATCAATTGCTGATTTGGATCTTTTTTTTTTTTCGTCATTTAAAAATAATTAAATCATATGTTACTTTATTTTTGAAAACCATTTCAGTTCACTGCACCTGAGTGATTTAGGGAAAACTGTTATTCTTATTTTCTGTCCCAATAGTACTCAAGATATATAGTTTATGGCAGTTTATCAATATATTAATTTTTGTTGTTGTTCTGGTTTGGTAGATCTGTTTTCCTGCAAGTGCATTGTGACAAAAATATTGTACAAAAAATGAATCTCTTGTTTCATTTGTGTTTTAATAGTAATCATTATTTTCTTATATGAATACCATAAAATTAAAAATCAGAACAATGTCAAAAATTTCAATAGTAATTATAGTAGAACTATTTCATTATACTTCACATTTGTATATATTGAATAAGTATTGAAAGCAGATTCTATTATTGCAATTTAATCTAGTATACAATAGATTATGAAAAAAGAAGTTCTTTAACATTTAGCTATCTACAGTAATCAAAAAAAAAAAAAAAGTTAGAAATATATTTTACTTATTGTCACTAAGTTTTATGACATAGTGGCAATACATTTGCCTGCTGGGTCCATGATCTGTTTGTAAATTCAGAAGATAATTTTTTATCAAACTTAAGATTTTTTTTTTTATAACTAATAAGGAAAACTGTTATACCTTTACCTGCAAATACTATTTAAGAGTATTTTACCATTATCTTACCAAGTGCTATAAAATAATTGCTTAATAGTTTCTACATTTATTCTTTTTTGTATTTTAAGTTTTTCTAATACTATTCATCAATATCATCAGTCAGTTAAGAGAAATTGCTACCCATTGCTACAGTTTTTTGTGATTGTCCAGATTTAAAAACCTAATAGACTACCGATAAAATAAATTTCATTCTCATATTACTATTCCCCAGATGAAATTTAAAATGTAATAGTTTTTTTTTAAAGTAATCTGCTCTTTAATTGATTGCTCATCAAGCATATATACAAGGCGGACTAAAAGTAAGATATGAGTACTTACATGGCTAAATATAATCCACTCAATACTTTATACCTATTTTTGTTTGTTGTATGTGGTTGCTGGTACAATCTTGATAGTTTTATATTGCACATAGAGTAATTAGTATACATTTATATTATAATCTGCAGTCAGTAAATTTATTTGTCATAAATTATGACCTGTAATTCAATCAAAGTGAAAGTTGTTTTTTTTTTTTGTCAAGTAAACTGTTTTATCTCTAATGTTTGATTGGATAATGGGTTTCTATTTATTTTTATTGAAGAATAAAGATCTCAGGTTACTGTACTTAGATTTGTCTGATGAATGCCAATCTATTGACCATAACATAAAAATGTAATATGATAAAACTTTTATCAGTGCTGAAAAATTTCATGCTTTTACTGGCACTGAATTTCATGGCTTATATTTAAAAACATGTAAAGTATTATTAATGCAGTTATTTAAAGGCAACTTTTACCATTTGAATAAAATTATAAGTGGGAAGATTACATTTTTTTGACCACAACACTCAAATGATTTTTTTTTTAAAAATATAAATGTATTTAAAAAATTTGCTTACTATATAGATATATTGTAAAATAAAATTACATTGAAATACATTTAAGTTAATAACTATAAATTTGTAAGCATTATTTAAAATTTGCAATACTTAAATTTAAATAGAGGGCTTTGAACATAGGATTTTCGGTCTATATTCATCCTCCACTCCATCTCAGAGAACCAATACACATGACTACATATATGTGAAAAAGATAAATGATCCCAATATATGTATTTCGTGCTGAAACAACCCTCATCAGTTGGGCCAAGTCATAATATCCCATGCATATATACAATCAGTACTCGGCTTATATTAAGATAGGAATTCTTAAACTTTAAAGAACAGACTTCAGTCTTTCTCATCCTTCCAACAATTCAACCATTCATTTCATTGAAAAATCAATGATGGAATGCTCAATCCTTGGTGGATTTGATGTTGTAGTCACATCCATGTAGTCATTACGTCAATCTAACCCCTCATATTATCGGACCATTATATATCCATTTATATTAATAAAAGTATAAGTCCAGCCCAGCCCTCTTTTCTTCTATTAATATAAATCGATACTTAACAGTCTGATAAAATTGGGAGTTAGATTGATGAGTGAGACTACAATATCAAATCCACCAAAGGCTTTGAGCATTCCATTGTTGGATTTTTCAATGAAATGGATGGTTGAATTGTTGGAAGGGTGAGGAGATTGAAACCTTTCCATTAAAGTTTAAAGAATTGCTATCTTAATATAAGCTGAGCACTAATTGTATTTATGTGTGGGAGATTATGATCTGACTCAACTGATGAGGGCTGGTTCAGCACAAAATATATATATTGGAGATCATTTATCTTTTTTACATGTATGTGGTCATGTGTATTGGTTGTTTGAAATGAAGTGCAGGATAAATATAGACTGAAAATTCTAAGTTTAAATTCTTCTATTTATTATAGTAAACATTCAGTATGCTGACTGAATAGGTTAATTACGTATTGCCTTAAAAATAGGTTACATTATAATGTGTGCCGCTCATCCCTCTTCTATTAATATAAATGGATACTTAATGGTCCGATAATATGATGGGTTAGATTGACATAATGTCTACATGAGTGTGACTACAAATATCAAATCCACCAAAGACTTTGAGCATTGTTAGTTTTTCAATGAAATGGATGGTTGAATTGTTGGAACGGTGAGAAGACTGCAGCATGTCCATTAAAGTTTAAAGAATTGCTATCTTAATATAAGCCTAGCTCTGACTGTATATATGTATGGAAGACTATGATCTGAGCCAACTGATAAAATGTTGGTTTAGCATGAAATACATATACTAGGAATCATTTAGCTTTTTCACGTGTGGCCATGTGTATTGATTGTTTGACATGGAGTGGAGATGAATATAGACTGAAAATGCTAAGTCCACATCCCTCTATTTACTACAGTAAATATTCAATATACTGAATGAATAGATTAATTAAATACTTAAATTTATAAAAATAGATTTTATTAAAGAAACAAAAAAATGGGAACCAATTATTAAATTTTTATTTATTTTAAACTGTTTGCTCATTTATTTTAATTATATAAAAATGTAGTTTATGTATATATATATTTCAATGGAAGTTTAAAATTATTATATACATTTATTATTTAAGTTTTCAGCATAGAAGTATATTGTTGAATTATTCTTAATTAGACAAAATCATTAATTTGACAAGTCTTTCACATTAATATTATTACACTATTATATTCATTATTCATTAGCACTGTTCATAAAAAAAAATGTAAATATAATATCATATAGGCTGCAAGTGGCATGTTGGGCACCATTCACTAAACTAAACTGATTTTTTTTGTCTTGGGTTATATGTTTATGATTATATCACTCCACAAGGTGTTAAAAGTGGATAGAAATCACTCCCTACTTTGTATGAGAGGTATAGTGAAAATTATACTGCAGAGATATGATTCTTTAAGTGAATAATCTCTTAATCTAATGAGTGACTAATAAAAATTATTGATTTTTTGTCGTCGTCGTCCCCATCCCCCCCTTCATCTGGAAGTCAATCAAAGAATTGTTTAATCTTGAATTCCACCTTTTATCATTGCATTATACCATTTGGATCAAAAAAGAAAGGCAAGTTGAAATAACTTAGCATTATGGATGTATAATCAAGTAATAATGATTTAATATCATCAGTGAAATGAGGAACTAGATAATATTTCTGAGTTCTTTGTGATCATCTGAATTTTTTTTTTTTTTAAGGGAGGCTTGAGAATGCCAATTTGACTGGCCTTTATTGTGTCACAATAAGAGTTTTAAATCTAGAGCAGTTGGTTAAGTAAAAGTGCTCTGAAATAAAGGATTATAATCTTGTTATTGAATAATTTGATATAAGATTACTTATAATCACACAACATAAAACAGCCTTTAATTTTCTTTCCTTAGTTGAGTTATGAGTAGACAATTTATATCCTTCATTAAATAAAGATTACAAATAAAACAGGAGTGGGAAATCTTTGTCCCAGAGCCTAACCTTTGAAAGTTTTCAATCCAGTCACCAGACATTTTCATAAACATATTATAACGTTTTTCGTTTTGCTAGGCCTTTACACGCTAATATAAACTGCGCGTGAGTTGATCAAGCTATGTCAAAAAAGAAGGAAGTTGTATTTCTATTCTAAAAACACAGCTATTTTTCCTGATCAACTTCAGCCTATTAATTGTTACAAATTGTGCTATTGACAAAATCAACTTTTAATTTTATTTACTATGGGCGCCAGAATTCCTAAGAATTCGCTGAAATATGTCGCCAGCACCTCTCGCAAGTTGTAAAACAAAAAAAAATAAAAAGATTTTTATTATATTTTTTTTTAAGGGGCGGTAATTCTACCGTAATGAGAATTAATGATTTTTACGATTATTAGTCCTGGGCGTATTGAAACATATTGGCAAAGGTAACTTACGTTTAAATCTTATTACACTAAAAATAAATTTAATAATAAAAAATAATAACTATTATTAATAACGCACAAATGAGAATTGATATTAGAAATATTTTTAATTTTGACAAACTAAAATACTTCATGTTAAGTAGCTAATTAATACCTTGGAGAGAACACATTTAATTCAGGTGGGAAATATCCAGAAAATATAAATATCAGTTAAAATAAACAAAAAGTTCTTGGTTAAATAAGAGTCTCTCATATAGAAAAATTAAAGTCACTATCGGGATTCTTTTATACGTATATTTTTACGAGTAGTTTTAAATAGTTAACTTTGTCACAATCAGGATAATTATTCTTACCGGTAAGTTTCATGAATTCAGTAGTAGATAACTATGCATAGTTTTTTGGTTATAATGAGCTCGGCCTTTTGGTTATTGCTTGATCTTGTGGTCCATTTCCCCAGTCGGTCACGAAGGCTTTTCCTGGTGTACATCATTAGGTCCGATGTCTTCAGAAGCTCCGGTTCACTGCGACATGCCGAATTCCTTCAGCGAAGAGCGATCCTGGATATATCAATGTTATCCAAGACCAACTAGAGAAACAAAACGAACCAGACGTTCCTTCAACCGGATCCCTCCTTTTTATATCCAGTTTTCAGGACTTCTGCGCATGCTAGTACCATGCCTTTTTAATCTTATCCAGTCTTTATAAATTTTATGTAATAAAGTCTTTATTTTCTTCAAGTTTTCGGCCATCTTTAATTAATTTGAGTATTTCTACTTTCAGCTTATCTTTTTTTATTTGCTTTTGGAATTCTTTTGTTCTCTCCAATTACTGTTATTATTAATCACATAAAAAAAAATAAGAAGAATAATTCAACCCTCATTGTACGTTTTTTTTTTAAAAAAAAATTACTCAACAAAATTTTAAATCCACTTTTATCTTTTAGTTTTTTTTTTACCCAATGCCAATATATTTGTAACGTATATAAATAAACGTTACAATACCACCAGTGCCAGGAGATGAGAATAAAATAGGGGTTTACACTAATTTTATTCTTAAGTTTTTAAATTCATATTCGTATTTTTTTTTCTGTAGTAGCGTGCTGATATATTGTGTAGACTCATTCACAAGCGACGTTCGGCTTTAACGCCCACTTTTAGGTCTAACACAGCGGGAATGGAAAATATTTCAACATTCATCTGTGTCGTATCCGCTTTAGTGTAATATTAACGATAAGAAGCCCAAGTTATAAGCACAAACGAGCATTGCTCATCGTTCTGAGTCTTACAGGCTCGTGGCAACTTGGTCCAACTTGATCCGCCTTCCCCTTTATTGGGATCTCTGCTAGAAATAGTCTGACGAGCATTTAAAGACGGTCTTATGTTCATATACTGCGGATAAGGACTCGGGGCTATGTTATTCCCCTCTTCAGTAACCGCCTACCCGGTCAAATACTTGTGACTTACGTCTACATCAGCCACGATCGTGTTTTTAGACATATATAAAAAAATATACATATATATTTTTTCTTTCTGGAAGTCGTATTAAAAAAATATCTTCTTTCATATTTTAATAATCAGGGTTTAATTAGTTAGTTGTTTTTTTTTATAATTTTTTCTTTTTTCAAAAAAATCATAATTTATTTTCCGGCTGTGAGTTTCTTTGAGTCATCATTGTAACGTTCTTTATCATTACAACTCATCTCAGGTTGTAGTTGTTAAATCGAAGGCCCACGTTGGGCACCATTATAACGTTTTTCGTTTTGCTAGGCCTTTACACGCTAATATAAACTGCGCGTGAGTTGATCAAGCTATGTCAAAAAAGAAGGAAGTTGTATTTCTATTCTAAAAACACAGCTATTTTTCCTGATCAACTTCAGCCTATTAATTGTTACAAATTGTGCTATTGACAAAATCAACTTTTAATTTTATTTACTATGGGCGCCAGAATTCCTAAGAATCCGCTGAAATATGTCGCCAGCACCTCTCGCAAGTTGTAAAACAAAAAAAAAATAAAAAGATTTTTATTATATTTTTTTTTAAGGGGCGGTAATTCTACCGTAATGAGAATTAATGATTTTTACGATTATTAGTCCTGGGCGTATTGAAACATATTGGCAAAGGTAACTTACGTTTAAATCTTATTACACTAAAAATAAATTTAATAATAAAAAATAATAACTATTATTAATAACGCACAAATGAGAATTGATATTAGAAATATTTTTAATTTTGACAAACTAAAATACTTCATGTTAAGTAGCTAATTAATACCTTGGAGAGAACACATTTAATTCAGGTGGGAAATATCCAGAAAATATAAATATCAGTTAAAATAAACAAAAAGTTCTTGGTTAAATAAGAGTCTCTCATATAGAAAAATTAAAGTCACTATCGGGATTCTTTTATACGTATATTTTTACGAGTAGTTTTAAATAGTTAACTTTGTCACAATCAGGATAATTATTCTTACCGGTAAGTTTCATGAATTCAGTAGTAGATAACTATGCATAGTTTTTTGGTTATAATGAGCTCGGCCTTTTGGTTATTGCTTGATCTTGTGGTCCATTTCCCCAGTCGGTCACGAAGGCTTTTCCTGGTGTACATCATTAGGTCCGATGTCTTCAGAAGCTCCGGTTCACTGCGACATGCCGAATTCCTTCAGCGAAGAGCGACCCTGGATATATCAATGTTATCCAAGACCAACTAGAGAAACAAAACGAACCAGACGTTCCTTCAACCGGATCCCTCCTTTTTATATCCAGTTTTCAGGACTTCTGCGCATGCTAGTACCATGCCTTTTTAATCTTATCCAGTCTTTATAAATTTTATGTAATAAAGTCTTTATTTTCTTCAAGTTTTCGGCCATCTTTAATTAATTTGAGTATTTCTACTTTCAGCTTATCTTTTTTTACTTGCTTTTGGAATTCTTTTGTTCTCTCCAATTACTGTTATTACTAATCACATAAAAAAAAATAAGAAGAATAATTCAACCCTCATTGTACGTTTTTTTTTTTTAAAAAAAATTACTCAACAAAATTTTAAATCCACTTTTATCTTTTAGTTTTTTTTTTACCCAATGCCAATATATTTGTAATGTATATAAATAAACGTTACAATATATAAAATAGACCTGTTTAAAACTTTTATTTAAACACCTATGTAAGGGAATGCAAATATTGAATTAAGAGTTAAGTAAAATAAAATATTTATTTTCTTAACTATATCTTTTTTCTCTCCAACCGTTATAAAAATTTGATTTCATTCTATCAGAGCTGCAATATTCCAACAAATGATCTATATTGTATGATTTATCTGACTACATATTTAATCTATAATGCTGAGAGCATTTTGTTTATTTTTATAGTGATTTTTGCAGACAAATGTCTAATTAGTAAAAATAAAACTAATTTAACTTCATTTTATTATTTAAATAAGCATTTATTTTTATAAATTGTAATACATTAAAGATCCGCCTTTCCAAGCTATTGTGCATGCGCTTTTTATTATTAACACTCATAAAAAGCGCATGCACAATAGCTTGGAAAGGCTGATCTTTAAAGTATTTCATTTTATTATTGTTATGTGGCATTAATTTTTTTTTTATTAGGATTGCTAAATGGAGTAAGATAATAAAAATTGACACAGAAAATCATGCATTTGAAAAGAAATGTACCAATGCTTATTTTTTTTCATAGAAAGAAATAGTAAATCAATATGCTTGATATATCTGGAAAGTACTTCAGTTAATAAAGAATACATTATTAAGATACACTATCAAATTCTGACTACAACAAAATTATTGGGGACGAAAGAAATATTAAAATAGAAAACTTGAAAAGTAGCTTCAGTAAGTAGCTGACATGTTTTATAAAAAATATAAACAAGTCGGAAAATTCTACGAGAGCAAGTTTTTTTTTTTTTTTTTAAAAAAAAAAAAAAAAGGGCAGAAAATTCAAAACTATTTTCTGAAGGGTGCATCCTAACTGTTGTATAGTTAACTTGTCTAGAACTTAAAAAACAATTTGAGAATGTTTGTCATGTGAAGATAAGTTCAAGATGAATTGGAAAAATCGTCATTAACCTTTTAACCGCTAATTAAATCATTGGTTGTAAGAGGTAAAAATCAAAGCTTGTAATTGGCCAACTCACAAACTGAAGACAAAGCCTATTGTTAAAACATATTCGCCTATAATATTAAATTCAACTCAGATACGTTTATAAAAAGTATATTATTAATTTTTCAAGGTATGAAGAGAACGAAAGTTCTTTCAAAAATAAATTGCTATTTTTTTATTCTAAAATATTCAATTTCGGCAACATAAAAGCTATAATATAAACAAAAAGATCGACTTTTACGTTATAGAAAAGTAAATATTTCTTTTTACTACAACTTCAATATTTGTACTAAAATCTTCAATATTTTTCGAAAATAATTTTGTTTTTTTATTATTCTCTCTGAAAATCATTTTTAATTTCCATAAATATCATTTAATAATAATTTAAATCGTATTCGAAATGAAAATCTCAGCGTTTTTCTTTATTTTCTTTGATCAGGCAGTTTCTTTGTTCTTTCCAGCCAATCAGAATGTCTTTTTCGGCTGAGAGCATGCTAAGAATCAATTACAAATAATGTTCCTTCTTTGTTTAGGTTTAAATGCGTTTTTTTTTATTTTTTACTTGTAAAATAAATCGGAAGATGGCACCATCTTACAGAACTTTTAAAAATGAATTCAATACATGTTTAACGAATATTTTCGTATAAAAACTAGCTGAGTTAGAGTGATGTCAGATGTCGACGAGGAGCCTCGTCGGAGACGTTCAAAGAGTTAAATGTGGAACAATCATTAATAATAATGATGTTACTTTATTTTTAATTTACAAAAAAAAATATGGCCATCGTTTTAAAAGGGAATTTGAAATTGGTCTGTCAATTGAAAAGGCTGCCCACCCTTCATGATTAAAGATAAACTAATTAAATTTTTGATCAAATATGATAAGTTAGTTTTTAAGTTGATAATTTTGTTTGGCCTACAAATGAGATTATAAATATTCAAATGGCCCTTGTCAATAAAAAGTTTCCCCACCGCTGTCCTAAAATATCTTTTTCTAAAAGTTTTTTTTTATTAAGACTCTACCAATTTGTTTAATTAAGCTTGATTTGATGATTGCTATTCTATATATCATCAAGTTCTTTTTGAAAATGCAATCCCAAAGATTCAGGAAATTTAAAATGAAGTGAGAAAGAAGAAACTGATATTATTTTTATTGCAGTGAAATTTCAAAAAAAATTTGTGAATCTCCAGATGATATTAATTCTAAACTAACACTTGGAGTTTTCAGTAAATGTGTACAAAATATTTAGAAAATTTCATCTGGTTACTAGTAAACTAAAATAGAATTTTTTTGTTATCTCTCATCTTGTTTCAATCTACATTTCAATTGTCTGAGTATAGTTGTAGTAGAACTGAGATTCTTTTTTCATTTTTTTTTTCAATTTAATCTGTTTCCTTGGTGATTTTTTTGTCTATTAGTTACTATGTGGTATGGAACAGAAATATGTGTTTGGCTTTCCACTTTTATGAATGGTTTTTGCAATAGTTTAAAAGTGGCTTCATAAGGGTAGCATCAAAATGCTGTATAGATTTGATGGCAAGGTTTTTAATTTGGAGTGCTTAACACAAAAACAAGAATTTATTCTTTTTGGCTCTTAGATTTATAATTGTGTTATTCTTGCTAATTCATAGCATAATCCACAGAACATTTGTAATGTTGTAAATGCAATTTATAAAGAATTTGGTAATTCATGTGACGGAAGAAACATTTTCATTCATATTTATTTTAAATGATTTTCAACTTGAAAATGACAATCTGTTTAAATATTTTGGTAGCATTTGAAGGTAGATTGCATGTCAAAGCAGAAAACAAACTCCAGGGTGCTGTTATTGCATTTAAATTAAAGTATAGTCTCTTTCATCATAAGTTTTGTAAACTATTAAAGAATAGTGTATTTCATCATCATGGATTATTATAACTACTTCTAAATTAGTTGTAATTGCATTGAAGTACTAAACATGGGCTCTTATCAACATAATTAAGACAATGAAAATATTTCATTTAAATAAATTTTTTAATATTCTAAAAATATAAAGGCAAAATTGGAAGATAATATGAATTTCAGCTTACTGGAGATGATGGCATTAGTCATGTGAAACAGATGATGAATTAAAGACAGTAATCATCTGAAATCCAAGCACGGCCGCTTGGGGCATTGATGCTATACAAAATCAATAAAATGTAATGTTACCGGGCCGCCACAACTTTTTTTTTATAGAACATGATTTTTTTTGATTAAACAAATTTTTATTCCATTTATAATATGATTTCTTTTTCATTAAATAAATTTTTATATTCATTTTCGTTTTTTTTTTTTAACCTGACATTTTTCTTTATTCAACAAATTTTGGTAATTTAATTTTGTGTTTATTTTTCTGAATTTTAAAACTTTGGACTGTTTCACAACGAAAAAACTTGTTTTAACCCCGCCGAAAAAATATAATGGTACAATTATTTGGGACTTGTTTCGACTTTGTTCTATGTTTTTTTTTTGGTTGACTAAATTGTGGGAGAGACCAGTCTCATTTATTTTATAAAGATATTTTAATTGGGAAGTATAGGTGAAGGTAAGAACATAAGAGCCACAATAATTTAAAGAATTAAAATTTTTCAGAAAGAAAAATTTGATGCAGGAAAGATTGGTAAAAGATAGCAATACAAAATGTCAAGTAAACCTACTAAAAGATCAACTTATGATATATATAGATATTTTTGTGCGATTTGTATAATAATTACAAAATATATCTAACTTTTTGTTTTGTTTTTCAGAGTGATTGCTAATGATATGGCACAGAAGATATAGTAATGGTAATAATACATATTTAAAAAATATTGAAAGGTGATATTGACTAGATAATGAAAATTAACTGCATAAATAATCTATTTAATTATCAAGCGTAATAACAGAGGCCATTATGCACAGCTTTTTCATTGCATTAATTGATTTAAATGCATTTGTGGAAGAGGTAGGATTAGTTTAATTGATAAATAAAAATTTTCCTTAATTTGAGACTTAGTGCAGTATGGTCAAATAACCGTCAGATTAAGCAGCTATATAAGTGAAAAATGTCTGTTTTGATAATCTGGTTTTCCTTATTTTTAGACAAGATTAGAAGCTCAGTAATGAGCTACAGTATGAAATTTTTATGGAATAATGAAAGCACTGTAACATTATGACTTTAGAAATGATGTGGTTATATTTAAATACTAAATTATAACAGTATCTGCCAAACTAAAAATTGGCTCTATAAGAACAGATAACAGAACTATGAATCATTAACAGCAATAGATTTTTTTTTTTATCTAAATATAGGTATCTCTAAAACATAGTTCAGGGACTTAATATCTGATTTTACTTGATTTTAATTATAATTAAAATCTAGTAATTTTGTTGAGAAGATGATAAGCTAAGTAGATGAAATGGGAAATAATCAAGATTTTCAGAAACATTTTTTTTATATTAAATGGCAAATAAAATTGCTTAAGTTTAAGAAACTAAGACTTGTAACAGTTTTGTAAGTAATATGCATGACCATGTGTGATTAGTAATAAAAAATGAGATTTACTTAAAAAGCAGCATTGGCAACAGGCTTAGAATTTAAGCACAAAATGAAATGATCAATTATTGCAAGAGCGATGGCAGCTCATAACTAAAATTTATGGGGGTGCTGGTTCAGAAAATTTTTTTGACATTGTTTTAATATTGTGTAAAATGGAAAAAAAAACATAAAAAAAAAAAAATTATACATAAACTTGATAAAATCCTAAATAAGTATTAGACCTGCTGTGATTAAAACTCTACCTCAGAAACAAATCTGTAAATAAACATTGAATTAAACACATTTATTAATCTTCTAAAAAGGAAAATAAATTATTTTTACCTCAATATTATGTAATCTTCCGATTGGGATAAACTTGTTACTGAAAAATCTTGCTTTAACTGCTAATTTAATATTTTAAACTATGCTGTGATGTCATGCAAAAATACTAGCACAAAGAAATTGATGCTTCCATTTCTTTTTTGTAGGACATCAAAAAATTCTGTCCATGTTTTTTTGTCTTTTTTTTTTTAAATAAAGTTTTAGGTTGCCCTTTGTCCAAAGATCCCATACAGGTATTATTTTATGAGATCACAAAATTAGAATAATGATTGTCAGATGACTACAGCTGTAATATTTACCTTTTTTATTTATTAATAGCCTAAATTGATACAGTTTAAGCTTGATGCATTCTTCTTGTTGTACTTTGCTGCTTAAGGATTATATAATGTACAAGTATAAAAAAAGAATTAAAGAAGAAAAAAATGTATTAAATGATTATATTGAATGCTATCGAAAATAAGGAAAATGTTGGCACTATTTGAGCAACAGTGCTCTCTCTACCTATTACTAATGTGCAGTTTCTTTTCTCAAATATCTGCACATGACAAACACCTTGTCACTGGAACTATGAAGCACACAGTTACATATAAGGATTTTTGTAATTTTTTCATGAATTAGGGGATGGTTACTGTCATTAAGCTTAAGGATTATATAATGTACAAGTTAAAGAAAGAATGAAAAAAAGACTTATTTAGAATGTTGTTGTTTGGCAACAAATTTTTCAAAATCACTGGTGGTCATAAAGTTAAATTCAAAGAGTACCAATAATTTAGTAAAGCAGTATCTACAAAACAAGGAGAGGGGAGTAAATCAGATCTCATCAAATTCAAATTCATTCTGTCTTAAAAAGCTATGTTATTATTATTTTTTATTAATTATTTGACTTTTAATTTATTATAAAAGCCATTTAATTTGCTTTTTATTAACAATTAAGCCATTAACTTTTTCAAATAGTAATGCTTGAATTTTTCATTTAGTAATTTTTAAATTAATTGTAGTAGATTTCTTACTTACATTTTGAAAGTCAAGATTTTAGAAACAGTAAAGAGCCTTGTGGAGCAGTAGTTAATACATATATTTGTCAAGCTTTTGTCCTGAAGTTCACATCTGGATTGAAGTTAAAGATTTGTACTTGAATGTGTAATGGAGGATTTTGTATATGAACTAAGATTTTTTTTGGTAGTCAGCCATGCTAAAATCAATTAGTCGTCAGTCATACTGTTGTGTATATAATTTTAACTAGAGAGTAGAAGTGATCAAATGGGTTCCATTGCATACTACAAGGGAAAAAAAATTATAATATGATGTTTTTTCATTTTCTAGAGGAAGTAACATACTTTCTGTATCAACTATAATTAGTCGTAGCTTATTACGAAATTTCATATTCTTTAGAATTCTAGATTCAAAGTCAACAGTCTGTATTTATTATCTACATTGACAAAAAAAAGTTCAAGTGAAAATAATATAAGATATGAAAGTTTAGTCCATTTGATTTATTAGCATGATGTGGTAGTTATTCTGCTGATGGCCACGTTTTTATTTCATTTGAAAATTACTGCAGATAAATCCTTCATCACACTGAGA
The DNA here is from genome assembly GCA_028023455.1 of Epiperipatus broadwayi. Taxonomy (NCBI): domain Eukaryota; kingdom Metazoa; phylum Onychophora; class Udeonychophora; order Euonychophora; family Peripatidae; genus Epiperipatus; species Epiperipatus broadwayi. Next base: position 9,735,611 of record JAQFVV010000015.1, read on the forward strand.
ATGGCTAACATTATTGTTTTTAATGTTATCAATTTTATATTTATCATATGAAAAGAAGTAGATTGAAATATCTAAGCAGTAGAATAATTTGATCAAGCGATAATGTTTCCATTCATTAAATAAAAAAAGCAGGAAGGAAAAGCCATTATCACTGGTAAGTTGATATTGCTTTTATATTAACATCATGTTTAGAACTATATTATATAAAATAGTTCTTATTAATTAATCAGTTAAAGCATGTTCAATAACTTAAAAAAAAAAATATTTTTTTTCAAAGGAAAGTATTAATTTTTAGTTTACATTAATAAGAAACAATCATATATGAAAGTTTATCAGAGATGGCCACTTGTTAAATATTTTTAATATCTGAGAAAATAAAGGAGATATAAATTAAATGAAAAAATATGGGTATTGAAAAATTCTTCTGATTTTTTTAAACATTGTGACATAAAATACAGTAGATCTGATAATAACATCCTTTCTAGAATTATTATAAATATGTTTTCTTTTGTTATCCTCTTTGAACTAAAATTTTTGCCTGAATAGATTTTTATTTATATATTTGGTTTTTCCCATTTTATATTATTATTTTGAATATTATTGTTTTACTTGATATAAAATATTGATGCTTTGACAATATGCCAAAAAAAAAAAATAAGGCCTGTATACCATCATTAAGTAAAAAGTGGTTTGCTCAAATTTTCCAATATAACAAATCTGTGTTTAAAAAAATTACAGTTTACTGGGAAAAAATATAAATATTTATCATAAGCTCATATATCGAAGCAAAATTGAAAATATAAGTATTTGTATGTATTCATTGTTTTATTAAAATATGAATTAACATTATTTTTCCAATGAAATTTTTTATTTTGGTGTGTCTTTATCCTTTCCTATGAGTTGATTACTGTAAGCCAAATTATTTTCTAAAAAGTAAATTAAGGTATAGCAAGAACTAATATTTTGTGTTGGTTTGTAGATGTGAGAAAGTTAGAATGACTTGATGAAAACTTTGTACAAAAAGGAGCAGTTAATTTTTATTTCAAATAACCTCAGATTTTTTTGGCTTTATAGTATAAATAAACTTCTATAGATAACATTTCAAAATTCAATACATCTGTTTGATTATGTGAATCAAATATCTGGTCCAAATCAATGAAAACAGTATATAAATTAAACCTTTATTCATGTCTCTCTTTTTTTTCACATTTTTTTCAACAAAAACTATCTATATGAAATGGCAACATATTCTGTAAAAATTTCAATAATAATGATGCTAATATATATTATTCTCATGTCTTAGAATTTCTGCAAGTTTTCCATCAGGATGGTCCACTTTTAAGATTACAAAGAACTATTTAACTACCTGAAATATGCGCAAATCTGAATGAATTGTTATCATGGACATATAATTAAAAACAATCATCAGAATTATTGTATCATATTCAAAAAATAATCAAAATATTTCAATCATTCGATCAAAATGTTTTTATCTCACAAAATATGTCATTCACTGATGTCATACTCTGAACATGTCAAAAATTCTAGTCAATATGTTTGACAAATGTTTGTTATTACATCAGTCATTCATAAGTTTTTTTTTATTATTCATCCATGTAGAGATTGCTATCACATGTTAGTCAAATTACTAATTAATTACACAATCGTTGTCAGACAAACATGATTTTTTTTTTTTTAACAAGTTCAAAAAAAAAAAAAGACTACTCAAATCTGCAGCACATTTCTTAAGAGAATTTCACATCACCCTAACATGATCAGCTTCAAAATCAACATGAAACTTTCTACCAATAAGTTGGGTTAGAACTTATTTTTTAATGCCATTATTATTTTTACATTGGAATGCACTAACTTATGGTCTATCTGACAATCTAGATTTATAAGTACTCTTGTAATCCGACTTCTTTTAAAATTTGACACGTAATTATAAACCATAAAATACTTTAATTTTTAACATTAATGATCACTTTATTGCAATTTTTTTATATTCTTGTGCAAAAATTCAAAACAGTAGACAATTTGAATTCACAGAGACAATATTATTATTTTCAATTACTTGTTCTAACACATTCATTAAAGTTCACTCTCATTTTATATTAAGCTATAAATAGTGACCATTTACAATTACAAAATATCAAAAATTAAAATTTTTTTAAAATCCTTTCCAAGTTTGTACTAATCTACAAACAGTAAACAGATAAGTGTATATATATTTTAGGGCAATCAATTAATTAACATAAGAGCTACTTTGGTTGTAAAAATCCAATTTGTGATCTACTGTTTCAAAAATTGAGGTTAAGAGAATTTGTTTACAAAAAGGTAATAAGTAAATGTAAAAGAATATCTGCATAATATTTACAATATATATGTATTTTGCAAATTTTTATAGATTTTGCCATATTAATTATTTACATTGGAATATGTTTTGAATTTTAAGCTTAAATAAAAGAAAATAAGTATAATATTCTTTAAGATCATTAAATAACCCTCTACTGACAAAGGATCAAGACTAGAATGGATCCATCTATTCTTTAAACTTTTGATGTTTATAAACTTAACCCTGCCATTAAATATGTATATATTGAAGTATGCTAATTTAATGTTTTTAATTTTATTAATTAAAAAAGTATCCACAACAATAAAACCTTTTTTACAAAAGTAGAACTTTATTATTACTGACAATGTTTATTAATAAGTAGACTAAAGATACTTACATAGAATTGTTTTATTTACATAACTAAAATAACATGTAAGTGCATATATTTAAGGTTGAATCTAGAAACTGCTGTATTTGCATTAGTTACTTTATAATGCAACTGATCTACAATTTTTATACAATTTGATGCATCAATATTCTGATCTTTTTGTAAACATGATTCCAAATGTTTGTCTGTTAAAATAGTTTGATATTTAGATTTTATTATCAAATATATTTTAAGATTTCTATAAGCACAAGAAGTGATGATCATGTGTTATGTAAAACAAACAGGCGTGTAAATTTTCACTATATTTTTAAAAATTGGAATACCTATTTTGTAATATATTGTATTATAACTCCATTTTACATTCACAAAATAAAGAATCGTTTGTCTATATAAATGTTTTTTTTTTTTAAAAAAAAAAAACTGCTTTCATTAAAGGGTTTCTTATTTTTAGCAAGATTATAACAAACTCATAAATATGTAACTATTCATCTTTGACTTTGATGTTGTTAGTATTGATGGGGTGATAGGTTTGCTATCAGCTTTTTTAGCAATTTCATAATTATTTTGGGCCATTTTAAAGTATCATTCCATGTTTCTTTTAATGATTAATGAAACACTACTACTACAAATCAAACAATCAATATTTGGTTTTTTTTTATCATAATAAAAAAAAATCTCATTCATTATGATAATGACATTTCTTTATTTTGTTTGTATTATATATAATATCACAATTTATAATTAAGAGAGAAAAATTCTTGATTAATAAGCATAAAATAATTTCAAATACTAAGGATAGGGATTTTATGTGCATATGATAATCACTGATTTACACTAGATAACAATAGAATGGAGAGCTATTCTTATATTATTAGAATGTTTGAGCTGGTATATAATATTTTGTTATTAGTTTCATTGACATGCCTAAGAATTCCAAGAATATAAACCAACCAAATTAAACTTCACAATGAATCCATCAACTTGCCATTTATTGCGACACTTCAAAAAATATTTAATCATCTTATCTACTCAGTTCGATATTTTTCCTTATTGAAATGAGTATTACTAAGAACAACTATATCCCTTGTAATTGCAATTGCTGTGCTGCATACACATTAAGCATATTTCACAAAATCCATGTACCTAAATTTAATAAAGAAATTGAAATATCTTTATTATCATATATCTATAGTTTTGCCACCATTATTGATATTCAGCCATTTCTATTGCTTGATTAAATGAACATTTAGTTGGCACAATAACCTTGCCTGATTTTATGACACAATATTTTTACACTTTTTCTAGGTCTCTTAATTAGAGACTCCTAAATAAAGCCACCTAAATACACAGTCATTTGCTGAAGTTACTATTCTAAATTCATTTTCAAAGTGACTCATTATTGATTGTATTGCCTTATGCAAGATTACAATTGAAGACTTTAAAGCTGTTAAATACAAATAAAGGACCGAGTTTACTATAGCAATTGCTTTCAGACAATAGATATTCCATCATTATTTTTTTCAATTAAAGTTTGGAAATGTTGTGCAATCATAGTCTTTTAATATTAAATGCAAAGAGGTCATTGATGACATGAGAGGCTTATGGTAATAAGCACTATGTCTCCTAAATGACTAAAGACATTAAAGCTTTTGATGAGCTAACAAGTTGTTTTTGCTCAGGCATCATTTACTAGTTATTTGCACTTAACTGCCATATTTAGGAGATATCTCCCAATTGTAGACTTGATTAGTTTATCTGAAATTCACTTCCTAATATATATTTATATTTACATAGTATGTGTATTATTATAGTGAATTTGAAACAGATTTTACAGAACATCTTGTAAAAAGTACACATTGTTCTCCAAATTTCATTTCAAATATGGTACACATGTGTGTGTGTGTGTATTTGTGTATGTAGAGAGAGAGATCTAACTATCTAAGATATTTTTCATAAGATGACAGCTCATGATTTATAATATGCTTTAGAGAAATGCATGGTAGGTGTGGAAGATTTGATTGGTTACAGATATATTCATTTACATACACACATATATAGTATATATAAATTTTAATAATCTTAAAAAACCTGTAAATAAATTATAGCTATTCAATATATTATGCTGATAATATATAATTGATTCACTGAACAACTAAGTCAGAATATGCTACATAAGGCATGTATTGAATGGAGGAGTCTTTTAGCAGATATCTTTTAAATTGATTTAATGCTAAAGCTTTTTTTAACTACACTAATTTAAAAAAGTAGATAAAAAGAAAGCAAGCTTGAGTGCAAAGTAAGTAATATATTTCAGTAATTATATTTTAAGTAAAACTTTTATTTTGACTATAGGATTTAATAATGTTTTTGTGAATTTTAGACAGAGCAACTAATCCAGCAAATCGTGAAGATGACTGGGATTATATTATGGCATTTTGCAATCAGGTTAAAAAAGAAATAGATGGTTCTACAATGGCAATTAAGCTTATTGCTCACAAGATTCAATCCCCACAAGAAAAAGAAGCTTTACAAGCATTATCGGTAAGGGAAAAAAACTTAACAAAGGCATTTCCCGAAATAATTAACTTTGTATATCTTTATTTATCAACCTTAAATCTATATGAAGATATTCCTCTATATCAAATTGAATTTATTTTTCTACATAATGCTTAAGGTGCCAATTTATGTGAACAGCCCATCCTCATTTTTGATTAATGCTCTTTGGTATTTTCTGTCACTGTTCTGTTTTGTGGCTACACTTTTTTTTTTTCCTCTGTGATAGAAACTTCAATCTCATCCATCTGCATTATAAATGCCAGCAACTTTGTGAATTTTTTTTTTGCTTTTTCTTGATTGAATTTTTATTCTTTTATTAGAGAAGCCAATTTTCCTGTAAAATGTTGTTAATTCTATTTGCCTCTTTTTTATTATAGGATATAGAATTGTTTTTTTTTCTCTCTCTCTCTTTTCATATTTTAAATTTTGATACATTTTCAATAAAATATTGAACAATTATCTTATTTAAATTAATTTTAAAAGAGCATAGAATATTCTCCTACCTTTTTCTTTTTTAAGTTTTTTTTTTAACCATTCTGATTCTTTTTTTAATCTAATGCATTTCCCATACTTGATCATTTTTTAAAAACAGAAAAAATATTTTGAATGATAGAGTGTATCATACTAATATGTCCCAATATTAGTAATTAAATTTTTTGTCAAATTTTTTTTGCTTATATATGTATCGTATGTGATATAATGAACATGTTAATAACTCTAAACAAGCTTTTTCGATTATCTGGATAATAGAATACTATAGTCAAGTCATAACATTTGATCATTGTAGTTTACCATTACTTCCAACCTTACTAATAATTTATTTTAGTATGTCAAATTTCAGGGTACGCCATAAGAAAACCCTCACATTAAGATGCATTCTATGATTATATTATTTTCATTTTTTGGTATATTGAAAAGTCAATTTCACCAAAGTTAAAAATAAAAATTATGGGGTTTCCATTAGACTCCTCATGGCATAGCAAAGTATTATATATTTATGTACGTTAATAAGTGATGAAAAAATTCTGCCCGGCCAAATAAAATAGGGTTAGTGAACAATTTCTCTTGTGTAAATTCTTAATTATTTAACTCTGCCTAAGCTAATAGAAAGGAATTAAATTTATTTTATACTTCTAGAAATAAGTTTGAAAATATTGAACAGTGTTAATTTTAATACATATAGTGATTATTCAAACGTAGTCTGAGGCTCAATATATGCATGATATACTGCATGGTTTATTATTATAAATTCATTTACTAGTTTGCTGTCTTTTATATTTAAAAAATCTTATGGTTCATATATTCTAAAGTAATGTTAAATGTACTTTTTTTTGTTGTAAATAATAAACTATTATAAGTTTATCTTATAAATGGTTTTCTTAGATACAACTAATTACCATTTGTATAATGTGAGTACAGTTCTTACATATTTTTATAAATACATGTATATTCTAGATATTATATCTTTTATCATATGTTTAATTTACATATATATTTAAATGTAGGTTTTAGAAGCTTGCGTGAATAATTGTGGTCGTTCTTTTCACGATGAAGTTGGAAAATTTCGTTTTCTGAATGAACTGATTAAAGTTGTATCTCCTAAGGTAAGCATTAAAATAATGATTGCAATTATTTATTTAAAGATAATAATCAAATATATTAATCAAAGTATGATGTGTATGGATGTATGGAAAAATATATATATAAAGGAGCAGTAGACTACTAACACCATAAAAGTTTATCCAAAATAAAAATATATATTAATTTTATAAAATGTAAATAATGTTAGAAATAAATGGATTAATATATTAATGCATTACATGTATATATATTTAAAATAATCTTAAACAAAAATAGATAACTAAAAGTAAATAAAAATGTATTTAACATCTAATCAGACTTTCGGTCCTTATTGGAATCTTATCAAGGTGTTTCCTCTTTTACAATCACATGCAATGGATGCACTATGACTTCTCCTTTATTGAGGTCAGGAATCTCTCAGCCACTATGTCTAGAGCAACCTGTTAACCACTTTCCCTTTCCATTCACCACCCTGAGTTTTTTCCATATTCTTCTCTATCCTGCTCCTTCCCATTGCCACATCGTCTTTGTCCACTCTATGACCTTTATATCTAGATCCCCACATCTTTTTCTAAACCCAGCATAAAAATCTAGAACCCACTTTCTGTATAATCACTTTGTTTATATTATTCTCTCACAACTTCATTATTTGTATTCTTTCTACTTGTAAGCATTTACATGCAATTAGCAGATGCCTAATATTTTCCATGCCTCCCTTACAAAACTTGCAGACTAAATCATCCACATTTCTCCATTTGTGTGTATATTCTCTTGTTGTTAATGACTCTGTTCAAGCCTTAAGCAGTAAACTGCTTTCCTTGCTATTATTGTAAATTAATTCCGACCCAATATTCTGTTTACTTCTATATATTGTAACAAAACCTCCCTTTCTAATTGACTGGTAGACATATATACGCATATTTATAATCACATGTCTACATATGCGCGAATTATTAATTATAAGAATATATAAAATCCGCATGCGTATATATTTACATTCTAACAAAAGCTCCCTTTTGATTCTAATCTCTGACAAAAATATAAATAAATTTCCCCAATGCGTATTTATGGACATCCAGTGGATTCCAAGTGCCAATCTTATATAATATAAGAATTACGCGAAGGGGATACACTAATGGTACATCACTTGATACAAACACTTATAGATTAGAGAGGTTCGACCCTCGACTAGCTCAGACTCAGGTCGGATGGCATTATCGCCAGGAACAGATGTGAGTTGGGAATTAATCACCCTTGTAAATAGCTATGAATACATATAAACAAAGAAAACAATTTAAATGCAATATATAATGAACGTGATTTACTGGCTAACAAATCTATCACAAGTTTACTAACTGCCGTTAGTTGATAATTTTATTATATATATATATAATTAAAGAACAACTTTATTATATGTTAACATGAAATTATTTTATTATATATATGATCAAAGAACAAATTTATTATATGTTTACATGAAATAAATACTCTGCTGTTTCCATAAACTCGCACACCGTCATACATACAATCTACATTTAAAATAAGGATTAACAGTCAAGAAGAGATTGAAAAGGAATTCTCCTCCCCTTCTGTCTTTCTTTAAAAAAATATATAAAGTTTCTTATTTCTTTCGCAACTCTTAGTTCGGTCTAAAGTGTGACGTCAGCCATAAATGTCCATGCGAGCTTACACAAATTTTTTTTTTTTTTCTTTTATTTATAACGTCTAAAGAATCTGTTGAGGAAATTTTGATTGAAGTTAATATAAAAGTTAATATTACCTGCATTTCCCCAGGGAATTAGTAGAATGAAAACACATTTTTTAAATATGAGTTCAGGTAAATACATGATGACTCATTGGTTTCTTCTTTACTTTAGCAATCTCGCTTTCCTGAACTTTCAATCATGGTGGTAACTTTCAATCCAATGAGGCTGGTTCTTTCTAAAACAATCATAGCAGCATACAATTAGCTGGGGCCAGGACTTGAGCCCCACACGTTAGATGTTCACCCCCACATTTCCATTTCTGCCACGATTTTGTGAAAAATTATATTAATTTCACTACATAACTTATATTTTTCAAACTTATACTTCGCTCTCTGCAGGGTCAAGACCACGAGCATTATGGGTCCTTTTCTTTTATACCCCCTCCATTCCTTCTAGAAAGTTCACTGGTTTTCTATTTCCTGTTCTTGTTTTATGCCCAACTGGATTCTTGTAGAGTCACGTGAATGTTTTTTAACACCTTTCAAATTTCATTTGTTTCTGGAAATTTCTGTGTTTCTCACAAAACAAAACAAAAAAAAATACAGAAGAAAATATAAGAAAACCTTATCTCTCCCCTCTCTAACCGTCAAACCCAACCATGCACACACCCATAACCCATACATACATAAATGTTTCGAAACAACAGAGTATGACCCTCTCCTTTTCTGAGATATATTTAGAAAAGAAAAAAAACTAATTTAAATTTAAGATCACTAAAATTTTATGCTTGTTGTGACCAGGTTTGAACCCGTTCTGTCACAATACCCTCATTCCAAAGCCTTCAAATACCTCTTACGTATTTGAATGGTTCTTTTACAGCATTTCTTATCTCCTTATGGGTTGACCCACTGGTCCCCCCCCCTTTTCTTTTTTTTCGGTTTATCTTCTGTCCCGCCTCATCTGTCCGTTTGCTTTCCGTTCTTGTCCGAAGTTTGGCTTGTCAGGCGGTGTCCTTCCTTCAGGTACCCTTGTACCACCGCTGCGGGCTTTCCCATGAGGTTTAACTGGGTGCCTTGTTTCTGTTCGTCTCCACTCTTCAGATCTAGATCTCCTGTACTTTCAACTTTCTGTTCGCATGGATCACTTTTGTCTTTAATACCTACCTTCTGTTCTAACCTATCCATTCTCTTTTCCAATTTTCCGAATCTAATCTCCAAACTTACTAGTTTTCCCAAAATCCGTTCCAAAATATCTTCCTGATCCCTTTTTTGTTGGTCCAATTTTTTTTGCGCCCTTGTTTTCATAAACTCTTTCTTTTGTTTTTTTATTTCATATTGAACACTTCGGAAATATCCCTTGATCCCAACACCTTGTACTGCTTTCTTGTTAGCCTCAACTACCATTTTATTACCTCTCCCTTCTACGATTTCGTTTCCCTCTTTATTTGGCTTTCTAAGTCTTGCTAAAACAGATTCCTCTCTACCCAAGTCTAAACGCATTCCTGCCTTCTTTGTAGCAGATTTCTTGAATTTTGATGGTTTGCTTTCTTTTTTATGCAAATATACAAAACACAACTTATCAAATTTGGAATATCTCACATCTAACCCTATATCTCTCCTTTTTCCCAATCCCACTCTACTTCTCTGCGAGAGGCTCTTTAGTTGGGATGCCATTGTAACAAAACCTCCCTTTCTAATTGACCGGTAGACATATATACGCATATTTATAATCGCACATCTACATATGTGTGAAATATTGATTATAAAAACATATAAAATCCGCACGCGTATATATTTACATTCTAACAAAACCTCCCTTTTGATTCTAATCTCTGACAAAAATATAAATAAATTTCCCCAACGCATACTCTAATGATACGTCACTTGATACAAATACTTATAAATTAGAGAAGCTCGACCCTCGACTAGCTCAGACTCAGGTCGGGTGGCATTATCGCCGGGAGCAGATGTGAGTTGAGAATTAATCACCCCCGTAAATAGCTATGAGTACATATAAACAAAGAAAACAATATAAACACAATATATAATGTACGTGATTTACTGGCTAACAAATCTATCACAAGTTTACTAGCTGCCGTTAGTTGATAATTATATTATACACCTGGGTATCATTTTATTCAGTAGATAGGTTCCACAGAAAACCCACATTAAAAAAAAATCGCACAAAAATAGACTTAATTTACCTTGAAAAATGGGGGATAGGTGCTGTAATTTTCAGAATTCGCATAAAAGCAAAGTAACAAGAAAAAACTACTTTATAACTCGCATTAAAAAAATAAGCAAATAAAGTATGACTAATTAAAAATTTCAAATATTTGAAAATAATTAATACAAGACAAACTTTTTTTATTACTACAATATTTAATTTTACATTTTTCATACATATTTTAATCATTACTGCTAGCGTTTGTTTGTAAACTGGTAAGAAATCAGATTCGATGTATTGTGGCTTCTCCTTAAACGAAGTCAAGAATTTCTCAGCAATTATGCCCAGAGAAACATGTTAGCCCTTTTATTTTTATTCATGATGTGATGTACAACTAGCGCCATTTTCAGTCTTGTGCTGTGGTAATGGTTTTCTGTTTCTATATTAAAAAAATGAGACTGCAATCAAAACAAAAAGATTATACATTATCATTAGAAAGATTATTTTCAGTTTATAAAATCTTCATTTTTTATTTTAAAAATCTAAAAGATTATTTATTTGTGTTATATATAACAAAATACATTTTAAAAGTTTAAATTTTTTGAATATTTATTGCGATATTTTTATATGTAAGTGTAAATCTATTATTATTATTTATTGATTAGTATAAATAGGTTATTTACATAGAAGAAATCTATTACAATAATTTAAAGTTGTAATTATAAATTTTATTAAATGCACATTATTATATTAAGTAATATTTACTAAAGCTGTACCTTAGGAATATGCGTCTGAAAAATTCGAAGGTAGGGACCTCTACAGGTCTTAAACACAAGTTTACGCTATGAAGAAAAAACCCTCTTTTCTTCATAGCATAAACTTGTGTTTAAGACCTGTAGAGGTCCCTACCTTCGAATTTTTCAGACGCTTATTCCTAAGGTACAGCCTTAGTAAATATTACATAGAAGCTAAGTTCTAAAAGGTTATTTACATAGAAGCTAAGTTCTAAATACAGCTTCAGGCCATATTCACGTTGGCTGCTAATAAAACGTTATATTTTTGAAAAAAAAAAAAGTATTTCAAGTCAAAATAAGTTATTAATAATTTAAATTTCTTGATATCTAATAAATATAGTGAAATATGAAAGATATTAAGAAGAAGCATGAATCGCATAACTTCAAAATCGCATTAAAATAATCCGCATAAAACAAGACCCAGGTGTATATATGATAAAAGAACAACTTTATTATATGTTAACATGAAATTATTTTATTATATATATGATCAAAGAACAAATTCATTATATGTTTACATGAAATAAATACTCTGCTGTTTCCAGGAACTCGAACACCGTCATACATACAATCTATATTTAAAATAAGGTTTAACAGTCGAGAAGAGATTGAAATTGGGTGTAAAGCATGATGACAGCCATAAATGTCCATATGAGCTTACACAAATTATTTCTTTTCTTTTATTTATAACATCTAAAGAATCTGTTGAGGAAATTTTGATTGAAGTTAATATAAAAGTTAATATTACCTGCATTTCCCCGGGGAATTCGTAGAATGAAAACACATTTTTAAATTTTTTAAATATGAGTTCAGGTAAATACATGATGACCCGTTGGTTTCTTCTTTACTTTAACAATCTCGCTTTTCTGAACTTTCAATCGTGGTGGTAACTTTCAATCCAATAAGGTTGGTTTTTTCTAAAACAATCGTAGTAGCATACAATTAGTTGGGGCCAGGATTTGAGTCCATCACGTTAGATTTTCACCCCCACATTTCCATTTCTGCTGTGATTTTGTGAAAAATTATATTAATTTCACTACGTAACTTATATTTTTCAAACTTATACTTCACTCTCTGCAGGGTCAAGACCACGAGCATTATGGGTCCTTTTCTTTTATACCCCCTCCATTTCTTCTAGAAAGTTCACTGGTTTTCTATTTCCTGTTTTTGTTTTATGCCCACCTGGATTCTTGTAGAGACACGTGAATGTTTTTTAACACCTTTCAAATTTCATTTGTTTCTGGAAATTTCTGTGCTTCTCACAAAACAAAACAAAAAAAATACAAAAGAAAATATAAGAAAACCTCATCTCTCCCCTCTCTAACCGTCAAACCCATCCATGCACACACCCATAACCCATAAATACATAAATGTTACAAAACAAAATAGTATGACCCCCCTTTTTTTTTTCTGAGATATATTTACCTTTAACAATTCTTACTACGTAATAATAAAAAGAGAAAAAAAAACTAATTTAAATTTTAAGATCACTAAAATTTTATGCTTGTTATGACCAGGTTTGAACCCGTTCTGTCACAATATATTTAACCTTTTTTTACTGTCCATATTAGTTTTCCATCTCCAACTCCCTATTTTTTTATTAATGCATCTATTCTTCTATCCCATTCTTTGCCTCCAATCCTCCTAACACAATCATCCCCTTTTTTGTACAAATATACTGACGCAAAAGTTTTTATCCAAATCTTCTACATACCATACTACCTTTCTCATCCATCTTGTTGCCTGTCCTTTACTCATAACCCAATTAAATACTATTTTGGTTATTCTCTTACTGTCCATAAATTGCAATCTAAATAACATTTTTATTTTACTTTTTGCATCGTTTATATAAAAACTTGACCATTCCATTTCTCTTTGAATTGCCTCCTTTGCCATCAACACATCTGCATCTAATGCATGTCTTTCTACTTCTCTTTGTATTTTTTCTAAGTAATGCATCATTACCATAAGTTAACTCTGCTACTGCCACTCCCTTCCATACAATTCTTGCTACTTCATATTTATTATATAAAAACATTTAATTTCTTTATCAGTCCCTTTTCTTTCTTTGCATCATTTATCTCCCCCCCCCCCCAATTCATTCAAGCAATTTTTTCGATTACTTAAGACAATTTCAAAATAGTTATACCTATTAACCACATTTAACTTTATATCTCTCAATAAAAATTCTTTCTCTTCTCTTTCCCCAGCATTTATCATCATTACTTTTGATTTTTCTTCACTAAATTTAATCCCCATCTCTTTATCCACCTTTGTGCATATTTTCAGCATAACTTCTATATCTTCTCTTCTTTCTGCTCACAAAAGACGTCATCCGCAAAAAAAAGACCCGACAATGTATATATTCCCTTGCCACCTATTAACGGTATCTCTATCCCTCTTTCTAGTCTTTCTATTGCTCTCTCCATTTCACTCAAATACAACAAAAACAAAATAGGTGACATAGGCCATCCTTGACTTAGTCCCACCCCATTTTTAACTTTTAACTGATTCTATATCCCCTAATTGATATGTATAATAATTATTTTCATATAATTTTTTAATAACATTCACTAAAGCTTCATGCCTTCTCTATATCTATAAAACTCATATATAACTATCTACCTGAATTTCTACTGATATCTATAAGTTGTGTAACTACAAATAACCTATCTCCCATACGCCTATCTGACCTAAAACCTCCTTGCAATTCCCCTACTACATTATTTTCTTTCATCCATTTTGCAACTCTTCCAGCCACCATATATGAAAAAAATTTATGTAAAACTGATGTTACTGCTATCGGTCTGTAATTGCTTAACTTTCTATGATCCTTACTCTTTCCTTTAAATAATAATCTTATTCTCGTATTACTCCAACTACCTGGAAAAACTCTCTTCTGTGCCATCTTATTAAAACATGATAATAGCTTTAATTTTATCCTGCGCCCTAAATTCATTACCATCTCTGCTGCCCATCCATTTAAACCTCTTGCCTTACCACTTCTGAATGTCTTCCCTGCCTCATTCAGTTCCTTTTTTGTAAACCTAATATTTCCATTACTATATGCTTTCATATTTTCTATCCCTCTGTCCTTCACATTTAACATCTTTTCTATATCCATTACATACCTATTCAAGATTCTCTCTAATTCTTTTCTAGAGCATTTCCTCCTCATCTAGTAATACTATCTCTCTTTCCTCTATATTTCTCCTTTTAATGTAATTCCAAAATATTTTACTCCCATCTTTTCCACTTTTATTAATATCGTCCAACAATTTATTATTTAGTTTCAATCTCTGTCTATAATTATCTATTTTAACTAACTTCTTCTTTTCTAAGTACTTTTCCCATTTAGCATTTATATCTTTTTACACTTTCTTTGTTCTTAATAGCACACTTATATTCTCTGCATGCTTTTTTCCTCTCTTTTATACTTTTACTAACTCTCATTTTTTTATTACTTTTATTCTTCTGAATATTCTCACCTAAAACCCTATTTACCACTTTTTCTCTTTCATCACACCAGTCCTCATATTCATTTCCAACCAACTCTTCCATGGTTTCTTCAACTTACTCTTCCAACTGAATTTGATGTGATGTAATGTACTGTAGCTTCTCCTTTAATGAAGTCAAGAATCTCTCAGCAATTATGCCCAGAGAAACCTGTTAGCTACTTTATTTTCCATTCCCCAGTCTAATTTTTCCCATATTCTACTCCATCCCATTTCCACAACCTAATCTTTGTCAACTCTATGGCCTTTATATCTAAATCCTCCTTATCTTCTCCCAAACCCAGCATAAAAACCAATAATCCACTTTCTGTATAATCACTTTTTTTATATTTATTCTTCCATAACTTCATTATATGTGCCCTTTCTGTGTTCAAGCATTTACATTCAATTAACCGATGCCTAATATTTTCTATTCCTTCCTTACATAATTTACAAACTAAATCACCCATATTTTTTCATTTACATGTATATTCTCTTATTGCTAAAGATCCCGTTCGAGCCTTAAACAATAAACTACTTTCCTTACTATTATCATATATTAACTCGCACCTAATATTCTGTTTATTTCTATATATTTAAACTCTTTTTACTCTCCATACTAGTTCTCCATTTCTCTAACTCCCTATTCTTTATTAATAAATCTATTCTTTTATCCCATTCCTTACTACTATAACACTCAACAATCCTCCTAACACAATCATCCCATCTTTTGTACAAATATACTGATATAAATTCTTTATCCAAATCTTTTGCATACCGCATTACCTTTCTCACCCATCTTGTTGCCTGCCCTTTACTCATAACCCAATTAAATACTATTTTGGCTATTCTTTTATTATCCATAAACTGCAATCTAGTTTATAGAAACTTCACCTAGTGGACATTATTTACATAATATTACAATAAACATAAATTGTAAAATACATATGTATACATAAAAATGAACAAATTTTGAGAAGTAAAGCTATAGGGTAGTTGATCATGAGGTTATAAAAGAAGAAATATCTTGATGTGGTTCCAATAATGAATGAAACCCTGGTTAGTTAGTTATTTATTTTGAATTGTTGATATCAATTTTATTTAAGATTGATTATTTTAAATTTTATAAAGAAGACAACATTATGGACAAATTTTTTAAGAATGAAATTTGACCGGTTGAAGTATATATATATTTTAAAAGCAACTATTTTATTTTTTATTTATATACAAATATATTTAAACTCATACACATTTTTTCTGTTTTTGTTCTATGGGTGGGTATTTATTCATACTTTCACATTCATATATTATATTTAGTATTTAGGAACAAGAACATCAGAAAAGGTTAAGCAAAGGTGTATAGAATTAATTTTTAAATGGACCAGAGAATTACCTCATGAATCAAAAATTATTGAAGCATATGATATGCTAAAAAGACAAGGCATTGTTATACAAGATCCCACCCATATGGATAAGGTAAATATAAATTTTTTTAAATATTATATCCAAAATTTTTTTGTCTTTATGATTGTGTATATATTATTAGCAGTCATTCATAAATGAGTAAATTCATTCTAACTATGAATAAAAGGGGAAAAAAGAGAAAAAATGACAAAGTTTAAGAAGTCAAATATGAGTTTTGCAATGATTACATAGACCAATCCATAAAACATCAATAGATGCACATGTCGATGCTTTAGCCTAATTGTTTAACATTTTGTGACACTGTCTTTTAAGTTTTTTGTAACAAACTTTACTTTCTTTTCTACCTAGTCATAGCTCTCCATTATCTTTTATCCTCAGCCTTATTCTCCAATGTAAACAGTATTATACTTCTTTAGAATATCTTTTAGATGATCTTTGCAATGCAAATGAATCTGTCTTTCCTGTGAAAATCTTATTCAAGCCTCATTATGAAATACTGGTGTGTGTTTTTTTTTAATAGAAGTCTGTTTCTTTTCACATGTCCAATTTATAGGTGATATATTCTTATGTAAAATGTTCAACGTTATTAATTATCTTCATATCTATCAAGCTCAAGAATATATCATTTGGTTTTCTGATCTTACTATAATTTTCCAAATAATACAGAGCATCTTTAAATGAATGTTTTCAAGTGTCTTTATATAATATAGGGCAGTGGTTTTCAACCTTTTTTTTAATTTGCTTACTCCTTGGTATTTCATTTCCATAAACTGTAACTTATCATATTAAAAAAATATTTTTAATTAATATAATTTCTGTTATTTCAAGTTTATATGTTGTAATTGTAAATAAATAACTGAATAATGTGATTAAAAATTAATGGAATAATTAATTTGAAGTGTAAAATGATGACAAAGAGATCCAGCAGAATTCACTCATTGAACACTGCTTAGAGGAATAATTGGGTTGATCTACATATCAGCTCTGGTGCAGCCACAGCACCCAAATGTTTGCAAAGCATAGAAGAATTAAAGTTGAGCTTGGGATATGTCTGTAATGGTGTGATATCCACACATAGCTTAGTGAAGAACTCCCCACTATTTATAAAATAATAAAACAAAGGAATGGGTTTAATTTCAAAGTTAAATATAAAAAATCTATTTCATCATTCATCATAATATTCAATTAATTTCACAACTTTTGACTTTTTTTTTAAATTAAGAATGCTAACACTCATTTTTTCTGAAACAATCAACTGGCAGGGAAAAAACTGAAATACGTAAATTATTCCCACAACATGTGGTTCTATTAAAGTAGTCTCTTTTGTTGATTGTTCATGGATATAAGGATAAGTGTTATTAATTTATATTTGTTTATAGAGGGCATGTGAGTGAAAGGACTTTGAAATTATTCTTTTGAATAATTTACAAATATTTCATTTTTAACTTTAATTATTGTATATATCATAGAGAGAGTAAAACTTAGTATCTCAAATTTGAAGACTTATTGTCTGTTGTTTGAAAATAATAAGATAATTATTTTAATTTTTAGAAATTAAAGGTTTTGAGAAGTGAAACTAATAATTTAATAGTAACTTTTTCACTTGTATCTGAAGCTGTACATATGTTTGTTTTTGTTTTCCAATCATTAATAAATTTTTTTCATGTATCTTCAAATATCTTCATTTATACTTTTGTAGTTATGTGTAGGAAATCATTTTCTTTATATTAAATTTTGCAGAATAACAACCCCCTATATTCAAATAATTTAGTTGAAATTGTTATATTTCTATGATGAATTTTTTTTTTTAATTTATTAATGGAATAATAGAAAATTCGAATTTGGTTTGCTCTTCAACTGTAAATCTGTCTTTTTATCTAAAAAAAAAAAACAAGTTATTTTAAGTGATTCGTTCTCAAATTGATAACTATTCAAAACAAATGTTGTGGAAGATTTTTTTTTTCAACAGAACACTTAATTTTTTTTTTTTTTTTAATAATAATTATTAGATCAAATATTTATAAGTTTAATTTAAAAACATTAATGATTATTCTGTTGTTTTTATTTTTATGAGGAAAGAATAATCACAATTACCAATATTCTCTAGGTCTATTAGCCAATAAGATGAAGTTCCTATTTTTGTTTTTTATGGATTCACATTAAATCTATATCTCATTTTGATATTTGTTTCTTAAAGTTGCCTATAAACTTTTGTCATAAAAATGGGATGGGGGAGGGGGGATTGAAATTAATACATGTCTGTTTTACACCAGACTTAATTTCAAATTTCTTCATTTGTTTGATTGTACTTTTGTTCATATTATTTTATAGAACTTTGTAATATAAATAAACTTTGGAGAATTACAAGCTAATTTTTAAATAGTGCCATAAACATTTTCTACTAACTGAGTTAAATGCTGCAACTTTGCTCATTGAGACATTACTTTTAAAACTCATTTCCTAACTGGAAGCAATTTTTTCAATAAAATTTGGGAAAGTATTTTTATGTAATGTGGTCAATAATAATGATATTGTGCTTAATAATAATGTTCCATCATAAATATTGCAGCATTTTTGACATTCATTTTTATATATTGAAATATTTGTAGTATCCTGAAGATCGGATGGCACAAGTTTGTTGTTCATATGTTCTTCAAAAATTTCAATCAAGCTAATATCTCATCATCATATTTCAAAACTTTTCTAGATATTTTATCACAATTTCCAGTTCTTTTTTTTTATTTTAAGATTATGAAAAACTTAATTTTATCAAACTGAATATTTTTATCCATATTTAAATGAATTGCTAGGATGGATAAATTATTAAAATTAATTATCTGAATTTTTGTATCATTATTCAAAAACTGATCAAAGTACTTCTTTCATGTGTTTGAAATATCATTATTCTATAATATATAAAAAAGTGCCATCCACTGATTTAAATATTGCTGATAAAGAAATTGAATTCACAACTTAGTAGTCTAACCTTCTTCTTCATTTTTGTTTTCAAGTTCACAATTTCCAATATCATTTTCTTTTTTTTTTCAACTTTAACATTGTAGTTGCCAATCATTAAAAATATATCTTTGTTTTTTTTTTCCAGTTTTGATCTGGTTGTAAAACTTTTTAATTTCTTCTTTACTTTATATAGTTGTTGGGGCATAGATTTGTATTTTAATAATGTTGTAAAAGCTATTTATCCCTATCAATGAAATCCATGCCATTTCTTTTTTGTTGTCTATGATTTAAATAATAAACTGTATGTTCTCTGGATCCAGAAACTTTCATTCCTTCTTATCTTAATATTTACTAAGATTTCAATTCTCAAACAATCCATTTTCACTTTTACAACATCATTTTTTCTTTGATTTATATTTAACAGATTTTACTGGCAGTCTTGTTGCAGTTTTGTTTTTTGTCATAGCTACTTAGAGTAATTAGATATCCCAATATCTTTAATATAGTCATATCATAAAGGTTAATATTACTTAGAAGTATTGTTGATTTCTCAGTTATATGCTGTAATGCTTTTGACTTGAGTATCTATCTTCTTTTACTTTAATTTTAATTAACATGATTGTCAATGAAGTTTCAGAAATAGTTAATGTTTGCTTTCCTCGTTATCTTTGTAATGTTGTTGGAACTACAATTGACACAATTGATAACTGTCTCCAACATGAAAATTTTAATAAATAATTACAAGTAAAATAAAAATAAGATAATAAAGATAAGAATAAATATACAGATTGCTTTTATATTATTATTCTAGGAAGGAAGGTGAAACTTAATTTAATTTTCATCATAATTTGAGAAATATAATCAATTGAAAATGAACTTGCACCACTAATCATGAGCCAGTAAGATTACATATAATGTTGAGATAATATTTTCTATAGGATGAAAAAAATACTTGATTACAATTTGATAAAAGGAGGAATTTTCTGAGTATGATAACTTAGCGGGTAAAAACTAAAAGGAAAAAAAAAAAGAATAAATTGCTTTAAATTTTATGACATAAAAATTAAATAGTATGCAGCAGAAAACTATTACTGGCAATGGTTGAGTATTCTTGCTTACTTCTAATTCCTTATCATCTTTAGTTTACTATAACTGCCTTCAGGCAAAGGTTTTAACTTACACATATATAATATATAGACATTACTAATTTCAACAGTGTATAAATAATTTTTACTACTGCTTGAATATGTAACGTTTAAAATTATAATCATATCACAGAATACTACCATACCAAATATGTTACTTAGAATTATTTTGCAGGCAGATTCATAATGAATCGTTTTTAATAATCTTGCAAATACAACTTTACTTTTTATTTATCAATGCTCATTTATTCAGTCTAATGAAAAGTAAAATTGTATTTGCAAGTTTATTAAAAATGATTTGTTATGAATTTACCTGCAAAATAATTCTCAGTAACATATTTGGGATGAGAGTGTTCTGGGATATGAATATATAGACAGAAACGCAACAGGGATAACTCTAATATGAAATTATTTTTTGCTATAATAAGGGTAAAATGATAATTAAAAAACAAATTTTATTTATATTTTAGACATTCTTTCCACCACCTAATCCAAAACCAAAAAATGCCTTATTCGAAGATGAAGAAAAATCTAAGGTAAAAAAATATTTAAAATATATGTTCAGTGCTATTTTCTCAATCTTTCAGTTCTTTTTGATTAGTATTTGCAAAAATAATTAATTGTCCCAAAATCATTACAATAAATATGGTTTGCTTAAACTTGTGTTTCTCAAATTTGCAACCTCTTTACATTCTTAAAAATTATTGAAGATTCTTGAAAAATGACTGTTTGTAAGGATTATTCACTGCTATAGAAATTAAAACAGAATTTTTAAGATATTCATTTATTAAATCATTTAAGAATAATAATATTAACTCCATTGTATGTTAACTCAAATAATACTTATTTTAAAATGAAAAGTAAGTTTATTTTCCAAAAAATAATTAGTGAGAAAAGCTTTTTTTTTTTTTTTTTCAAATATCTTTAATGTCTTAGTTACTGTTTTTAAAATTTTAATATATATTTTTTTATTGCCAGTTATTACAACGGTTATTAAGGAGTAAAAATCCTGAAGACCTCCAGGCTGCCAACAGGCTTATCAAAAATATGGTTAAAGAAGTAAGTTGTAAAAAATTAAAATATTGTCTTCTCAGCTATCTTTTTGTGTACCATTTAGATAATTATTAATTTGTTGAATTTCATATATATTTTTAGGAATAAAATACATGTGTGTGTATATATATATAGAGAGAGAGAGAAAATAATAATTATATGCAAATTTAAAATGTATATGTCTTTGTATATATTGGGAGGGCGAAAGACCAATATTAAATTAAAAATTGCTGCAAAATTGAATTCTTACTATTAAACAGACACGGATAAACTTATGAAACAAAATTAATTCTTCAGTTTTTATTTGTTGAAAATAAATTAGTAATTATT
Organism: Epiperipatus broadwayi; assembly: GCA_028023455.1. Taxonomy (NCBI): domain Eukaryota; kingdom Metazoa; phylum Onychophora; class Udeonychophora; order Euonychophora; family Peripatidae; genus Epiperipatus; species Epiperipatus broadwayi. The sequence continues at coordinate 9,757,542 of JAQFVV010000015.1, forward strand.
TTTTTTACTTATATATTTATTCAAACCAAACCTCCAACTCACAAATATTAAGCTCAATTCACATTTAAGTTGGAATCACACAAATATGTGTGTATTTATAAATATGTTAGGTAGCTCTTTTGTTCTTAAAATTTTTCTACACTTTTCAATATATTGCAGTAGAAAGTAGAATAAAATATTAACCTAATTAAATACTATCAAAATTATAAAAGTTAAAAAGAAGGAGGAGGAAGGGATTTAAATCTTAAATTATCTACTTTAAACAAATTTTATCATTGACTATCTTGCTGGGGAAAAAGTTTAAAACAGTTAACTATATAAAAAGTAACTATAGATAAAAAATAAATAAAAATTGAAACATTTAAATTTATAAATGATTTTCAGAGAATTCACCATACAATGAATTCTCAATCTATTGTTTTTCAAGGTAGGTAGAGAAAATATTAGTAGATGCAGAAAAACAATAATATCAGAAATCCATTAAAAATTACTGGTAAGAACAATTTATAATTATTTACTAAAGTACATATAAAATACATCTTAATTGTTAACTGTATGTATAACTCTAGCATTACAATTCAAAACATTCATCATTTATTATTTGCAAAGTATGTGCGCATACAGCATATACGTAATTTTAATATCACAAAAGGGAATTTACGAATTTGTTTGAAGTGATGAAAATCGCCAGCATAAACAAATAGGCCAAATTAAACACTACAATCTTCTAAAAAAAAAAAAAAAGAATTAATTTTGTGAATATTAGATAGTATTCTGATGAGGAGAAAGTTATTAGTCAAAATATTGGTTTTGCTGCTAATTTTTCGGTCCAATAATGGTGGTGGTTCATTCAGGATGCCAAGAAACAACATTTTGTAAATGGACAGAATTGCATCAATAAATATATGTATTTTTTTGGTTTGGTTAATCACTTGCAATAAATTTAGATTATTAAAAGTTTACTTCTTGAAAGACCATTTCTCACAAAAAATGTCAATGCATATTTATTTCATTTCCACTATGTAAAGTTATAGGTGGCCATTTTTCAAAATAAAAATTCTTTATAAGTTTAGATGGTGGAAGATAATTTCTCACAAAAATTGTAAATGTGTGTTAGTAGATGTTTGTATTATGTATTATTTCTAGTAAATAAAGTTATAGATCGTCATTTTTCAAAATAAATATTGCTAGACTAATATGTGAAATCTTACCGCCGGACTAATACATAAGTACCTACAAAAGTTATATTTGTTTAAAAAAAATCAGGATTAATATTCATTATATAATTAGATGGAGTACTTTTTAAAGATATGTAGCAAGATTTAAAAAAAAAGAAAAGAATAGGAGATATATCTTTAAATCAGTTTGTGTCATGAAGTTAATTAGTTTTTAAAAAAGAGAAAAGGTTGGGAAGGGAGAGAAGTTGTTTCTAAACAAGAATTAAAAGAGAGAGGAGAGTGGGAGAAATTATATTTAATTGGGATTGAAACAGTTTTAAAAACAAATTTTTTAGATTTAAATAAAAAAAAAGGACTGTTTATTTGTAAAATCACTCTTTTAAATAAATATTGTGTTAACATTTGAGAGGTCCCTACTGTCATTTTTCAGGTGCATGGTCTTAATATATATTACTTTACGTAATGAATACAAATTTAATTATTACAAAATTAAATACTGTACAGTGAAATAAATATAAGTTTTTTTTCTTTTAATAAAATAATAAAAATGCTAAAAAAAAATTAAAAAAGGAAAAAAAAACTTTCCATTTTGGAAAATGATGCACTGTGACTTTGATTTGTTGATAATCGATGCAGTTAAATAACAATGGTTTGTAGGATAATGAAGTTAATGGAGTGGTTGGAAACATTTTTGATGAGACTAGGGATTAAGGAAACCAATTTTGAGAAATGTGGAAAAATAAAAAAAACTGAAATGATGGATTGAGATTATATTTTATATACTTTATATATACTATACCGGACAAAAGCTTTAGACTTGCATAAACTGACCGCCAGGGCGCCACTAGTCCGAAATTTGGAACTAGACATTTATTTTTAAGGGGTTACAGGATATGCGAATCGAATGCGCCGGACTAGCTCAATCAAGCAAATGAGATCTATGTTTTGTTCAGTGAGTTGGAAAGGTAGCAACAGAAAACAAAATCAACTAAGTAAATGAATAAATAAATAATTTTATTAAAAGTATGATTAAATAAACATAAATCTAAATAATAATCTTTAAAGCACATTTAAAATAGGTACTACACGTACTTTCGTCAAAATTGAACTAAAATATTTATATGGCTTTGAGAGCGATTTCCTGTGCGTGAAAGAGTGCAAAATACTGGCAGTAGCAGAAGTATTAGTAAGTATACAGTGATCTCACGTCGACAAGGGAGGTTAGCTTCCTGCTTATAACCCATAGTTAGGAAAAGAGATTTATGTCGAAACAGAAGAAATGCGAAGGTCGCTTCCAAAACATTAATAATAATAAAAAGGGTGTTGAAAGTTATTACTTTCAATCGATTGACCTCCCTCTGAGTGAGACAGGCTAGGAGCTCACGATCTACCTATTGAGAGGGTTAAAACGATCGTACGTGCCCCTAATAAACGAATTGTAAGCTTGAAGAAATGAAACTAAGAACTATTATATTTCTTAATAGTCTAAGAAATAAGAAAGTAGCTTCCAAAACATTAATAATAATAAAAAGAGTGTTGAAAGTTATTACTTTCAATCAATTGACCTCCCTCTGAGTGAGACAGGCTAGGAGCTCACGATCTACCTATTGAGAGGATTAAAACGATTGTACGTGCCCCTAATAAACGAATTGGAAGCTTGAAGAAATAAAACTAAGAACTATTATATTTCTTAATAGTCTATTATAAATAAAGTTTCACGACATAAGTAGAACTAATAATAAAATGGGTCACGAGCCAGAAGTCAATTAAAATAGTCTGTAATATCCAGACAGCTTTCTATAATAAAAGGGATGTGAGATTATAAATAAACTATCTTACTTACTAAGACTTAAATAGGACGGACAGTAATAGGTTTGAAACTAGCACTTGTTAAAAAAAAAAAATATCAAGCACACCGAAATCGAATTACATAAGATACAACTTGAAAAACATTTATATTTAAAAAGAAAAGGGAACAAATCTAAGACAACATTATTTAAATTGCAAAAATGTAAGGTACCTTAATAATTTATTTAAATGCTAGTGCACTAGACTTCTTAGGTTAGTCCGTTGCTCTGAATTCACTGACGGTAGGCTTGGGCGAGTTGGTTAGTGGTTTCTTTGGAGCCGGTTCTTATGGCATTGTAGGCAGTTAATGGAGACACAGGACGTCCGAGCCTGTCCTGGCGAGAAACTTAGCACATCATGGTAAAGAAAATATTCTTGCTGTAGGTTTAATGTTCATTCTAGGTAGAATAATTACTGGATCAGCTTTCAGAATATGCAGGAATAGTTTGTGCAAGTATCTTTCAGAGTTGGTGGAAGTGTCCCAGAGTTTGTGCAATTCTCCTCTCCTAGTTGGTGTCTGTCTCTTTGCGCTGGTGCAGGTATACTAGCTGATGCAAGTATTGAAAGCTAGTCCAAGATAATCCAATGGCCTGATTCAGCCTGTTATATCTGAATCATATCTCTTAAACCAATTACCAAACTTTTTCTTTTTAATTAAAATTTAAAAATTCTCGATCTAGATAACAATAGTTATCTAATTAACGAAATAAATTGCCCTTTACAGGTCTAGGAATTAACTAATGAAAAATTCTTTTTTTTTGTTTTCTTTCTTTTTAATTAGCCTTATCAATCTAAATCCCCAAATCTGAAAAGCAATCTATTTGTACACTTTACTTTTACATAAATTTAACAAAAAAAAAAAAAAATCTTAGTTTTCTTTTTTTTTTTCAAAATTAAAATTAAAAACCAAAATATAACTGTGGTATTAAAATATAATTCCCACGCACATACATATATATTTGTACAAGCTTTAAAAAAAACTTAATCAAGTTTTACAAACGAAATCTTATATAAAAATTTATTTTATTTTCTTCACCTCTATAAAACTATAATATTTGTAATGGTGTCTGAAACATCCATTATAATACAATATGCATATTTCTAATTGAATTTTTGTCAAAAATTAATTTAGTTAACTGATATAACTTTTTAGATTTAAAAATTAAAGAGAAATATTTTCCTATACACATTTACAAATCTTTTTAGAAAATATTTTAACTAATATAAATGTGTTTTAAATAAATTTTATTTTCAAATTTTTTTTTATATAATATATTTTGATAAACTTAATAAATATTTGACCTTGTTAAATACCATCAGAATTATTATAAAAATAGCCATAGGCAATATAAAAATGTTTTGATACTAATTTAAATTTTTAAATGAATTTTATTGCCTGTATATACTTAAGTGATTTTTATCAAATTGATTTAGTTAACTGATACAATTTATTTTTTTGATTTAAAAAGTTGAATAAATAATTTTGTCTAAACATTTATAAATCTTTTCTGATAAATATTTTAATAATATGAATATATTTAGTTATTAAACATTTTCTTTAATTGTGTGCACACATACACAAATAAAAATTTGTATTGGCTTGATGCAAAAAAAAAAAATGTATATAAGGGATAAAAATACTGTAAACAATACATGTAAATTTAATTTTTCTTAAATTAATAATCTTTTTAAGCAGTATTCTTTAATAAATTTTTATTTGATAGATTAGTTAACAAAACTGGCAATTTAGAAAAACTTGAATATCAAGCCTTCCATATTATTAATTGTCAATCTTTATTAAGATAATTATATCTGAAATTAATATTGATGAAAGAATTATAAAAGTAAAGATATAAAAGATTGCAGGCAAAGATAGTGGAAGATGGTGTTGATGAATGTAGAATATTTATAAAATGATGGAAGAAATGTTTATGATGATGTTTGTACAAGTATTCAAATATATCTTAGTACGTTTTTAGTTTATATTATAAAATATATTTTTTCATGATATTGTTAAAACATCATTATACATTTGTGCATATATATATATATAATGAAATCACCAAAACAGCATTGCGATAGAAATAACACTATTGCCCAATTTATACATTGACAAGTCAATGAAATAAAACAATGTTATATCTCTAAATTCAAATTTAGGCTAAACTAGCTTCATCAACTATACTTAATCTTTTACCAGTTCCCATTTCTAGTATTAGTACATAATGGAAAGCTATTGCACTAAATGGACTGATTAACTCTAGAAATAATAACTAGAGAGGGTGGCGAATGTAGAAACGTTGAGAACGTAGAAGCGTTGATGAATAGAGTGAAGTAAAAAGAACATTTTCTCTTGTTGTTTTTTGTTATTTTCTCCTGATGAACATATAAAAAATAGAAGTAAAGTGTAAGCAGAAAATAAGCCTAAATGGATTATATGAAGGTGTATTAATGTACTAATGACGATGGTAACTAAGTGCAAATAATTAACGAACTGGAAATGATAATAGCGAGAGAAGAAATTTAGACTCGCTCTGCTAGTAGTTATCTTCAAATTGTTACGGAAAGAAATAGTTATTCTTGTTAATATTATTATTTCATATATATTATTATTTATGCAATTTCAGCTGAGTTTTAACTCCCTGAAATAATGGCGCAGTCAGACAGGATTATGGAGGTCGTCGTTTTGTAAACAAAAGAGAAGATAAAAAGCAATTTCGAATAGCTCATACAAACATGGATTATCCTGCACAAAATATCAGAAAATTTGAGATCGGAAATCCAGCTGGATGGACTCTATTTGGAACGGTACATGAGGCTGAATAAAATCGAAAACGATGAAACTAGAGTCTCTGATATTATTATTTTTCGCCGGAACAGATGTTTTGCAAATTGCCAAACAATTTGCGGACAATAAAACCCCAGAACAGTTATCGTATACAGTATTAATGAAAAACTTACTACATATTTTCAGCCTGCAGTTACCAAAAGAGTCGCACGCCTATGGTTTAGAATGCGAAAACAGCACTCACACGAAACCTACTCCGAGTATAATAATGCTTTGCGAACCTTGGCATGAGATTGTTTATTTTCTGATCTTGACGACATGCTCTTAGATCAATTTCTCTACAGCATGATCGACCATAATTTGAGAAAATTATTGCTCAGCGAAATAGACATAGATTTCAACTCTGCAATTACTAAATGTACAACTCATGAGATGATGTTAACAAATGTGATGGAATTCCAAGCTGGAACTAAGGAAGCAAATATTGCTGTAAGCGTATGTAAAACGGAAACAGCGGAAACATCATCACGAACTCCAAGAGAGGATTTTACTTGCTTTTGTTGCGGCATAAAGAGACACGTAAAAAGAGTTTGCAAATTCAAAAACCTAAAGTGCCGTATTTGTGGCATAAAAGGCCACATGGCAAGCATTTGCAGAAAGAATAACAATCAACAACGGAAGCATGTAAAATTAACCGGAAGCATGAACAAAACATCAGAAATTAAGAGTAAAAACTAAGATAAGTGAACAGATTATACTAGATTTAATAATCGTGGAAACTAAAGTTAGATAGACAGTGGAGCAGGACTATCCATCATGTCTCTAATGGACTGGAAAAAAATAAATTCTACACACAAGTCAAAATTTAATCTAGATAAAACAAATGTAATTGCCACAGATGTGAATGGTAATAACATCCCAATCTGTGAGGTTTCTGTTCCAGTAAAGTTAAATAACAAAAACAAAACTCTATCTTTGTATATAGTCAAGAGGAACATCAAACCTTTACTAGAACGAAATTGGTTCCGGCCGTTGGGCATATTCATTCAGATTATCAAAACGGTAAAACAATTGAATGATACCTTGAATAGTACCAAGATAGCAGAATGGACATTTAGACACCCTGGTTGTCACCAGCTGAAAACATGGATCAAAAAAGGATGGCCTAACTGCTGCCCAAAAATTCTACATACAGCTATCTGGAATGCTCGTCAGTATCTATCTGTCAATCTGTAATGATTGCATCACTAATGGAGGCATGCTCACAGGTATTAAAATTACTTCATTCTGGACACCCTGGGATAGTAGTGATGAAGGCCCTATCTCGATCATATGTGTGGTGGCCGCATATTGACCAAGAGATTGAAAGAATGGTAAATCAATGTCATAATTGTGAAAGTGTGGCCAACTTGCAAATAAGATATTTAGTTCTTGGTCTAAGCCTAGTACACATATGTCAAAGATTATGTTTCGGGAGGAAAGGACTGAAAAAGGTCCAGAGATCTACCCAGACACTTATAAACATTTCCCAAAGTTTAAAAGGGATGAACTAGTATGGGTGTGAGACCTTATAAAGAAGAAGTGGACACCCGGAATTATTATAAATCCAGTGTCTCGAATTATTTGTAATATAAGATTGGAAAATGATCCTTCTATACGAAGACATGTAAACCATATAAGGAGAAGGTCAGTAGTTACACCATTAGATGATAACAAAAGACTTATTGAAACTGCTCACCAGTGGGAATATTTAACAAGGGAGGTCAGGGAAATGCTACCACAAATTCCACAGGAAAATAATCTTCTTGTTGACTTCACTAGCTCTGCACACAATCAAACAGACCAGGGAAGTGACAGACCTGTTCTCAGAAACTCACAAGAATGCAGATTACCAATCAATCTAAAAGACTATATTCTAGAGTGAGGGGAGGTGCACTAAATGAACTGATTAACTCTAGAAATAAGGGGGGGGGGCGAATGTAGAAGCGTTGATGAACGTAGAAGCGTTGGTGAATAGAGTGAAGTAAAAAGAATGTTTTATCTTGTTTTGTTTTCTTTCTTCTGATTAACATACTTTCTGATGAGTGGACATGTTAAGGCTGTAAGCCTAAAAGTAAAACTAACAATGGAGTTTAACAACCTGTACAAAATAGTTGTAATCTAAGAATAGTTTACAAATAATTAAATAACTTAGTTATAAACCTCTACGAATCTAACTTTATTTATACAGTATCAGCTGAGTTTTAACTCCCTGAATACACTGCAGCTATATATATTTAAAATGTTGATTTGAGCAACATTTGGATATCACAAGCTATAATATGTATGGTTTTGTATATTTATTTGCAATGTTTATGTTTTAGATCTATGTTATTTCTAACATCTGATACTTGAGATTCTATGTCTTGCATACTTTATTGTTTGATTTGTTTAAAACTATTAAATTTAAACTTTGGAAAAAATATTTAAAATTGAAATTACTCCCTTTATGCTGCTTATTGACAATGTTTTGAATGCTTTAATTTTAGCCTTAATCCATAAAATTGATTGGTTTCTTTTTATATACATAACACTAACAAACTTATAATGTTCAAGTTAATCTGAAAAGGTAAAGTAAAATTAATAAAGTCTTAAATGCAATGAGCCAGCTTTCGGAAGATTGCTATCAGAACCAGTTTTATTTTACCCTTTTCAGATTAACTTGAAGATTACAAGTTTGTTAGAATTACATAATTGTATGAAAAGAGTATATACTATTCAGATTTACATAATACTGTATATGTACTAATTATAATATATCATATTGGGAAGAAGTAGAAAGTCAAGCATAGTTGATGAAGTCAGCTTGTCCAAAAATCTACGTACGAACTGTGACATTTTTTTTATACTTCATTGCAAGTATTTACATTGTAGAATAACTGCCTGACAATTTATATATGCTTATCTGTATTTTATTAATACACACACATACGCATATGTATGTATAAATAATATATATGCATATGTACATTTTATTATTTTTAATTAGGATACACAGCGAATGGATAAAGTAACAAGAAGACTGAATGAATTACAGACTGTAGATAATAATGTGAAACTTCTGAATGAAATGTTAGTTCACTGTCGAGCAGGTCGTTCAAGTACTGATGAAAAAGAAATTATGAAGGTAACGTTTTTGCTTATTAATTATAGTTTTATAATACTTATATCTTCCTAATTTACATTTAGTAATTGTGTTTATGATTGTAGTTCTCTTTAGGATCTTTATCTAAGTAACAGATTCTTTTTTTTTGCAAACTAAAAAATAGTTTATTATTTGAAAAGGAATACATATTTAATTTTTGAAAACCACTCTTTATCACTCTTTTATTGTTGAATACTCATATTCCTTAGTAACATTATGAAATAATATAAACAGTTAAGATTTTATTTGTTTGTTTTGTGGAAGTATTTAATGAAATGTCTGCAATTATAATGAGTTATTGCTGAAAAACATTTAAAGAAGATTTTTGAGCTTATTAAAATATCCTTTCCTAAATATCTTTCTGTGTTTTCAATAGCAATTGTTTTGTTTGGTAAAGTTAACAAAAAATATAATTAATCAATCTTCATTTTAAAAATTCCATTGATTTTATATAAAAAGAGTTGAAATTAATTGTGCTATCAAAGAATTAATTTATCACAAAAGGATACATATTCAAGATTAGATTTAACATATAATAACCACATTCCACTTTTTTGATACTTTGAAGCAAAATATATTTATTTATTAATATTACAGTTTCGACTGTTCCTAGCAGTCTTCGTCAGATCTACAAAAATTTAAACATTATATTAATACAACCATATTTCATACATATATCTATTAAATTTTTACAATTTTACCAACTTAATTATTACCATAAGTTTATTCTTAAAACTTATTATTATATAACTTTAAAATCTACTTTACCCTTTATTTCTATTCTTAGTTATTATTATACTAATATTTATTCATCTTTTTTTCTTTTGCCATAATTTTATAATTTCAATGTAATATTATTATATTACTATATTCATAATTTAACCTTATTTTACATATTACTTTGTTCACAAATTTAACTTTATTTTACATTTCACCTATTATCCTAATTTTTAATTATTTTATTCCATTCTTTAATTCCACTTTACTCATATTTTATTCCTGCCTCTTCCATTTACTTATCCCTTATAAAATTATTTTAATTACTTTAATTCTTATATGTATTTTTATTTTATATCTTACCTTAATATCTACTAAACTCTCTCTACACCACCATTTTCTATCCCATAATATACTCTAATTTCTTTTAATCTATATACAGCTTCCTCTATTATATATTATACAAACTACTTATTTTAATTCTTATTAGTTTTCACTGTTTATTTTATTTATTTTTTATACTAAAATTAGATTTCTATATAGAATGTTAAAATAAACTAACGGACTATGTTATTGGTTCTTAAATTAAATCATTAAAAAAATAATATTCTTCAATATAATATATGATAAAGTATAAAATTCTCCAACAAGATTAATAATAAAATTTGTCTTTTATGTCAACTGATTAAAATTGATACTGAATTTAGAAGCATGTTTGCAAGATCTTAACATTTTATTAGTCAAATGTTTTAAAAATTATGCTAGTGATCTAAAATTTCCAAAACTTTTTTTTTACCTGAATAACGAGACAAACTATTATGGCAAAAATCATATTGTAAATTTGGCAGAAAAATATTTTTATCTGCAATTTATAAAATCGGTCATGAGAAAAAGTAAATCTTTAAATGCTGCCAATTTAAACATGTAGGCTACATTCTGAACCTTTTATGACTATTGAAATCTTTATTTTTACTTTTTTTGATCTAACTGTAATGACAAAAATGGAGTTAATTAATGGATAATTAGATTATAACATTCCAGGAACTTTATAAAATTGCAGAATATCAAAGTTAGGAAGCCTGAAAGTAAGGATATATTTCAGATGTGAGAAGATTCACTCTCTTGTAGCATATTGGAACATTATGCATGTTTCCTTTTTTTTGTTTTGAAAATGAGATAAAAAATAATTCTAGAATTAAAATTATTACTAACATAAGACTTAGTAATTGATGCGCTATCAAACTCAGAGAAATGGAGTCAAGTATCATTTTTGTCTTGTTTCAAATGTGACATTATAGGACACGTGTTCAGTTGTAGTACAAAATGAATGAGCTTATATATGATATTATGGATAAAGAATAGTGTTTCAGGTAGACCAAACTCTGTTACAATTTAATTGTTTTCCAGTAAAAGTGATTATTTTAACTTTAAAAATAAGCAATAATCCAATGATTCTGATTGCATTGTTGCTTAAACTATTCTTTCACTTAATTCTATTATCAACAAAGAAAACTTTGTGAATAGCTCTTCCCTTTTTAAAACATTTTAAAATAATAATCACTCTGAGATACTCTCAATTTTTCTTTTGTAATTTTACTCGAATTAAGATAGTGCTGAGAAAGGAACAAAGAATTCTTGTTACTGCAAAATAGTAGATGTATTTTAAAATCAAAATAGTAGAATTAGAACTGACAAATCAAGCTTCAAAACAGGAAATTTTAGCTCTTAAGAGCCCATCATTCTATCATGTTATAGCATATACAATAAATATTTGTTGTTTGAATAATAAATTCTTTATCCATTTGAAGCAGTTGTTAATTATATCATATAGACTTTATTTTCGTACTTTTTTCTGTGCTATTATAGATCAACACTTTAAGTATTTGTGTTATTTAACAGACTAGCTCACCAGAGTCAAATTAGCAAGATGAATTTTTGTAGAACTAAATAATAAAGTTTGTGATTAAGAATGTTTTAGGAATGAAGATTTCATGTTTTTGATAGAAATATTATGGGATTGATGTAATCATTCAAAACTACAATATGTTAAAGTCTTTAACTCTTCAACTTGTAACTATCAAGAGTAGGAGGAAGAAGTAATGTCTGTCAAAATAGCAGTTGTTAAGAAAATACATATTGATTAATGTAATATATTTTAATCTTATAAAAAATATATATTCATTAGTTGTAGCTAGAATTAAAACAATAATTTGGTTAATTCGTATGACTTTATAGGTGATTCTCTATCTTCTGAAAATAGAATGAATTAATATTAAATACTATTAGGTTGATGTTAACTCTGGGTTATCATATGTTAATTTTTCTGCACAGTTCATAAAATTTTGTTGGATAATAATCAATGCTGCCACTGTGTTTAATTGATATTAATATTAAGGTATTAAGAAAGGTAAACAAAAGAACTAGAAGTACAAGAGAATAGAAATTAGTTTATAAATTAATAAAAAAGATTCAGACTCTTTTTATGATTTATTAATGAAGGGAAATTTTTAATTTAAATTAAATGGTATAATCAGCAAATGAAATAGTCATTTTAATTAGGGCATCTTGTGTTTATCATATTTGTACTCAAATTTCAGGGTAAGATAAACAGTATTATCAATAAATGAAATGATCATCTTTAACTATGGTACTTTGAGTTTGCCATGTCATAATTATATTTACTAATGGTGAGCCCATGAGGATTAGTGTTGTGTAGATAACCTTTTATATTTGTAAAGCATGCTCTTAAAAAAAAAGATTTACATACAAGGGTAGTCCTTCTGAAATTGACTTTTTAAAAAGGTATATTTTAAATCAATTGAATTATACTTTTGACATTATATCAAAAATATTATTTAATAGTTTAAAAAAATATTGAAAATAATGTCTCAGATAATCGATTAATAGTATTTATAAAAATGAATGCACAATAATCACATAATTATATATTTAATCTCATTGTAATTATTTATTTTTCATACGGATTATAAGAAACCTGAAGTAATTCTAACTAGAAGAGAGATTTACTAGTATTTTTATTAAGTCTTTCAGTTTTGTTAGTAGCCTTAGATATCTTAGTCATTAACTGCATGATTCATGTTTTGTTTTTATTCATAGCTGTATGTGTCAGTGGCTTTTAAATTCCACTTTTGAGCTACATGAATATAATGAGACTTTAATAATGTTTAGGAAAATCCAATTCAATTGGCTTTATTGTTGAATCTGGAAAAAGAAATTTGTTTGGATGCTTATTTAGAAGTTTATTTTTATGTCATAATTCTTTTGTTGTAGATTCTTGGTTGAATATACAAAGGAGAGTTTAGTTTGAGATGAGTCTTGCTTGGCAAAACTATAACTTGAATTATTGGTAAATCTGATTTATTTTAACAGTTGTTTTTATATATTTTCTATAAGGGCAACTCTTATAATATGTGATAGAGGAATAAGTTATTATAGAAGAGACTTTGCTTGCTATGATTTTGATATGGGTTCAAATCCAGATTGGATCTTGATGTTTTTTTTTAATAATATTTTTTTAAAATTAGCTCAGAAATTTTTTAAATAGTAAGTCCATAACTAGTCACTAATATTGATCACTAATTGTTATTTTAATTGGATATCCTAGGCTTATCTGTTATTGAATCTATGGTTTACCTTTTTTAAAAAATATGTTTTTATTTATTGTAATTCTTATCAGTAATTGTATGCAAGGAGATAAGAGTGGATTATAAAAGATTATAAATGAGCATGGATGTTTGCATATATTGTTTCCATTATCATCATTGATCTTTAGATTGTAAGAAATTGGCTATTGTTTTTTTTTTCATTAATTTATAAAAATTATCTAAGTATGATTAAAATTTCATGAGATTTTTTTTTAAAAGTACTTTATAAAAATTATGATGATATAACTTCAATGGCAGTGATTTAAATTTGAAGAGTTTTTCTTGATTTTGATTCCTAAAAGCAATCCTACACTTCAAATCTTATCAGCTTCTTTATGAGTTTTAATCTTTTATCTCTTTTTTTAACATAACTATTTTTACCTTTATTCAAAAGTGTGTTTCCAATACAATTTTCATTTTTATTTTTTCAGTTTTGTATCACCAAATAAACAAACAATTTTTATCAGATAGTTAAAAAACACTGCAATACTCTATTAATTCCTGCCCACTTACTAATTTTAACTTCTAATTTTCTTCACTTGTTTTCATGATTTAGCTTTAAGTGTATTTATTTTTACTCCAAACTTTCTATAGTCCTACTTGATATTTTGTCTACCATACCAATAAATTTGATAAAACAAATTTTTTCTCATTATATCTTTCACTTCAATTTTTATTTTATTTATTAGATCATACAAATAAATGTTTATATTAGTTAAACATTGTTATTTTAAACTTCTTCCTTTACTCTAATATGATCATTTAATCTTGTACAGAAGTTTTCTAATCATTTCTTCTTTTGTTTTTCAAAATATTCAAAGGAAGAAGCCAATTCATATTACCAAACGTTTTTTTCAAAATTACTGAAATAAATTAACTTTATTTTTTCTTTCTCAACAATTTATTAATCAAATCATATTTTTTATCTCTATATCTTTTCTAAATCTAAACTGTCTTTCAAATCGAAACATGTTTAATTGATTGGAGATACATTTATTAAAGACTTTCAGCAATACTTTAACAGTGATAGGGATTAAACTTATTCTAAAATGATCACATTGCATTGTATATGTGTTTAATTTTCTGTCACATTTTATTGCATGTATATTGAGTTTTCTGCCATAGTCAGGTTGAGTATCTAGACCATAAAGGATTAAATTTAAATAGCTGTTTCCCACTGTTTGCTTTCTTAATAGAGTCTATTATTATAAAGCTATATCTTTGTTATATTGAACATGAGATACAAATGAACAATAACATTTTATGGCGAATTTGAGTATGGTTTTTATTGGAAAGGCAAACTCCATTTAAATTTTATTTCAGAGACACTCCAAAGAATTACAACGTTGATTGTTGTCATTAAGAAGATATGACTTTGAATAAAATATTATAAAGAGCTACATTTAGATAATGGGTTTAAATCTTTCAGAAATAAAGTGTATTGTAAAATAAGATAAAAGACAGCATTGCAAAATATAAAATAGACAAAATAATGGATTACTATATTTTTATATATGGTTTACAAATTAGTTTTATATAGTCATGCAAAATTCATCTCTAGTATATTATTATTTTATTTTTCTATTATTTTTTCTTGGAACTAGAAATAGCTACACTTGTTTGCAATTGGCTGTTGTTGTTTTTAATAGAATTCATTTTAGCATAAGATATGTTCCTCTGTAATTACTTTTTTCAAAATCAAATTTGGAAAAAAATTATTGATTTCTCTGAAAATTTATAAATTACATTGTAAAATATTTGATTTCATAAATTCTTCATTTTTATAAACTTTCAAAATTTATCTGAAATCTTATCACTTTATTGTGTTTACTATACAACTTATCAATTGCTTTTATCATTTCCCTTTTCATTATTGCATAAATAGTAAATAAGCAAAGCTTGTAATTATTACATAATGTATTTAAAAAAATGGAAAAAATATGTGATTATAAAAATATTAAGCTTTTATGTGCTTTAATTAATTCAGATAAATAAATTATTTTTGTCTTACAAATGGACATATATTTTTTTTCCATCTTTTCAATACATTCATTTTCTCAGTGATTACTGAATATTATTTTATTTACTGCTTTATATTTCCTTTTTTTTTAAATTTAAACCTTTTTATTATAACATAATAAATGTTTTGTGTGTATGTGTATTTTTTTTTATTTCTCTTTATAAATGCTCATTTTAATTTTATTTACTTCTTACTTTATATTAATTTTTTCATAGATACATTTTTATATTTTCGTATTTTATCTTATTTTACTGATCAACTTTTTGCTAACCTAAGACCCTTTTTTATGTGTATGGATTATTGTTTCTCCAATTTTTAATTATATCCAAATAATAAGTTAACATTTAATAATTATAATTTCTAATGATCACTCATAATATATTTTTAAATTGATTAGCAGCTGCATCATTCTCATATTTTTATTGTGAAATGATGTTAATGTTATATCTTTGCCATATAACTTTGTAATATGAGCCTTGTTCAAGGTGGGGTGTGTGTGCCAAAGTGTTTCAGAGGATGCGTTTGTTATTGAAGCAGTTGATGCAACTTTATAATATATAATTTCATTTATTTAAATGGATCAGGTTTTTTAAATATTATTTATTTAAATATTCATTTCATATTCAGACATTTTAGAAATTTAGTTTTATTTAATTTTAATAGGAATTATATCAAACTTGTGAAAGATTACGTCCAAATTTATTCAAATTAGCTGGAGAAACAGATGACGCAGATGATGGCTTAGGTAACAAATTAAAAAATTTCAATATTTTGTTGCCATAATTTTTATT
This sequence comes from Epiperipatus broadwayi, assembly GCA_028023455.1. Lineage (NCBI taxonomy): Eukaryota > Metazoa > Onychophora > Udeonychophora > Euonychophora > Peripatidae > Epiperipatus > Epiperipatus broadwayi. Next base: position 9,773,733 of record JAQFVV010000015.1, read on the forward strand.
TCTAAATGAAATGAAATTTTTAAATTTATAGGTGAGATTCTTAAGGCTAGTGATAATGTCACAAGAGTAATGGACCATTACCGGAAGATTTTCGGTGGGGCAGGAGATCCAACTTTCAATGGAATTAGTACTGAATTAAAAAAAAGTGAAAGTAATTTTACTGTTTTATGTTATAATCAAATTATTGTTGCTATTATTTTTAAGAAATTATTTCTTAATGTTGGTATTATTATTTCGGACAGGTATATCTTTATTAGATCTGGATAGTCCAGATGCAAATAAAATAGACATGAAAAATGAGATGAAAACTGAAATCGAAAACCAGAAATTATCACAGAATGCTTCTTTTTTGGACGATCAACTTCTGGCTTTAGGTAATCTAGTAATTTTTTTTTTTTTTGATTATGTTAAAATGCGAAATTATGGAGTTAGTTGTGAATCAAGCTGTTTTTCTTTTATATTCCCAACACATATGTATGATAGGTCTTCTTTTTAATTCAATCACTTGGGCATTTTCACATATACTTAAAGGAAAATAAAGGTACATATATGGACATGCCCAGATTATTCATATAAATTGGAGATCATAAAATAGACAATGGATGATAAGAGATAATAATAAAAATTATTGCATTCGTGTTTCATATTAACATCAAAGTATTGTAAATTTGCTCAGATTACTCTAGGATGAGTAAATAGATCTATGTAATGTTTCTAATGCATAAAAACATTTTGAAATATATAGTAATGAAGATAATCTCATACTTACTCCAGTAATAAACTGTATATATGTATTTTTATAACTATATTTATACATCATGCACATAAATGATTTTTGTAATAGTTTTAGCAAGGCTGTAAACCTTAGCAATGAGCGTCTGAAAAAATTGTCACTAGGGACCTCTGTAGGTCTTTAAAACACATGCTTACGCTATGAAGAAAAGAGAGAATCCCCAGAGAATCCCTTCTTTACTTCGACCTACTTTTATATATAAATAGGTGAAGCAGAAGTGTTTTGATCTAAGAGTGTGAAGCTATTAAATACTTCACTAATTAAGTCCACAATTCTTATAATACATTAATACTCACGAAATCTTACGATTTACTACGAGTTAATGAAAAGATCTTATAGAAAGAAATATATTACGATAATTTAAAGTTGTAATTATAAATTTTATTAAACGCTCACTATTATTTCAGTAATAGTTTTAACAAGGCTGTAAACCTTAGCAATGAGCGTCTGAAAAAATCGTCACTAGGGACCTCTGTAGGTCTTTAAAACACATGCTTACGCATGTGTAAGCATGTGTTTTAAAGACCTACAGAGATCCCTAGTGACGATTTTTTCAGACGCTCATTGCTAAGGTTACAGCCTTGTTAAAACTATTACTGAAATAATAGTGAGCGTTTAATAAAATTTAAAATTATAAATGATTTTTATAATTTTTATTGTAAATATTAAATTTATTTGAAGTTCTGACTGTTTTATTATACAAATTTACTGAGAAAATATCACCATTTTTATTGGTTAGGCAAAAAAATTTTACACATAGATATTTAAAATGTCATTATTGTTAAATGTGAACCATGCAGCAAGTCTTAAATCAATTACTTAATTGCAGTTGTGGGTTTTTTGCTTCAAAATATCAATGCACAGTTTAGGCAGTAATTGAATGTTGGCTTTCAGCACTTAAAAATTCATAGATTGCTATTTCAGTTTTATCATTTCCAATAATTAAACTCTTTATGAATTCTTGATAAATAAATCAATGTCAACTACTAAATTTGATGGTTAATTGTGGACAGTAAGTGAGGATATTATTTGGTGATTCTTGATAAATCTCCAAAGGAAAAAATCTTATATAAAATATGGATCACAGTTGAAGAAGAAAAGGTCAATATGCCATGATGATTTCCCATGTTATAAATACTATCTGTTTGTCCTCACGAAAACTTTATAAAAGCTTGGTGATCCCGCTCATGTGCCTTTTGACTAACAGATTATTACATATTCTTTGGTTAAAATTATCAAGAGTCTCCTCCCGAAAAATTGGCCTATTTATAAATTATTGGGAATCGTTGAATAGTTATTATTTCTGAATAAATATTGCATGATGTTGGTAGCCTCAAAGTTTTATAAGTTTTTCTTTTTTGGATAAAGCTTATTTAATATTATTCATTATATAATATTTTTTTGTACTAAAATTGCGAAGATAGGTTATGGGCATGATGATTATATATATTCTACCATCCTGGATTTTTAGATTTAAATAGGCATCATCATATAATATATATATATAATTATTGTCATGATTTTATATGGTAGTAGATGTTTAGAATTGTCAAGTGATGTTTATTCTAATTTTGAAGTCATTATAAACACACAAATACGAAGTAATTGACAATTCATTTTTTTCTTATGTTTTTTTAAAACAATGTGATAAGTCATTTACTGCATTAAACCTAATATCTTACTATAAAAATAAGCATAAGTTTAAAAATGTGTATTTTGATTAATAAAAGTCCATAATCGTTTGTCTATTCACATATTTTTTGAAACAAAAGATTTAGATAAATATCTAAAAAATTACATTCTCGTGTATGTATGAATATATGTGCATGTATGGTTTATTAGGTAAATTTAAAATCACATGTATTTTTTGAAAAATCATATTATTATTAAAGATATACTATTTGTAATGATCTTTTGAAAAAACAAACAAATGTATTTTTATTTTTAAAAAAGAAATTTAAAATTATTATTTTACTCTGAAATATTTCTTTTCAAATTTAAAAGGAAGACATTTCTTTTTAATAAATGAGATGAATTTGAGTTACATATTAACAACAGTATCTAGCTTAATGATCTCAATATTAAGTCAATCGATAAAGGATATATAAGTTCGTGAATTAACTAGGGACTTGCTTTCTATATATTTAGTTTTAAAATGTTTTTAAGCATAACAATATAATGGAAAGCTAAACAGGAAATTTGATGTTTACTTCAAAAGGACAAATGTAATTTTAAGAAATATCTTATTTAAATAATTAAGGAAATGGAATTTATTTAAGAGCATTTTAGAAGAAAAATTTTAAAATAATACTGAAAAGGTTTAACTATATGAATTAAATATAATATGTGTCTATATGTGTTTGCAACAAACAAATCAATAATTTACCAAGGATAATAATAATTTTTTACCAAATGGAATAATTAAAAGTTATAAAAAATGCTAATAAAGATTAACTATTTGAATTAATGTATATATATATCTATCTATTTGTGTGCCAACAAAGAACAAGGATTATAATTTCAAATGGAATAATTATGAATTTGAAATAACCATTTATCATTAAAAAGGATAAATAATACTTGTTGCTCACGATGAATTACAATGCAGACCTTGTTGTAAATCATTAAGTTAAACTACAGATACTTTTAAAAGAAATAAGCTCTTGGAATTACTGTGTTTTAAAATATCGTCATTTCATGGATTTTTCTTGTGGATTTTTTTTCACGTGAATTTTAAAAAAAAAAATGACTTAAAGACTGGAGAACTCTTTGTTTAGAAATATTGATTATTATTCATGCAGATTGTATACTTCATTTATTTGCATTAATATTGCTTTTGTTTTAAAAGTTCATTTAATGTATATACATGTGAGTGAATATATAAATGTATAATTAATGAAAAGAAAATTTTAATAATTAACTTTAGATTTATATTTAAATAATCGTAATAGATTTTATTTAATAATTGTTTTTGTTTATTGATAAATGATTCATAGTCAATCTGGAACAAATTAATATTTTGACTTATATATATATCATCATTGTCAACTATTATCAATCCACTGCAGGATGAAGTTCTCTCCAAGTTCAATCCATTTTCTCCGATCTCTAGCCTCTCTTCTCCAAATGACACTTGGGCACTTTTTTATTTCATCCATCCATCTCATATGTGGTCCCTTTCTGGGTCTTTTACAATCTCTTGGAATCCCGTTTAAAATTTCACTATGCCCAGCCCAACTCCACTTCAGTCTTTTAATTCTTTCAATAATGTCAGTAATACCTGTTTGTTCTCTTACCCATTTATTATGTTTTTGATCTCTTCTTGTTACTCCTAACATACATCTCTTCATACTTCTTTGAGTAGTCTAAAGTCTCTGAATTGTTTTTCTATTAAGTGTCCAAGTCTTGGATTCATAAATAAGAACTGGCAAAACACATTTATTAAAAATCTTCCTTTTTAGTATTAAGTTATTTCTACCAAAAGCACTCCAACCAAGTTTAATTCTATTATTAATTTCATCCATTTGTTTCCATTTGGAGTAATAATCTGACCAAGGTATTTGTAGTTGTTAACTTCTTCTAACTCATCATAATCAATCTTTATTGTCATCTTTTAAGAAAATCCATTGAACATTACTTTAGATTTTTTAGTATTTATATTCAGTCCTACTTTCTTACTTTCATCAGATAACTCTTGCAAGATTTCCTGAAGCTCTAAAGCATTGTTTGCAAAAACAACTAAACTACATATGCGCAAAATCTGAATGACTTAAAATAATCTCCATTTATTTTTACTCCTTTAGTTTCCCATTTTAATCTACAAAATACTTCTTGCAGCACTGCTGTAAAAAGTTTTGGAGATATGGAGTCACCTTGTCTTACACCCTTCTCAATGTTAATCTTTCTAATATCATTATGTAATCAATTGTTACTGTTGCATTTTTATAAATATTCTTCAGAATATGACAGTATCTTGGGTCTATACCTTGATGATCCAATGCTTTAATCGCTGAAGTAATGTTTATGGAATCAAATGCTTTTTTGTAATTACAAATTCAAAGCATAATGGCAACTCATATTCATTTGTCCTTTCTATAACTTCTCTCAATATCTGGATATTATCTACTGTACTAAAACCACTTTTAAATCCAGCTTGTTCTCTTGGTTGGTTGAAATCCAATGTACTCTGTAGACAAGTTGTAATTATCTTGGTAAAAAATTTGTATAAAACTGATAAAGGCTGATAAGTCTGTAATTTTTAATATCTTTATTACCTTTTTTAAATATTAATATTAATACTGCATTCTTATATAATTTAATTCTTATATAATATAATTTATCTTGAGTAATATAATGTACCTACATATACTGCTACAATGGGTCGTTGCGGTGTACCCTAGCTGCGACCGGATTAGATCATAACAGTTTCACATTATACCATTAATTTTGTCTGTTATGGCCCATTTGGATCTTTTCTGTTACAGTTTTTGTAAATATATATATATTATCTATTGGAGTCAACAAATAAATATTTATGGTTTGAAAATATGTAATGTTTTAGTACCTTCTTACAATTCAATTTTGTAAATAAAATTATTGTTATTTCTTAATTTGAGTTAATAGTCTTATTTAAATTAGTAGATATATGGTATAGTAATAATAATTTAGAGTCTCATTGCAAACATGAACATATAAAATTTAATTAACAAAAGAATAATAAATTTTATTACTGTACTAGAATTCAGTCATTATTAAAAGTAAACCTAATGTTTCAAGAACATTAATTGGCATCATTTTATTCATTCTTTAGTATTAGTATAAATTTTAGTATGTAGTAGTTAAAAGGTTATTTATGAATGAATACCAATATAAACAATTAATATATCTGTTATAATTTTCAAATACATTATTTTATATTGTGTATACAATATTGGCGTTTGCTCGGGTCAATATTTATTTAGTATATAAATATTATTAATAAATTTTAACTTTATTCAGTATAGATTTTGGATTATTTTATTAGTAGAGCTTAAATAAAATTATGATTTAAATTTATTCCATTACAGATTTGATTTGTTCAATTTGTTGTAGCTCTATTAATTTTAGCTCGCCTATTTACATTATTATAAATTTGGTGTTGTATAATTTATACTGCTTCAGATTTTAGCTTTGTATAATTCATAGGGCATATAAAAGTAAACATTCCCATTTGATCAATATATTCTGCTACAAATTTTAGCATTCATATGTGTTGGTATTTTATTATAATAAATAGATTAATTAAACCATTTCTGATTTTTGTATTGGTACAGATTTGATACCTCAATTCTTGGGCTTAACAGAGTCTTTTTTTTGTTCATTTTTATTTTGGTATAATATATATAGATCAGTTGCAAATTCTTTATTATCGATACTTGGTGCTATTAACTTTAAAATTAATTTTTTTGCATTTACTTATTTCAGTTTTTTTAATTCATAATATTCTTATATAGAAATAAAACAAACTAACTCCTTTTTAAAACTTGATTTTTTATGACTATAATCATGAAAAAAGAAATCCAACGTTTCGACTATTTTTTATAGTCTTTTTCAAGGCACACTAAAATAAAATATATATACAATAAATATCACATATTCCAAAAAAAAAATTAAATTAATTAAAAATTACAAAATATATTCATAACCAAAATTTTCTTTTTTTTACCTTATCTCACTCCCCTTTCCTATTACAATCACAACTTAAACACAACTAATTTCTTTTTAAAAATCTATATATATCATATAAAAACCTATTATTTTCTTTTATAATATCCTATTTAATTCTGGTTTTATTTCATTTATGTATACACCCTCTTTTATTATCCTTTCATTATATGACTTAATACATTCCAAAGGTTTTATTTCAAAATCCCCATGCTTAAATTTATTCTTATGAATGTAAATAGCAGAATTTTTATCACCTAAATGCTGTTTTAATCTAGTTTTTAATTTATTTTTACTAGTCCCAATATATGTCATTTCTACATTCTTTCTAAAACAATTCAAACATTTTATCAAATAAACTGAATTCATAATGTCTAACCTATTATAATCCCCATTATTATTAATTAAAAAATTTAAATTTGCTTTCTTTTTATAAACTGGACAAATTGAAACATTATATTTCCTATTAATCATTTTAACTAATTTCTTAACTTTAATAAATAAATCTTTAGATATATTAAAACCAACATAAATAATCTTTTCTCTATTCCTATTCCTATCTAATCCCATTCTATTCCTTATTTTATTTATATTTTTATTAGAAAACAAATGTTCAACTACACCCTAGGATAATCATTCATAAAACATTCATTCCTAATAATATCAACCTCATTCTCAAACAAATTACTATTTGAACATAACTTAATTGCCCTAATAATTTTATTATTAACAATATTAATTTTACTATGATTATCAATATCTGAAAATCAATTATTTGATAATCCAAAAAATGTTTTTTTTTTTCTAAACACAGATATTTCTATAATAACACTACTATTCCTATCAATTTTTTTTAAAATTCTAACATCCATATATTCAATAACATTAATATATTATTTTTTCATAGTAAATTTTATTTTTTCAACTCTATACCATTAATATAACTCAAAAAATTATCTGCATTTTTTTTATTACCATTGAAAACCATAAAATAGTCATCAACATATCTAATAGCAATGGTAGTCAATTTATTTTTATATTAATATTTAAAAAGTAATAATTTGCTATTTATTTTTTGGAACTGCTCTATTTAATCATGGGTTTATATTGTCATAATTTATTTTTTAGAAGTTATCTATTTTTGTAACATTTAATATTTTATTTTTCAATGAACTCTGAGAATGCTTTAATTTTGGAAAGACTGGTAATATTTGGAAATGGAAATCATGAATTTTTAGATAAAATTCAGAAATTAATAGTTACATATGCATTTAGTGTTAAATTGTGACAATAAAGACTTTTCAAGGGGAAATAGGATGGACATTTTTTTGTATAAAGTGAAATTAAAAAACAAATTAAAATTGTTAAAAAGGGCTGCAATATGTGTTTAAAAATAGATTATTTAAAATAATTAGATTATATGGAGAGGATAAGAAATATGATAGACTATAAAGATTTTACTATAGTCAGGTTTCTAAAGAGAAAGTAATCAACCTCCACACATTTATCATATTATAATATTCAATTAGCAATGTAAACATTCGATCCAATTCTCAAGATAAAGTCTGAAAAGATGAGAATAGCCATCTTATCTTCATCCCCCTCAATGCAATTATATAGGGAAATCGTAAGCATTTTGGAATGAGAGCATGAATATATTAAATTATTCACTTACATTTTTTTTTACATCCTATTGCATTTAGGTATGAAGATAAGACAGCCATTTTTATCTTTTCAAAATGTTTATCTTGTGACTAGGATCAAGAGTTTATTCTTATTTAACATCACTAATCAAATATTATAGTATGGCGCATGTGTAGAGGTTTGATTACTTTCTTATTAGAATTACAGCTTGACATTGCTCAGGTTTATTTATATAAAAATGAAATATATGTAAAGAATATATTTCAGCTTCATAAATATGGGGAGTGAGAAAACAAGGATAGAAAAATTACAAAATAAAAAGTGGAATTATAGAAAAGTGTTGAACATCTGGTTTTGTAGTGTAGATGTTGAAAGAGAAGCAGTATAAACACAAATTTGCTTCACTCTGCTCTAAGCTATCTTTGTAAATCATGTGATACTGTTGTGAAAATCAGAATAAATTGTGTGGAAAAAAAAATAAAGATGAAAGAAATGAAAAAGAGATTTTTTTATTTCAATCTTAATATTAAAAACAGAAAATATAAACATATAGAATTGAAACTAACAAAACAGCTAGGAAAATAATATATATATATTATGTTGAGATAATGGTTTGATGATTGTAGATTGGAAAAGGGTAGTAATGGGGGGGGAAGGGAATAGATAGATTTACTCAATAGGAAAAGATTTTAGAAAGGAGTAAATGTTTAATTTGGCTAACAAGATCACTGGATATACGACTTATTCACAGAAACTTCTGAATCATTTAAGTAGATACTTTTTTATACATAGACATATTGTTGATTTATAAACTTATTATACTGCCTTAAATTTTGACAGACTAAAGTTGCTTGTTTTTTTTATTATTGAAATAATAGAAAAGTTATTTTAAAAAATATTGCATATTCAAAAATTTGAATAACTAAATATTTTACTTTTAATTTTTTCCCCCAAAAATCAACAATGCTAAATAGTTACAGATAAAAAGAAAAGAAAAAAAAAGTATTGTAGTTGCTCAGAAGTTCTATATTTGAAATAATGAATTAAATATCATAATTCCATTAGTTTGCCAGAGCAAATTTTTTTATTTTATTCCCATTTTGAATTGAACCAGAAATTTTTAGCTTTTGAGCTCTCCAATAACATTATTGAGTTAAACTGCTCAAGACAATTCATCAATTCACACACATTTAGAAGTACATAATAGTTTTGATTAAAAAAAGGTATTTTCATTACAATTAGATAGTACCATTTTAATCATATAAATAGCATTTCAGAATGGCATATCATCTGCTTGATCTTTCTATATCAAAGACACATTCTTTGTTATAGTGATAGCATTCATTCATCTTATAGCTAGTTATTTTCTTTTTTATCATATTTCTAATAGATTAAGTCTCATAATATGATTAAATTAAGATGATTTCAATCTCATCATTTATATTTCAAGCAAAGGTTTAGTTTAATCTAATAGGCATCCAGTTGATTATTTTATTTACTGTCCAATACTTTTTTGATAGAGAAATCACAGGAAATATGTAACTTGAATAATTATGTGTTCTTTATTTTTATAAATATACTCAAAAATCTATTTCAGAATTTCATGGTGTTTATGTGCAGCATTAGTCTTGACAAATCTCTTTAACTGTTGGATTGTTTGTTGTTAAATAATTCATGAAGGAAAAAATTGACAATTATTTTTATTTTTTCATTATCATTTTTAAAATCAGTTGCCATTTCCTTCATCATATTTCTTAATTTTTTTTTTGTAATGCATTTTAAATTTTTGGTGTTCTTTAGTAATGGAAATTGGGATGTACATAATCTTTCAAGAGTTTTATTTGGAAATGATATTTGATAAAAGGCTAAATCTTTTGTACTTAATGATATAAGGAGCTCATTATTAATATAAGATGTAGCCTTAATTTTGAACTTGTAGAATAAATTGTGTTAAAGAAATAGCAAATAGTGATAGATTGTCAATGATTATCAAGTATTGTTGGTTGGTTGTAACACCCCATTGCCTAGTTGCTTTAGTCTCTCTTCATGTCAACAATTTTATGTTTACTGAAGAAAAACCTTTTATAAAAGTTTGCTAATCCATTACTATCCCTCACATAGAAATCATTATATTATAATTATAGTTTTGTCTGGCATGTTACAGTAATCACAGCTACCATGGAACTGTTGCAATATTAGGAAAGATATAAATTAAACATAACAATAGTAACAAATTTATTTTTTTTTTATATTAAAAAAAAACTGTAAAGGTCCAATTTTTGGTATTAATTATTTTTGTATTTTTAATCATATATAATTATTACAATAACAACATCCTAAACAATAGAACATTCAGGTTAACAACAAACGCATTCTAATGATAGGAATATTTATCAGAATGTTGACATTCTCTGATAGTGAATAATGTATATACATATATGTAATAATAAATAATCATAACTATACCTCCTACTAAGTTATGTAAATGTTAGTAAATATTTATTATGTACATAAATTAAAATAATAGACAAAATTCATTCTCTTGTTTAAACTATATCAGTAAACTAAACTAATATATCAATAAAGCTAAAAGATAGAGTGGTATCATTCTATCTTTTCATAGTTTATTGACTTTAACATAGCTCAGTTGGAAGTGTAGTTACTTCTGTTTCAGTTACATATATATACACACACATATATTATAAACATATATACATATGCAAGATTTGCAGTGATAATATGTAAGCTACCTAAGGACATAATTAAATTGATTTTGATGGTTTCTGGATTTAGAAATATATATATATACTCGCAAGCATATATTAAATAATATGATAAAGCAGTTCTCTACTTGAGTGTCATTTATTGTAAAGTTGAATAATCATTGATTATCAGATGATGCAATTACATTCCCATGTGCAGATTTCTGGCTTTCATCTTTATCAATGAGCACATATTATGAGCACATTTTAATGTAATAAAAGAATGCTCTTCTGAAAAACATTTTATTAAAATATAATAAAATTAAAAAATTATTTGAAAAGATATATGTAGGTCCTGAGAATGGAATTGTCAAGGGATTAAAAAAATAGTTTTTATTGTTTTTATAAATGTAGCTGCTTATGAATATGCTTATGTTCATACGTTTAGCTTCATTACTTTTTTATTAAACATATTATATAAAACTTTTTACATAACAGAAAAGTAGAAATAATGGTATATTGATATTACCATCCCATTCTCAAATGTATCATTTCTCCAGGTCTTTTTTAGCTAGAATTGTTTCTGGATCAAAGTTTGATTTCTTTTGGCTATTCAAATATCATATGGCTTCTCGAACAATAACTGTTTGTATTTTTTTTTTTATGACTCTTTAACAAATATATATATACAAGTTACGACAGTTATAAATCTGTTCTGTAATACTAACTTAATTTTTTTTTTTTTTTGTATTTGCTATCCACCAACCTATTAATTGGAGAAAGCATCTAAAAAAACACACACGTATATATATATTGTAGTAGCTGTGTGTTATGTTTGTTAATAAATTATCTTTTCCATTAAAAAAAAAATCAAACATTAGAAGTTGATTATTAAAATGATCAAAAATTTTTTTATAAATATATAAAAGATCTCACATAAAAGAATTTAAAATAGTCAAAATACTACTGAGTGTTTTTTAATTCATGGTTAATATGTATTTTGGAATTATTTCTACATATACATACATATATATATAAACAGTCTCTAAATAGCTCACTGCATAGTAAAGATCTCTTCCAACATCATTTATAGAGAAACAAAAGCATCAATACTCATCAAGATAGTCAATTGCTGATGATGAAAATTTATGATTTTTCATTCTTGGTTTATCCTCTAGCTAAGATTAGCTTGATACTCATTCATTGAATAATAGTTGGATGAATTGATAAGTTGACTATGGTGTGGCTGCCCGAATGCTTATTGTAGTGTTTTAGTCTCTAGAATAACAAAACCAGCTAAAACTTGTTATGATTTTAAGAACGAATTAGCGCTATCCAAAGTATTTGTTTACTAGTTACGGTTACCATTCATACCGCAGACAATAATAGTCTAGTTCCGCAGTCATTCCTTAAATGACGTCATGATAGAAAAATCATCATGGATCGTAAGACATCACACTTATAACTTGAAAAATTTTAAAGTTCGCCTGGATTTGAATCCCAAGTTACTATACTGTAATGTTTATGTATTGTGTTGCAATCATTTTGAAAATAATCATATTATTTTACAAATGATTGTTTTTAATATTTCTTTCCCATCCCTCTTTTTTAGGTTTGAATGACCCACCACTCTCAAATAATATAAATACCACATCCACTGTATCTTCAGCAAGCAGTGTTTCAACACCAAATGATTTGGAAGAACTCGGTGCTATTTTTTCATCAACTACTTCTAATACAAATCGTATAAGTGCAGAAATTTTTGATATAAATCTTACTTCTAACTTTTCTACTCCTCCACCACCATTATTACCGACTACTTTAACATCAAATATTACAGGTATGTTTTTATTAAATTGAGAGCATTTTATTTTACCTATTAATATTTTATTTTATTTAGTAATAACATTACATAAGTGTAGATTGATAAAATAAATTATATGAAGAATGTATTGCTTAGGTATGCCTTGTTACCTCCACATGTCTTTGGATAGAGAATTTAATATTCATAATAACAGAGGTCTGTCTGTATATGTGTAGTAAATCAATATATAGTTTGGATTGAGATCAAGTTAATGGATTCCAATATCTTACAAACAACTAAAATATATGAAAGGGCAGAATTAATAAAAATAAACTAGGAATGATGGGAAACTTTCAATGGCAAATAAAATAACATCCATATAGTAATGAACATGTAATTTTAATAGTTAGTTTTTGATTTTTTATACACCTGATCAGTAACTTGATCATCCCATTTACTGTGTATCTTTATGTTAATAATAAAATGAGCATGAGGGTGTATTTTATATAAATCAAACCAGCCAATAATAAAAAACATTTTGATAAACACATATTTTACAAGAAGAAAAAATATATAATTGTGTATGTGTTTGTTTTTACAAAAAAAAAAACAACAACAAACAAACCAATAAACATATTAGTCATATCAGAATTTACCATTCAAATTTGTTTTATAATTAAATAATGTAAAACTTTTAAGTAACATAATTTTCAAATTAATAAATATATAAATTATATTAGGCATATAAATTAAAATAAGAATATTAAATCTGAATTAAAAATATATAAATTGTGAAATATGTCAGAGTAGGAAACATATTCACTTTAAATTTCATAGCAAAAAAAAAAAAGACATGAATGGTGAGTATGTGGGCAAGAGGGACAGATGCAATTTTTAAATTGTGCTTCTAAAAGAAATTATAAGAGAATAACATATATATGGCAAATTATTTTTAGATATAGAGCATAACATATATTAGCATACATATATACATTTTAGGAAAAATTAAAATAATCATTTTTTTTTATAATAAAAAAAAATGAAATATTTTTTCTCAGCTTTAGCATGAGGATTAAATTCAGTACAAAAGAAACAAAAAGGAATTTTTATAACATTTTTTTTTTTAAAACCATTTGTCAGATGTCCCTTAAAAATGCTTAAATGACAGCCAATCAGATGTAATAATGACTGCACAGGGAACTCTCAAGTTAAAACACAATATTGTGGTTTCTTTTCATTTACTTTAATACAGTATTATTAGAAATATTCTGTCTGTAACTATTTTTTATGGTCCCGAGTCTCCCCAAATATAATACCTTAACTGATAATCTCAATATTCTGAATATAGTTTTAGAAGTTATTCTTCTATAAATGAAACATTACAAATGAGATTCCTTCAACTTTGGGGGATCCTAATAGTAACTAGATTCCTATTTTCTATTTCTTGGGAATGTTATTAATTAGAATTTAGCTGTAAAAAAATTAAAATACAATAATATGAGCTTCACACACTTGAATATAAATTTGCTTATACCATATTATGTCAAAATGAACAGGTTATTTTGTTTCCTTATAATTTTATAATTACTCATGTCATGTACTGGGATGTTGCTATATTAGGATTTGAGAGATTTTTTCACTGTTGCATAATATCTGCCTTGGAAATATCATTGGATAGGTGTCAGTTTTAATTTTATATAAGATTATGTTTTGGAACTACACCTAAATTTATTTATAACTTTTTTCTATAAAGGGCTCACTAAGATGGGCTAATTTTTCTTTCTTTTAAAACTCGAAATGAATGACTACTTTTCTGCTTGTGGAAAATGTATTATATTTATATGTAGCAGTCTTGACTAGTTTTGATGTTAATAATTGCCAACTAATTTTAAAATGTTGTCAATTGTTTTCTAATGTAAAAATAATAATTAATAAAAACTTTTACTAATTGTATAATTTTTATTTAAAATAAATATACTTCTCAAATATAGATGTGATATATATTGTTTTTGTTTGTTACTCTTTTATTATATAGGAAACGAAACAATCTCAACTATATGGTCATGTAAAACATTAATCATAATAATCAATTACCCTCATTTAAGTATTGTAACCAGAAAGAAAGATGAAATGAGAATGAGATAAACAATCTCTCAGGAAAGCCAAAATAAATGATAACATTATCAGTCAAACTCAGAGGATTTTGAATAATAGCATATGCCACAACACTAAGAGCAAAAGGGATAAATAATTATTATAATCATTAAGATAAAGGCAATACTAGCAAATTAAGAGGAGATCTCTTATAAATATAATGGTCTTAATATTGGAAGCATATGTTATTAAAAGGTTAGGTTACTTTGCAATTCTTCACTTACAACACATCTTACGATTATAATAAGCAACAGTACTTATGCATATGCCTGCTGGAAACTTGCCAGCCATTTTATTTTAAATAATCCATTTTCAGGGGCTTCCAACACATGGTATAAACAATATGGCTCAGTATCATATTTAATATTTACTTTTTTGTTTATTTATTAAAATGATAAATAAAAAAAGCACAAAACTCCAAAGGGTTGTTAAATTTCTTTTTACTACTCCAGCTGATATTTCGAAGCCTTCTAATCACGTTTCAAATTTTAATCACATTTTCAAAAATCATAAAATTAACAAGCTATATATGCTCGAGAAAAAAAAATTAAAACAATTTTCAAGGTCGAAGTATTTGTTTACATTTTTTTTTTTCTTGAAATTATTTTCTTGAACATGTATAACTTATTAACTTTAAAAAATATTAACAAATGTATTCTAAATTGAATGTTAATTTTAAAATATTTGAATACATTTTTTAATAAATTCCATTCACAATATAACATCTAAATGTTAACAAGAGGTGAACAGATAACATATGGTTAAAATTATCATTATCTTTTTTTGACATTCATTAACACGCTGATTTTTTAATATTCCTTTTTTGCCTTTATCATTTTTGGAAATATTAAAATTTGAAATCTTTCATTGGCAGAACAAGATGCAGTGGAAAATATTTTCAAAATTGCAGGATAGTGTCCAGCTGAAAAGTGTATGTTATAATGGGCATGATATGCTTTATGTGTGAATAGGGATACAATGGTTTATTTGTAAAGGAAAGTGGTTAGAAAAGCTCCAAAATATTGTTTGTGAGCGACTTAAGATTAATTTACAGCTGGTGTACTAAATTTACATTTAAAAAAAATAATAATTCCAACCCTTTGGACTTTTCTGTTTTTTTTATTTATAATTTTAATAAATAAACAAAAAAGTAAATATTGAATACAATACTCAATCATATTGTTTATACCATGAGTTGGAAGCCCCTGAAAATGGATGATTTAAAATCAAATGACTGGCTGCTTCCGGAAGACATACTACATAAGTACCTAAGCATCTTATAGTCATGATCAAGTTTATTATCAAATTATTTTTATAAAATAGAAGCACTTATTCTTATATCTTTTCCACCTTAATTTCTTCTTTAAAGTAATTTACTCTTAAGTCAAATAATTTCTTCAATAATCTTGTGTGTAAAAGTAAATGGGTATCTCAGAGTTAATATTACTAATATTTAATAGTTATAAATCTTATTCTTTCTTTTTAATTCTTGAAGATTATTAACAAAGAATGAGATCCGAGTAATAAAACAATGAGACACATTCTTACTCCTAAGATAGTCTCCCTAGACTGTAATAACAATAATAATTTTTAAATTTAAAATAAACATGATGAACTCTTAATTTTGAATAAGTTAATCTACTAGGAAAGTATTTAGATATAATGAATGGATAAGGGAATTTATGGCCACTCAAAATGTCATGCCAATAAACCTACTTAAAATATTTTCTGAATTTGAATGAAGTAATTCTAATTATTTAAATTTATAATGGATCAATAAAAGAATCTTATAAATAGGATAAGGTAATTTTAAGCTCAGGAATTTTTTACAAATAAATAAAATTGACTAAAGTGATCTTGAATAATAAATAAATAATTATAACTATTTTTTTTTGACAAAGTCATTTTTTTCTTAAATATTTCTTAACATCTTAAAGATAATTTCAATAAAGTGACTCTCATGTCAAATTCTTTTAAATATTCATGTACTCCCATTGCATAAAATTAAAGATAATTTATAATATGATTTATGATAATCAGATTTCTGAAGGTGTGTGGATGATGGATGAAAACTAAGAAATTGAATTAACAATAAATAATATCTATTTTAACATTAAACATATAACAAATAACTCTTTTATCTTACAATGTCATCAAGACAAACTTCTCCAGATACTTTAATTAAATAAAACTTTAAAATGTCAGAAAATTGTAATTTACAATTTTATTATAAAATAAATAAATAAATAAATTATATGGACAGTTAATAAAACTCTATAATTCTGATATTTGACTAAGTTCTCACACTTATACATGACAGTCTCATTATTATAATGTCATTTATTAATTTATTTAACACATTTTGTAAACCATAAACTTACCAATCCAGTGGTGAGATGAAGGCTGAAGATGTACAATTTTTAAATATTAAATATTTATCAGGTTTACATCTTGAGGAGCTGTCAAAGCATGGTTACAGGACATAGACATCAAATAATAGAATGCAATGAGAGGTCATTCCTCAATACCTATGAAAAACATATCAATTGCCAGGATAAAATCATGGCAATACAAAATATATTACAAACAAAATTTCCATTTGGGATGAGAAAGTAAGGGTAAAGTAAAATTGATGGCATGAGCTCAAAAAGAAAGTGCACCTACATCTGAGGGCAATAAATGAACCAGAACTTAATCTCTAGTCATATAAATGATGAGAATGAACTGTCAGAGAACAATTATAATAAGTAGGATTTGCCTTAAATAAAACATTATATGCCGATATATGATAAAGAGCAATATAATTCATTGGAACAGATATCACAATATAAAAGAGATCATAAGCCACAATTTCCATTAAAAATATGCTAGCAAGATAATAAGAGAGATAATGCTATAATCTCTTAAAATATCTCAAGATAAGAATATTTTTAAAACGAGAGATTCAAATGCTACTATCTCTTAAATAAATACAACAACTAACTGATGTGTAAAACTGATAAAGGGATAATTAATGCTAAATATAGCTTAATAAAATTAGATATAAAATAAGCAATAAAAATATACATTCAATTTCTATCTCGTTCAGCATTTGCATATGCATTCAAAATAAATAATTTCATAAGACATAATGCTTAATATATAGCATTATCAAATGATAATATTCTGAGAACTTTGACATTATAATTTATAAGTATTATACAAAATTATATCAAATAAGATTGCATATAAAAATATTAATAGCATTTTAAACAAAAGTCATGAATATTAAAACTAAACCATTTTACCAATTATAAAAATAAAATAAGTCTTTCATCTTGTTTTTCACCATTTAACAGAATAGAGTCAATGAAAAAAAAAAAAGTTCTGAAAATGTTGCAGATATCCAGCTAATAATAACACAGCACAATTAAGTCTTATGAACAGTACTTCACATACTAAAATTAAACATAAAATAGTTAAATATGTTAACAGGAATAAGTATGACCGTTCAAATAGATGCAAATGTTCCATGGATAAAAGTACAAATAATATGTATTTCATATTCTAATATAATGTCATTTAACTTTTCCATCCTTTAAAAGCACTTTTTTATTGATGATCAGCAGGAGGAGCAATTGCAATTCTTTCTTAAAAATATTTTATAGTAGAGCAAAAAAAAATTTAAATAATAACAGTGAGAGAGAGAGTGCAGACTTTTATAATAAGTACAGGATAATTCATAATAAACTTGGATAAAGATAATAATTTAGGAGCATTCATATTTTTCCAGTTAATATGTTATGAATATTATATTGGGAAATACTTAATAGCATATAATAAGTTTTATAAAACAATAAAAATCACTTATTCAATTTCAATGGAGCAAAGGAAAATATATTTCCTTACTCTAACTTGAAATAGATATAATAAATATATTGTAGAAAGTAAAATTATTGTTTCACAGCTACTATGACCAATAACAAATGTCTATTTAAAAAAAAAAAAGCATAAATAAATATATGTCCTAATAATATAAGTTGATGGCCCTTATTCCCAGGAGGCTGTAAAGTCACCAACCAAGGCAGCGGTTGGTGGCCGAAGGCGGAGGGTGCTAAGAATCCCCTGATTGCGGACCCAGGCTGCCATTTGATGACGGCTTTTTATTTAGGTACTTACAACTGCAGATCACTTTCAAGTGAAGGAAGGTTGCAAGAATTAGAAGAAGAACTGTCTTATATTAAATGGGACATTATTGGACTTTGTGAAGTTAGAAGAAAAGGTGAAGAAACAATTGATTTAAAAAGTGGACATATACTCTATTATAAAGGCACACATATTGGAAATACAAGTGGAGTAGGATTCATTATAAACAAAAAGTGGAAGAACAATATTGTGGAGATTGATGGTGTATCAGACAGAGTGGCAAGATTAGTTATACAACTTAATAGCAGATACCAAATGCATATAATTCAGGTTTATGCCCCAACAAGTTCTCATAGTGATGAAGTAGTAGATGATTTTTATATGGATGTGCAAAAGGCTTTTGATCAGAGTAAACAACATTTTAAAATTGTTATGGGAGACTTTAATGCTAGAATTGATAGACAAATGAAAGATGAAATTGCTGTAGGTAATTTTGGTTATGGTAATAGAAATGAGAGAGGACATAGACTTGTGGAGTTTGCAGAAAAAGAAAAAATTTATATTATGAATTCATTTTTTGAGAAAAATGTTAAAAGGAAATGGACATGGAAGCATCCAAATGAAGGTACAGCAGAATTGCATTATATTTTGACTAACAGAAAATACATATTTCAAGATTGTAATGTTCTTAATAAATTTAACTCAGGAAGTGATCATCGATTAGTAAGGTGTAAGTTGTGTATTAATGTAAAACTAGAGAGACAAAAATTAATAAGAAAAACAATATTTACAGTTGATATTTCTAATCTTCAGAAACATTCTAATGAATTTAAATTAGAACTTACAAATAGGTTTCAAGTGTTAGGAGATTTTGAACATGATTCAGATTTGAATGAAATTAATATGAAAATAACTGATACACTTATAAAAACTGCAACAAAGATAGCTGGTAGAAAAAAGCAGCAATTGACTAATAAAATTTCTACTGAGACTAGAGAATTTATGACGAAAAGAAGGAATATGAAGATATACAAAAATGATGTATTAAAAAGAATTGAATATCTCGAATTTTGTAAAATGGTACGGAAAAGAGTTGAAAATGATATAAGAAAATATAACTGTGAAATAGCAAGGAAAGCTGTAGAAGATAATAAAAGTCTCAAGAATGTTAAACAACATTTTGGTATTGGTAGGAAATTTATATCTGCAATAATAAAAAAAAATGGAATTATTACTAAAAAGAGAGATGACATCATGAAATTGGTAGAAGATTTTTATCAAGAATTATATAGTAATAAAGAACAAGTATCTCCTATATCTATTACATCTTCCGAATTGCCCAGAATTTTAAATGAAGAAGTGAGACATGCAATTAAATGTATGAAGAAAGGAAAGGCTCCAGGAAATGATGGAATTATAATTGATATATTAAAAGAAGCAGGTGAAGAAATAGAAACAATTTTAGCAAAGTTATATACCAAATGTCTAAATGATAAAGATGTACCGGAAGATTGGAAGAATGCAGTAATAATATTAATAATTAAAAAAGGTGATAAAGAAGATATTAGAAATTACAGACCTATCAGTCTTTTATCAGTTTTATATAAAAATTTTACCAAGATATTTACAACTCGTCTACAGAGAACTTTGGATTTCCACCAACCAAGAGAACAAGCTGGATTTAAAAGTGGTTTTAGTACAATAGATCATATTTAGGTATTGAGAGAAGTCATAGAAAGGACAAACGAATATGAGTTGTCATTATGTTTTGGATTTGTAGATTATGAAAAGGCATTCGATTCTATACACATTTCTTCAGTGATTAAAGCATTGGATCATCAAGGTATAGATCTAGGATATTGTCATATTTTAAAGAATATTTATAAAAATGCAACAGCAACAATTAGATTACATAATGATACTGGAAAAAATCAACATTGAGAAAGGTGTAAGACAAGGTGACTCCATATCTCCAAAACTTTTTACAGCAGTGCTGCAAGAAGTATTTGGTGGATTAAAATGGGAAACTAAAGGAATGAAAGTAAATGGAGAGTATTTAAGTCATTTAGATTTCGCAGATGTAGTTGTTTTTGCAAATAATGCTTCAGAGCTGCAGAAAATGTTGCAGGAGTTAGCAGATGAAAGTGGAAAAGTAGGACTAAAGATAAATGTTAAAAAGACTAAAGTAATGTTTAATCGATTTGCTCAAAATATGAAAATAAAGATTGATTATGAAGAATTAGAAGTTAACAGTTACAAATAGCTTGGTCAGATTATTAATACAGATGGAAACATAATGGAGGAAGTTAATCATAGAATTAAACTTGGTTGGAGTGCTTTTGTTAGAAATAACTTGATACTAAAAGGAAATATGCCTATGTGTTTGAAGAGGATGGTTTTTAACAAATGTGTTTTACCAGTTCTTACTTATGGATCTGAGACTTGGACACTTAATAGAAGAGCAATACAGAGACTTCAGACCACTCAAAGGAGTATGGAGAGATGTGTGTTGGGAGTAACAAGAAGAGATCGAAAATGCAATATATGGATAAGACAACAAACAGGTGTTACTGACCTTATTGAAAAAAATTAAAAGATTGAAATGGAGTTGGGCTGGACATATTGCTAGAAGAGATGATAATAGATGGACAATTGAAATTTTATACTGGATTCCAAGAGATTGTAAAAGACCCAGAAAGAGACCACATGTGAGATGGATGGATGAAATAAGAAAATGTGCAGGGGTGTTGTGGAGAAGAGAAGCTAAAGATCGGAGAAGATGGATTTAACTTGGAGAGACCTTCATCGTGCAGTGGATTGATAATGGTTGATGATGATGATGATGAATATAAGTTGACTAAATGAAATGGTTTTTTTATGGACATATATACAACTTCATGTGAAACATATAATATTCTTATTATAACGCAGGTTTTAATATATGGAATTGAAAGTTCTTTTTTTTAAAAAAAAAATGAAACAAACTCCAAAATAACCTTGCTTTAAAGAGATGAGAATTTAAAAAAAAACATTTTCGGATAAATATTTCTCAAAACAAATAATTCAAAGTCATTATTAGTATTAATAATTTTAACATATTAAATTGAACTTGAAATATCAGCTATTATCATATGAATACTAGAATTAATGAAAGTTCTTATGTAACAGGAATGATAACACTGCTGTATTTTTAAATCTAATGAAACACAGAATTTAAATAAAAATGATTTAAATATTGTTTTTCCTGTAATGTAAATCTTGAGCACTTGAAGTTATCAGTTTAAAAATTGAACCTGGATGAAGTGAGCTTTAGCAACTCGTTATTTTGACTTTTTAAGAAAATACTATTGATTAAAAGAAATTAAAATTTTGTTAAAATCAGCAAATTTAAAACAAATGAGTGATTGGAAATAAGTGTAAGCAAGTGTGTCCAAGTATATCGACTAGTTTTATTTATAACCCAAGTCATGTGACCATTCTTTCATTAATGAAATTGACATTTTAATTTACTCTCATTTGACTTCCATTAACTAAAGTTCAAAACTTATTAAAATCCTAAGAAAGTTTCCAAAAATAAATTCATTTGCATATTTCAGAGCTTTCTGGAAATAATTACAAGTAGACAGACAAATAAATTATTATATTTTTTTAAAAAACAAACAAACAAATTATTTAGAAAATCAAATATTATAATAAACTGAAAATATATTACATAATGAAAATTACATTATTTTAAGCAATGTATTATTTTAATCTTTTATCTTAAACACATTTTTGAATTTATTTAAGAACCCAGAATATTTTTAAACTGTCCTTTAAAATAAAGATGTTAAAGAGTAATTTTAATATTAACTCAAACAAGGAAATGTTTTAAGAAATTACAATTTTACAATCCATACATTCATTAATGTGGTGTTTAATTAAAGATTTCTATTTTAACTAATTAAATTTGAAATTATTTAATTAAATATTTTTATATTATAATTATGATTAGCTAAAGCATTTTTACAATTTAAACATTAACAATTCCAGTCTTATGGATTTGAACTTGACTTTCAAGTTGTATACTAATATTGAATCTTTAAGATACTAATAATTAAACTAAGATTTTTTTAATCGTATTATTTTATAATTAACTTAACACTTTAGATTAATAATATCCTCTAAACTAAGCATTTAAAGTTAAACAGAGATTCTTTTGGGATTTAAAATATAAACAGGCTATTAAAATTACTTTTAATTTTTATAAAAATTCTTATAAATTGTCTTTTCACATAGGTAAACATAGAACTATTAAGCAATGACAAAATTTAAGTATCATAGAAATTAAAACACTAAAAAAATTTTTTTTTAAAATATTAGTCCAATTTATATACCAACATTTAGCTTCAAGCTAAAAGCTAAAGGTTACAATATTAATACATGAAAGTAATTGCTTGCATTTTATTTTATCAGTTTAACATTGTCTGTTATAAATTATTACTATTATAAGTTTTATATTATTACTATTTACCATTATTGTTTAACATTTGCTATGATTGTAATGTATGCTCAGGTTACCAACAGGGCTTCTTAGTTGGCAAACAATGGAACGGTTTTCAGATATGAGGTTAAGTATAAATAACAAATAAGCATTACTTAACCAAGAGTATCTTCTGCCTCAGAAAATAGAATGTTAGTTCATCAAAAGTTAGATACTGTTTCCAATGTTCTTTTTCAGTCACTTAAAATTTTAATGTAGGATCCAATCATCATGAACCTATTGGTCATCTCTCCTATTTTAATTGTGACAGTGGGCTTGCATGTATGCAATTTTACATGCAGAGCATATTTAATTTCAATTCCCTTATTCATTTTTTTTTTTTAAATTCAAGTCTTTGAGAATTACAAAAGGAATGATAGTACAGGTTTAGTAATGTGACTAACCATAGTTGTGATCTTTACTTGAGTCAGTGCATCACTAATGAATTGTGTTGGAACTGGATTTGAGATCGGAGTTTCAGCTAGACAAAGATTGTATGTTTAGGTAGGTCTCGTCTCACAGTCTGGCAAGATTGTTGTGCCTGGTAGATTATTCATTAAAGTGATAGAACTAATATCAATAGTAATAGCAAAACAGGAGGTAGTGATAGTACTACATGTAAATATGGTAAATTTATATTTTGTTAAAATATAGTTATATGAAATGTGTGAAATTTACTTTGTATGCATTTTTCAAAACCAGAATGGAAGAAAGCACTGGTGACTAAGAAACTGTAAAGATTTAAGTTAATATAACTACTTTTAGTGAAATTCTTCTTCTAGAAGGAGAAAGTTTGCTATAATTTTTTTGAAAATGCAGATCAACCAATTAGGGAAGAATGTATAATGTTGAACTTGCTGTAAAGTCTAATTTAATTTCTTCTGTTTTTGGAATTTTCAATGTATCATTTAAAGGCTAATAATGTTAAAATATGACTTATATATACCAATGATTATTTTGTTAGTGCATATGCACTATGCTGGATAGCATTATTGCAGCAGTATCATTATAAGATCAAATGTTTTTCTTGGAGACTTCAATGTCTATCTGGGCACAAATAGATTACTAAAAGTTGTAGAAAATAACAATGTTGATGCTATAAACTCAAATGATCTCTTATTGAAATGTTTGTACAACACATGGGCTGATTGTCACAAAATTTGTTTAGGCAGAAATATCATTATAAAGGAACATGATTGCCTCCATACTCAAACATGGCATTTTATTAAATGATAGTTAATAGTTAGAATCCAAGAGTTTATATTTTGTGAGCACTTACAAGCACAGATTGTTGGATGGATCTTAACTAATACTCTCCAAAGTTAAAGTGATAAGTGGAATTAACAAATAGAACTTATTCTAATTGTATTCACAAGAAAATTGATGGCTGTTTTTTAAAAATATACATGCTTTTTAAAAATATACATGTTTTTTAAAAATATACATTTCACCAGCCTTTAAATAGTAAAATTGCTAATTTGGACTTTGAGGATTGTCATATTATTAAGGCAAGGAATTCTCTTAAGGATTATATTAGGGATGCAAATAAATTATTTTTGTGTTCAATAAAAAAGAGAATCATGACTTGCTTTTTGACAGTGATCTTATTATTAGTGACTTGATTAAAAGCAAATATGGCATTTTCTGCTTGGTAGATTAATAGTTTAAATTATGGAACATCATAATTAATATAGAGATTTAAAGTCAGAATTTCACCAACTGACAAGAAGAAAGAAAAATAATTGATAGATTAAATCTGAAAAAGATATAGACATTCACTGATTGTGATCATTTTTTAGATTATACAGTAAAATCGTATTAAATCCAGCAATGGCATTCTCTTATATGATAACAATGATATTTTATGAAAATGGATTATTTTGATCATATTTTGAATAATATTGTAAGAATTGAAATGACAACTTTACTGACGTACCCATTTCATCTACTTATTTAGATTTGGACAAAGAAATAAAAACTATTTTTTGTAATCTTGAAAATGGAAAGGCTGCAAGTCATGATGAAATACTTAGGGAAGTTTTAAATGTGATAGTGGTGTATTAACTTCAAAAATATTGAAATTTTTTAGTAATATATTTCTATTCCAATTTTTAAAAATAAAGGGAATAGACAATTACTGTGTAATAATCATGGAATATCTTTATTATCCACTACAGCAATGATACTTTTAAGGATTTTGTTGAATAGGTAGCTTCCAATCATAGAATAAAGTTTTATTAGAGATTGATTGTAGTTTTAGAGAATCAAAAAATGCTATAGTAATAGTTCTGATGCCAGATAAATGCAAAAAAAAATGTTAAAAATAAATGTGTGATTTATAAATTACTTTTATTGATTTAGTCAAGATATATGATTCAGTTAATTAAACATGTTTCTGGCATTGTTTGAAATTTTTGGTTGTCAACCAAAATTTTTATTATTATTATTAGACAGCTTCTGCATGATTGCATTAGAGGAAGTGTTATTACCACAAGTGCAAAATTTGAGGCATTTGAAATGAACAGTTGTATTTAAAAAGGATATGAATTTGCACCAATATTGATTTAGATTTTTATATTTGTCTTTGGAACTATTTATAGATAGTTTAATGAAACAGAGATAAGATGGAAGTAAATTTGATAGGGAAGTTAAAATTTATTTTATTAAAAATGAAAATAGGAACTTCATCATTTGGGGGTCTAAATTTTCAATATGGTGATGATTGTGCTATTACTGCCAAATCAAAAATGATCTGCAGAATGTATTTAATGTTTTGAATGCAACAAATAAAGATTGGTTTAATAATTAATTTTCAAAAAATTAAAATTCTTGATCAGTCAATGACAGAAGAAAAATCCTCAATTTTTAGTATGAATCATTATCAACTTGAGAATGTAAGCCTATTTAAATATTTTGTTAACCTTATAAATAGAAAGATGGACTTAGATGCTGAAGTTCAGCAAGTTAAAAAGATAGAGTAATTTATCACAGAAAGACAACTACTGCAGTTTAATTAGCTTTATATAAAACTATGATTTTACATAATTTATTGTATGTAAGTGTAACTTGGACATTCTCATTTCAACGTAAAGATTTTAGAAAAGTTTTATTTAAGGATGCTCTGTAAAATTTCAAAAATACAATGATAAGATCAATCAATATGATCTTCAATTTGCTGGATGTGATACTATAGTGTCCACTATCATGAATAAAATAATTTAAATATAAGCGCTTGGAGGCATGAGTTAAGAAAAGCTTGAAAATTGTTTATTGAGAAGCGAGATACATGAACTCCCTCAGGATATGATTTATCCATTTAATATTGTCAAGCATGCTTTCAGTATCTTGTAAGCGATATCATAATCATAGTGATGCATCTGTGAATTCTAGAGAAGGGGTATCAATAATGTAAGACTTCCTAAAAGGATGTTTTATGATATACTTGCGCATGGTTTTTGTGATAAAGATAGACTGTATAAAAAATTATCTCAGAAACATTCTAAACAAGTGCAATGGCAGTTGCTTTCATTGGAAAATTATAGCGGAGAATAGAATACATTAGAGAGGCTACAATTAGACATGTTGTTGGAGAAATTAAAAAGATAACTTTGTAAAATATCAAGTAAACAGAAAAATGGACCTGCATGTTCTATATGTGGATGTGTTTGTGGTTCACAGATTGTAGTTTGTATAGTCATTGTAAAACTTATCTCTAGTACTGTATATTATTTATTTATTTTTCTCTTAAAATTGAAATAGCCATATTCATTTGTGAGTAACTGCTGCTGAATATAAAACCTATTTCTGTAGTTAATTTAATATAATGACCTGATCCATATCCTTTTCTGTTGTAAATTTTTTTTTTTTCGCAATATATATATATAGAGATAGATATATATATATATATAGAAGATGTTTTAAGTGGATATATAATTAACTTTATAGACGTGTATCTTATTATAGTGTGAATAAGATTCAAACTTATTCTAATTTCTGGTTAGTGATATTAGGGATTAACACAGTTTATGAAGAGGAGTCCCTTGAAACTGTTTCCATGAGTGTTATATTGTCATCATATATAATTTGGAAATTTATGTAATATCTTATATCTTAGTTAAATAATAAGCTAATAGAGGACGCTTAAATGCACTTATTCACAATAATTAAATATATTTATATTTTTAATTTTGAATCATATTTTTAATGTATTAATTTAATTTCAGCGTCAGTTTTTAGTTCAAATTCAGCAGCTAGTAGTAATTCTGCACCTATTACACCTAAGGTTAAAGCTTTAGAAGAACTGGATTCATTAGGACAAACATTATTACAACATAATTTATCAATGAATAAACCTTCTCAACCAATAAGTTTTCCAAGGTAAGATTTCAATTTGTAATTTGTAGATTCATTTTTTTTCCCGCTATTTTATACATATATATGTAAATAATTTAGACATTATTTTTATTTATTACAAGATCCAGTAATAGATATTTTTATTCATTTATATGACAGGCAGATTTTTCTTGAAAAGTTAGAGAAATATAACCAAAATATAGATTTGAATAATATTATCTATTTTGATTTTTTTAAAAATATTTTATAACAATTTGTAGACAGTACTTTTTTTACTCAGATCGAATCTTGATTTTTTTTTTGTTTAAAATTCTTTGGTGAAAGATGTATCCTAAATTATAGCTTAGTATATATCAGATACATAATTGATTACTGTGTCAGTGTATATTGTTAAAAAATATGAGAAAAATAATGATGATGACAATAGTCATCCATTTAGTCACCACTATAGATAGATAATTATCTATATGTAACTTGTGATAATTAAGTGGTAACCTTTTGATACAAATGGGGATGATGACTATCATCAAATAGTACATTATTGATTTAAATAATCAGAATGAAAGCAAAAAGAATATTGAATTAGCTATATAGTTACATTCTCACGAGTGAATGACAAATATATGTATGTATGTGCTTTTTCTAATACAAAATACCTAGTCATTATTAGTCAGATAATATTTTAAATTATAGCAATAATAGCTATTATTGGAGTCTTCAGGAGAATATTCCTTTTTCTTTATTTAAATTAAATGATGAAGCATGCATACCAGTCTTCTAAAACCATGCAAAGTTACATCATCTAGAGATGCAGTTGTACTGATATAATATATAATGTTTATAATAAATAAGCAATTGAAAGAAATTCATACATTAGTACAGAGATTAATAATAATTTATAAAATGTAATTATTTAGATGAAAATAGAAATAATTCATTTTTTTAGATTAAGTAAATAATTCCAACATTGTTTTAAAGCAAGATCAAATTTACATGAAGCTCTTTGATTTATAATTTTTTTCTTTCTTCTATCTTTTAATTTAAATTGTATTCATACATTGTAAGTTTTGATATGTTAGTTTTAAAATAAGAGCTTTTTTTAATTAATTAAAATTATTTTACATAACATTTTCAATAAAGTACTTAGGGTTACTTACTGATCATTATTAATAACTTTTTTTTTTTTTGTAAAAATTAGTGTTCTTTATTGATCCAGCAAGATCTAAGTCTTAGATAGAAGACATCTGTCTGAGGGTTTTTTTTCTCTTAACAAAATAAATTTTAAATTAAATATTAATTTGTTTTCAAGTATTTATTTGTCTAATATTAGCGTTGATAATGATGGAAAATAAAAATGAATTATTAATTGAATTTGGTCAATTAATACACATTCATATAAATTTACATTACATGTAAAAACGTATTAAAAGTAATTTTTTATTGAGATAATTCATTTTAATATAACTTAAAAATGTAGTTATTAATATTGTACATACATGAAAGAATCTATCAGTTTATTTTTAAAATTTCATATATGATTTCTTTGTGCTTATTTTTTTCTATTAAAAAAGTTTTCTTTAAAATATAACTTTTATGAAAAAAATTCATAAAAAAAATACTAAGTTGTATCATGGAAAGAGGATTAAATTATCTACAATGTAATATAGGCGAGCATAGAGAAAGTTGTTGTTTTTTTTTACTTTATACTTTCTCAAAGATTTTTTGCTGAATTTTGATTTTGAAATAATAAGGAAGTGTAATCAGGAGTGGAACTATTAATTGAAAGCAAACTGATTTCTTTTTAAAATGGTTTTATTTGAATTTATGTATGAAATTTGTTAAATTTATATATACATTTAGACTAAAACTAAAAGATCTTAAAATAATAGTTAATAAAACAACTTTTTTTAAAAAATTTATTTCTGATTTTGTCTGTGAGCATATTTGTGTTAATTGCTTGCATTTACTTAATATTCAAAGATAAGTTTTTTTGTACAACTATTAGAAGTTAAATATTCTTCTAATAGACTGGCAGATTTAAATGAACTTATAACTGTAAATATTATTATGGTAAATTTATTTGAAAATCCATAGAATCATTATTTTTGATGTATATTTTTTTAGTGCTTAATTTTAATTAGGCTTAATTATTTGCTGACATGGAATTTAATTATGTTCTAGCTCAAGTAATTGATAGTTCATAGCTTTGGCTAATAAAGTTTAAGGAATCTTTTTTCTGATATAGATAAATATTATTCCAAAATAAAAGCATGATCTGTAGATAGATTTCCTTGCTTGGGCAGTCAGTCCAAGTCTTTCAGTTCCTTTAGACTTACATTATTTCAGTTTAGCAACATATTCAGAGGATAGGGTGACTTAACTCAGAAGTCCTCTTACTAACATTGAATGAAATATTGATACTGATTGAACGGAATTCACATATTATTTGAAAAATTAAAAATTTTTTTTTTTTTTTATTTCTGAAAAACACATTTTAAATCTGGCAACAAATATGCTTTTTTTTTTTTTTTAACCTAGAATAATAAAACAAATATGCTTTTCTCCATTTTTTTTTTTTTAACATACTTGTTTTGATTTTCAAACTTACTAATTAATTAGTTCACTTGAACTGAGAGTATCAAAAAACATTAAGGAAATATTTTAAAGAACTTGGTTTCTTTTCCAGATTATAATTATTCTAGTATATTATATGAATAAAATATCTTACACAAAGTTTAAATGTATGCAAAGGCAATTTTATTTCTTGAATCTTATCAAAATTCCCATTAGTTTTTTTTCTTCTCATTTTTTAATGATTATGTGATTATTTTTCTCTGCTTAACACACACACATATATATATTGTAACGGTATATAAATATGCCGTTACATTAATTTAAAATAAAAACTTTAAGTTCGCAAATAAAAATAAATTTATTAAAAACTAAAAGCTAAAAAAATTGAAGAGTTGTTCAATATATATATATTCGCACAGATGCAAAACTTTAAAAGTATTTCTTTCTTTTTTAATAAATAAAAAAAGTGCTTGAACGTATTTTTTTATAAAAAAAAATACAAGATGTAAAGATAAAATATTTTTGTAAAAAGATTTATATATAATCTCAGTAAATGGAAATGATTGTTTATTAATTATCGAAAAGCAAACTAGCCCTTGGGGCTCTTATATAATTAAAAAGTCAGAGGAAAGATATAGATAAGAGAATAAAAAGAATTAGCTTGACCAATGGAAGCACCAAGCCTCAGCTTGGACCATAATGAAAATGATGGATTAGTGACGTTTTGTTCGTTGAATCCAGAGGATGATTATAAAAAGGAAAAATATTGAAATTAAGGACAGTGCCAGACAGTTCCAGCTTGATTGTTTTTTGAGAGTTGTGATACCAGAATGGAACCAGCTAAGGCCACCTCCAGAATATCAGACCGGTCTTTCAATGGGGACATCACGGGAATTGGCACCAAGAATCGTGACTCTTCTACTGTAAGCTATTGAACTGAACAATTTTAAAATTTAAAAGTAATTAAGAACTTTCGTCAAGATTTGACAAGTTTAATAAACAAACTAAATCTAATTTTTGTAAAATGAACTATAATCTGACTTTTCCAAATCAATTATTGTTTAATTTTTTTTCATTTAAGTTTGCCAAAAGTCATTTCCATTTTTTTTTTATTATTTTTATTAATATTTATTGTAGAAATTATTAAATGCATTAAATTTAAGTTGGGCATAGACGCTTGCATAGATTCGTTCACATTTAATTATGTTTTTGTTTTCATATTTGATTAGAATATATAGACATTCGGTAAATAATGATATCTTACGTTGAATATCTAAAATGTATTTATTCGGATGTCTTTTTAGTTATTGGTGTCAATGCGGCATCTTATGATGAATGCCATTGGATTTCTTGTGAATTCCCTCTGCAATTACATCAATGACTTTATATTTTGATCATTTATGTTTATTTTGAAATGTTTTGGAGCATGTAATCTATGTAGTCGATCTATACTCAACATTAAAAAAACAAACTTTTATAAAACTCATCTGTGCGAAATTATATAAATGTTAAACTTAAGTTGGGTATGAATGGCTATATAGATTTATAAAATTATATTAATTAATTAGGAGAGGGTAATCTTAGGTTATTTGTTTCGTAGTTAAATTAGGTCAATGGATTGGATATATTGGTGTAATTAGTAGATGTAGTATTGAGATTCACTATGGGCAGGATCGATTTATATGCCGCACACCCCTGTTTGCCTATGGAAGGGATAGTAAGACGAAAACGCAGTCCCTTCCTATGGAGTTTTTTTTATATTGTTCTTCTTGCCATACAGATGTAACATTCCTGTATTGGACAAGAGTCAATGTCTTCTCTAACCATGCTGTTCAGATGTACATTCCTGACAGTATGGTATATATTTGTGCTGTCGTATTTTCATGCTACATTGAATACATCAATGTATCAGATGGATTGACGCCGTTTTGACTGCGAACTTTTGGCCTAAGGTTAAATAAGGGATAGAATATTTTCTTTTCAAATGCAAATCTATGTAGTTTATTCATACTCGACAATCTTAAAATAAATATAAAATTCATCTGTGTGGATGATTTAAAATCTTAAAATAATAATTTAAATTAAAAGTTAATATTAAAATCTAAATAATAAATGTTATTCCTCAAATTTAAAATGATTATATATGTTCATAAATAAATATTGTTTGTGTGTTAATTACTGGCTGTGGCTTTTATTTTTTATATTTAAGATATAAAATTAAAGTTATATATTATTATCTCTGCGTCTCCTCTGAGCTAGTGACTTGGGTTAATGGTCTAAATATAAAATCAAGTGGGATCTTAACAGCGCGTATCTGCCTACTCTATAGATTTTCTAGGTTCAAATGCCTAGATGGCGCCCTTGTAGTGCAGATACGTTAAGACTCCTTTCTTTCGGACCGTTATAATATATATATATGTCTTTTAATATAGATATATAATGTACATTTTATACATTTTTCTTCATTATTTTATGACATTTTAAATTTGCAATATTATAATAAATTATATTAAATTATATTCTCATTGATGATTATCAAAAGTAACTGCCTACTTATTCTCAGTGTGTTTTTAGTAAATTATAAAAACTTATACCAAACTTACATTTATAATAAGATTTAAATTTAAGAAAAAAAATAGTGTAATGTTCAAGTTAGTTTTCTTGGTGATCAAAATGGTGGATTCAAGAGCTAGAAACTCTTAGATCTGAAATAAATTGAACGGAATTGTTTGTACTCAGCTTATCACTTTGCTATTTAGCTCATTGCTCTATTTCTGAAAAATTAATTGTACCATTTCTTTTTTTAATAGCATAGCTTACTTAATGGTTTTTTTTTTTCTCAAGATTTATATTATTTTTTAATGTAATTTTTTTTTTTTTTTTAAGTAAGCACCTTTTTTATTATAACTTGGAGTTAGAAGATTAATTGTAGTAAATAAATAACTATTTTTATTGACCATTATATTTTGACACTGGAATAGGTTATAATTTGTTTGTGGCAGAATTAAAACTAAATTTTAAGATTACAGTTTATAATTAAGTCTTAAAATAAGAAATAAATTAAAGAGATATTAGGAAAAAATTATGTAATTTGTTGGAGAATAAACTAATAGCTAGATGTGAAATAGTAAAGAAAGTTGCAATGCAGACATTAAATCATGATAAAAGTTAAAAATCCAAAAATGTTGTGCATCAGATCTGAATTAATTAAAATATTAAAGAGAAAATGATATAAAAAAATATAAAGACTCAAGTAGGTAGAAATATATATATATGAAAATAAAAACTTGTAGATCATATCGTACATTAGTTCTCCATATGGAGAAATTATTTTCATCTTATAACAAAATCTTCATCATAATATATCTGAAAGCTGTATAATGAATTAAGATATGTAACACATAAAAGTGGGCAATTGTTGTTAAAAGTGAAATGTTGCCAGATAAAAGAATTATAAACAAAAGGTAAATTTAATTTAATTTGTAGCAGAATAAAACACATAGAATTGAAGCACATAGAATTGAAGCAATATGTGTAGCAAAGAATTGTAAACCATTTACTACAGAACTAATTGGAAAAATTGCACAAGTAATTTATATGATATAAATAAGCTTTCATTTGTGTTAAATGAAAAAAGAAAAGTGAGGCATGCAGAGATGAAGAAAGTTGCAAGAGCTGATTCAAAAATGAAGGCAAATGAAATGTAAGATATCAACGAAATTCTACTTGAATTACTAAAATTATTTGGGAAAGTGAATAGAACATTGAAACAATTAGTTGATATTTCAAGTATTAATTATGACTTGAAAATAGTCAATAGATTTTTTTTTCCAACAGTTAATAATTTTTTAATGAAAAAGTGTGGTGTTATGAAGTGATTTCATGTGCAATTATGATATTTGTCACAAGACCAGCTCTCTGTATTAGTGCTATGTACAGTCAGTTTGAGTAATCAGTAATTACTAAATAATGATGCATTTAAATCCCTAGACCAGCTTCTGGCTTATGATTCAAAGTTTGAATAATGCCGTTCTGCATCTAGTTAATCTTAAAATTTTGAACTCAAGCTAACTA
Source organism: Epiperipatus broadwayi (assembly GCA_028023455.1). NCBI lineage: Eukaryota > Metazoa > Onychophora > Udeonychophora > Euonychophora > Peripatidae > Epiperipatus > Epiperipatus broadwayi. Next base: position 9,808,181 of record JAQFVV010000015.1, read on the forward strand.
TTATTTCCAGCTTTGGATTCCAAGCCTCAATGATAAAAACAGCAGCCAAATATCATTGTGGATAGATTTTAATATACTATCATCTGCACTTGTTTTATCATAAATTATGTAAGCTAAAGAATTAAATATGTTATATATGTATTTCTGAAGTGAAGTTTGCATTTAGAAAGAATAGGCAGTAAGAGATATACTGCATTTTTATATAGCCAACTCTGGTACTCTTCCAATTATAAGTCAAAAAATGGGTATCTAGCTACTATTGACTAAAGAGTAAAACATATAAGGAAAAACAAAAATTTTCATCAATTGGTAATTGAGTAGGCTGATGAATAGTATCATTTTTTGCTCTATAGTATTTATTTAAGTCTGCTTTTTTCTATATATATTAAATGGAAATTATTTGATAAACTTAAAATGTGATTTTTAAAATCCATTTATTTTTACACCTTTTTTTTCCTTATTCTATTTTATATATATACTTGCATGTAAATGGTAGTTATATATTAATTCACTATTAATCTTACGAGTATATGATATCTTAGTAGGATAATTGTCAAGTAAAGATAATATTCTGTCAGTGTCTGAATTGTGGATGATGACGTTGGGGACAATATGCCAAAGTTAAGAAAAGATTTCTCTAAAATTAAAGGCTTCAATAGAAGGCTCTTTTGTTTCATTATTTATTTTTCAGAAATTAACGATTATATAATATTTAAAAGAATTTTAGTTTCTATTTTAGTTAAATAGAAAACCTTTTGATATTTTGTATCATATACACAAATGTTTAACAACTAATTATTATAATTCTAATATGATTATGTGACATGTAATTAAATAATATAATTGACTATTATTAGCAAAAAAAAAAAGCTGAAATTAATTCATTTCAACCTTGCTGGTATATATATTTATATATTAGTATTTCTTTCTTTTACATATTCATATAATAATGATAATAAAAAGCATTATACAAATATACATGCATAGTTTTATATGAAAGATGGAAACATTCAGATGTGTGATTGTTTATAAGATCTGCTCATTTAATAAATATATGAATGAAATCTTTCACCCTTTCAGATAAGATAATTGAGACTTGTTTTATATATATATAATTCTGCTAGTTTTTGAATTGTGAGTCCTGATATTGAAGATTTGTGATACTTAAGAGATTTTTTTGAAATTAAAGATTTTTAATAATGTGTCCTAATGTTTTATTATTTATTTTTTGGGAATTGGAAGTTATTTAATATCCAAAAGACTTTACTTCTAGCTAAATATAGTGCATTTGTGTTTTACATTGTATATATATGATTTACATAATTTGTAAATTATAATATAAAAAATATGTGTGAAACAATATATTAGAAAAATGTTTTTTTTTTTTTTCATTTTTAGTTCACAGCCTATCAAAATTCCTATGAATCAAATGAAACAACCACTTGTTCCTTCCAGTAATTCTACATCGGCCATAACAGCTTCTCCACCAACAGCAATTAATCCTAATTCTCCATTTACACAGGTGTCTATGCCTGGCTCTCCACAAATGAAACAAAGTGCAAGTGCTGCTTCTGTGTCAACTGCTTCATCAAATTCTTCACCTTCTCGATCTCCTGCTCCAGAAATTCTCTCTCTTACAGATATCTTTGTACCCCTTGATACAATTCAGCCAAGTTAGTATTATAATACTCATTTCATTTAATTGTTTAGATAAAAATGTGGCCTTATTGTGTAACTGATACCAAGTCATTAATGTGGGATTAACTTTTTTTTTTTGTTTCACATATCAATAATTTTAATAAATATATATAGCAATTAAGATATGGAACAGTATCTAAATCAACTTGTAATTTATGTTTTAATTATATAAAAATGGCAGTCACTAAGTTGTATTATCTATGATTTTGGTACAAAAAGGTTTGATTTAATTAGTTATTTATTCAGTCAAGTCTAAAATTTACATTATTCACAAATATATATATATATATATTGACATAATTATTTCATTTGCAAAATATGTCTAATGTTCCTTCTGTTTTTTGTTTTTTTTAATGTATAAGAAAAGATCAGGGAACGTTCATACAGAGAATTGTCAGTATGTGGGAAGTATTATAGTTATGCTTGATGTTTAATTTCCTAGTCAATATTTCAGTAACAATTATTTGCCTTAGGGGAATAATGGGTTTCAAATGATAAGTATTGTTGTAGCTTTATATTAAATAAAAGTTAAACTAAGACTTAATTTTTGGAATCCAATGACTATTGTTCTGAAGAAAGTAATTGAGATGTTTTTGAAATATCAGAAAACAATTTTAAATACCATGCATGACTGCAATAATGACGAGGACTAGTTGCCTGCCTTTACATACTAGAAAACCTGAAAGAATGTTTGACTTATATATATATACACATGTAGTAGATTTTTATCTATATAGATAAATTAATGTATTGTTGTTCAGATATAATGTTTGCCATGTAATGTAATAATATCATTATCAAACATTTAAAATATATTCCAAAGTATGCACTGATTATGTACACAAATTAACTTGCCCTAAGCAAACATTTGTTAATTATTTGTTTGCTGGTCATGTTCATAAAAAAATATAATACTATTATCTTTTTTCTGACATAATATGCTAGTATATTATAACTAAATTTAAAAACAATAACAGTTAATCTTTATGTTTTTAGGTGAAACTTATTTGAAATGGTTAAAAAAATCTGTCACATATTTGTCATGAACATATTCATTCTACAAATGTACATACTTTACAGCAAAGGAGGGAGGTGAATTATGACCCGCTGTTATGCGCAGCCCTTAATGATGATTTTCGCATCCATGCATAAGTATCACAAATATATACAATGTTGAACATCATCTTGAAATTTACAAAAAATGTTTAAGAACTTTATTTTGTAAAAATTCACTGAAAATAGAAAGTAGATTTCTGTCACAATTACAATATTATTTTAGTATGACTTCAGAAAGTAAAAACATTTTTTTACATGTCTATGTGACCTGTGGTCAAAATAATTTTCCCACCTCTGTTTTATGGGATAAATCTCCATTGCATTTAATTAAAACAATCTTACAATTTGACTATAATGTGTACACCATTAGAAGGCAGCACAATTATGCAGTATAGTTTGTTGTGATGAATTACAAATTTTTTTTATTATTTAAGTACATTAGATTATTACTAATCAATATATTTGTCTCTAATGATTTCATTGAATGGATTTTTAATTTTTATGATTATTTTTGGACCAGATTGCTTTTTTTAAATGTTTATTTATCATATTTATCATGGTTTGTATACCAATTGTCTTATTTCATCCAGTAAATCTTCAATTCGTAAATCTATCTTTTGATTTTTGACAAAATAAAAATTTGGTTTTATGTCTTCAGTTTTCTCTACACAAATAACTTATAAAAACAAGTAATTTTTTTTTTTTTAAATATATACAGTATATGCATATGTTGTATGAAAATCATACTGACATAAGGAATAAATTAGTTTGTAAATCTCTCTGAGAATAAAAATAATATAATGTAAAAATTATACCAAACACATAAATTAGTGGTAAAATAATTATTGCACTTGACATAGGGAATAAATTGGTTTGTAAATCTCTGAGAAAAATATATGTGTTTAAGAAAAGAGTGTATTATTTAAAATTAATAGTATGAAAAGATTATACAAAAGCATATAAATTAGTGCTAAAATAATTGTATCCATTATTAATTAATATTAGGAATAAATTAAGTAAGATTAATTAAAAAGATGTTCTCAGGGGGGAGATTAAAGATTAGGAATAATTAGATAATATTAAATTTTTAAATTATTAAGATGTGACTTTTTTTTTAAAAAAAAAAGCAAAAAAAAAAAAAACCATTTTTTAGATAGCATAATCTCATAATTAAAAATAAAACAAGTACTCCAGATAGCCTAATCAAAAATGTACTATATACATTAAAAATAGAAATAGTATTCCCAATAGCTTATTTCAAATAACTATATATATAGAGAGAGAGAAAGTATGAAACGAACAGAGCATACACTTACAGAGAAAAGCAGGAACAATCAGAAAGAAGGAAGAAAAAGCTTGTTTTGAGAGAATGGTCACTATAAATTCTGAAAACAGACTAGAGTTTACGTACGAACTTTCTAGATCTTATATATTGTTACATCAACCTTTGGGCATACTAGGCAAATAATGTATGTATAAAGTTTATTTTAGCTGTATTTCTTATTGCATATATTTAAATAATTTTATATCTATGATTTCTTACTCTCACCAGTTTACTATTATATACTATGTTCTAAACTAACATAAGAATAGTTGGAACAAATTATCATTTGGAGCAGAGGTGTCATGCAATTCTAAGATTTTATGCTTTTTTATTTATTATTTAATTCCAGCTTAGGCTTTTAAGATAGTTATAATTTATCACAATTACCAATGTATGTAACATCAATTCTTATTAAAAGTTGAAAAGATGGTTTCATTATTGGGGGGGGGGGGGTAGATTAAAAGTGCTTCTGTTATAATCTGCGTGGTTGGTACTGAATTCTCTATTGATGATATTTGATATAATGAAGCATATATTTTAAAAAAATTTCCAATTTTATAGAAACAGTATTTTTCCACATCATATGAGCATTAGATACATTATAACAGATAGTAAAAGCAATTAACATGATAGATGAACAATTTATTTGACATTGGAGTAGTGGAAGAGATTTATCGAGTAGTATAATTAATCGAACTAAATTGTTCCAAAAAACATTTGAATTAGAATATTAATATAATTATAATGGAGATTAGCTTCAAAGATTTAAGACCTTCCATTGAATTTCTATGCATAAAAAGTGCAAAAAAAATTGTCTGCAAACTAAGGATCTGCCATGTATATGGATGAATCTATGAAGAATTTTAATTCTGTGATCAGATGTATAACATAGATGAAATTGCCTTATATTAGTCGTACACAACAAACAATCTGAGGACAAAATTAGAGCACTTTATTATGCAGAAGTTCTGATCAATGTAAACTGTTAATATTTCATAATTAAAAAAATCTTTTATTTGATGTTTTTTAATAGTGATATTGTAAGAAATGTATTAGTTAAAGGTTTTAATTTGCTAATTGATCTGTGTAACTATGTTGAATATATATGATTACAATATATGAAAGTTAAATATTAAAAAAATAAAATTAATAGAAAATAATAATAATAATTTGAATAAAATAATTAAATAAATAATTTAAAAGTATTTTAAAGCAATAAATTTTTATTATTTCTAGGTTCTTATTCTCCTATGACAATTTACGATAAAAATGGCATTCGCATTGTTTTATTAATTGCCAAAAATGTTCCAAGGCCCGATGTATTAGTAATGATACTTTCTGTGATGAGCACTAATACAAGTCCTGTCAAAACATTCATTTTTCAGGCTGCTGTTTCAAAGGTTAATGATGATATTTATTTATTTATTTTTACTCACGTACTTATATTTTTTTACTTTTAATTGTTATGATTTAGTATGTAGTCATATTAATATTTTTATTCCAATAAATTATTTTTTCATCTCAAGTATCTATATTTTTTCATTTAATACATGATTCTTTAGCTTAATAATTGCACAATAGTTTCATCTGCTTACCAATTCCAGAATCCCAATGTAAGCATCGGTTATCAAATATTCAATTATACATGAAAATAATCTTATTTTTATATGCAATGAATAAAAAATCAATAAATTTTGATTATTGTCCACAATCTAACAGATTTTATCAGGCTGTGAATCAATAACATGCTATGTTAACAGACTTATAAAGATTAAAAAAGCATGACATATACATGATAAATGTCATAACTCAATTGTTTGATAATATAGTGATTATTATCCTTAAACTGTCATGAAATTTGCTTCAGATTTGTAGTTTTTGTTGATTTAGAAAAAGTTTTAGAGATAAAATAAGGTACTTTAAACAGTGTTGGATTAATTTTATTAGTAACAAAAGTTTTCGATCTATTGGTCGTAAGTAAATGAAAATATTATTGAGAACTTAACTATTTATATCAATTTTTCAATGATAATTCGTTAAAAAAAAAAAAATGGTAGGAGTGAAATAAAGAAGAATAATAATTAAGTGAAATGTATTTAAAATAGTTACTAAATACTCATCTACTTTAAAAGACATGGGCATGGATTACTGTAAATTTTACAGTTTTATTGAAAATAGTAGAACACACAATGAAAAAAGATGAAGTAAAAAACTGAAATGACATTTGTAAATTAAAATACAATTGCAAAATTATTATTTAAAAAGGGGAGTAATCAAATGGATACTTAATAAATAAATAAATAAAGATTTTAAATCAAATAATGTCTTGAAAAAATATCGAATTTGAGATGAAAAGATACTATGAAAATTATTGCTGAATGATTGCTGCATAAATATTGTATGAATTGAAATAATTGATCAATATTAAATGTAAATATTTAAAGTAAACTATCTTTTTGTATGCATGTTAAAGTAATTTTATTTAACTTTAATACCAAAAAAAGCATCACCTGACTTTCAGCGTACATTTGATATCTATATTAAGAGCAGTAGTTTCACTCTATCACTCTACTCTGAAACCTATTACAATTGTGAATAATCAGGGTTGCTGGATTGTAGTGTGAACATAAATCCCTTTCTGGTCAAATAACTATCACTGATGAAGGCCAATAGCTAACAATTAACCTAGGGATTTGGTTGATATTATCATCTAATGTTCATTGATTACTCATGCTTATAATTGATGGCTTTATAATAGAGTAATAAAAAATATATACTACTCTTAATCTATTAGTTTAAATATTTTGAATATTTAATAACAATACTTATATTAGCCAATGATTGCTAGAGAAAACAAAATATTTATATATATTCTTGTTGCAAAGAAATGTGAACAAAACTAGTAAATATGCTTCATATCTATTATAATAAATATTTTAATTTGTTGCTTTTTTTTTAGCCAATGAAAATTAAACTTCAGCCACCTTCTGCTACAGACCTTCCAGCATTTAACCCCATTGTGCCCCCTTCAGCAATTACTCAGGTGATGCTTTTAGCAAATCCCTACAAGGTAATTTATACAGAATTTATCAAACTTTATATTTTAACCTGTGTGTGTTGCATAAAAAAAGTATGCTAATGAGTGCAACAGCTTCAGAGTCCAAAAGATTTGACAGAAAAGATAATTATTACTTCATAAAAGCTGAAAAGAGCATTGAATAATTAAAATTTGTCTTTTTACAAAAAGCAGTTAATGACTAATGTGAAGCTTCCTACATGTTATTTTGTTAACTGAGATATGCTTTTCATTGTTAATTATGGGAAATCAATATTATTTGTAACAAATAGTTGTGAATTAAGTGATAGTGGGCAAGTGAAAAGAGTAATGAAAAGAATTACCTATGCAATACAAAATAGAATGTTTATTTACAGAATTAGAAAATCATACCATGTATTATTATATACTCAATATTTTAGCCATTTTAAGTTGATTTTTTTAAATTTAACAGAAAACAATGTTTGCGTTATGTTCATATACAGAATATTTCCCAAGTTCTACATCATAGGATTAATGTATATTTTTTTAGAACCACGACGGATCTAAAGCAAGAAAGAATAAATTAAAAAGAATTTTTCGTAAAGCTCTGTGTAAGTTTAGAACATTGGTAGAGTGACAGACTGAATGCTTAAGATTACTGATGGATTCGCTGATGAAAAAATGAAAAACAAAAAGCTGTATACTCACTTGAATGGAATTTTGTAACTCAACTCGAGACCTTGGTGCTAAAACATCACATAACTTCCCAAGTGAATAAATAACTGTATAATTATTTATTTTTGTTCATTTATTATTCATCACATTTATTCAAATCAAAGAGAAACAAAAATCCTGATTGTGTGGTTTTGGAAAGGTCGTAGTTTCCTTTTTTAATAGCTATATTATTAGAGATACATATTTATATATGCTTGAAAAACTTTGCTAGTATTTTTTAAAATAGAGATTGTTAACACAGTTCTGGCAAGATTGTCTTTTACACATTACTTACATATCTGAGTAACAAAATTCCTTGACCAATAATTTTTTGATCATTGGATATGTTGTTGTGTAAGCATCTGCTATGAAAATTAGGAATATTGAATACTTGCATGAGCTCATTATTGGGCTGTCAAACACTATTATTCCTCTCATTATCAATTGTTTATTTGTTGACTAGATAAATTGTTTAATTTATATATTGAAAATTATGGCATTCATAGTAAACAAATTTTGAAAATAAAAATTTATTTTTAATTTTTTTTTTTTTGCTTTTGACATTTTTTGACTGTTGAATTCTATATTTGTAATCTCTAACTGCAGTTAATTTTATGCACAATTTTGAAAATATTCAAGATAAACAGCAAAATTATTTATTCTTAAATAAACAAATGATTGATTTATTTTAAAAAATAGGTATTAGTTGCTTACCCTAGCTAATTCAGAATTATATACGTAAGAATAAGCAAATAATTTTTCTATTTTTTATTCACTTATAAATGAATAAATTATTTTAGTTATGTTATCTATAGTTTCAATATTTTTTACATGTTAGGAATAATATTTCTTACTCTCTAATAGCTATTAATATCATGCCAAGAAACTTTACCTTTCTACAAAATTGTCTTTCTCATTATTGTTGTGCATAAATTTTTAAAAACAACTTTCTCTTTAAAAATAATCGCTGTGAATCTTTTGCCATTTTTATTTAAGAAATATTATTATTTGTCATTTAAATTCTTATTGTAGATTTAAATTATCTTTAGATTTAGATCAAACTTCATTTTTAAAAGAAAATTTGTCAACATTAAATTTGAAATTGCTTTTTAAGAAAATTTCTTATTCTCATTTGCCTTTACATTTACGTTTAATTTGTTTGTTTTCTTATTAACCATACTTTCTGAAAATTTATAGATATATTTTTAGAAATAGACTCACTGCAATTAGGTAAAATGAAAATGTTACTGTCTCTCTTTACTTATTTAGTGGTCTGATTTTCAATTATGAATGAACATAGCAAAGCTTAAATATTAATTGTGATAGCTCAAAATAGATTAAATTTATGCAGAATTAGCTAACAACCTACTACCTATACTTTAGCTTGGATTGTATATAAGCATTCAATCTATTGATGTACTTGTTTTGTTTATTGATGGAATTATATTTGTTTATAAATATATCTCACTTGAGGATTAATAGTTCAGCATAAATTTCATTGCAAAGCTTAGCAAATAATTTTGTTTCATATTCTTCAGTAAAAATGAAAGCATAAAATAACTTTTAAGCAGCTCAATACAGGACAAAAGCATTTGCAGTAACTCTTTATATAGGAATAGTGAAGAAGAAGGCATTTCGCACAAGAATTACTGAGAGGTGAAAGTTGTAATGATTTTTCATTTTTGATTTATTTTCTAATAAAGTATATAGATATACATAGTTGTTAAGTATTAAATGATATTTGAATTGGCAATAGACTAGAAAAAATGTTCAAGTTTATCTGGCCTGGATTTAAATTTGATTCCACATAACCCTCTTAAACACTCTTGCAGTATTTTAAACTATTATTATCAATTTGAATGAATAATCTTTACATATTTGATTTTAGATGAAATGTTTATAATTCTATAGGTTAAGGTTCTGTCATTTCTATTTGTTTATTTATTTATAATATTGCTTTATTGTGTTTACTGTATCAAAGTGATCATAATAACAAAACATTATTTTTGTGTATGTATTAACGATACATTGTATTATATATAATATTGATCTAATAGAAACTCATGAAGTTGTCTTTTATATTATTAAGTTATGTCACTAAATATGAGATGATTGTTATTATAAGTCCCTGAATTTCGTAACATTGTTAAAAATAGAAATTGTAATATTACTACTAACAACAATAATAAACTTAATTAAATAACAAAAAGTTATAGAAATAATTGTTTCATTTGTAATTTATAAAATAAATAAAAAGATTTTAAGCAGACACATAATTTTTCTGTTATATTTTTATATAATAAGATATTTCTATGATAGGTGGTTGGAAGGTCTGCTAACCAAAAAAAAAGGAAAACAAAATATATTATTTGTTGATGTAGTTTTTGTTATTTGAAAGTATGCAGAATTTTTTAAAAAATTTAAAATATATAACTAGTTATTTTATAATAGTATTACTAATTTATGTTGTATTAATAAATTGAAAAATGTCAGAAAATTTTATTTTGGAATATAAGATAGCAAAATTGTTTCAAAAAATATGTTAAATGCAAAGATGAAAATAAAGTATTTTTAATAAATAATAATAATAAATTAATATTAGAAATAAATGAGAAAATAAATTAATATTAAAATTACAAATTTAACATAGATGTACTTAGAACAATAGAAATAACCATTGAAAAGTATATGAAAGTTAAAAATAAAAACAAAAATTGTAATTGATCTATTAATTTATTAACTGAAATGTATTTTAAAGCAATATTTTCATGAATGAATTTGAGAAAAATATAAGAATAGTATTAGTAACTACTATTTTATAAGTGATAAAGAGATTATTGTTTATTGATGTTTAGTAAAATTAATAGACAAATTAAGAAATTTCTAGAAGATTTAAATAATGTAATTGACAATATAAAATTTACAACAGAGCAAGAATTAAATAATTAAATTAATTTCTCAGAAATTTTAATAGAAAGGGAAATTAATAGTAATGTTACAAATAAAAATATGAATATATAGAAAAAATGTAATAATTAAAATATAACAGATTGGAATTCAACTATAAATAGTATAAAAAAGATTAATACCATAGAGTTATTATTCTGATAAAAAATACATAATATTCGAAATAAAGGCATTCTTCATATACTGGGAGCTTAATTGTAAATATAGGGGATTTGAAACCAGACTTTCAAGCACCCTTCAACTATCCACACTATCTCATACTACAGATACACATGACCACACACATGTAGAAATACTGGCATCAGCATGGGAATTGGGCTTTCCATCTTCAGATTTTCAGTGATATGGATAGCTGAAGAGTTGGAGGTTGAAGTAAATTGAAGCCTGTCAATTAAAGTATGATGATTTGCTATCATAATATAAACTGAGCACTGATTATATATATGTGTGGGAGATGATAATCTGGACCAACTGATGAGTGCTGGTTTAGCAAGAAATATGTATATTTGTGATTATTTATCTTTTCTACATGTGTGTGGTCATGTGTATCAGTGGTATGACATAGTGTGGATAGTTGAAGGGTGCTTGAAAGTCTGTGTTCAAATCTCCTACATTTATAAAGTAATTATTAAAACTATAAAAGAATACAGAATAATTATCCAATAAAAACTATTCAATACTATATAATGAATATAGAAAATATGAATAATGAGTTATGTTTAAAATATACTAAAAAAGTAAATTACGAGAAAATTAATTATATAGATATAAAAGTCAAAATATATCTAAAAAATAAAATTATACCAGAAATAAATAAACACTAAAATTAATAATAAAAAAAAAAAAAGAAAGAAAAAAAGTGATAGAGATATTAATTTATAAATATATTATGAATAATAATAAAATTAAGAATGATGTAAATGATATTTATGAAATAAAACGTGAATGAAATTATAAAAGTAATAAATGAAATAGCTATGTGAGAGAAACTAAGAATTCTCTAGCAACAATGTTTAAACAACATAGATATAATGAAAAATCATTCTTAATATTCATACAAAAAAAATAGAAAATATTTTTACAGATAGTAGTATTAGAATGATGTATTTTATTAAAAATAGAAAACAAAGAATAAAAAAAGTTATAATATTTAGGAAAAAACTTAAGTTGAAGTGCAGAAAATGATCGGAAACCATTTATAGTAAATTAATACTTAATAATAATATAAATATTAAGATAAAGAATTATACATAAATAAAATTTAAAAAACTAACAAAAAATGGAAATAATATTATAAATATTATAGAGAATTATGAAGTAATTTAATATGTAGACATATGGTAATAATTTATTTATTTATAAATGTATCGAATTTTTTTTTTTTTATTTAACATAAGGAAAAAGAAGTAGGTATTTGATTGACTATATTTAACTATGGTTATTATAATAAGTAATGTAAATAAAATATTTAGCAAAATTATAATTAAAATATTTTTTAAAAATATAAGTTAACGAAGCTGCCGTGAACTACGCTGTATTTTGTTGCAAACCCTTCTTGTATTCAAGCATATATAATGTATAACAATTGACATTTTAGTGATAAACATTGATTAGAATAGGATACATATTGTTAATTGAATAGCAAGAGTACAGTATTTTTTAACTTGCACTATATATATCACAGACACTTTTTTATATGTGTATTATGCATGTAGTATAAAAATTCTAAAAATAAATAATAATATACTTATTAATGATAAATTGAGTGAATACATTTACATATAATTTACTGAGTGTGTGTTCACTCATGCATTTGCTGAAGCAATAAGAATAAGAAAAAAATTAACTACCATATTTTTATTTTTAAAATAACATAAATTACAAAATGTCAGACTTTCATTGCTATTAAATATGCTCTGAGTAAAATTCTTTTTTTTTTTTTTCAATAACTTGATAGTAGTTTTGTTATCAAGAAATTGGGATATCTAATTATTTTGAAGTTTTTAAAACAGAATCAACTTTTAGTATGTTCTAAAAAATTTTAAAACTTTTAGCGTTATGCTCACAAAATATTTTATTACACAAAGTACAGCAAATCAAATTTGTAAAAGATAATAAAGGAAGAATAAAATGTATATGCTTTCAATATAAACTGAAAATTTTTTATTAATATGTATAATAGTTTATGGCACTCAGAGAATGAAAAATGTCTGCTGAATAGTGTAAAGTTTGCGAATTTTAATGTGCATTTTTTTGTTGTTTGTTTATATTACATTTTTCTTTGGATAATGTATAATTGAAATCATGTAATTAGATGCAGCATAGTTTGCAGCCTGACTGTAAAAAATAGATATAAGATTAAAATTGGGAAGTTAAATAATTATTGGAAATATAAAAAAATATTTGGTTATATAGATATATGATATCAATAGTGTATATATGTGTTCGGATATATTATTTGTATTGTATGTAAAATTATCTTTATTTAGATAATAAAGCTAATAATGATCAAGGCTAGATAGGATGATTGTTATTAATATTGGTCTTGTTTAAGTGCTGACTACTTTCATATATGTATTTATAATTATATTTATGTGTATATATAGATATTTAATGGAAGTTAATGTATTAACTGAACGATGCCATTTGCTGAACAAAGACTTATACATAATTAAATTATAATTTATTGAAAATTTAAATTATAATGGGACATTATGTGTGTGTTTAAAATATAACAATTAAAGAGTGTTATTTATGTATTAAAAAATATTAATAGATCCCTTATATATATTGATTAAAGATTTTAAGACTTCTCATTCGATAATTTAATATACAAAATTAACAAAGCGTATGCCACACTTGAATGAGAAGCTATAAAGATACTCAGAAATTATTACACGCTAAGCGCTTTCGAGGTCTTTTGCCTCATATTCATAGCGGTACTGTGAGCTGCAGAATGAAAAAATAGGGCAAGAAGCATATTTTATTAATGGCAATAATAACTCCATCAATAGACGAGATACCTGCTTTGACATCTCCAAACGTTGGACTATCTAGTTCATTTGCATATGCTTTGCATACTGTTTTGTTTCCCTTGCCCTATTTTTTCATTCTGCAGCTCACAGTACCGCTATGAATATGAGGCAAAAGACCTCGAAAGCGCTTAGCGTGTAATAATTTCTGTGTATCTTTATAGCTTCTCATTCAAGTGTGGCATACGCTTTGTTAATTTTGTATATATTGATTATATAATTTTTCTGTTTGGTCTTTACGAATGTTATCAAACAGTTGAAATGTTGACATTAGTTAATAAAATGTAACTATTGCAAAAATTAAATATAAATAGGAAATAGTTTATTTAATATTGAATAAAAGACAATGTTAAAATAAAATAGAGTACTGTTTATTAATTTAACTTGTTGATGCATGTTTTTAAGCAAGTTCCTATTCACAATAATAACTTTTCAATAAATACTTAAGTGATTAATATTAGACATTTTTTATTATATTAGAAATTATATTATATTTTATATAAATTTTGAAATAAATTTGAAAAAAGTGCAAATATAATCATTAATGATTCCATCTTATTAACTTTTTTTTTTTATATAGCATCACAATTTTATCTTTTTAAAATTTTATAATTAATATGCACTTTCTCATGCTTCAAAAATATGGATGTAGATATTAGGAACTGTGTGAACTAAGCTTAATGAATAATGTCTGAGTGATTAAAATGAATCCTAGAAGTAATAGAATAGTTTTTTTCAAATTCTACATTTTTAAATTTGAAATATGGGATAGTATATGTTAATTATAAAAGTTTAAAAGTATTTATATATGTAAATGAATAGCTAATCATTCCATTCAGTATATGTAGTATAAAATCAAATTATAATTTAATCCACCCATATTTCTTTGAATCCAAAAGTTTATTGATATATGTGTTTCACTCTTATAATCAAGCATTCCTCAGACACTCATGGAATTAATACCAGAAAATCAACAAATAAATAGAAATTATAATAAATATAATATATATTTGAATGTTTTGTCTCTAGGAATATCATAATGTTATTTAAGCACTAGAAGTGATAGAATTGAACTGCAATCCAGGAACCTTTAGCTCTTAAATTTATAACTAAAGCTGAATTTTAAATATAAATAATATGTAATGACAGATATCTTGATATAGCAGTATACACATTAAATATTAAGGTTGGAGACTAAGCCCTATATATGGAAAACATTATAACATATATTTTAAAATGATTATAATGTGCAATATTAAATAACATATGGAGATAAATATTTATAAGTGATTAGTTAACCAGTTCATAATGTGTAGTAGACAATTGAATCTATAATTTATATTCCCACAAGTCAAAGCTGGCAATAGTAGGATTTCTCTAATTACTTACGAGTCATTTAATATCTCAACAGTATATTCCAAGTTATCTCCATACGCGAAGTCATGATGACTAGCTTTTGTAATTACAGTTCAACAATTATAATTTTAGACTTATTCAAAATTATGGCATAGCTGCTAAAATATTATATAATAAAAGATTCATTTAATATATTGATTTTATGATAAAAACTTATAAATATTTGTTCTTTTATTTATATTGTCATTTTTTGAATTATGTCACTTTTTGTTTTTTTTGTAATCTATTAATTTTATATTATTCAAGCTAGCTTTGTATAACAAATAAGTATGTCTAATAAGAATGCATGCAAAGTAGTTTTCTTTTCATTCCTTTAGTGTGATCAAATCATTTTTTATTACCTCAACAGATATGCAATAGCAATGCCCAATTTAGTAGTCATTCACAAGTACAATTACATCTATGGAAGCACTAATTATGTGGTCTTCCAAATTTGCAAATTGATTTGCAAAGAACATTACTCTAGTAGGATGTATTTTAGTTCATTTAGCAAATTTCAATGACATCAATTTTATATATATATATATGATCACTAGATGGAGGGTTACCAATAACTCCTAACAAGCTTTTGTTTACATAAACGCTGAGAGAGATAGAATTCAATATCTCTTTTGTTGTCTCCACCTCCAGAGCAGCTTTCGAGCTAGTTGCTCTGGAGGTGGAGACAACAAAAGAGATATTGAATTCTATCTCTCTCGGCATTTATGTAAACAAAAGCTTGTTAGGAGCTATTGGTAAAGCTCCATCTAGTGATCATAAAATGCAAGCTAAAGGCAAGTTACGAAATTTATAACTTGTTTTGTTTATCATATATATATATAATGATGATGATGATAAAGTACTTTTGCTGCTATTTATTATATAAAAATTACTCTAAATTAATATTTTTATGAACGTGTACAGGTTATGTGTATATGTATATATATATAAATAATATAAAAACTCCATCAGATAATGAAATTACTTCGTGTATAAAGCGTGATAAACAAAGTAGCTAAAATTCAAAAAACATTAATCACAAAAAACTATTTGCCAAGTGCTTTTAGTACCATGTACCAGAATCATGATGTGTATCTGTTTATCACGCTTTTTACGTGAAGTATACATATAATTTGCATTGCCCATTATTGCTGAAAAATATATTTCCCATATATACATTTTATTTTAATAAAATGCACCTTATATCATTTTTGTCTGTGTGTTGATATGGATTAAATTTTTACATTTTTTTTTCTCTAGGAAAAAATCCGTCTAAAATTTAAAATCAGTTACTACATGAATGACCAGTCTGTATCAGATACCGGAGATTACGAAAGTTTTCCTCTTACATAGCAGTGCAGTTTTGAAGTAGTCTCAAGATTTTTTCCATCTCTGCTAGAGTCTAATTCTTTTCTCCCCTTCCTTCTTCCTTAAATAAAAAAGTAAGCATGCACTTTAAAGAGTCATTTACTATTTTATTCCTTGGGTTTGAATCCCTTTATTTGTTTCAGTATGCAGTGGCTCTATCTGAAAATGTTTAAAACAATGACTGGGGCAAAACATTCCAAAAAAAAAAAAATATTACAATAAACAGTATTATATTTAATATGAATTTTTTCATTTTTTTTTTTGTCAGCCATCATTGTTTTCAATTTTTTAAGCGTATATGCATTTATATATTTGTTTGCTTATTATTATCATCATTTTTACAATAATAACAACCTCATATTATTGATGAAAAGTATTTACAAATAATATGAAATTAGAATTTTTTTGTTATTGTTGTTATACTGTGCATATGTAATATTTTGATTTATTATTATCATGAATGCAGAAAGGTGTTATATTAAAATTCAGTCTCTGCAGTATATTTATATTCTTTCTTATTTTTTAGTAGGTTTGTGTTTATTTTAATTTTTTTATCATTGGGCAATCACTAAGCAGTAATTTTTAATCATCATTGGTAACAATTAGGCTTTTGCTTGCTTCTCTGATAAAATCTTTAATATATTTTTTAGTCTGCATTGTAAAACTGACCAGACTGATATTTTATAATGCATCCCAAAATATGTAAAGTAAGATATCTAATTTATTTACAATTCACCTATTTTCTAAAGCTTATGTTATAATTAATAACTGAGTATTAATTTATATATATTAATTGTAATTATTTGAATATTAAACAGACATTGTAATATTAATGGTTTATAAATAATTACAAAAAATCCAAATTTGTATTCAAAATCGGGAATAAACAAATAAAAATGTTAGACAATTGATTAAAATTATATTGATATGGAAATAATTCTGGCAAATATAGTTATTTCATTTTAACCTTCATTATAAATGCATTGTCAATAGATGTTGTAAAGTTTTTTTCCCCCCAAAATGTTTTTAACTATTGATAAATTTTTTTGTGGAATAAGGAAATTATGATTAACTGTAAAGAAACATATATATCAAAAGAAAGCACGATATGAATCCTTAGTTTACATTTAACCTGCATTATATAACAAAGAGTTTTTTCTTTCTCTGATTTGCTGCAAGTGTTAAATAGTCAGTGGATATTAAATCTTCTGTCTAATTCTCTTTTTTCTAATAGGAAGTATTATTTTGCATTATGCATTTAAATCTCTTAGCTTGAATAAAATGCTTTCAACCATCGATTATTCCTTAAACTAGTGATCATGGGTTTTTTAAAAAGGTAACTAAAAATTTTACCAGCTACAGAAAATTTTAAGATAAAAATTTCATGTTTTGTTTGTAAAGGAAATAATCATAAAAGTTATTAAAGCTTTGCATCCACATGGGCTGGTGCAATAATCATCATCTAGATTCTAGATCATACTTTTACAAAAAAAAATTTTTTTTAATCATATACAATATCAGATGATACAAAAAATTTCATTGTAAAAACAATTGCAAGTGAAAAAAAATTAAAAAGCTCTGTATTATCAGTGCTTACATGATTTTGATTTCAGAGTGAGAAGAGGCAGATCACTGCTATATAAATGAATAATAGATAATTAAAAAGATGTGTCTTGTTTAGTTTAGTGCAATTGTTTGTAGAGTGGTAGATTCAGAGTTTCAGAATTGATTCTTAGACAAGTAACATAAATATTTTTTTAAAAAAAACTCGGTTTAATCCTAAATGAATTAAATTGTTAAATGCTCAATCTGCCACTTGAGGGCTCAAACATTACATGATCTCCTGGGATAATTAATCATCTTATTACTAAACAAATAACTAATTTGTTAGTAATATTATTGTTTTGTAAAGATGTGTCTCCATATATATTGTATTTATATATGAAAGTTTTTGTTTTAGAATAATGATGACTTGAATATGAAGCTGCTAAAAAGATTTTTTGTATGGGTTATATGTATTTCTTATCGACAAGTTTAATTTTAAAAAAACATTTGGGGTATTTCTTATAGCCTTTTAATGTCTGATGCAGCAAATTTGTTAATAGTTTTAAAGACATAGGAAGTATTCACTAGTGATACCTAAGTATTTTTTGATCCAGGTATCTACATATATAACTTTTTGTGAAAACAGGATTTTTTATCAGTTAGTGATGTTTAAAAAATAATTTTTTTTGCTTGCTAGTGACATTATTTTTCAAACTTTTGTAATGCACTTAATATTTTCTTTTCTTTGTTTTCTTTTTCTTTTTTTGACATTGCAGGTATTGTTGTATTATAAATTGTTGTTATTTAAAAATTCATAAGATAATGAAAAAAGTTAACCAGTAAGTAATTTATTATATAAAATACTTCTTTTGTTGAAGTATATTTTTCTTTGAAGACTAAAACTGCAGTGTATACACTGATGTCTAACACAGTGAATTACAATCTTAGAAACTGTTATAATTAATTTATGTAAACAAAGAAATTTGAAAATAATATCTTAAAGCTTGATGCTGGATTTCATAACAAATATAGCAGGTTATTCTTGAATATAATATTTGTTTGAAAATTTATTTATTAAATGGGATTAAATTGCATAGTCTTTATTCTATAGTTTAAATGCTTTGTGTTCTGCAAAGTTAAAAAAATAAAAGATTATTCATTACTTGATGTATTACATTCCAGGGTGCTCTAAATAATTAAATGTCAGATATAACATCTCATTATTTTAGATTTATAATATTGTAGTTTGTTTAAAAAATAAAAATTAAAGATGATGTACTTAATTTAGAAAAACAAATAGCACATGTAGATATTTTTTATAATGCATTTTAAATCTTCAAAATTAAACTTGGGTGATACGTTTGTAGTGCATATGTATATTTATATATATTCACCACAATCCATTTACCCTGAAACATCATAAATCATTGGCCCAAGATAAGTTCCAGATCTTTAAAAAAATTTCGATCTGCTTTAAATAACATATAATTGCTTTTCCCTCCTATTTTAATTCTTGTTAGTATCTATATTTCAAAATACATCTTTTAAAAACAATCAAATTTATTGTTTTTCCTGTTACTGATAATTTTTTACCTATCATTTTCAATTTTTCATTGCTCTTAATCAGCTTATTTTTTTCTATTTTCATATACACTTCAAAATGTTATTTTTATTATTATTTATGTTTTCAATCCATATAGTGATATATTCAAAATAATATATTTTTCAAGTCTGATCTCATAGCCTCATAATATGTATATTTGCATTGCTAATTAAAAGCAGCTTTTCTCATTTTTATTCCACTCATCTTCTTTACCTCTTACTAACTTCCTAATATTTAAATACAATATGTCTGTTATATATTTTTTTTTTCCAATTGGTATATTTTTTTATTTTGCTAGTGATCTCTTTCTTTTCATCCAAAGATGTTTTGCTTTGATACATTTATTATCTTCTTAGATATAATACTTATAAGATGATAGAGTATTTAAAAGATGCTTTATTGGGCTCAACATTTAAGAAAAGTATAGTATAATCAAAATATTAGTAAATATATATTTAAAATATTAGTTGTAATTAATTTATATAATTATTATATACTAAAAAATAAATTTGGTTGAGTAAACTGTCAATATATACAAGTGATAAATTTGCACATTATACACGTACTATATTATAAATATTATTTGTATATATTTTATTTTTTATAACTTATTTGATTTCTGTTTATAATAATAATTATGACAATTATAAAATAATATGTCTAAAATTGTAAAATTATATACAGCAGTCTTTCCTTCTTTTATTCATGGTTTTAATAAATCATAGTTTGAAAAAAAAAAAGTAATAATTTGAAGAAAAAAAATAGAAGTTTATCAATTTTAATATGCACCCATTTTTTATATATCAATATCATTATAAATTATTTTGATCAATTATTTCCTCATTTTACATTTTCAATGCACACAGTACTTTTTGATTTGGTTACTATCAAAATAAAAATATTTTATATCATATTGTTACAGGGAATTATTGGATTAAAAAAATTGCTTAAAGTTGGTTGCCAAGTTCAAAGTTAATCATGACAATTGTATAAAAACTAAGACAAGCTATGAAGTTTTTGTATATATGATGAAGTGAAAATAAAAGATTTAATAGCAAAAAAAAAAAAAGGTTGAATGCTGTAGTTGGCAGGATGTTTAATAAAATCCTCAATTATTTGTAAATTATTGTACATATATGTGTGAATGTGTTCTCTCTTTTTTTTTTTCATATGTCAAAATGCGTTGGACCAGAAAGCCAGCTGCTTGGAAGGCAGCTATGCTAACCACTAGGCCACCAACGCTTGACATGTGTTCTCTTTTTGTCTCTGAATTTATTATTGAAGTGTATTTTCCATAACTTTTTTAATTAATTATATAATTTGATGTGCTAACTCATAATTTTAAAATTATATCATAGGTATGTGTACATATGTTAAACATATATGGGATTTTCTATTATCAATGATTTCAGATCTCCATGAAAGCCTGAACTCAATAATGTTAGATGCATGGGAATATTATATATAAAATTATGATCTTTTGATTTTAACAAATATACATATATAAATATAAGAAATAGATACAATGCATTCGGCTAGCTGAAATCTATATAAAATATTTGAAATGCCCATAGCTATCAATGGAGTTGCTAAAATTTGAACTTTATTTATTTAAAGGGAGAGTGTAGCTGGAATAATGTAGTTTTGGAGCATTTCAAATTTTTTTTTTTTAAAAACAAAAAACTGTTTCATATCATTATAAAAAAAATATTATAGCTTTTATATATCAATTTTTTTTATTTTATTTCTGACAATGGAAACACGATGAAAAAGTAATCAAATAAAAATGTATAAAAACTTATTTATTTAACTATATATTTTTATATATTACTATATTATTCATTTTTTGATTATATCATTAGATGCTGTATTTTGTATATTTTCTTATTTCCCCAATCATTGCTTTAAAATCAAATGTAATGCATTTATCATCTGTTAAATAAATATTGTAAAAACTTTCCTCTGTAAATACTTCCCATATTTTTTGTAAATAAAAATTTCTGAAATGTAGCCTTTTCATCTGCAACCATTATCATATCTTCAAGTGATCTGATATGTTGAATATATATATTAAACTATCTGGGAGATAAATTATAATACTGCTTACACTTTCAACTGTATAAAACTAAGCAATTTATTTTATATTCCATACTTGTTTTATTTCTATTTATGTTATGCATTATAAACATTCATATTATTCTTCGTATTTAGAAATATTTTTGATGTATATATTTATTGTTGCACTATTATGGATTCTTCGGTTAATTTTGTCTCATTTTGTAAAATTACTTTTCTAGATATGCATATGTGTCTACATATCTATCTATATATACAGTAAATATATAAGGCAATGCGCACATTATTATATATATATATATTTGAGAATTTGAAAAAATATTAATAGTTTTAAAATAAATTGTGTAATTCTATATGTATGTGTATACACATACTTTTTTTTTTAAGTGCATTAAAGCTCAATAAATACAATTTAGATAATCAGATTAAAAAATTAAAATTTTTTTTTTTTACATCAGTACTTTATGATTGAAAAAAATATTTTTAATCCATTAGAAAATTTTATAAAATTGTGTATGGATATCACTCCTACAGTGTAGACATTTTAAAAATTAAATGTAATATTTGGGTAGTGTGATTTCTGATTATTTTGTGCATATTAATCTTATCCTTTTAGATAAAGTTTGGAAAACTTGAAATAAATAAATATTTTTATTTTATAACTTTTAAATTTCATTTATGGTTTTGTGTTATTCAATTCCTTATTAAACTCTCACTGCTCTACTCCACCATTTTCTATCCTTATTTTTCAATTCCTTATTCTTACAATTTTGATTGCTTAGCAATCTTCTTCAGAGTTATTAATTATCTTTCAATTTTTTATTTACCTATTGTGTTCATATACAATATGATCATTTTAAATTTTATATCTTATAGAATTATCAGTTTGCTATTTGATATAAATCATCACAACAAAATATAAATGACATTGATTTAGATATTTTAAATTTTGAATATTATAAGAATCAAACATTCATTTTCTAACTGATCATAAATTGAATTTTTATTATATTTGAAATAATAGGCCTCAATTTTACTACCATCCATTATTTTACATATTGGTATTTATAAATACAAGATGTTGTGCAAAATAGCTTCACCTTTCTCTGAAATAATTAATACACTCTTCATATATAATATTCCTTTCATTTTGTTATGTATATATATTTTTTATGATTAATGTGATAGCCTAATGATTCTTAACCTGAGATTTGTAGACTTTTGAAGAGGGAAAGGAAATAGAGTATGCTCACAGTAGATTTGTAAAAGCTTGAAATAATGGTATGAGCTTTTACAGTTAAAATAGAAAAAAAAAGAGAAAAGGAAATGGATGAAATCATAATTTCTTTCACTTGTTTGTATAAAACTTGGCTTTTCTAACCTAATGCCTCCTTGTAGAAATAAAAATCATTATGAAAATAACTGTTAGCAAAAAATGTGTCCAGCATATCAAAATTTTAAATTTTTATTTATGTTTTGGTATTCTTTCTCACTTCATGGCTGTAATCTTAGCAGACATAAAATTAAGATGACTGCCTTAACATATACCTAATTTAATTTTAAAATAAGATAACTTTACATTATTCTCTCTCACACTTAGGCATTTCTTGGCTGCAGTCTCAACAATCCATAATATTAAGATGGTTTTCTGAATATATATGCCTAATTTATTTTTAAAGGATTCTATATTACTGCATTTAAAATGGATTGTATGAAGAAAAGATAAATTCATGTTGAAAAAAACTCTCCTAATAATCAATAAAATAAATAATATCCGAAGAATATACTGAAGTTTTGGAAAACATTTTCACCTGCTATTCTCTAATTTTATCAACTACAATTCAGAAATTATCTAAAACCTATTTGTGTAGAGCAGGTGTTCAATATTTTAATTGAATATGCGAAAAAGTTTCATTTTAATAATTACCTTATAATATTATATAATTGATTACATTATTAATATGTTCAGGTGAAATTTAGTTGTTGTTTTTTTAACCAAAATGGATACCACCGAGGGTTTTTTTTTCTTTCTCAGTAGATTATCCTTTGTTTCTTATTTTCTTCACTAGATATATATTAGATTAAATATTTTCATGGATTTATTATGCTTTTGTTTATAATGACAGAAACTATTATTGGATACTAAAGCAAAGTAGTTTTATTTTTACAACTGTCAATAGTAATTGATGGTTTCCTAGTAACATCACTTCTAAACATGATTATAATTTTACATGGAAATAGTTCCACTTTTTTTTTTTTTTTTACATCATATATATTGCAAAATAGTAATAAAGATTTAATGGATTTAGTAGCAATTCATACTTTCATCAGCCTGTTATGTAAAAAGTTATTTTACTACTGCAAATTTCATAAATAATTAATTTTTAAAAAAGAATAATTGAAGAAATATAGGAGAACAGTAAAAAGATTTGTAAAAGAATAGCATGTAATAACACGGAGAGAGTACATAATTATTTTCTGATATGAATGGTAAAAGAGTTGCTACATTTTCTAAATAAGCTAATTTTAATAAAGTACTTTTATCATAAATTATTTATTGAAATTCGTTTGGAAAATATGAACTTTTTTAATTATCTTTATGCAATTTTTAATTACATCATAATTATATTAAGATTTGCCTATCTTAATTATTCAGCTGTTATAATATTAATATATATTTGTTATTGACAGATTACAATGAATGTTTAAGATTGATATCACTGATATTTTGTTCTGCGCATATACAATACTGGTCTCTATATATGTTAACTCACATACATAGAGTTTTGTATCACCTGTATATATTAATAATTTATTAATTAATCAGTAATTACTTCATCTGAGATGAATTATGACAGAAAATTTTCTTAAGAATAAAATAATAAATGTATGCAGTACTCTTTATATATATATTCAGACATGTAAATGAAAATACAAGTAAAAACTTTATAACAGATGATATCATAGTGATAATGTTGAAGTGCTTTCTGATTAATTAATGCCCTTTAGATATTTTAATTTAGGTTTAATTTTATTCCATTTACGTAGTCTGTATTATTTTTCATTTCACAATTTAGAAATGAACAGTATTTTGTATGGATTTCAGGTAGAGTCATTACATAATGTTACCATCCAAGCTCAGTTATCATTGTACATTTGGTTGTATCTTTTAAAGCATGCTAACTTTTTTTTTGAAAATTTACTATTGATATTAAGAATCTGTTTTTATTTGAGTTTAATATTTTTTTTCTCTCAGTTGTTGTTTGACTTAATAATATGATGTACATATATATCTTGTATAATAAAAACATATTTCAAGATGGCAATTTCATGCTTCAACATTTGCTAGAATATAGTTTTAATTATTATTAATTAGGATGGCATCTGTGACGTTAGTTTTGTTTGCTCATGCTGCCATCTTTTGAATGGGGTTGTCTCAGCAGATTTCCAAATTTTAGAGTTTACCATTGAGAAGATTTCTGTACAGTTAGAAAGTGGATATGGTGGTAAAATTGTTTCTAAAATGTAACTTTAATGATCAATAATAAATAAAATTCTAGTTTAACTTTTTATGTGCTTTGTTATCTTTTATATATACATATAATATTCAACTTTATTTACTAAGCACAGAGACCATATGTAATTAAAGAGAAAGGATTTGCACCTTTAATATATGCATTGTACTGATCTTATAAGAGCTCAATGATGTCATATTGAGTACTGCGGATACTCTCAAACTCAAATACAAGATAGAGACTTTTGAAAAGATAGGTTTTAAAAAAAGTTAAAATAGTCCATTGCACAGCAAAGATCTCTAGCATTTCTTCAAAGACAAGTAATGAAAGAGAAAGTATTATTTATCAGATTACTCAAGCTTTGAGATAGGAATGGTTTGAAGTTTTTTTATCTTTGTTTTATCTTCTAACTAAAAATAACTAGATATCAATTAACAATAATATAATGATTAAGTGTTTTGACTACTCGCCTATTACCAGAATAAAATATTCTAAACTGGCTTATACAGTTTCCAAGTTTTACTTGGCCTGAATTTGAATCCCAAATCATGAACACAGTACACAAATGTATCAACCATTATTTCATGAAGCCTTTCATACACACATATGTATACATTTATACTTAATAATATAAAATCATATTTCATTACAATACTAGCCAAAAAACAAAATTTTACTACAATTCTTCCATGATCATGGTTTAGATGAAACCATTGCCAGGGAAGAAATTTAATAAAATTTTTAGTATGGTAATGTTATATAATTTTCTATTTTATTTATATCTAAATTTAATACCTGATCTCTATAGTTTCCCAATATTAATAATATTGTATTTTATGCATTTTCAATTTTTGTTATTTTTTTTTTCTATATATGCAATCTCCTTATACTTGTACAGGTATAAACTGTACTCTCACCAGTCGATCGAGTAAAATACAAAATAATGCTCCGGCTTAACTCTGATCTTAATATAGTAAGACATAAATATTAACAATATCTTAAAGATAATTTCTATCATTAGACTAGCTCAAAATTTATTAATTAATAATATATGGTTTGATTAAATAAAATAATATACTTTTAATAATCATGAGACATTTGGTGACAGGTATAGCTGTTGGACTACATTGAGAATATCTCCCTAAGGACAGAATCTCAATGACATAAGAACACAATCCCCCTTTTATTCAAATAATAATGTAAATCTATAGTATCCTTATGACTTTAAAATATTACAAATAATCTAATATATTATACTAGATAAATTATAATCTCTGTTATAAAATATAATCATCTCAGGTTCTTTAAATAAATCATTAACTTAATTTATAATATCCTGTAGCCAAGTATGATGAGAAATTTTTACATCATCCTCAACTATACCTTAGCAATGATAATAATAACAATAAAATATAATATTCCTTCACTCAACTTAATTAATAATTTGTACAATATTTACTATTTAATAATCAGGTCAAAAATAATAATAATAAAGATAATAATAATCCAATTCTCTTATTTATCATGTGGCATATTAAAAGTATGGTATAATCTAAAATATGTGGCAATATGAAATATATTTAATCTTATAGCAGCAATTTAAATAATAGATTATGACTAAAATAATATTATAATAATGTGATGTTTTAGTATCATATTCTGAATAATAATTATCATTTAAATAAACCATTTTTAATTATAATGTGCAAAATATGTTATATATTCAATTTTGAGTTCTGTGGATCAGATGTTGAGGAAATGAATAGGTCAATAATAACACTGACAAAAGTTTTCATAAAACAACTTTAACAAATTTATTCTATTTAACAAACCAACTACTTTACAGTTTATTATAAAAAAAACTAACAAATATAATACTAAAGTTAAACCAAAATATATACAAATTAAGCAAAAAGAAAAGATTAGGTTACAGATTACCAATAGAAAAAAATCATCAATATGTAAGCCTTATTTAGGCATATTTATCATGTATAAATATTCATATTCTATCATTTACCTTACAAAATTACATTAGTTTTATTACTACTTAAATGAATAAGAAAATATTTATTTCCAGTAAATATAAAATAAGATATTTTGTATAATATTTTTATCAATCAAAATTTATTTTTAGGTTCATTCTAGGTTAATAAAATATAAAGTAGCAAAATCATTGTTTATCCATGTACTAAAATAATTTGCTTGGTACCACTCTAAGTTTTATTATATGTTTTATGTTCAAAAAAACTAATATAAAAATTAAATAAAATATATAAGCATTGATAATACACTCCACATTTCTCATCCTGATGTTTCTTTGTAAAATATGCATTATTTCAAAAATATTATTGATTTATGAAAAATCGAAAAATATTTAAAAAAACATTCAAAAATATATTAGGAATAGTTATGATTCCTTTATCATTTTCATCATCAGCATTAAACATTCGAGATCATTTGCATTTCTACTTAATTCAAAACCTATCTTGCCATTTGTTTTAAAACAATTCATCATTCTAAGTTTATTCACTATTTTATTTTCAGAATACTAAACTCCATGATGCATTACTAATGAAATTAAGATAGCAATATAATGTATAGGATATGAAGGAATAACTAGAGTAATGACTTAATAGTATAATAATAAATTTTCTAATTCATGTGGAAAACTATGAAATATTAGGTACGACTCAGCCTAATACCCATAGAAAATAATGTCTTGGCTTTTTAGCACTTACAGATCATCAAAATATAAACAACTAACACTGTCCATGGAAATAACATACAATAATACAAGGCTTTGTTAACTATATCTGTACAATATCTACTTTAATAAAATATAGGCTAATCTTCTATCTTCTTAACATACCCTAAAAATATTCACATTCAGGATTTCATTTCCTAATTCCCTGTTCACTATCATCTAAAATTCCACATAGATTTAAACAATCTATATCGCAAAATAAACAATGATTATTCCCAATAATAAACAAAGCTAATCTATTGATTCATCGAACTATGATTAAAATATACTACTAATATTCATATATTTAAAATGAATATATTATTTACTCAGCAAAAATCATACAAAATTATGATAATTAATAAAGTTACAGTGAACTTTATTATATAAGAAAAATATATATATGCATATTTTTATTCATAGCTTATATCATTTAATAAAAAATCTGTTATTAATTCACATATCCATTCATTCTTTCTGCATAATATGAATATTTAAATTCCAGGCAATTCTTAAAAATATATACCATATAATATTTAAAACAATTTAAATTACCTATGTGATTAAAATATTAGCACATTTCTGGTGTATTCTGGTCCAATTATATAATAATATAAAAAAATCATAAATTCCATTCACACAGCTCTTATTATAAAATATACTTTAAAAAAATGTTTCCAAAGTTTTAAAAAAAAATTGTTAAACTATTTTAAGATTATGGTAATCAAAATATCTATTAGTTTAACTTATTGAATATAAATATATAAAACAATACATGTCTTAATTTTAATGTTAATATTTTTGGTACTACAACATCAGATGATCCACCCCGCTCGATGGCACTGTTGCTAGTGCAAAGCAAATAGATATAATGTTACCGGGCTTTATTTTTTATAAAAACATTCCGTCTTTTTTTTGGGGGGGGGGGGATTTATTTTTTTACCGAGCTTGTTTTCATTTTTTAAAAATAGATATAACTTTTTTTTTTAAAAAAAACAAAAACAAAAAACATTTGGCCTTTTTTTGGGGGGGGATTTCTTTTGATTTTTTTTAAAACATTTAATTTTTTTTATTCATAAACAAATACATATAACTTGTTGTTTTTTTAAAAAACATTTTTTTTTTTTAAAACATTCTTGATTTGATTTTTCACCCTTTTTTTTTTATTTAAGTACATTTTTATATTAGTATGTAATAAGCTCTATTAATGATTATGTGCGTTTATATTGTGCTCTATTAACGAATACGTGCATGTATTAATATTGCGTACATTTCGCCATTTTTTTATATTTTATTTATATATTAGTATGTAATGTGTGTGTATTTATATTGCATACATTAATTACTTAATCAAATCTGTATGCATATAATGACATATACGTAGTTATATTTTAAGATGATTAAACTAATGTAAATAGTAAACATCGTTGTATGTGTAGAAATGCACCTATGTATATATGCAAAGGAAACAGTAATATGATAGATTTTGTGAACATTACAACTTTTCTAAATTATCTCTTTTAAGTTATTAAATTTATAAATTTGTTTGTATTCACATATAAATATCTTAAATCCAGGGGTGACTGTCTTATAGTAGAATGTTGACAACTTAAATCTCTTTTTTAAAAAAAAGAATCAAGTCATCGGTTTCTCAGAAATACCTCTCATTAAATTGTAAACTGAGAACCGAAATTTCAAAGATGATTTAAAAATAAAATTAAAAAACAAAGACATAATTATTGAACTGACAGCTGGATCTTTTGTCTTTGCTAAAATTTATTCGAGTTAGTAAAACTTAAGAATTTAAAACTAAAAATTGTAAACAACTTAATGGCTTGTGAGGGGGTGAGAAAGATTTGCTATAAAAATACCAGTTTGAATTCAAAAGAAGCTGACTCTCATCATTTAACAAATCAAATACATCCAGGCGCTTTGCCCAAATTTACGATGTCAGCAATTGGTCTAGAAGGTGGAAGGAGTCCAGAACAGCAGGCTACCAAGAAGCCACCAACAATGAAGCAGCCCACCAGTGAATGTTAGTGCCTATGCCATGCAAGCTACCTCAGCAAGAAGATAATTGGTAATTAAAACTAAATCGTAATAAATCACTAATAATTCTTATAAGCCACCTATACTATAAATGTGCACAAACTGTTAAACTAAAGTCTACCCTTAATAATTAAAACTCTGTTATAAATTCGTAATTATTAAGTCTCTTAATGTGATCTTATTTAAAAATAATAATATTGTGAAATCTTGCCTAATTAAAGGTTAAACTAATAATATTTCTGTTAAACATGATAACTATCTGTTATTCTTAATTTATTCAATCTGTGGATATGCCTTCATTACCTTGCTTATTAATAATTTATTAATTGTACTATACCATCCTTCAGGGCGGAAATTGCTAATATTATAACAGCAGAGAAACAATTAGATGATCTCATATAATCTTATATTGCTTTTTGGCACACACAAATTTCCAATCTGAAAACCTACTTTTATATCTGTTGAGCTACTGTCTTTTAGCTTAATATAATTCAGGTTTGCATATTTAATAATTATATTAGTTAATGATCAAACTGGGACCACTGATCATTATATATAGAAGACCGACGGCATTTACACGATTGACATTCCATTTTGTATTTCTTACAGCACCTTAATATCATTTCCCTACCACAAACACAGTTCTTCTCTGTCAGCAAACTTTTTTTTCTGTTATAGGAAGACGGCTGCTTCTGTAGCAGGCAATTCCAACAACTTGAAAGCAGATTGTCTGCCATTTTATTTTTTGGTCTTGCAAGTTCTCGCAAAGTGCGCGACTTTTGCATGAGCTCTGCCGAATCGCACTTTGCCCTCATTTCTTAGATTGGGCCAGCTCCCAAAGGGAGTAGGGATGTTTGTGAAATATTTAAAATTTGTAGCACCTCATACTGCTTCCACTAGGTTTAACACTAACTACTTCGGACTGTGTATTGGAATAGTTTTCATCATTACAACTACAGACACCCTGACATGATACGCTGCTGAATGTTCAATACTAGCATGTATTTAGAGTATCATAACATGTAGATAATGTTCACATGCTATAGATGGGGTAGTGTTGGCTGCTTCACCATCAAGTGTTTGAACAGTTTACAGGCCGTAAGATGTATGAGCGGCCTTGTAAATGGCATATTTCTGTGCTTTTGCATGGAAACAGTGCCATCAGGCGGTGTGGATCATCCGATGTTGTAGTACCATATTTTTTTTAGAATTAATAAATAAGACCTAATAATAAAATTCAAAGTTATGTATTTCTTCTCTTCCCCTTAATGTCTTTCATTGAATTCAGCAGACGATTTGCGAGTAGATGGTTACTATTGACAACAATAACTGTTCAAGAGTTTTCTTTAATTTTTTCCTTGACGTGAAAAATAATAATTGTCAACTTTTCAAATACCTGGAAAAATCATGAAAATTATTATCCATTCTGTTGTGAAAATTTGTTTACAGTCTATATTTCTGCAGCTTTCCTCCAGGATAATAATTAAAAATAAGTCATTTATTCTCTTGTATACATACATGTCTTCAATTCAATTGGTAATATGATGCATCATATGCAGTCTTATTTATAAAACTCATATTTCCAAATAAAACGGTTGTATCAGCATTTTTAACATATTCCAATGGAGCACAATAACACTGCAAATAAATGAATGTTGGTGTTTTTTTTAAAATATTAAACAAGATTATTTATTCCTGATAAAAATATATTTTCTTCCATCAACCATTTTTTCTAAAATACGGCAATTAAAATAACAATTAATCATATTTTAATGTCCACTTATTTTATATAGCATTTTCAGCAATTATATTTTTCTTTTTATATAATTTATCTTCAAAATATCTTGCTTAACAAGTCCAAATATAAAATTTGTTTTAAAGATAAACACTATTAAAACTCACCATTCAAAGATAATGATATAAATATTATAGAACTATATATTTTATAGCTCATCTCCAATGTCTTTTTAAATTCACAGGTAAAATACGTTTCCATCTTTTCCAATAATTTCTATTAAAATGTCTTAAAAGTTTTTAACTTTACGAATACAGATGTAGTCATTATATATAACATCTCTAGATAACCGTATATAATTTTGAAGTACTCTACACAAACAAATATTTAAATTCTCATATAACATTGGCAAAACCGTACTTCCCATAAACTCTTCGGTTTTTTATCTCTAATCCTCCCATACACAAGACTATAAGTTTTTGCGCCATAACTTACTAATGAATTTCAATCAAGTTTCAGAATAGTTTACTGATAGGAAATTTAGTGGATTTATTCACACATTGTCAAACTAAATATTAACTTTCTTTATCCTTTTGACTTTTTTAAAAAATAATATTTAAAATTTTAGATAATTTACTATTAAGTTTTTTCTATATTACAAACTTATAGTAATATAACTATGTTTAATAATGAAGACACACTAACAACAATCTCTACTAACTAACTAATTACACATTGTATTTATACCCATTTTTTTAAAAGAATTTGATTGAACAAAATAAAGTCAGACAACAAACTAATTTACATATTACCTAATTAAATAGTTCACTTTTTAAGTAAAAAAATATAAGAAATTTAATTCGCTAATTTTATAACTATTTAACCAAGCAAAACATTTTAAAACAATACAATTTATTAATTCTTTATTAAATTATAAGAAAATATTTAATTTAATGTAGCAAATTTAGTCTGTATTTATCAGTTTAAAATATCTTTAAAAACTAACTAAAATATTATTTTAAGTATTATTTTATCATGTCCAAATATTCCCACTTTATCAATAGTTTTAGAAAGCAATTAAGAACTTTCTCTGAATTCATGCAAGCATTATACACATAGTGTCAGTCATGTGACATGCTTTTCCAGACAAATGTTGCAATTTTTGAAACTTATTGTATGAAATAAAATTAAATGAATATTTAATTTAAAAAATGATAACATAACATGAAATATTAAATATAAAATTTAGAATAGTAAATTTTAATATTTTTTAACAATAAATAAAATTGAAACATTTGGTACACCATAAAATATCAAAACTTTA
Source organism: Epiperipatus broadwayi (assembly GCA_028023455.1). Taxonomy (NCBI): domain Eukaryota; kingdom Metazoa; phylum Onychophora; class Udeonychophora; order Euonychophora; family Peripatidae; genus Epiperipatus; species Epiperipatus broadwayi. The sequence continues at coordinate 9,841,362 of JAQFVV010000015.1, forward strand.
ATAAATAATTATTAAATAGTTTAAACTTATTTTAAAGATAAATTTTGTAATTTATTCTACTATATTTAATATATATTGTAAATTAATGTTTTTCAAATATTTAGCAGGATATTAAACACATTTTTCAAGTAAACTAATATTTATTTTAACCATAAAATATTAAAATATTCTGCTTTGTACAATTTTAACTTTTAACATAATTTTTAAATATTTTTTGACTTCATATGTAATTTTAACAAGTTTTAAATCTCTTTCAATATTACAATTATAACACTTATAATCATCTTAATTTAATTTTTTTTAAAGAAATTGGCTTTTCTCAACATATCTGGCCTTAACAAAAGGGTACAATATATACATAAAGTGTGTATGTTTCTAATTTTTTTAAGAACTACATGCTTTTCAAAACTATGACTATATTAATCAGATTGATAAATACTATATATCAGTTGTAAATCCTGAAATATTTTACATATATATATAAACTGACATCATGGGCATTTCATAAATAACATTCAATTTTTCAAATCTTTTCAATAGATAGAATGTGTTCATAATGACTTTTTTTAAACTAAGATATGAAATGTATTTTGTAAACAAAAAATTATCTGTATTTTAAAATAATACAAAATTATAAGTAAGGTTTTATAATATAGATTACTAATTAATTCAATATTTTGACAATAATATATACTAGTTGAACAGCAAAGATAATTATCTTTATAAACTCATCAACACTCCTTTAACACTTTAAGCAAATAAAAGTGTTAAAGGAGTGTTGATGAGTTTATAGTGAAATATAAAAAGAAGCAAAATATAGAGGGAGAAAGAAGAAATGGATAATAATTATCTCTACTTTAAAAATCCATAACACTTATGCACTTGAGTACAAATCTATAATCTTTTATTTACTTAGACTTTCAGCATATGTAGTCTTCATCAGAGCTTTAATTGTGAGTAAATGAAAGAACATAAAAATTAAAAAAAGACTTCTTTATGCATTTGAATATGATTTTAAGTTTTTGAAATATTAAAACCATGCAAAAAAGAACTAGAAGATTCCATCAAATAGAACAAATTATCTCTAATCTTTATATTTTATATTGATTGTAAGCCTTGGGCTATTTTAAAGAAAACGTTCAAGTAGAATGATGTTTTGATGACCATCCTACAGGATTATAACTTCCAATCTAACTACTCCAAGACAATAATGGGAATGGATCTCCATCTTGTTGGAGTAATAGTTATAATCTTTCTTAATTCATAGCAAAATTTTATTTTGGATGTTCAGTATAATTCATTGCAATAAAATGATCAATAATGTTGTGAAACATCATTGCATATCAAATAGTTATTTCTAAGAATTTGATTTTATCAGCTGTTACTTTTGAATTTTCTGATGCCTCATATGTAGTTGTGATAATTAATATAACCATAAAGCTTAAATGTGTTTACAAAGGTTTTATATATTAGGAAATAGTTATTATGCTTAAATATGGCTTTATGTGACCCAATGATGTGGGAAAAATCCATCATTATTTGCAATATTTAAATAGTTGTTTAGAACATTCAATCTTTCAATGTTCTCATGAAAAGTATGAATCAAGTTTAGGATATATAGTTTAAGATTCTTTTGCGATAAATACAAAACATTCTGGAAGTTCTAGAATAGGGATGGGCAAACTTTTTAACACAAGCCATTTTATCCCCCCCCCCCACTTCCATTAAAGAGGTTCAGGGAAAGACATACTCCCCCTCATATAGGACTGCAAAGAAAGCTGGAAAACATGAATTTTTGAATGGCCATGGATATATTAGAATGTTTGTTTTAATAATAGAATCTATATACATCCTAATGAAAATAAAAATTCTCTTAAAAATAAATCTATAAAAACAAAAAAATTATTTTGTCAGTTTGATTTATTCACAAATTTCTAATATTGAAGATTGGGATCAAAGAGCCACATTTGAGTCATGAGCTATAATTTGCCGATCCCTGTTCTAGAATAACTGGAATTAACTTAATTTTTTAGAATGTTGGTTAAATATATATATCAACTCATTGGTAAATGTAACTATCCTTCCTATTCTTTTAGTATCTGCTACAAATCCAGTTTCGTTTAATTTTATAAAAATATTTTAACATTTTATGACTGAAACATCTCGGTTGAATTCCATTGATAAAAATTTACTAATTTCTTGCATGTCTTTTAAGTTCGTAGTAATGGAGCATTTTAACAATCCATTGGTTGTTGTTTTTTTACTTAAGAAATCATCATCCACAGTATTCTAAAATGTTGAGAGAAGGAAGAACGTTGTTATATAATTGGCATGATGGTATTAAAATTAATAGCCTATTTATAGATCTTTTTTGAACTTATAAAAATCGAGTTTTTTTATGAAACATTACATACATTCAATAATTATTTTTGCCTTAAATAATTTGAAGAATTCAGTTTATTATCCTATGATAAACATTGTGCAAAATTGTTAATTTACTTAAATGGTGAAAGATCTTTTTTTTTGTTAAAAAATAAATTTTTTATATTTAAATTTTTTTTTTTTTTTTAAATCGTCTACATTATTTTATGAAAAAATTTAGATGATAAATTTACTTTTTAAACTACTTGCCCAATTAAAAAAAGAACAAATTGCCGTTAACTTTGTATTTGACAATTTTTTTTTTTTTAAAAAAAAAACTTTTTAAAGTAGACAGTGAAATATTGCATATTTGACAAGTTGTATATATATATTTTTAAAAAAACTTGTTTTTCAATTACTATTTCTATAGTAATTACAAATTGTGTATTAAAGTATCTCTTGTAATTTAGCGTCACTGATAATAGTCTATACTATATTCTAAACATATATATGTTGAAACGAACGTTTTCATGGGTGAAAAACACATGTAAATCAGACTATTCATCAACCATGGAAAACAACCACCACATGAAACAATTCTACATACTCTAACCATCCTAATTATTACTTTATACATTTTTTCACCAAGTTGAGGATAATTATTATCAGAACATTGGTAAGAAATTTATTCTAAAAAACAGTTAATCCTGAAAACATACTTCATTAAACATATATATGCTCTAATTATCATTGCCTTGAATTAATTAATAGTAATATAAAAAGATGATAGTTTATACATGCTCAAATTGATTTCTGGAGTTTATATGAAATGTATTTCTCCAGAATGACATATTTTTAGTTTTGGAATCCATCTAACTTATGGCTAAATGTCACTGTATAAAATGACTAAATAACCAGAACATGATAATTCTGCTTACATTTACGTTAGAGGATTCTGAAATAAGGTGAAGAAAATTTTGTTTAATCCTCTTCTTGCTTCTCAAGGAATTTCATTAAAATGCTGCCATACTCTATTACAAGGGTGTCTCCGTAAGCATTCTCTTCATTTAGAACTAATTGCCAGTCATAGACTTATTTTATATAAACTTAATTTAAGGTTTTCTCAATAGATGGAACCTAAAATTAGGCATAAGCATTATATTTGTATAAAGAATTTAAATGGGAATCAGTTTTTTACAATAGTTGTAAAAGATATTTTTTACTTCAAATTATAATTATGCCAATAAAGATAATTTTAAATATTTTCTATTGTAATTTGGGTTGAAAAGAGCAAGTATATTTTCAATGTTATTTGCATATGTATAATTTAACATTTTGGAAAATTTGCATAGTATTTTTTTTTATTTCTAAAAATATGTAGAATAAAAATATAATAGAAAATATGTTTTTTAATTAAATGTACAAATATTGAATATATACATATAAATTATAAATAATTTAGAATCTCCAATAAATAGAAGCAATTTACTTCAGCTATGGCTATGTGTAATGGACAATAAGTACACTAAAATCCAATACCAGGGGGTGTCACTAGACATAGCCTAGAATATGTAAATTTACTGCTGAGAATACTAAGTATAAATGCCTACACAGCCATACCACCACTCATAGACATTTAAAATTGCCTCTAGATTGTGGGGAGCAGAGATTTTATGGAAATATCAATTGGCAGAGCAGATAGTAAGCAAGTGCTAAAGCATCTAACAATAAAAGTTGATTAACAGTTGAAATACAAACATTACAATTACCTTTTTATATATAAATGTTAGCATATAATGCATTTGATATCTGGCAGCTTTAAATTTTGCTAAAACTTTATATGCTAGTGTTGTATCATCTCTGAAGATTACTAAGTACTCTACATGATTCTATTAGATATGTGTTCCAAGATAAGATGTGCATGCGCAATATTTATTTTTGCATTAAAAACAAGCAATAACAGCTTAAATCCACTACAAATGTTCACTCTGTGCTGGTCATTACAAAATTAGACCTATACACTGTATCTGATTCCATGTCACTTTAAAATAAAGCATTAAATAAGTCATCACCTGGAGTACAAAAAAATATAATTGATGGGGAGAAATGTTTACCAGAAACAAAAATCTGCAAATATCTCAAGTGGAACTAATATAGATCACAGAGAGGCAAATAAACACAAACTTAAGTATGGCGAATAAAATATTTAAGGTTCGCTATATCAAAATGCACTCATATATATCTCATTTTAGGCATGTGTGAAATAAACTGCCTGTAAATTTAAGCACAATAAAATCAACTTATTAAATGACTTACATAGCTATGTGCACATCATGTTAGACACCTGTATTTGTTTATATTAATGATTTTTGACTATCTTCAGAGACAATTGATTGTATTAAACTTTAAAAAAAAAAAAACAAATCTTAAATTTCTTTTTTAAAACATTTTCTTTAGGAGGAAGATTGATCTAAAATTAAATGTTGATTATTTTAAAACAATCACGATTATTAACATTTGCAGAATTGATTTTTTTAAAAACATGAAGGGAAATGGAAAAAAAACATTTAAAAAACAAAACATTTCTTTTATCTCAACTATTTAAAAGAAAATAAAAACTATTAGAGCATCTTCAGAAATAAAAATATTCAAAGCATATATCATGGTATCAACTACTATGACAAAATCACATTTGATAATGTCTAAGTACCAAATACATTAATACAAAAGATAAATACATAAAATTATCTATCTTATAAATATAACTGGCTTGTTAATAACAAGTTTAAAAGTTTATCAAGTAGTTCATAAAATAAAAGGTTACCTTCAAATCCCAAAATACAGCAAAGAAGATTTTTCTCTAAAAGTGGAATTAGATTTACATAAATAGTTTTCAAAAATAGAGCTCTAGTGGTTTACTAGTGAAGTCTTCATTTACAGGTTTCCATTCTTGGACACAATTGGGTATGTTTTCTAATAGAGTTGGGATGAAATTTTTCCTTTACTGTTAAGAAGCATGTCTGCCTAATTGCATATATGATAGTTGGCATAATGTTGGTTCAAATTCAGCAAGTAGGGTTTGATAACCTAATGCTTATGATATTTATGTTAGAGTAAAATTTGTTTATGGTGGCAACTTAGTTCAACTGCTGGTAGACATTCTGTATACTTAATGTTAAGCAGGCAAAAGCAAAAAACAAAATAGAAAACAATGATTTTCAAAGCTGGACTTTTTATATTCTCCACTTCACAAAACACTTCTTTAATTAGCAAGCTCATGTTTATAAAATTCTTCAAACAACCAGTAATTAATTTAATTAACTATTTACAAAATTCTTTAATTAAAGTAATTACCTGTTTATATAATTCTTTAATTAAATAAGCCCACATGTTTATGTAATCTCTAAAATATTTAATTGAAATTTAAGACATCTGGGACAAAGCTTAAAAGCAACTGCTTTCCAAGAATTTTAATAATACAAGAAAATTGTACCCAATTTTATGGATTATTATTTAATTAAATTTTGTTCCTGCAATATAATTTTTACAACAGATTTATTTGAAATACATTTAGTTAAAATAAATCAGTTTCTTTATGTTTTAAAACTAAAGCAAAATTGACTTAATTTAATTTTAAAGACATGCCTTTATTGATGTGTATGTATTGTAATGGTATACATATATGCCGTTACATCACTTTCAAATAAAATTGGAAAAGATCTATAAATAAAATCACCCTCAAATAGAAATATATATAAAAAAGAGAATTTAATAATTTTATTTAAATTAATACATATATATATAATGCATAGATGGCAAACTAATTATATAATTATTTAAAGTTAAAAATCTAAAAACAAGATTGATTTGGATATAAAAGTATAAAAAAAGCTGCTAATTAGTTATTTTTAATCTTAGAATGGAAATGATTTTCTATAATGATGTAGTAGCAAACCGGCTCTTGGGCATAAAGTCAGATAAGAGATAAATTAAAAAAATACTAGTGATAAAATTTTGAGTTCCCACTCTAAAGCAAACAGGTCAATAACGATGAAAATAAACACACAGCCCACATCACCAATAAGAACAGTGTCAAGCCAGGCAAAATCAATCCTGGAATTTGATGATATAAAAAGAAAACTTAAATGGAGTTTTAGATTTGAATTGCTCTTGCTGATTGCGTGTTATTGAAACATTTTATAAGTGTATTGCAGATCTCCAAAATGTAGGGGTCACACAATAAATTACATTTTCCATATTTGCACCAGCTGAGGCAGCCTCCAGAGTAATTGTTTCTGAAAAGCAGCAAACAATGGACTTGTCTTCACCTAGAACAATATGAAATGGAAAGAACTTTGAATTGTACAATGCATCATGGACCAAGATGAACTTCAAATAAACATACAGCCACAGAAAGTATAAAGTTTAATAATCTAAGAACTTTTCAAATACTTAATAATCTAAGAACTTTTCAAGTACTTAATCCTAAACAGTACCTAACCCATAAAGTCTCTTATCTGATTAGGCAGAAATTTAAATTATTTGTTATATTTCCTTTTAATATGTTTGCTATTATTATTTCCATTCTCGTAATTTCTTTTAAATTAATAATTTAAAATAAGCGTACATGGCTGCATAGATGGGTAAGATTATGTAGTTTAAGATGTGTTAATTTTGGGCTAATTGTTTCGTAGTTAAATCAGTGCTGATGGATAGATGTACAGATGTTTTATGTCAATGTAATCTGAGTAGACACATTGGATACTCATTCCATGTTTACATACAAGGTATAATACCCACCTGAACATATGGCCCAAAAGTGTAGCCATCACGTTGTCAATGGTTGTAGGCATATTTCCTATGCCATTGATTTTTTTATGCTCTTGTTGGGACAGTAAGCTGGCAAAGACCACTATCCCCATTTTCAGAGCATCTCGTATATATATATATTTCAAATGATTTTTTTTATATCATCAATTGGGCAATGGATCGTTTTTCTGTTGGTGAAATTTATTAATGATCATGGGGAAGATGCTCATTCCTTCCCATCATAATTCTTTATTCTATATTTCAAATGATTTCGTTTTTGTATCATCAATTGGGCAGTCGATCGTTCCTGTCTGTTGGTGAAATTTATTAGATTATGGGGAAGATGTTCATTCCTTCCCACCATGATTCTTTATTTCTCTAATGATATGCTACAGATGTAAATCCCTGTCCGCATGATTGTGTTATGCTAATAATCTCATTTTGCATTGGTCACATCGGTATATCAGTAAGCTAGTATTGGTTTAAACAAAAGATTTTAGCTTAAGGTTAAAAAGGATTGAGTTGGTTATATGCGTAATCTATGTAGTGTATTTACGCTTAGCAAAATATTAAAATGGTAATAAATCTATTAATATACCCATCTGTGCATAAAATTTAAACCAAATATATTTAATAGTAAATTTAATCTTCAGATGTTTGTATTAATGTGTGTGTGTGCGTAATAAAATGTTTTGTTGAATTAATTTTGGCAGTAACTTATTTTATATATTTTATTGATAATATTTAAAATTAAGCATTAGAATTTTAAAATATACAATGTGATATTTTAAGCTCGGCTTCTCCCTGAGCTAGTGACTGGGATTTTCGGTTTGATAAAAGTTGAACCTCACCTGTGTGTATCTGCTGCCTTTATAAATGTTCTAAGTTCAAATAGTCTAGTGGCACGATGGTATGGCAGATTAGGTTTGTGATGTGTCGTCGACTGTTATAGTATATATAATGCAAACCTATATATATAAATTCAATTCATGAAATCTGAATTTGATTTATAATTTGCCAATTATTATATTTTTAAAAATAAATTACATTGAGATAAATCACCATTTGTCTCACTGTTGCTTATACAATAATTAGTTTTATTCAAAGATTTGTAAATATCCTTATTGCAAGTTTATATTTCCTCTAACAACTCATAAGAAGAGTTTATTTTCTCATAGCCATTATCTATTTTGTTTGCTTTTTTTTTTTAAATTAGAAGCAGCAATGTAAAAGCAGTAAGGGAATCATATTAAAATGCTTAGCAAAGGAAAGTAACTTCTATTTTTTTATCAGGATTTTTTAAAATGCTGTTTGACAGATATCACTTGCCTGAGAAATGAATGCAATTAATTGCATAAAGTACAGATTCTGCATTTTGAATTTAATTATTGATTTTCTTGAAGGTTTGTGATGGTGTTCTAGTTGTATTTTTTATATTGGACTACTTCCATCATCTATTGAATGTCTTTAGAAAAATTTAACTTTATTTAAATATTTCAAATACAATAAACTGTTAGTAATAGCACATCAAACAGGTTAGAATATGCACAATGTTTCGAGAGGTATTTATTATTCACCCCTCTTCTTCAGGTGTTGCTAGCCTAACCAGTGACAGTACTAGCATGGGATTCGAACCTGGACTCTTATATTGTTGAGTATTGAATTTTAAGGTAATGCTCTAACCAATTGAGCTATCCTGCCAAAGGCAACAGTCTGTAGAAATTTCATATACTTACCAATGAGATTCCTCCTGACTTTTCCAGTTTTTCCTAAGAGCAAAGTTGATTAGTGATTTCCATACATTATGTATAGTTACATTAAGTTGGCTTATGGGATTGTTTGCCATTGTCATGTGAGCAGCTTCTTTAAATTTTCTTCTTTGTATCATTTCTTCTCTTCCAATATTTTTGTATTTTCCCAATTGAACATAAGTTCATTGGCACATACATAGTCTCTACCTTAGACACTTGTTTTCTCTTTTCTAATCATGACAATGGCAAAAAATCCCAAAAGCAAACCTAGCATGACTATACATAATGTATGGAAACCACTAATCAACTTTGCTCTTAAGAAAAATTGGAGAAATCAGGAGGGACTCATAGATAAGTATATGGAATTTCTACAGACAGCTGCCTTTGGCAGGGTAGCTCAGTCGGTTAGTATTACCTTAAAATTCAAGAATCTAAAGGTCCAGGTTCGAATCCCATGCCAGTACTGACACTGGTCAGGACAGCAACAACTGAAAAAGAGGGGAGAATAATATCTCTCGAAATGTTGTGCATATACTAACCTGTTTGATGTGCTATTCCTAACAGTTGAATGTATTTTGTTTAAATAAGGTTAAATTTTTCTAAAGACATTCAATACATATATTATATATTCCAATATAAAAATACAACTAGAACACCATCATCACAAACCTTCAGGAAAACACTAAGTATTCGGTATGGACCCCATATTATATCAAACTTTAAACATTATGAAAAATTATGTCTAAAGCTGGCCAAAGTAAAAAATCATTTAACTTTCTTATGTAAATCTGAAGTGAAGCTCTATTAAGAGAAAGAATAAATGCTCAAAGGTTTTCTAAGTATCAAACAATCTAAAAAATAAGCTTACTGATGAAGACTACATGAGTTTCTCAAGCAGTAAGAAAATCATATTTCTACATTACATGGAAAAAAAATAAAAGGATGCCAAAAGAAGAAACTTGCTAACCTACATGGGCATATCAAAAATCATAATGTGCCAAGCAATGTACCAACTTCATCTGTTAAAAATCTGTTATAAACATCTAACGGATACTGAAATATTTGTTCTTGAAAGAGAATTAAACTTTGCCATAACACCATCTAATATCCCTTTATTAGATATAAGGATAGCCACGGAGGAAGTCACTCAAAAATTGCTTTTAGAAGAAGCAGCAGAATTACACTCGAGAATAAAAAGAACACTTGACAAACAACAAAAATCGAAGTTAGACATATCCTATGGTGAAAGGAAAGCAATTAAATCTCTCAAAGTAGATAAATCTATATTATTCTCCCTGCTGACAAAGGTATTGCAACAGTTGTAATGGATACAACTGATTATAACAACAAAATACAAGAACTCCTCACAGCAGGCCTATATAGAAAAGTGTCAAAAAATCCAATACTGAGTATGGAAACAAGGTTGCAAGCATCACTCAGAAAACATCGCAAGTACTTCACTGATTCAGAAAAAAGTAAAATAACAGGAAAATTCTTCATCTTTATGGTCTACCTAAAATCCATAAGGATCATGTTTCATTAAGACCTATTGTTAGTTCTAGAGATTCACCTTGCCAAAATTTGGAAATATTTCTTCTCAAAATTTTAAGATCTTTGGTATACAAGACCCAATCCTTTGTCAGGGATTCTAGACATTTTGTAGAATTAATCAAGAACATGAAAATTGAAAGAAGTGACTTACTGGTAAGCTTTGATGTGGAAAGTTTATTCATGAATGTATCATGTGAAGAAACATTGTCTATTGTAAAGAAAAGATTAATTGGTGATAATAGTTTACAAACCAGAACAGCTCTTCTTATTGATAGTTTAATGGAACTATTAACATTCTGCATAAAAATAACCTACTTTCAATATAACACAGAATTCTTCCAAAAAAATAAAGGAATGACTATGGGCTCACCATTATCTCCCCTGATTAGCAATATTTACATGGAAGAACTTGAAACCTTAGCCATAAAAAGTACTTTATATCCACCTAAAGTTTAGCTTCACTAGTGGATGATACATTTGTTGTATGTCCATGTGGTGAAGCACTGCTACAAAATTTCTGGGAACACATCAACAACATATCCCCATCAGAATCAGAACAAGGACAAAAATTGGCATTCTTAGATGTTTTTGTGACAAGACTCCATCCTGGCAAAAATCAAAACTACAGTTTACCAAAAACCTTCTCATACAGGAAAATACCTAGCCTATTCATCCAATCACACCAAAAACACAAAACATGGAGTTATACTATCACTATGGAAGAGAGCAAAAGAAGTTTGTTCAGAAACCAGAGATTTGGAAAAAGATCTATATAGAACAAACTCTTATGAAAAATGGTTATCCATCAGCTGTTATTAAGAAAATGTTAAATAGACAACAAAAATAACCATCGAGAAAAAAGACAATTATTGGTACTGTAGTGTATCCATACATTCCAAAAATAGCAGACAAATTTAAGGAAAATCAGCAATCAGTATAACATCAGAACAGCTGTCCAAAGCCATACTAGACTATGAGAATTCTAACATCTACAAAGCCTAAACTTGAAATGCTGAAAAGAAAAAACTGCACCTATAAAATACCTTGTGAATGTGGAAGAACATATATTGGTGAGGCCAATCATTCCATTGAAAAGCACTTTCAAGAACACAAACTTGATTAGAAGAGAGAAAATAGATGTGTCTAACGTAGCAGACCATTTATGTGCCAATGAATGTATGTTCAATTAGAAAAATACAAAATTATTGGATAGAGAAGAAAAAGTACAAGAAAGAAAATTTAAAGAAGTTGCTCATATGACAATGGCAAAAAATCACATAAGTCAACCTAGTATGACTATACATAATGTATGGAAACCACTTATCAACTTTGTTCTTAGGAAGAAAGAACCTCATAGATAAGTATATGCAATTCTACAGACTGTTTCCTTTGGCAGGATAGCTCAGTTGGTTAGTGTTACCTTAGAATTCAATACTCAAAAAACTAAGGGTCCAGGTTTGAATCCCATGCCAGTATTGCCACTGCTCAGGCCAGCAAAACGTGTAGAAGAAAAGAGAATAATACCCCTCTCAAAATGTTGTGCATATACTAACCTGTTTGATATGCTATTACTAATAGTTGAATGTATTTGAAATATTTAAGTAAAATTAAATTTTTCTAAAGACATTCAATACACATATTAGATGGAAATAGTCCAATATAAAAATACAACTAATAATTGATTTGTTTTTGGAACTTTGTATTTTAATTAGCCTTCCTAAAAGTCAACAAAAAACATGGGATCAATCAAAAAAATTTATTTCAGAAAATATAAAACATTGCTTCTTTTTTAACTTCCAGTTAGTCATTTCTTGAGACCTGTTTTAAAACAACATGTACCTATAGTCAGTTCACCTTTTACATTCATTTAAAATTCACCAAGTGAAGTTTAAAATATGCCAAATATTTTGAAGCTTGCTAATTTTAAAATGCAAAAGTGAAGGCACATAATTTAAATATAAATGAAGCTAGGAATATAAAATTATATTAGACAAAAAATTTAAACATCCATTTCTGCAGAAAAATTTGTTTAAAAGTAGATATAATCCAAATTAATTGCTTATCCTTTTCAAATTTACAGTAAAAGTACGCATGTGCATGGGACTGGAAACAAATCTTACCATAGAAATTTATATTTTTTACCCCAATTGTTATATTTTTTTAGTTAGATCAGTAATTAATGTGAAATATATAAATCTGAACTAAATCCATGTATAAACAAAGTAAAGCTAACCATTATGTGAACTCTTGTAAATTATGGTATCTTGTGAATAGTAATGAAACTACAATTTTGTTTTATTTTCACGGTCAGTTTGTCAATTCTCATCATCTGACCAATCCAGATTAACCTGTGATCTTTATTCTCTAGCTCTTAATAGTTTAAAACCCATTTTTTAATTACTATTGTATAGCTATGTTCCATATATAAGTCAAAATAAGCAACCTACTTTGAAGCATTTACTTCAGATATAAACAAAACCTTCACAAAGATCCAACAAATTGTAGACTATGGTCAAATTAATTTAGGATTCAATAGAATACTAGAGTTCAATGGTTGGAGGGTTCTCAAAGCAAATAAGGATTAGTAACATTTATTATGGATAATTTATTTTGGACAAAATATGTGGAAAGGCTGATATAAAAAAAATTATGCATTGAGAAGCAATTTAAAAAAAATCAGATTATGAACATCAACTAGTGACATAGCTCTGCAAGATTAAAGTTTTAGTCTTCATAAAAATCATTTTTCAGCCATTTATAAAAAAGTTTATTTGATTTATGTGCATATAATTCTTATTATTAGAAGTATATACTCTTATTCTTCTCCTTTACTTTCTTTGCATTTCTTCATATATATATTGCTTATAATAACTTCTTTCATATACAGTTTAATGCAACAAAATTTTTTTAATAAAACTTCTTTATTTTCCTGACAGTTTCGAGTGCCCAGCAGACTTCATCAGAGCTTTCTCAAAATTCCTCTGCTTTTAAAAAAAAATTTTGAGAAAGCTCTGATGAAGATTTCTGGACAGTCAAAACTATCAGGAAAATGAAGTTTTATTAAAAAAAATTTTTTTTGCATTAAAGTGTATATGAAAGAAGTTATTATAAGCAAATTCTTACAAATTATCTATCAATGACTTATATTTATGTTTAATGCTTAATATGACATTAAATATGTCATTTAATAGAATTTCAGATGTATTAATGCAGTAAGCATAAGAGGTGTGAAGGTACAATGTGAAATTGATTACAATGGTAAAGTGAGAAAATTAAACTTGCTCACAGAAAATTATTTGATTCATACATGGGAAAAGAGAAATGAATAACTCCATGTGCATGTTTGTGCTTAATTAAAAATTCAAATATATTAATCTTTAACCAAGATTTGAAGTTTATATCTGGGCTAGAGTCAATCTCGATTATACAAAGTTGTGGATGGAGTACATTTGACACTTGTAAATCACAATGTAATGATTTACTATTAATAAATACTCTAAATGTGATAAGGTTATATACGAGATATAATGATCTTGGTTCAGCACCAGATGCATCTTTGGGATCATTTGTCTTTGGTGTGGAAGTTATTTAATTCATTCAAATAAATTACTTGACTTAGATACATACTATTTAAAATAAATTTTTTTAATGAAAATATTTTTAGGAAGTTTGGAAATGACAAATATTATTAATTGCAATTTTTTTTTTTTTTATTAGAGAGATAGTTTTAAAATTTCATATGAATCTATCTGAAAAATAATTGTAATATCGGCCTGATCTTTAAAGAAGTATTTCTGCATTATTTAAACGGTGAAATACATTGCAACTTACATGGCAGCTTAATTTAGAAAATATTCATAATTTAAAAAAAACTTTACTATTTACAAATAAAAAAGAAAGTCTAATAAATTAATAAAAATACTGAAGAAAAAATATATATTCGTATGGGTGTTAAAATGAATAATAATTAACATAAGAAATTTTAAATTAACATATTGAATGATGCTTTGTTAATATCTAAGTGTGATTGAAATTAGACCCTGATTAATATTACTTTTCAGATTAGCTATTCTTATAAGGACAAGAAAGTCAATGTAAACTGATTCATTTTACATTTTCAAAGTCTAACATCAGAGGGCAACACTTTTATATACGCATCAGTAAGTGTTATAGTGGCAAAGAATGTGATAGAAAAATAGATGCATTAATAAAAAATAAGATGGAGAACTACTATTAAAAAGAGTGTAAACATTTATAAAAGCAGAATATTGAGTGTGAGTTAATTTATGATAATAGCAAGGAAAGTAGTTTACTGTTTAAGGCTCGAACAGGATCGTTAGTAACAAGAAAATATAACATGATCAAAGCCACAAGCCAGAAACTAGTCTGGGGATATTGGATGAATAGGCACTAGATAGGGATTTTATGCACAAGCCTTCTGGCATCCATTGATTGCTCTTGTTAGCACAAGGTGACACTACTATATGGAGAGTTTTACTTTGTTTTGAATTGTTTAATAACAATTATGTGCTGCTGAATTGAGTTCAGACCCATATGACTATATAAGCTATTGAGCTTGGATTGAAAATATTAATTGTGTTTTCAATTTCATTGTCATAGTTTTGTAGTTAAATAGAGTTAAAAGGTGGGTGCTGGAGGGTTGCATTAGATCCTAAGATCTAGGTGCAGTGCTCTCAGATCCAAGGCTCCTCACTGATGAAGCCAGAAACTAGTCTGGGGATATTGGATGAGTAGGCCCTAGATAGGGATTTTATGCACAAGCCTTCTGGCATCCATTGATTGCTCTCTACTATATGGAGAGTTTTGCTTTGTTTTGAATTGTTTAAGAAAATATACACATAAATGGAGGAATGTGGGTGATTTAGTTTGCAAGTTATGTAAGGAGAGCATGCAAAATATTAGGCTCCTCTTAATTGAATGTAAATGTTTGCAAGCAGAAAGAGTACAAATAATGAAGTTGTGGGAGAATAAATATAAATAAAATGATTATAATGAAAGTAGGTTCTTAGTTTTTATGCTGGGTTTGGAAAAAGATAGGGGATATAGATATAAAGGCCATAGAATCGACAAAGATGATGTTGTGAAAATAGGATGGAGCAGAGTAGAGAAGAATATGGGAAAAACAGTGTGGGGAATGGAAAGGGAAGTTATAGTGACTAACAAGTTTCTCTGAGCATAATAGCTGAGAGATGCCTGACTCCGATAAAGAAGAAACCATAGGGCATCACATTGTGCATCTGAAAGTATGGAAAATTAAAGTATTTGATAATGAAGAGAGAGTATTAATAGTGAAATTAAAGTATTTGATAATGAAGAGACAGAATGTAATAGTGTTTTTCTGAAGGTTTGTGATGATGGTGTTCTAGCTGTATTTTTATATTGGACTATTTCCATCATCTAATATGTGTGTTGAATGTCTTTAGAAAAGTTTAATTTTAGTTAAATATTCCAAACGCATTCAACTGTTAGTAATATCACAGCAAACAGGTTAGTATATGCACCAACTGTTAGTAATATCACAGCAAACAGGTTAGTATATGCACTAACCATTAGTAATATCACAGGAAACAGGTTAGTATATGCACAATGTTTCAAGAGGTATTTTTCTCCCCTTTTCTTCAGGCATTGCTGGCCTGACCAGTGACAGTACTAGCATGAGATTCGAACCTGGATCCTTAGATTCTTGATTATTGAATTTTAAGGTAACGCTCCAACCAACTGAGACATCCTGCCAAAGGCAACAGTATCCTCAGAGCAAAGTTGATTAATGTTTTCCATACATTATGTATAGTCACACTAGGTTGGCTTATCAGATTTTTTTGCCATTGTCATGTGAGCAGCTTCTTTAAATTTTCTTCTTTGTACCTTTTCTTCCTTATCCAATATTTCCCAATCGAACGTGTGTTCATTGGTCCATACATGGTCTGCTACCGTAGACACATCTGTTTTCTCTCTTCTAATCATCAGTTTATGTTCTTGCAAGCACTTTTGAATGGGACAGCTGGTCTTACCAATATATGTTCTTCCACATTCACAAGATATTTCATAGATGCAGTTTTTTCTTTGCAGCATTTCAAGTTTAGACTTTGTAGATGTTAGAATTCCTCATAGTGTGGTATGGCTCTGGAAAGTTGTTCTGTTGTTATACTGATTGCAGATTTTCCTTAATTTGTCTGCTATTTTTGGAATGTATGGATACACTACAGTACCAATAATTGTCTTTTCTCTTTATGGTTCTTTTTGTTGTCTATTTAATGTTTTCTTAATAACAGCTGGTGGATAACCATTTTTCTTAAGAGTTTGTTCTATATAGATCTTTTCTTTTTCCAAATCACCAGTTTCTGAACAAACTTCTTTTGCTCTGTTCCATAATGATAGTATAACTCCATGTTTTGTGTTTCTGGTGTGATTAGATGTGTAGGCTAGGTATTTTCTGTATGTGTAGGTTTTCGGTAAACTGTAGTTTTGATTTTGCCATGAGGGAGTCTTGTCACAAGAACATCTAAGAATGCCAATTTTTGTTCTTGTTCTGATTCTATTGTGAATTTAATTGAAGGGGATATGTTGTTGATGTGTGTCCAGAAAGTTTGTAGCAATGCTTCACCATGTGGCCTTACAAATGTATCATCCACATAGCAAAGCCAAACTTTAGATGGATAAGGAATAGTTTTTATGGCTGTTGTTTCAAGTTCTTCCATGTAAATATTGCTAATCAGGGGAGACAATGGTGAGCCCATAAAGAAATGGCTATGGGATCACCATTGTTTCCCTGATTAGCAATATTTACATGGAAGAACTTGAAACCATACCCATAAAAACTACTCCATATCCACCTAAAGTTTGGCTTCGCTATGTGTATGATACATTTGTTGTGTAGCCACATGGTGAAGCATTGCTACAAACTTTCTGGACACACATCAACAACATATCCTCTTCAATTAAATTCACAATAGAACCAGAACAAGAACAAAAATTGGCATTCTTAGATGTTCTTGTGACAAGACTCCCTCATGGCAAAATCAAAACTACAGTTTACTGAAAACCTACACATACAGAAAAATACCTAGCCTACACATCTAATCACACCAGTGACACAAAACTTGGAGTTATACTATCATTGTGGAACAGAGCAAAAGAAGTTTGTTCAGAAACTGGTGATTTGGAAAAAGAAAAGATCTATATAGAACAAACTCTTAAGAAAAATGGTTATCCATCAGCTGTTATTAAGAAAACATTAAATAGACAACAAAAAGAACCATCAAGAGAAAAGACAATTATTGGTACTGTAGTGTATCCATACATTCCAAAAATAGCAGACAAATTAAGGAAAATCTGCAATCAGTATAACATCAGAACAGCTTTCCAGAGCCATACCACACTATGAGGAATTCTAACATCTACAGAGCCTAAACTTGAACTGCTGCAAAGAAAAAAATGCATCTATGAAATACCATGTGAATGTGGAAGAACATATATTGGTGAGACCAGCCATCCCATTCAAAAGTGCTTGCAAGAACATAAACTGATGATTAGAGGAGAGAAAAAAGATGTGTCTAAGGTAGCAGACCATGTATGGACCATTGAACATATGTTCAATTGGGAAAATACAAAAATATTGGATAAAGAAGAAAAGGTACAAAGAATACATTTTAAAGAAGCTGCTCACATGACAATGGCAAAAAATCCCATAAGCGAACCTAGTGTGACCATAATGTATGGAAACCACTAATCAACTTTGCTCTGAGGAAAAAGTGGAGAAATCAGGAGGAACCTCATAGATAAGTATACGAAATTACTACATACTGTTTTCTTTGGCAGGATGGGCTCAGTTGGTTAGAGCATTACCTTAAAATTCAATAATCAAGAATCTAAGGTCCCAGATTCGAATCCCATGCTAGTACTGTCACTGGTCAGGCCAGCAACACCTGAAGAAGAGGGGAAAAATACCTCTAGAAACATTGTGCATATACTAACCTGTTTGTTGTGATATTACTAACAGTTAATGCATATACTAACCTGTTTGCCTTGATATCAGTTTGAAAATTATTGACTGTTATGGATAATGGGATTGTCTAAGTGGTGACTGGTTTTTAATGATTAAATATATGAATCCATGATTTACATTCAGCTTCATATTACCACAACTTAATTTACAAGTGTCAACTTTCTTCCATTTATTCGACAGCAATGACTTTAAATATATTATCACAAATCATTTATTAGACTAAAGATTATTATATTAGTTCAAGTATAAACTTAAATAAAGATTAATATATCTACCCTTACTAAATATAAACACATGATGTTAATTGCTTAAATATATTTTAAAATTGTTTTTTATATACATTTCAAACAACCAAAGAGTGCTGGCTTAATTAACAAAAAATGCATCAAAGAAGTCATTCGCCTTCTCTATTTATGTTTGAAGTGCATATAGAATGATAGAGCTTTTAATTATAACTATAAAAGTTTTTTACTTCCAATTACAAATATAGATCAATTCCTTAAAATCTATATAAATTAAATCCCTGCTAATGTAGAATAACAAAGACTTAAAATAAATCCATGTTGGCTAGAAGTCAATTTAACAATGCTATTAGGTTAAAAACAAATTTGAAACAATCCCTGGCTGTTGCACTAATCTATTTCATCACTGGAATTTAATGGCACTAATCTGGTATAGATAAATATAAAGACGATCAAATCTACGAATACAGTGGCAGAATTAAAGGACTTAATAAAACCATGAATGAATCTATCTCCTGGTTAGAATCTCTATATATTCCTTTATGATATTTTGTTAATAAGCTGTCAAAAAAAAAAACCCATATTCCCACGAGTACAAATCAATACTAACAGTTAATATTTAATAATTCTTTCCTTACAATCCTTAATGGTGTTTAACTATTTACATATATACAATCATTAACATAAGAAGGCCTGAAGGCATACATAATAATAATTTAGATCAGTATGACTTGTAAGAGTCCTAGCTGGCTGTTTTCACATTCGGAGGCCAGATCTCTGCACTTGAAGTCACTGTGCCAAGGGAGATATTCTGCTCCAACATATATGTCCGTGTAAATAGATGAGGCATTCATTGTTTTAGATCCCTGCAATTAATTGGCTAATACTCTATCCATCTGCTCAGGTGATTCTTCATTTTAATCTCCATACAAGAATTTACATCATTATCTTTATTTAATTATTGAGTTATTTTTATAGTTTGTCAAATATTTTCTTATTCTATTTAATTAGAGTATTATTCATTTTAGAAAATAATCTTTTTCTAACATCTTAAAGTTATAAATCTATTACTTACTAATTTTAAAAGAATCAGGCTTTTAAAATTCTTTAATTTATTTAACTTATAACTTTTTCTCTCTATAAGTTTATACATATATATGTGTATGTGCATTTAAGCATACACATATATATCAGTAAATAAATAATAACAAAAATCAGTTGAAGTAATTCTTTTCATTCACTCTATTCAGTTCTATTTACAAGATTTTTTCATTACATCAGTGTAACTATAGCAATCCTCTATATTCACTCTTTAAGTGATTTCCAGCAGTGTTCCATAAATAAAAAAATCTTATTACACAATAATGACAAAAAAAAATCATTTCACAATTATTACATATAATAAATATTTAAGCTTTTAATATACAAATATTATTTTTCATTCTAACATAAATTAAACATTTTACACTACATTTTCAATATATTACACTGGAAATCTATTTTTATACATAATATAATATATCATACAAATAAAAAGGACAAATACATTTTGAAATATTAAACATTTGTGTATTGTTTATAATTTACTATCATGAATGCAGTAACGAAAATGAAACGTATAACAAAAGAATAATTTCATCCAAACTATATGCTTTATTATTTACATAATCATGTTCCTTTCTAAAATGAATAAGGTCAATTTATAATATAATTAATAATACACATTTTTTATATTAAAACTGTTGTCATCATAGCAACACAGTTCAATGTTTCATAAGTTAACATATTCACCATTCAAATATTAAACAAGAAAGACAAAAAAAAAAGACTGACATCTTACCACATACTGAAATACATCTCAAATTTCAATAGGTACAACAAATAATAGACTTTTTAATATGTATAGCATGCATATATATAAATCAAGATTATAGTATAAACAAAATTTAAAATATCTAAATAAATCGAGGCAGCACATACATATTTCAAGTGTCTCATTCATATACTTACTAAAGCAATACTTTTACTATACTTTTATTTTCAAAATAAAAAGTGAGATATCACTTTCTTCTACTATTAAATACTCTTTGAATAATAGTTTTTTTCCAATACATTCTTTGTCTTATAGATACCTAATATATTAGTCTCTTTATGAAGAAGAAATTACAATCTCAGTAATTATTTTAAAGTTTTTAAATCAGTATTAGCTTTAAATATGTTTTAAAATTTTGTAAAACTTTTAGCATTATTCTTAGAAAATATTTTATTACACAAAATACAGCACATAAAATTAGGAAAGGCTAATAAAGAGCAAAATATGTGTTTTTGACATAAACTGAAGACATTTTTTTTTATATAATCGTGTACAACATTCCAAAACAGCTAGCTACTGGTTTATTGTAAAATTTATTTACATTTTTTACTTTCTTTTAAAAATGTGATCACATACACCATTCAGATAAGAAAAAATGTCTGCCAAATATTGTAAAATTTGCAAATTTTAATAGTTTTATTTTATATTTTTGTCTGTATATATTTTTCTTTGGACAGCATATAATTGAAGTCTGTAGTTAAATACAGTGTAGCTCACAGCTTCACTGTATAATCATACAGCAGTATCAGATCAGAAATTTAAGGTCAATGTTAACTACTCTATTAAAAAAAATAAAGTTCCAATTATCATTTTCCTTCATAATCTTCATTTATTGATTACTGAATCTAAAACAATGTTTGAAAAAAATCAAAATTTTTATTCCCATCATTTCCAAATATTTATTATGGTCTTCCTGAAGAATTTATAGAAATATGAAAAAGTTACTACAAACGCACTGTGTCCTTTCTAGCTTACAATCTTGAACGCAAAAATAGAAAGTTAGAACAGATTCTAAATGCCACAATAAATGATTGAAATATGGGGTGAGGGGGGTTTGATGTTTTAATTTTCATATCAATTTTTTGATTCAGTAAGCAATAAATGTTTTGTTTGTTTTTTTTTTTTTAAAAAAAGCCTGATTGAAACTTTAATTTTTAATTATTAGTTTAATAAAATGTATAACAATTTCTTGGATCTAAAGTTATTCTATGTAGAATACATTTTTGAACTCTTTTGAGCATTAAATCTCTCATCAAATTATAATATTGATTTGAAAAATTAGCATATTTGATTTAACATAAGATCTTAATAGTTGACAGATCAATGAAGACTAAGGCTGCATAAGCTCCATTTGATAAGAAATGAAGTTTCATTTAAATGTTTCTTTGGAATGCAAATTAAAAGCTCAAATATTTTTAAATAAGAATCCAAAGGATACAAGAATCAAGCTCAGGCTATTTTTTTTTTTAATAGCAGGATTCTTCTTATAGAAAGTGCATGTTTTCTTTATGTCATATATAAAAATAAAAAAAATTATTGATTGCAGGTAGGGTTAGAAATAGTAAAATTGTATATGGTTGCTTAAAATATAAAAATACCCCATAGGATCACATTCAATATATTTATTTTAATACTTATATAAAGTTTGTATAATTTTAAGTGAGGATATTTGGTGAAAATTTATGTTCAGCAGTTTGTTAATTAGGAAATGATTTTTGGATGTTTAAAGCTATTGAATAAAAACTATATAAAAATTAATGTTAAAGACTATTCAGTTGCAATCTTTCATGCCAAAACTTATGTAAAATCAGTAACTCTGAGGGGATAAAATTCATAACATAAGGCTCACTATCTCTATGAAGGTAATTCTTTGACTTAAGATGACCGCACCTGTAACATTTTTCTTGCCAACAACATTTAATTATTTAACTAATGTATTGATAGGCATTATATTACAATATATTTATTTAATGTTTCAACTAATCCCACAATCGTCTTCAGATTCTCAAAAATAATTTTAAATTTATAGTTTTTCATTTTTAATTAAGTAATAGTTTTAACAAGGCTGTAAACCTTAGCAATGAGCGTCTGAAAAAATCGTCACTAGGGACCTCTGTAGGTCTTTGTTAAAACTATTACTGAAATAATAGTGAGCGTTTAATAAAATTTATAATTACATTTTTAATTAAGCACATTATAATTATATAAGAAATAAGCATTAAACATATGAGTATATAATTACAAAAAAAATCAAGTCAGATGACACATGACCTAATTTAATAAGCTTATATTTATAAATATTATATATAGAGCTCACAAAATAAGCTCTTAACAAGCTTTGCAGAATATCCCCAATCTCAGACAGGTTTCTGCTACTGGCATCATCAGTGAGGTGCTAGGATATTCAAGCATTAGATTAAAAATACCAGAACAAGCCCAGCATTTTATCTAATGTATAACTATTAAATAGAAAATCTGAAATTTTCCGACATTCATGTCTTCCAATCCAGCTATCTAACTTAGTTCAGTCCCATATGGCTATTTAAGTTAGATCGTTGGATTGGAAGACATATGGATGTTTGAAAATTTCAGATTTTCTACTTAATACTTATACATTAGATAAAGTGCTGGGCTTGTACTGGTATTTTTAATCTAATGCTTGAATATCCTAGCACCTCACTGACGAAGCCAGTAGCAGAAACCGGTCTGGGGGTGGGGATATTCTGCAAAGCTTGTTAAGAGTATATAATATAAAGCACCCTCTACTTAACATTTAACCAAAAATTAAACTAAAATTCTTTTAGATATTACTTAATTATTAATATCTGAAATAAATAATTAATGAAATACACGATTGCAATATTAAGATATTTGCCTGTTAATAATAACAGCACATTTAATAAATGTGTGTTAAATTTCACAATTTTGAATAAGATATCTGACTTATGTACACTGTGCTAGTATCTAAATTGTTATGATATTGAGAAACTGCAAGTCGAAAGTTTCCCAAAACTTATACTTGAATACAGAATCCATCATTTTTAGTTAGGAAGAGCATTAATGCTTTATTTTGATTAGTTAATATTTTTATAAGTAATCATGACATCTTTTTGCATTATATGTTCACATATGGACAGAACACATACACTTTAAGATATTATTGTTTATACCCATATATGAATATTCCTTTAAACTTTTAAAAAATTATATTGTTAAATCATTTTTCTGATTTAAAATTGATTGTAATTTATTTAAATCAGAAAGACAGATTAAGGATATAAATAATTTTTTAAAATTCAAATCAATATTGAATTTTAATTAAAGTAATTAGTAAAATTTTTCCCAAAATAAATTTGAAAGTAATTTTTTATGAGTATATAAAAGAAAATAATTGTATAATTAATTACTTTGAGGTGATATGACCTTAACTGGAAAGTTAAGCACATTCACCAAAACATAATCATATCAATGTATACAGTGGAGTCGTGATATCAGCTATATTTTGTTCCAAGTCCAACTTGCATCATGTAGCTTACATTTTGTTGATAAATTTTGATTAGAAAAAAATACATATTGTTTATTGAACTGCAAGTATACAATATTTTTTAACATACATATAAATATGACAGATACTTTACATATTCTACGCTTATATAAATTAAAATAAACATTTTTTTTAAAATAATAAGTTCCTAATAATAAATTGAGGGGATACATTTACATATATTTTACTGTATGTGTTCACTCATTCATTCACTGAAATAATAAGAAAAAAACTTACTATATTGGTCCCCCCCCCCCCAAATAACTTTATTCTCATGTAATTATTTTGATGTTTTTAAATTGGCATCAACTTTAAATTTTGAACAGTAAGATATGCCCTACCAATCTCTTAGTTTCACCTTGCCTTCCTGTTTCCTACCCTCTTGCCTTATTTAAAACACTAATTTTATCGTATTGAATGTGTACTGGGTATATTTACCGAAATCCCGCCTAAAATTTATATATCTAATGGGGTGCCCGGGGTTTTATAATAATTAAAATTGTTTTTAAACAGTTTTATTTTCAAACCGTCGAGTATATATTACGTATATGCTTGTACAGTAAAGTAGGTCACATATTCTCATCTACACACATACTGTGATAACATTTAAAATTTATGAAAATATTTTATTTAAAAGTTGTTGTTTTGAATCGATTTATTTTGTGATATTATTTCGCTATAATTATTTGCATTTAATAAAATAATATCATTGATAAATATTTCTGGAAATTAAATTCAAAAAGAGTTTTAGAAATATAAAATGTTAGTTAGTTTTCAAAAACATGTCATTTTCTTTTAAATCAGTGAGGGTAGGGAAAGAACAATAGTGGCTTATTTTAACCATATTGGCGCCAGTTTTACTAGTAGATTTGATAATATTAAAACAGTGTTTACGAACAGATTTTAATTAGAAAATGCAGTCCATGTTTTCAAATGTATTAATAACTTAACGAATGGATTTTACCACCGCAGGGTTAGATTGTAATCAGAGAGAGCATATAAATAGGGCTGATTGATTATTAGATTATTATTAGAGAGAGTTATTAATTAACCTACCTGATTGTGACAGCAGAAATTATATTTTCTGTAATTTTGAAACTATTTTTCCGATTGCTTGTTGATTCGCGTCTTTGGACCGACCGGCTTGCTTTGACAGTAAATCCAGTTTTAAGATCATTTAACCTTAGAATGATGGGGTAACGGGGCAGTAGGTTGTCTTTCCCTCGGGATCCTGTGCCTTGGCCGTCCGTCATTTCACCATCCGATGTCCTGTCACCGTATCATCAAATCCAACTGAACCAGCCCAAAGAAATGCTGCTCCTGAAATCTACTAACTGCTGCTGCGGAACAATGAACCAAGGAAAATCATAACTTTACTTAAGAACTTTGCTACCAATTTGGAAATGCCCACGGACGAATTTGAAAGAACAAGGTAATTAAAATCAACCCGAGATCTCAGAAACCTCCATGCTATATAGCTAATAATTTTTGTATATTCTTTAAATGTATCTATCTATTCAAGTGTTTTCTTATTAATGCATGCTGAACTTGTGCTTGGTTTGATTTTCCATTATATTTGTAAATGTTTTATTTAAATGTATTATAATGAAATATTTAATTAATTTCTTTAGGCAAATGCGAGTCACGTAGGGAAGTTAAATAATGCGTGGTTGCCATCTTAGTTTATAAACCGCAAACATGCATTTCCCCCCTCCCATCTCTTATATATGTTTTAAAGTATTTTGCGTAAAATAAGTTTGTTAATAAGTATAACTTTGTTAGAATAAATATTTATTTATCTTAAGTTTGTTGAGAGTCTGCTGGCCATTAAAATATGAAAGTTGAGAGTGAGCTATTTCTGTTCCTTAATAAATCGCCCTTTATTTTATTAAGTCTTTTAAAATTAAACTGTGTTGCTAGTAAATATGCATGGGTGCTGGAATCTTATCATTGGCAAAGGTCATCATTGTTTAAATCCATCCCTTATTTTACTCCGCAGTTCCCAGTACAGTGCTATAATGGCACCTGGGAATTATTTCGCATACGTCCCCACAGTTACGAAGCTCCTGGGTGTGGGCCAGGCTTGAGCTATGAGTGGACTAGAGATGTCACAAATTAAAAGGCGAAATGCCTATCCAATGCCACGACCTTTTCTCCATAAAGTTGCATACTCATAAACTGCACCCCTCTTCGGCATATATTCACTGGCACCACCGTATATTTCCCTTATTAATTATTAAAAGAATTCTACTTAAATGAATTTCAAATCCGTTCAGTATAGCTCGATCTTATAATCTAGTTAATCACTTCACGAGCGACTCTCGCTCTCCATTTAAGTTTCCAATTATAAATATTTTAGAATATTTCAAACTCTGTTAGACTTTACTTGACTCGTATATGTCTACCGTGTCACTATGTTTTAGACACATTATCTAAACGAACCCAAGTACGAGGTATCAGCCATCTTGTTGTTTATTATATAGCTATCCAATTTATATTGCTAAACTATTTTATTATCAAATTATTAAAATCTTATTTGTAAATTTATTTCTTTTCTTTATTTATTTGGGGTGCAATCTAAATTACATAGCACGTTAAACTTATCTTAGTTATTGTTAAATGAACTTAGGGCTATTTTAGATTTAGAGTCTTTTGTTTTCTCCCTGATCACCGGCATCAACATGAAATTATACTATTAGTAGCATCAAATGTGTTATCACGTAGAGGGCATTGTGGAGTTTGGACTTTGGATTCAAACTTGGAATTTCTGGGAGGTAATTCTCTTAATGTTGAGTTCTATGTCCCGGGTTTAAATTCTGCAGTGTGTTAGCGAGATAGACATGTTTTGACTGTTACAGTATGTTCTAAAATACTTTTCGCATTATGCTTAGAAAATATTTTATTGCATAAAATATTGTGCCATCAAATTCAAAAAGAATAACATTCTGATTATTTATCAAGTATGTAGGAAGTATGTAATTAAATAAAAACTTCAACCTTAATGCACATGTGCCTTAAACATTTGAATAATAGCCAAACGATGTAGTTTTTGACTATAGAGGGATCTCTCAAACCTCAATACAAGACAGAGACTTTATAAAGATAAGATGGCTGTCCTATAACCTAAATTTTTACTTATATAGGTCAGTCTGAAGCATCTTGATTTGAGAGCATGAAGCTGTTACTTTCTTCACTTAATAGAAGAATAAAATATATGTGATTTCAACATAAACTAAATCTTTTTTATTAATAAACATAATTGTGTTGAGTGCTTTGAGAAAATGATTGCTAATGCAGGATAAAATTTATTTAGAAATTGTAATATTTTTAAAACGGGATTGCATATGGTGCTTAGAGATGAAAAAATAGTTGCTCACACATATAAAATCTATTAAATTTGCTAATTTTAATTTTTTGTTTGTTTACATTTTTTTTGAATAGCCTATAACTGAAGTCGTGTGGATATGTCATCATTACTTATTAAAATGTCAATTAATCAAATATTTATATTTAATAAAAAAAAATTATATAATTAATTTTAAATACAGATAACTACCATTAATCTAGCCTTATAGTTTGGAAATATCAAATAGATGTATATTAAAAAGATTACAGTAAATAAATTGGTATAAAAATAAAATTAAAGAAAATAAAACACTGTTCAGTAAATATCATAAATTAATAAGACAAATTATCATGTTTTATTTTCTTCTATTTGGTGCTTTTGATTTTTTTTCTACTAGAAAATGTAAAAAAAATGAAAAAAAAAAAAAATGTTTTAGATGATCTTTAAAAAAGATTAAAACAATTATGATATATTTTAAAACTTTATAGAGAATGAATAAATCACTAAATAAACTGATATGCATTTTAAACAAACCATCAAAATTAGTTAATATTCAATTGGTTACAGTATTCTTGGTAATCAATGTTTACATTGAATAATACAAGAGAGAGATAATTAACAGTATGTGGTTATTTATTTTGTTTTCCTACTAATATAAAAAAAAAAAAAGCATATATTTTAAATAGTTATATGTGATTATTAAAAATAAATTTGATATACAGATTGTATTTGTAAATATATATTTTTTTAAATTAATATTCATTTAAATTTTCATTACCATATTTAAGCATTTTAAAAATATATAAGATTTATAATACGGGGATAAGATATGCACCATTTAATTATTATAACTCAATCACTTAAAGGGAAAAAAAATATTAATATATGCTATGAGAGACACAAAGATGTTTTTAAATAGATAAATGCAAAAATCAACAAAAAAATATCAATATTATATCAAACCAGGATGATAAAGCTCGAATGATTCAACAAGTAACAGCAAATATTATGATTAATATAAAAAAAAAAAAAAAGCTAAACGCAATACTAGGTCGATGATGACAAGTGTGGGTTTGAATATCATATGACTTCACAAGAAACTAATAATAGTAATATAACATTAATGTTACATACCTAAGATAAGTATTCACATTTGTATATTATCCCAGATTTTTCTTTCATTAAGGGATATTTATATATAGATTCAATGAAGGTATACTTTTTTTTTGTTTCTCCTATCTGAATAAAAGATAATTATCCAAAAAGCAATTATAGGATATGATGTACTGTGACTTCTCCTTATTTGGAGTCAGGAATCTCTCAGCCATTATGCCCAGAGAAATCTGTTAGCCATTTTACCTTTGCTTTCATTCCCTGCCCTACATTTTCCCCACATTCTTCTTTATTGTGCTCCATCCCATTTCACAATATAGTCTTTGTCAACTCCATGGCCTTTATGATCTAAATCACCCTTATCTTTTCCCAAATCCAGCATAAAAACCAAGGAACCACTTTGTTTCATTATTTGTACCCTTTCTGCTTGCAGGCATTTACATTCAATTAACAGATGATTGCACTGCCATCTAGTGTTTACTTAAAAAGATAAAGACAAACCACAAACATCTTAGTATATCTCCCCTACCAGAGGTAAAGTTACATCATATTACATAAATTTTTGTTTAATTATCATTGCATGCATTGGCACACAACCAAAGCTAACCTGGGATTTTTATGCTTAACATCGAGATACCCATTTACTGACAATAACTTTATTAAATAAATTGTCTATGCTGTCTCAAAAAAATCATGTTTGCTTAAAAATTCCAGATAGTATAATGAGGCTGGCATCAAAATATGGTTGAACTCCTGTATGACTTATATGGTGCAGTCTGAGAAAGAAGAATCAAATATATTAAAGATTTCATTATATGTGATGATTGCTGTCAGTTATTATAATATTTTATTTTAAAAAAACAACATACAAACATATCTATAACTTTAAATTTTATTAGCAAATTATGAATACAAGAAAAAAACATTTACAAATTTTTTAATTTACATTTGCTAATCTGTTGGATCTTACCTTAAGGAGACAATTTTGGCTTTAGTGCTTTCAAGAGAAAACACCTAAAGTTAAGTAATACATTATTAAATACATAAAAATTCTTACAACTTTATAAATTTAACTATTGCACAAATAGAACCATTTTTATTTACTTATAGAATGGAACATATATATGTATATATAACAAATTGAAAAATAAAAGCAACTTGTTTTTAACATTCTCATGTTTTTAAATTAGAGACTTAGTAATAAATTGCAGATTTTTGCAAATATATTTTAAAATAGATGAAGTATAGACATTTGAATGATAAAAAATAATCTAAGTAAAATTAAAAATATTAATATTAGACAGGGATTTGTGTTGATTATTATATATATATACACAACTGAAAAGCAACGACTTATTGATGATTCAAATGAATTTGTTTGCCTGATCATAGTGTGTTTGCCAAAAACTTAAATTCTGCTTCATAGCAGTCAATTATAATGAATTTATGATAATTCTCTTGCATCCATAATATTTGGTTCCAAACATAATGTGTTTTTAACACACATAAATAGATGTGTGCACATACTATATAAGCACTGTGAACAAAAAAAATTAATTTTTGTTAAATCATTGATAAATGAAATCACAGATATGGCAATTGTCAAAAGAAGGTGAATACTGAATATATATGTTCCCTTGAGGGAAGAATTTCTCAATTTAAATACCTTTGCTTTCATTCAGAAAAAAAAAAATTCAGAAATATATATTAATATGCAAACACTTAAAAAAAATTAAATATATTTTAGAAAAAAAAAGTTTAATACAACAAAATGTCCATATGTAGTAAATTGAACAATTTAGACACTAGAAAAAAATTGTTAATTTTAATAAATTTAGATATTTAACATTTTAGCC
The DNA here is from genome assembly GCA_028023455.1 of Epiperipatus broadwayi. Taxonomy (NCBI): domain Eukaryota; kingdom Metazoa; phylum Onychophora; class Udeonychophora; order Euonychophora; family Peripatidae; genus Epiperipatus; species Epiperipatus broadwayi. Next base: position 9,871,834 of record JAQFVV010000015.1, read on the forward strand.
CATATACTACAATAATGAATACATTTAAATAATTTTTAAAAATTAGAATCATATTAATGAAATAATTATTAAATTTGAGAATACTTATTTATATACATCAATATCTAATGTTAGTGTGTATATAAAAACATTTTTTCATAAATTTCATTTTTCTTATATGATTGTGCATCAATTTTAAATCTTATAACAATTAATGATCAACCATTTAATGATGTAATAAAAATTTTATATTTTATCACATCAAAGAATAGCCAGTGTCTTAATAAACATTTGTGTGTATTTGTACACACACAGGTTTAAGCCCAACGAATCCATAACATGCATATGGTGTTGTTAATTTTTATGTGTTCATACATATATATATATATATATTGCTATTAAATATACATACATATCAAACATATCATAATGTGGGTACAAAAATGAAATAATTTAAAATTGTATAATAAAATAAAAAAATTAAGTACATTACAATTTTTAAACAACTTATTATATATATATTTTGAAGTACGTTGTAATAAGTTAAAATTTCCACTAAAAAAAACTATTGATTGCCGTTTATAAACCATGGGTGATATGATTGCTGGATGAACTGGTAATGGAAAGATGGTTTATACCTGAAAGAAATTTCCGAAGAAGAGAGTGGATGCCTTGAACTAGTCGCTGAGGAATGGCACATGGTTGAACTTTGAAGACTATATCTTGAAAATGTTTTACATAATCTAACAACGTCCATGGTGGCTGTCCACCGTTAATGTACAGCACATAAGAAAAGCCATCTTTAGCAACGCCTTTAATGGAATAGTAGTAAGGAAGATAATTGTGCAATTTGAAGTTTCTTCTTTCATAAAACTTGATTGCAGTAATGTTTGATGTAAGTACATGAAGGTAAACAGCCTTACAATTGTATCGATCAGCTGAAGTTAAGTACTGGAGGAGATTTTCCAATAAAAGGGAAGCTACCAAAAAAAAAAGAATGCATTTTACAAATAACATATATTTGACTATACGTATAATGTATATACTGAACTTTAAATGTAATTAGAGGGGATTTGAAACAAATTTTCAAGCTCCCTTCAGCTATCCATGCCATTTTGACTTAAAATCAACAGTATGACAACAATATTAGCACTAACAAGAGCTTTGAGCATACAATCATTGATTTTCAATAATATGGATGGCTGAAGAGTTGGAGAGTAGAGAAGAATAAAGCCTGTCCATTAAAGTTTGAAGATTTGCTATCTTAATATAAACTGAGCACTGATTATGTATGTGTGGGAAATGATTTACACCAAATGATGTCTGCTGGTTCAGTATGAAACACATAATTGGAGACCTTTTTCACATATATGTAGTCATGTGTATCAGTTATATAAGATGGAATGGTTAGCTGAAAGGGGCTTGAAAATCTATCTTCAAATCCCATCTAATTATAAATAGCATATAAATAAAAAAAAGTCAATACATTTGAAAGAAATTTTAATTACATTAAAATTATAATATTAATTCACCAAAAACTGTAAGAGAGCAATAATGCCTAACTTGGGGGGGGGGGGGTCAATATAAATGAAAATTTTTTTCCCTGTTTTTTTTTTTAAAGTGTCATAGCATCGGCCGGGACGCGAACCTGCAACCCAGGCAACTGCCTGCAAGTGCAAAGCAGTCGCGCTGACCTCTCGACCACCAATGCAAGACAATTTTTTCCTTCTTAACAGCTGATTTCACTAAAAAAGTGAGTAATAGAAAGTTGCTAACTGGAGAATTTAAATTTTGTTTCTAATTAGTCAATTATCATATAGAATTATGACTAGTCATCAGGACGGAACATGTATTTCTGACTCTGCTGCTTCCATTTTATATAATCTCAACTATCATAATATCTCAAAGGTTCAGATAATCAACTGAGAATCAACAGCTAAAGAAATCCAAAAATTCAGTCAATAAAACTCAGCATCAAAACTAAGAAATATAGAATAGGAATAATTAACAGAATTGCTTATATACTAAGAACCTTGAAAATATCTCTGTACTAATAGACAATTCGAGTATTAAGTATTCTTTACTATTTGTCACTGAAAAAAAAAATGTTCGCACTAATAAGAGGACTTGTGTATTTGCTAATTAAAATCAAATGTAGATGAGTTAAGAAGGAAAGATAATCCACTGTTCAACAGGAGCAGCTGCCAAACATATTGACAATAAAAAGGCACTCGGCATTCTCATACAAACATTCTAACAATGACTGACATAGCTTCTGATTTTCTTTAAAAACTCCTACTTTCAGAGAATGACCATATGCTGTAAAAATAATCTATTGCTTGCTGAGTCAAAATCAAGACAAATTCATCTCTTCATCAATTAATAATGCCAGTAATTATTTTGTGACATTTTCCACTTATATTTTTATTAGTTTACCACTCCACTTTCACAAATTAGTTATATTATCACTTTGATGCCATAGCAACTGAATTAATATATTAACATAAAGAGAGAAGTTGTTTTAATGATAGGACAGGTGAACATAATTTTTAGTTGAATTCTAGAATGAGAGAGAGAGAAAAATCTTAATCTAGCCATTAAAAATGTAAGACATGCACTGAATATCCTGAAAACAATACCATAAACTGCCCAAGTCAGTTTATGTAAAGAAATTAGTATAGCAATAATGATCATATGATTCAAAATTATAATTAAAAAATTATAAAGTAAAAAGTCCAAGAAATAACATATTTTAATTAGATTACAAGTAATACAGAATAGGCTAAGCCAGGGGCTCGGGGGCCACAGAGGTTGGCGGAGACTGCATCGGGGACCACTTTGTGAAAGCAAATAATAGCGGAGGGCCGCATCTTTTTTTCATAACACAATAAACACACTGTTTTATTCCCTGTATTACTTAAGAAATGTTTGTTTGTCCATTCTTCATTAAACACATGACATTCATCACCGATTTTACATTTTTTCGGAGGGTTCATGGTTTCACTAAAGATGGAAATGTATATATTTATTAATTTAAAATTAACCAGATCAACTGAAAAAGCACTGCACATAGTATCTATACTGCACATGAGTGATGACATGGCCATCCTAGTAGAAAATACGAGATGAATCTTCAGTCACACACGGGAAGGAAATCCCCTCGGGCCGCTATTTGCCCACCCCTGGGCTAAGAAATAGTTATAAGAGTGCAAATATATATCAGAGGGTCAATTCATATCTGGATTGTAATTTAGTGATTAAATGATTGAAATTATCTTTAAAAGAATAAGAAATGTTCACACAAAAAAATATAAAAAAAGAGGGAGGGGGTTAATGATACACTGAAAGATAAAATTAGAAGAGGGGTAAAAATTTAGATATGTGGACAAAAAATAAAGCACAAATAATAGTAGGCTGATTAATAAAACCAAATGCTGCAGTAGAAATAGGTGAGCAAGAAATACTTTAGATTAACATGAGATGATGGCAAAAATATTAAAGCAAAAAAGTAAAAAAAATATTAATTCTGTAAATCATATATATTAAAACAGGCAAAACCTCCATACAGTAGTGCCACTCAGTGCTAACCAGAGTAATCAATGTGCTAGCATAAAAAATGAGGATAATGTGATAAATCACATATACAAATTATGAAACATGTAAAGTTAGGAGAGAATGGTTAGAAGAAAAATATAACAAATCAGAGAAATTACAAAATAAAGAAAGGAATTTCATTTAAAATATGACAAGTTTGATTAGAAAAAGCAGATTTAGAAATAATAGATGTGTTCATTAAATTGATTTTTTCCCATCATCATCATTTTCAAACAATTTCTAATTCACTGCAGGTCTCTCTCTGTTTAAACCAGTTCCTCTAATCTATAACTTGTCCATATCCCTCTAACAAACTTGCTTATTTTATCCATCCGTTTCATAAGTCATGTTGTTTTATGATTTCTTGAATGTAGTTTAACATTTCAGGTGTCTATTGTCATTTGTTTCAGCAAAATGTCCAGCTTAATTCTATTTGATTTCCTTAATTCTTTCAATAATGTTCATCATAACCTGATTATTTTCTTTCCCATTTTTTGTTTTGATACCTCTTTGTTATTTCCGATATAGAGATCTCAATATTTTTTTGTGTACTCTGAAGTCTGTGCATTGTTTTTCTATTAAGAATCCAAATCCCAGAACCATAAATAGCTACTGATAAACCTATTTATTAATAATCTTCCTTTCACATTTATTTTTAGCCTTACTTCTTTGCTTTCATCTGATAGCATTGTAACTTTTCATAAATTTCTAGTGCATTATTTATAAAAATAATTATACTGTCTTTAAAATCTAGAAGATTTTAATAATCTCTATTTTTTTATTACCTTAGCTTCCTATTTTAATTCACAAATACAAACCATTTGATAGACAGAATTATCCTGCCACATACCCTTGTCAATGTTAATATTCTTAGAAGTATCAGTAGTTTAATCACTGTGGTTGTATGATGATAAATGTTTTGAGGATTTTGACAATATTCCGGATGTCTTATTATCCCAAAGCTTTGAGCATTATCAAAATACTTAAAGAATTAAATGCCTTTTCATAATCTACAAATCCAAAACATAAAGGTAACTCATAATCATTGAACCTCTACATAACTTCTATGATATACTATAGTATAGCTACCTTCAAGAGCTTGTTCTTTTGGTTTGTTTGAGTTCAAAAAAATTCTCTGTAGATGAGTTGTAAAGATCTTGTACAGAATTCTGATAGGCATATGACTTCTCATATCATTTTTTTTCAGTTAGATTTCCTTTTCTCATTATTATATATATATATATTTTGTAACATTTTCCAGAATTCAAATATTAAGTTCTTTTAAATGAATTGTTTTTAATTAGAATCTTTCCTGCATATATTTTCTAGTCTCAACAGAAAATTTATTACTGAATTCTTCTTATTGAATGTTAAGATATCAACTTTTGGGTTTCTATCTTTGCAACAATGTATATTTCATATCTCTTAAATTTGATAATCATCATTTCCTATCTTAAATCAATTAAGCATATTACACACTTAAAATATATATTTCCATTAACATAAAAAAAAAAAATCTACTAGTCTATGTTTTTTACATTCATTTTTTTTTCCAAATTTTTCTTGAAAATATATATGTATATGTTCCAGCAAAGTGTAAAAACTGACATTGTATAGAATGCCTAAACATTTTATATTAATGCCAAAAGTCGGATATCCAAATACGAAATACTTCATTTCCTAAGCATTCTATAAAATGCCAAAAGGAAAATCGGCAAAGTATAAAGTATTCCCAGCAATAAAGTTTAATGATGTAGGGACAAGACATAATGTTAAGTTAAATGCATAATAAGTAAAATTAATGACTGAAATTATTAGTAAATCATATGTATACATTTTACAGTTAGTTAATGAAGGATAGAAAGATAATTACCAAGAAATTCTTTAGATTTATAAGATTTTAAAATCCTTCATTTTTAATGTTTTAATTCAAAAATAGTGGTGTTAAAATGCCTTTATTGATATTTATATAAAATTTAGCATTTCATTATCATCATATTGTAACTTGTTATTATATTTTTTCATCAGAGGTTTTTCAATAAGAAATAACAATCGTACTATACTTGAAATTAAGAAAGTGAGATTCCATGTAATATCAGAAATTCAACACATTGGTGAAAATTTATTATTTAATTGAAACAAAAAAAAAATTATTTTTTACAATTTCTTTTGTTCTTTTACGATATCGGTTAAATATAAAAAATCCTGTCTTTTATATTTTTGCACAATATCTTTTCACTAAAAGTTATTTTCATATTTTACTGAAAAACTATTTGTCATTCTTTATAATGCCTAGGTATTCTATATATAGGTAGAGTATGTAAAAAAAATTTTTGCCTAAAAATGTCGCACACTGTATAGAATGCCTAGGCACACTTTGTCAGTAACATATATATATAATGTACATTTTTTCTTTATCTACAAATTCCACAAGTCTATGACTTTTTCATTTTTGTCTCTATATTCAAATATTCTTAATGCACTTTCATTTTTCAAATATTTTCCAAATCTATATTCAAATATTCTTAATCCTTTCATTTTTCAAATATTTTCCAAATCCAGTACTAAAATCTTCCAGGACCATTTAAAAATGTTGTCTGTAGCATTCAAAAGAATTTTATCCATTTAGATAAAAAGACTTTCTTGATAAGAATAAAATCGATTGTTTCACTTATTGATTATAAATCTCATCTAATACTGCAATAAAGTTTTATCTACTCTCCTCTAACAACTTTTTATAAGAGATTATTGTTTTCCTTATCTTTTTCTATTTTATAATTACTTTCTTCAATTTTTTTTGCTTACTGTCTTTATTACTAATATCTGTATTAAAAGATATCCAGTGTTAATGACAACTGATCAATAGCAAAGCATCATTTTAAAATGGGTGAAAGAAGGCAATTGTAAATTATTCTTCCATATCATAATGAAAATGGCAGCATAGAATTTATATGACTGCCAGAAACTAGCTGACTTAACTTGAGACAAATAATAATTTGCATTTGATATGTTACAGTAAGATATATAATTATATCCTAATAATGTTTTTTCATTTATTTACAATGAATTTCATTCCACTCAGATTATCAATATTTGTGTCTTTACTGTAATATGCATAAATAAAATGGAGGAAAAAGTAAGTTTTAATTAACTTGTTTGTGACTTTGTACTTTATAACATCATATGATCACCATTTCTTATACCTGCTTATAACTGTTATTAAAACAGCCAAACTCTCCATACAGAATTCCACTCAGTGCAAGCCTGAGTAAAATATTATGTTTTCAATTTAAGACTCATAGTTTTTTTTTCCATATGTCAAAGCATCGGCCGGGAAACGAACCCGCGACAACATATGCAAGCAACAGCTTGCTTGCAAGGCAGCTGCACTGACCTCTCGGCTACTAACGCTTAAGTAGAGATAAAAGATGTTGCTGGAGGGTTGCATTAGATCCTATGATCTAGGTGCAGTACTCTCAGATCCAAGGCTCCTCACTGACGAAGGTCACAAGCCAGAAACTAGTCTGGGGATATTGAATCAGTACTAGATGGGGATTCTGGCATCCATCGATTATTCTGGCTTGCATTGAGTGGCAATACTGTATGGAGAGTTTTGCTTGTTTTAATTACTTTATAACATTAAAGCAATTTACGATTCAAAATCATATTCTCTTCATATTTTTCTTTTTACTACTAAACAATTTTTTTTTGCCAAAAAGTCCAGTATTATCAAGCAAATGATTTTTCAAATGCTTGATCTTTTTACACATGTCACAACAATCAAACGTAAAATTCCAATTCTAAGCAATGCATGCACAAAAACAAATATTTTCTTACCTATTCCATTTCTTCGGTAATCTTTAACAACACCAAGACTTAGAATATAAGCTATTTGTATAGTTGTAGGAAAATGTGAGGCTAAAATGTCTTGATCCTTAAAAAAAAGATAAAAAAAATAGTTGCAATTGTTATAGAGTCAGTTAATATTTCTATTAAATTATTTTAAACTAAAAAAACCCAATTGACTACTGAGTTACATTGGTTTTCATAATAAATCAATAATAATTATAATTATTATATTGCGAAGATACAAATACTTTTATGTATTAAAAAACAATCTCAACTCTGTCACAAATTGATTTCATCAAAATGTTTTAAAAGATATTATTTTTTTCTTTAAATTTATAATTTATGACTTACTATGTACCTTTATAATGTTAAATTTTGACCAATTTATGAAACAATTATATGAGAACCTACTTCCCCCTCGAAAGTGCTAAACATCAATAAATACAAATTCAGTATAATATTAAGCTTTTCTGAGTATAGTGTGTAAGTGCAGATATTGATAAATTATAAAAAGTTAGAAGAAAATTGTGTGTATGTGGGGGGTGGAGGGTGCAACAGAAATTACTACCAACGATGAATAAGTACTATTGCTTGATTATAACAGTCAATTATCTATTCCACATGTTTTTAAGTGAGAAACTAACATTCAATTACAAAATAGCATGCTATTTCAAGAGTTAAGAGAAAGCACTTTTGTTAAATAACAGTTATAACACAAAAAATAAATTTTAGAACTGAATCCTAAAATAATCAAATTTGTGATAATAATATAGAGTTCCATAAAATTATTTATATAGAAAATCATTCTAGTCAACCTATTCAATAAAATAAAATATGTACTGTTATTCATACACCTATAAATGAAATACAACTTGAAATTAAATTTCAGAATGGGTGGAAATCACCTGTTAGGTGTTACATGCTAATTCATAGAATATGTTAATATTTCAAAGTTATCTGCAGATTATTCAGAGTCTAAAGACCTTAGATCTGCTTATACATTCAGCTTGAGAACAGTAGTTTATTTAGTTAGTTACATATATAATGATATATGTTAATTAAGTATTTACAATCATTAACTTCTTACTGATTATTAAAATAAGATCATAAACAGTGAGATTCAATCTCTATCCTTGTACAAATGATTATTTGTATAATAATTATTAATGCAAGATTTTCACCTGGCTGATATATTGAATTCACTCTGCATTTCTACCAACATTTGCATAGGTAAGCTCTTATGAATATCAAAAGCTTAAAGAATAGCTGGATCCATTCTCATCGTGATTTTTTATCTATAGTATTATTTATTCATAACCTAAAGAATGGGTGATTTTCTCCATTAAAATCATAATTGACAAGAAATTAATATATGATTGTCCTAAACATTCGATACAATAGTAAGAATGAACAGCTGGGAAGATAATGATTTCTAACTGATCAAAATGAAAAAAGAATTATCCAGTGAAAATGTAAATGATCCACATGCACTTGATGCTTAATCATCATCCCATATCCTAAGCAAGTGACCAAAGGATAAATACCTGATTAATTTTGTGATATATGTTGAACTAACAATAACTTTCTTTGCTATTATTAACATTCACCTTATTTAAATGACAAATCCTTAAATATAGTCCATAACTAAAAGAAAATGGTCAGTACTATTAAACTCATAAGTTCTATTATGAGTTGTATGTAAAAAGGCCAAAATGACATTATATTTAGCATTTGTGGACAAATTTCTTGAGTCGTACTTCTAGGGAAACAAAATTGCATTGAAAAGAAGAACTCATCTGGAGATGTTTGGTAGTCTTAATCAAAATTTATAAGATGAATATTGCCTAATTTTTATACAAATACTGAATAAAATAATCAAATGACTTTATTGTTTGGGAGTTCATATGAATTTCAAGCAGTAGAAGTAACAAAGCTGCGATTCATAGATCTTGAACCTTAGAATCTGCCATTCTACTGTTGCACCAAACCAAATAAGGTGACACAAATTAAATAATTATACTTATACATAGACAATGGATGTTATCCATTCTTATAAAGATGCTTATTGATTTAATTTGGGGATGTGTGAAGCTTGGCTTAACTGAAGATACATCTTAGAAACCATTAGTATGTTTTGAAAACAATTGTATGTTGAAAATAAAAGATGAAAACGATCAATGTTGGATATCTTTTTCCCATCTATCGTAATAAAAAATCCTGCACCTGTTCGAAATTTGAACAAATTTCAAAGGTTTGCTCAATCCAAATTTAAATCTCAGGTTAAGGATTACAAGATGAATGTAGTAACATTACATCTTGAGAATCTTTATTATCATTACTTTCAACCATTACTGAACCATTGCAGAATGAACTCTCTCCAAGTTTAACCCATTTTCTCTCAACTTTAGACTTTCTTCTTCACAACACACTAGCAAACTTCCATATTTAATCAATTGTCCATCCATTATCATCTCTTCTAATAATATGTCCAGTAGTTCTATTTCAGTTTAATTCTTTCAATGAAGTCAGTGACCCTATTTGTTTTCTCAACCATGTATTTTGTTTTCAACCTCCTTGTTACTCCTAACCATGTATTTTGTTTTTAATAATTCTTGTTACTCCTAATATACATCTCTCCATACTTCTTTCATCGAGTGGTCTAAAGTCTGTAATTGTTCTTCTGTTAAGTGCCCAAGTCTCAAGTTCATTCATCCTGCCTTCAAAGAAACTCAAGAATTATCAGGCAAGTGAGAAAAAAAGGCTATGGTGTATCTTGATTTTGAATTTAGAATTAAAAAGTCAATAAACTCAATATTCTGGCTGATAGCATTGATGAGCAACATATCTATGTTCATTTACTATATGAATAATCACAGAATAATACCACTTGCAATGGCATAAACATATGAAATGGACATTAGGAATTTATCTTGTTCGATTCCTTAAGGCTTCAAAGAGAAATCCAAGTACCTATTTTCATTTAAAAGTAAAACTTTTTTGACAGTTGATGATTTTCATCATCATTATCAACCATTATCAATCTACTGCAGGATGAAGGTCTCTCCAAGTTTACTCCATCTTCTCCGATCTTCAGCTTCTCTTCTCCACATCACCCCTGCACACTTTCTTATTTCATCCATCCATCTCACATGTGGTCTCTTTCTGGGTCTTTTACATACCCAAATATATATGAAATAATTCCAGTATGTAAGGCTACCTAAAATAAATATCAAATCACCTCATTTTCAGCTATGCCTCAGTTAATATTGCTGTTTTGAGATATGAACTTTTAGGTCTTAATTCACAGAGGGCACAGCCGAAAATTTCTTAATGTTTGAGCTGATTGAGTACCTAGCACATAAATATTAATTTTTATTATTTCTTTCAATAATTACAATATACTTATAATTTTTAAAAAATCATTAACTTTGATATTTGCAGCACATATATAGCAAAGCTTTAATAATTAGTTTGCTTCACTAGCTTTTGACCATTATGAGCCATAGAAGTAGCAATAGTTGTCATGGAGAATAGATTTGTATATATAATGTTTGTTATAATTTACATCCGATTTACAAATAATGTTACATAGGGTAGACAGGCCATTTCTTAGACAAGAGAATGCAGGATTCTTTTTTGTTAATGGTATATTTGTCTTTAGAAATGAGCCATGCTTCCTTAATCTTTCATTTAGCGTCATTGCATTCATGCAGTCGATGCTGACCGAGGATGGAACGAAGCTGTGTCCAGTTGAGAAGTGTTCGAAAAAGATTGAATAGGTTTCATTACTTGTTTTTGCTTTATTATAGAGGTAAGTGTGTTGCACAATGTGAGTTCTAGATTAGCCCAAGATTCCCCATAGTAAATAGGAGGCGGAGTCATGGCATTTGCTTTTATACACAATCTGGGTGGGAGTGGAGTTCAACAGCAAATTGTCCTTTAAGTTGTTAAGAAAACATTGCAGATACAGTGGTATACCCAAACCTATTTTATGGGTGGGAGTAATAACTTTGATGATGTGATGGGTTAAGATTGGAATGTAAGACAGGGAAATCCAACACTTCTTGTTGGTATTGGTGAATCGGAGATGGGGGTGTTATGTTCCGTGGTAAAAATGATCTGTAGGAGGGCAAAGTCCTTGTAACCTACACTGCACAACTCAGCTATGTATGTGCTTATTGTATTTTTCTTGTGTTATTCAAGCTTACATAGGTATAGATTACGGTGAAGGAAGGCTTCAAGTACAGCTAGTTTGTGGGATTGTGGTGTGTGCGAATTTGGATGAATAAAACCGTGTCCATGTATAGGCTTAATATTCATTTTATAGGTCAAGGATATGCAGTATTGTATATAAAGATCAAGATACTTAATTCCATTAGGCTGTCCTTGTTTTCTCACATTAAAGTGATGTAGTATTCATGAGGTTCTGCTTAATTTGAGAGATTTTGGACAAACTAATCATTAAAGCTTTGCTATATACATGCTGCGTATATTTATTGTTGTTACATTACAGTTTAGACAAGAGTAAATACTTCTACATTACATAACTTTGATATTACAAACTGATTAGCAACTTTTTAAGGAGATTCTATTAGATTGTAAAAAATTAAATAAATGTACATATTCAAAGCAATATCACTGAAGATGACAACAATTGTATATTCAGATAAAATAAAAACCAATAGAAATTGAAGCAATATTGTTTTTTTTTGTTTTTTAAGTATTTATTTACCTGTTGCAATTTACTTATTAAACTAATCAATTTTTTTTAAATGCACTTACTTCTCGATTACATTTAGGTCTCAATTTTATTTCTGCTACAACCAGACCAATTATACGATAATTATATATAGCAGCAAGGGAAAAGAATTTAGGATTAGAAGTAATTTCTTTATACCAGCTGTCAGGATACCTAAAAAGAAAAAAACAATAATATATAATCTGGCTACTTAAACTTATTCTCTATATCTACAAGTTGTGTAAACTTAAAACATGATGGTAGATAGTAGTTATTTTTATTCATGCTAAAATATTATTTATTTTCCTCCAACAAATCCATCATAAAAAAAATGTCTATCTTTTTATCTGGGGAGCAGTGATATATGTAGCAACAGCTGTTTGTAGTCATGACAACAGCAAAATTTGAGTTCAAACTGCACAGAAGAAAATAATCACAAACAACTCTCAAGATATTAAAAATATTATGAATGAATAAAAAAAAAAAACTCATTCATTCAAATCACCAGAAATAATGACAGCTTGACTTCACTTAATAATAATGTTTAGGGATGCCAAAAATAATTTCAATGGGATTACAGATCTACAAAAGTCTTAGGTCTTAAATAAAAATAGTGTTATATGGTTAATTGAGTTTCAAGTTTACTAAGTCATGTAAAAAGGTATTAAACAAAAGCAAAATAATAAATAGTTAAGGGTTTCTCAATTTCAATCATATTTTTACTCCTGTGGTAAATAAATAAATCATTATTTTATAATGCTAATTCTTATTTGCATTAGGAGGAGTAATTCATTCTACTTGTTTTATTTTAGAGTCATTTCTTGTAAGCTTAAGAAACCAATTACATGTCAGTACTATATTCACCATGTCCAAATTATTTTCTGGCTTTTGTTCATCTTCAGTGATAAGCAGAGTTTATACTCATATATCTAAGAGCCCCATTACGTCTTTTACACTATATACGCTAATAACCTGAAATTTAAGTATCACAAGATTATTGAAACAGTAAGATTCATATTCGAATCTTAAGTTTCACCTTTTTCTGTCGTCTCTCACTGACCGGTCTATCCCGCCCAAATTTAAACTTTTTGATATCGAATTGTGTGTGTAACAATATTAAAAATGTATAAATATGTGTAGAATTCAGCTTAAACACGCACACATTTCGATCTCAAATTAAACGCAATAAATAGGGATAAAATAATATAATTTAGATTTCTTTTAGTTATATAATTTTGTATAATTTTAATCATTTATTTGGGATTATAAAGTTCGTATTTATTGCTTTGTTTAAATTTCGTTTAATAATAATTCTAAAAATATCTGATGTAATATTTAATTAAAAGTTAAAATAATCTTATGTTCCCTTTTTGTTTTTGAAATTTAAAAGCATCGGTCAGTGATAGATAATAGATTAATTAAAGAAAAATTCCCCAAAATATAATTAGTAAATGTAAAATGTAAACAATAGAACGGCAGCTTTCTTTAATTAAAAACCAACAAAATGCATTGATTATCCTCCGGGCAGATTAAATAGAACCTAAAAATATCTTAACAAAAATGTGAAAGATCAAGATAAAAAAAGAGGCCATCTTAGACTTGCTGGAGACATTCACTTAAACTTTAGCTTTGCTCTCGATCACTGAGAGTCTCCAAAAATAATAAAATAATTTGTTCCTGCCAAGGTATGACCGAGTAAAGCACCTAGATTATTCTCCATCGGGAGATGGCCTATCGGATGCTGAACTTTCATTGCCCGTCATAAATTCACCATGAAGATCTGCTGCCTGAAATGAATGAGAAAGCTGCTGCTGCCATGAAATTAAATGAATATGTAAATACAAGAAAGACTTGCCACTCGTGAACTTTTTGCTGCTAAATTAATGGAATCAGAAAACTTCTTATAAAACAGGTCTAGAGTACTCTAATAATATGCTATAGCTTTTCTTCATACTACTTATCTAAATTATAAAATGTAAAACTACCATATGTATAACTAAAACTGAATAATTAATTTAATGTGTAAATTTCTCTAATAATCTAGCTTACCTCACTCTATCTTTCTTGGGTGCGTATTTCTATAATCTACATTTTTATCTATAGTTATTATTTAATTATTGCATGCTCATAATTGTCTCAAATTTCAAAGTTTAAATCTATGATCGCTTAAAACAATGAATGCGTGTCCAATTTTCATTAATATTTACTTTCTTTAATAATTTAACTTTCATATAAATCGACACGCATTCAGTGCATCATTTATTGTAATGCAGGGTCTACCACTTCGCAAATGGCTGGCATATTAGTTGTAATAACTCCCAGTTTATATATATTTTGTATTTATTAAATCTAATGAATAATTCTAGAAAATCCCATTTCTTTGAGAGTCGCCAGAGTTCTTGAGTAAATGTTGGTAATGTAGGGCCAAGTCAGAAACCTATTTAAATCTCATCATAACCGTTTATACAGTATACATGTGTTACGTTTTAGAGACGCGATGACCCATTCCGCTGTGAAATTTCCGGATTCTTCAGGGTTGAAATTAACCCCAGTCGTCCTACACAAGTGGGCTTAATGGGTGCTCCCGTAGGATTTGACAATGTCATGCAGCCAGCCGGCAAATTGCGCCCCTACCGCTTGTCCTTGGTTATGCTTATGTGACACCTTACTTCGTCGGGTCGCAGCAGAGACCAGCCTGACATTCTTATAAACCCATTCGCGGCATTGCAGTTTCAATATACTGCCATTCCATATCGCCTTTCTAAAGTGTACCACGTGTTCCTTTACTTAGTTTTATTATTCTATATATCACTCCGCCTCTGCATTATCTTCATAATTCACTCTCAAATAAATGTTGCCCTTAGTCATAAAATAAATAGTTTAATTAAATAAATATATGTCCGCCGCCACTCTTAAATCTTCCTTTAGACTCTTGCATTGCAAAGGTATAAATTCCCCAAGGCATGCATTAGAAATACTTACTCGAGAATTTTAGGTAGCTAGATTATGCCTTCAAATAAATGTATTCCTTTTGTAAACATTACAGTATCGGAAATACCGCTACTGAAATCCTCAATATAAAATAATGTCTAAATAAATAAATGTATTCTTTAAAATATAATCATGTCGCAAATCCCGCTACTGAAGCTTTAAATCCACAAAATATTGTTAGTAAATGATCTTATTAAAATGTATTAATAAATAATTTTAAACTATACGTCTGCAGTTACGTTTCATTCATTCGATACCCATTCTATATACTATTTCCTCGATTATGTAAATATGAATGTTTAATTAATATTAGTTTGATTATTGGCTAACTCGAGAATAAAATCATGAGTCTCTTGCATATCCCTGACCACCGTGCCTAAGGAAATATTTACTAATGTTGCATCAGATGCGTTGTTTCGTGGATTGTATTGTGGAACTGATAAACTATGTTCGAACTCAGTATAACGGGTGGCTTTGCTACTCGATGGTGCTGCTGTTCTGTATGGTGGTCGAATTCTGCACTATGTTTACGAGTCACATGTTTTCTGACCGTTACATAGTTAAATTTTTTTTTTAGCGTTTGGCGCTTTCCAACATGGAGCTTTCGATACAAAACACCCATATATACCCTGAGCAAAATATAACGCATATAAATTTCTTTTAGCGTTCGTTACTCGAGTTAGCTAATTATTCTATATATATACGATTTTGTTTTGATAAAAGTAATGAAAAAAAAGTAAATCGAGTGAAATAATGTGGGTCAAGTGAATGAAAGGACAGCAGGCGTAATAACAAATTTAAGGAAAGCAGGGATGTGTGTGTAATTTAAGAAGGAACGAAAATACTCGGATCTAATGAAATATTTTGCTTTATATATATATATATGTCAAAAAAAAAAGTAATCAGTCGTTAAATGAGAAAGCAAGTAGCATTGAATTTTTTTTATTAAAACACCGTTATATATATAGCATAGACAGCAAAAGTGTTATATATGTTAATAGTAAATATTTTGTTAAAGTACAAATATATATATCATAGACAGCAGTAGCTTATTATACGCGTTACCAGTAGTTCGCTATAATATATATGTTAAATATGTTAAACGCAGCAATATAGAGATAGGGCAATGTAGAGTAGGTGAGGGCAGCGAAAGTGTTATAGGGTCAATATACCGGTGGGGAGTAGTCAAATGCTAGTAGTATAAAAAAATAAATCATATTAAGAAAAATGGAAGCAGAAAATGATAGAATAGCATCAATGAACTTCAGTCTAAGGTTACTTGAAATATTTAGAGAGAGTAAAGAAGAATGGAGGAAAATACGTGAGGAAGCGAGAAGAAGATATGAAGAACCCAAAACGAGTCAGGAGGAGGAGGAGATACGAGTTAGGGAGCGTCAGAAAATTGATAGGGAAATGTTGATATATCTTGATATGATCAACGAATATTATGGAATATCCCCAGCTAGTAAAAAGGAAGACGAGATTAAAGATATGGAAAAGGAAAGGGAATTAGAAATACTTGACAAACCTATGATAGTAGATGAGCAAATAGACCTTATTCCAATAGATGAAGGCCCACAAGAATCGTTGAGTGAAAGCATTAAAGAAGAGACGAAGGTGGACACTGGCATGACACCAACACGTTTGCATTTTGGTAAAGCGGACTCATTACTGATCAAGACGCCATTACCCATGGATGAACGTGAAATCAATATTGAAACTGACAGACGCAAAGCACACTGCCGCCTTACAGAGAGGGCAGAACGGAAAAAACGAGCAGATCGGAGAAGCCAACATTTCCAGGTCGGGAACTATGTTTGGGTACGGAACTCTCTACAAAGTAACCGAGATAAAAGAGTATATAAAAAGTTCTTTCCTTTGTACCGGGGACCCTTTATAATTGATCGCACATGTGGCCCAAATGCATATTTATTAAAAGATGGAGATACCATAAAAGGGACATACAATGCCCGTAATCTCAAACCATGTAGGTATTATCCACCTGACCCGGGGTTGTAAAAATATTAGACCATTAGGACGGATTAAACGTATATGAAAATATTAAAATGAACTTGATATAATGAACTTGGTTGAATGGATTGTACTTTAGTCAAATAGGGTTTTAGATAGAGATTTTATTATATATATTATTGTTTTAATTACTATTACTCTTAAAAATTTTTTTTTTATATTATATTAACTAACCTTACTCTAAGAATTTTTTTTTTATATAAATATAATCAGTTTAACTAACATTACTATGATTTCTACCAGACACGGCCAAATTAGGCCATTTTAATTAAACTATAAATTCTAGATCCGGGTATATTAATTGTTCATTGCTTCATGTAATCTCTGCTTTCTATATTTCAATATATCTGTAAAAACAATAATAATGTTTTCGTCTTTAAATTATGTAATGTAAAATTTTTTTTTTCTCGCTTTCTTGCCTCCTTTGTTTTGCCTTAATTGTTCACGGGAAGTACGGGGAAATGAAACAGTAAGATTCGTATTCGAATCTTAAGTTTCACCTTTTTCTGTTGTCTCTCACTGTCCAGCCTATCCCGCCCAAATTTAAACTTTTTAATATCGAATTGTGTGTGTAACAATATTAAAAAATGTATAAATATGTGTAGAATTCAGCTTAAACACGCACACATTTCGATCTCAAATTAAACGCAATAAATAGGGATAAAATAATATAATTTAGATTTCTTTTAGTTATATAATTTTGTATAATTTTAATCATTTATTTGGGATTATAAAGTTCGTATTTATTGCTTTGTTTAAATTTCGTTTAATAATAATTCTAAAAATATCTGATGTAATATTTAATTAAAAGTTAAAATAATCTTATGTTCCCTTTTTGTTTTTGAAATTTAAAAGCATCGGTCAGTGATAGATAATAGATTAATTAAAGAAAAATTCCCCAAAATATAATTAGTAAATGTAAAATGTAAACAATAGAATGGCAGCTTTCTTTAATTAAAAATCAACAAAATGCATTGATTATCCTCAGGGCAGATTAAATAGAACCTAAAATATCTTAACAAAAATGTGAAAGATCAAGATAAAAAAAGAGGCCATCTTAGACTTGCTGGAGACATTCACTTAAACTTTAGCTTTGCTCTCGATCACTGAGAGTCTCCAAAAATAATAAAGTAATTTGTTCCTGCCAAGGTATGACCGAGTAAAGCACCTAGATTATTCTCCATCGGGAGATGGCCTATCGGATGCTGAACTTTCACTGCCCGTCATAAATTCACCATGAAGATCTGCTGCCTGAAATGAATGAGAAAGCTGCTGCTGCCATGAAATTAAATGAATATCTAAATACAAGAAAGACTTGCCACTCGTGAACTTTTTGCTGCTAAATTAATGGAATCAGAAAACTTCTTATAAAACAGGTACCTGTCTGTGTTCAAACTCTAGAGTACTCTAATAATATGCTATAGCTTTTCTTCATACTACTTATCTAAATTATAAAATGTAAAACTACCATATGTATAACTAAAACTGAATAATTAATTTAATGTGTAAATTTCTCTAATAATCTAGCTTACCTCACTCTATCTTTCTTGGGTGCGTATTTCTATAATCTACATTTTTATCTATAGTTATTATTTAATTATTGCATGCTCATAATTGTCTCAAATTTCAAAGTTTAAATCTATAATCGCTTAAAACAATGAATGCGTGTCCAATTTTCATTAATATTTACTTTCTTTAATAACTTAACTTTCATATAAATCGACACGCATTCAGTGCATCATTTATTGTAATGCAGGGTCTACCACTTCGCAAATGGCTGGCATATTAGTTGTAATAACTCCCAGTTTATATATATTTTGTATTTATTAAATCTAATGAATAATTCTAGAAAATCCCATTTCTTTGAGAGTCGCCAGAGTTCTTGAGTAAATGTTGGTAATGTAGGGCCAAGTCAGAAACCTATTTAAATCTCATCATAACCGTTTATACAGTATACATGTGTTACGTTTTAGAGACGCGATGACCCATTCCGCCGTGAAATTTCCGGATTCTTCAGGGTTGAAATTAACCCGAGTCGTCCTACACAAGCGAGCTTAATGGGTGCTCCCGTAGGATTTGACAATGTCATGCAGCCAGCCGGCAAATTGCGCCCCGTACCGCTTGTCCCTGGTTATGCTTATGTGACACCTTACTTCGTCGGGTCGTGGCAGAGACCAGCCTGACATTCTTATAAACCCATTCGCGGCATTGCAGTTTCAATATGCTGCCATTCCATATCACCTTTCTAAAGCGTACCACGTGTTCCTTTACTTAGTTTTATTATTCTATATATCACTCCGCCTCTGCATTATCTTCATAATTCACTCTCAAATAAATGTTGCCCTTAGTCATAAAATAAATAGTTTAATTAAATAAATATATGTCCGCCGCCACTCTTAAATCTTACTTTAGACTCTTGCATTTTAGGTAGCTAGATTACGCCTTCAAATAAATGTATTCCTTTTGTAAACATTACAGTATCGGAAATACCGCTACTGAAATCCTCAATATAAAATAAGGTCTAAATAAATAAATGTATTCTTTAAAATATAATCATGTCGCAAATCCCGCTACTGAAGCTTTAAATCCACAAAATATTGTTAGTAAATGATCTTATTAAAATGTATTAATAAATAATTTTAAACTATATGTCTGCAGTTACATTTCATTCATTCGATACCCATTCTATATACTATTTCCTCGATTATGTAAATATGAATGTTTAATTAATATTAGTTTGATTATTGGCTAACTCGAGAATAAAATCATGAGTCTCTTGCATATCCCTGACCACCATGCCTAAGGAAATATTTACTAATGTTGCATCAGATGCGTTGTTTCGTGGATTGTATTGTGGAACTGATAAACTATGTTCGAACTCAGTACAACGGGTGATGTGATGTGATGTATTATGGCTTCTCCTTAAACGAAATCAAGAATATCTCAGCAATTATGCCCAGATAAACCTGTTAGCCACTTTCTTTTACATTCCCCACTCTAAATTTACCCATAATCTGCTCTATCCCATTTCCACAACATAATTTTTGTCAACTCTATAACCTTTATATCTAAATCCCCCTTATCTTTTCCCAAACCCAGCATAAAAACCAATAATTCACTTTCTATATAATCACTCTTTTCATATTTATTTTTCCACAACTTCATTATATGTACCCTTTCTGTTTTCAAACATTTACATTCAATTAACAAATGCCTAATATTTTCAATTCCTTCCTTACATAATTTACAAAATAAATCACCCATATTTTTCCATTTACATGTATATTCTTTTGTAGCTAAAGATCCCGTTCGAGCCTTAAACAATAAACTACTTTCCTTACTATTATCATAAATTAACTCACACCTAATATTCTGTTTATTTCTATATATATTTAAACTCTTTTTACTCTCCATACTATTTCTCCATCTCTCTAACTCCCTAGTCTTTATTAATAAATTTATTCTTTTATCCCATTCCTTATTACTATAACACTCAATAATCCTCTTAACACAATCATCCCATCTTTTGTACAAATATACTGATATAAATTCTTTATCCAAATCTTTTGCATAGCGCATTACCTTTCTCACCCATCTTGTTACCTGCCCTTTACTCATAACCCAATTAAATACTATTTTAGCTATTCTTTTATTATCCATAAACTGCAGTCTACCAAACATTTTCATTTTACTTTTTGCATCTCTCATATGAAAACTTGACCATCCCATTTCTCCTTGAATTGCCTCCCTTGCTGTCCATACTTCTGCATCCAATGCATGTCTTCCTACTTCCCTTTGAGCTTTTTCTAAATAATCTAATATCTTTTTACTAACATATAATGCATCATTACCATATGTTAACCCTGCTACTGCAACTCCTTTCCATATAATTCTAGCTACATCATATTTATTATATGAAAATACTGTTAATTTCTTTATCAATCCCTTTCTTTTCTTTGCTTCATTTATCAATTTTTTCTCCCATTCATCCAAATAATTTTTCTGATTACTTAAAATAATTCCCAAATAACTATATCTATTCACCACACTTAACTTAATATCTCCCAATAAAAATTCTACATCTTCTCTTTCCTCAGTATTAACCATCATTATATTTGATTTTTCTTCACTAAATTTAATCCCCATCTCTTTACCCACCCTTGCACATGTCCTCAACATAACTTCCATATCTACTCTTTTTTCTGCACACAAAAATATATCACCTGCAAAAAAAAGACCTGACAAAATATATACTCCCTTACTACCTATTAACGGTATCTCTATCCCTCTTCCTAATCTTTCTATTGCTCTTTCCATTTCACTCAAATACAACACAAACAAAATAGGTGACATAGGGCTACTCGATGGTGCTGCTGTTCTGTATGGTGGTCGAATTCTGCACTATGTTTACGAGTCACACGTTTTCTGACCATTACATGATTATAAATTCAACTTGTTTGTTTAATTATATCAGTCTGATGCTATACCATAATTACATGTGACTTGTTTTATGTTAACTACAGGCACATTCACATTCTAATGTTGGCCTTATAGGCAGACATAATCATAAAAGACATTTCTTTATTATGGAACATTTTTATTATCCATTGTGTATGACAAAGAATACATATTTCTTTGCTTAGGCTGACTGTTTTTCATTATAATTGAGTCTGCTAAGACATAAAATGATTTTTTCTTTAAATAAAATCCAAAAGATTCTTTGCTTATAGAATACAACCAAATTAAACATTCCATCTTTGTAAAACAATTACATATATATAATTATATCCCCTTTCTTTTCTATTTTATCAATGCAATATCTTATTCTTATTGCTGTTACATTTGCTTATAATTTTGACTGACTATCAGTCTTCATCAGATCTACAAAAATTGTACATATATATGAATACAATAGAAATAATAAATATTATATTTATATATTTCTTAATTCATTGACCAAAACTTAACTTTTTGTATATACTTTTATATTTATATTTAAATTTCTTTTTTCTTATTTTACCGAATATTATTTAACTAAAAGTTATGATTTTATATTTATTGTATTCATATATATATATAATCATTAGAAATCAGTCAACACTTAGACAATCCCAATATAAATAACAATTATTAATCCCAAACAGTTGTCAAGACAACCTCTTTTTAACAATATATATATATTACAAATCTGATAAAGACTACTAGACATCCAAACTATAAGCAAATAACACAGATGTTGCATTAAATAAAAGTGTATAAAAAAAGGAATACAACTGCTTATTAAAAATAATATAATTAATGCTTGTAAGTTAAAGAAGAATAAAGAAGAGTACATACATACAATAAATTCAACTACCTCATTTTTACACTTTCGATACCTTTCTTTTTATTTCTATTTCATTTTAATAAATGTCATTTTGTTAATTCCACTATCTTATTCTCATATCCTTTAATATTGTTATAAAGACTTAAATAAAAAAAGCATAAAATCACTATTCCTTTACTCCCTTTAAATTTCTTCTATTCTTTGTACAATTTATAAATAATCAATCCTCGTTCAACATCCTACAATCCAAAAGTAGATGTTTTACATTCTTCATTTCATCTCCACACAAACTACATCTACAGACCAAATCCTTATTTTATTTTTGTTTGGTATTTAAAGCTTCATCTATTTGCTGTGAAATAAGTTGTTAGATGATAAATATAATTATGAAGTAGTCTTTTATTGCTATTTCAGTAATATTCATTACAGAAAAGAAATGAGCCCATAACATTCAGCTGATGCTAAATATGATTTAACACATTATTACAAAAATAAGATTATAATACTAAATCATCCATGCTCTTTATTACCGTTTTACAATGCTTTTATTACAACCCATTATAACAGTTGCGATTACCTCAGCAATCTTTTTCAGAACTTCTAATTATATTTCCAAACCTAAAGTTTGGAAATATAATTAGAAGTTCTGAAGAAAATTCTTGGAGCAATCAAAACTGTTATAGTGGGTTGTAAGTTCTGAAGAAGATTGCTGGGACAATCGAAACTGTCATAGTGGTTTGTAATGAAAGCATTGTAAAACGGTAATAAAGAGCACAGATGATTTAGTATTATATGGATTTGGCAATGCAATAAGAAAGATAAAGTTATAATACTTCAAAATTAAGATTCTAAACAATAAAATATCTGGCATGGCTAGTGATGGATATTTATAGATATTGCTAGCATACTTATCTTTCTAATGAACCTTGAAGTAATCATATTAAACATCATTTGATTTCTTATCTATTTTTTTCTTCTGAAGCATTTTGTAATATATTCTTTTTCTGAAACTGATTTAGCTCTGCTATTAACACATCTTGAATAATAAGTGACTTTTCCCATAGAATTGACAAATGTACCCATAACTGAATCAAAAAGCAGGTTAGTATTTTTAAATATTTGGGAAGCTGTTCAACTGAAAGTAGATGTAATAATAAGGCACTGCAATGCTCAACAGGTTTTTAATAAAAGATGATGTTTCACTAATCATTGAAATCTATAAGTGTTGTGAAATGAGTACAGCTTTATACAGAATCCTAACTTTGGTGGATAAGGGTGAAAAGAGTATAGTTTTAGAGATATGGGATTCACGAAGAATGGAAAAGATAAATTAGAATTTTCTGATTAGCAGTGGAAAAATGTTAAAAACAGTATGCTAATAATGGTTTTTTATTGAGAAAATTATGAAAAAGATGAAGAGCAAGATAGGGCATATAATTAGGAGGACAAATTTTAATGTTATACTGTAAGGGATTGGAATGGGTATTAAAAAAAGACAGAAAAAGAAAAAAGGTGAATGATCATTTTAAAAGAAAGAAATACTGATGAGTATTTGTAAAGTAGAACAAAAAGAGAAAAACCCAAAGATGGGGTTTGGTTTCAAATATGAAACCTGCCATTTTGTAGATAAGGAATGATAGTGTTGATCTTACAAATTATATTACTATGACAGTTAAATATTTTCCAAAAACTGCTTTGGTTTGACTATTTCATATTACTTATGAATACCATGCCTTTATTTATAGAGAAAATGTTCATACTAAACTTCTAGATATTCAAATATTACCACAAGGAAATATTATTGGCATACTCAAGTTTATTTCTTTGCAGTGTAATTCAAATCTTTTATACATTCTTCCACAGTAGAAAAGTAAATGTATAAAAAAACTTATGTAGATCAGACATGCTAATAACTCGAGATATAGTTCCGTTACCCAAGATTTATCTCAAATCAAGATTCCCTTTGTAAATGTTCAATCAAGAATCTACAATTCAAGAATTATGATATAAAAAATGAACTTCTTATGAGATTCCAAACAGACATCTGGATTTATTTTTTTTAGATATTACTGCAGTCTCATCGATAAATTCAGCACAGCCCATAGTTATTCTGCTTTACAAATGAATTTTAAAAATCACCAATTTATGTAGATGTGGATAAGCACAGACCATGAACCATAATGTTAATTACTATCAAATCTATGACTATAGTAGCAGTAATACAGCACTTAATAATGCCTCTAGTGAATCTAATCCCTGCTTGCAAATTTTGCAGATCTTTTTATGATATTTTGTTAATAGGGAAGCTGTTTAAAAAAAATAATTCATATACTAAATAAAAGATTTAAATTTTTTAAATATTTAATGAATTCTAATGGAAAATGTTATATTTGTATTTAAACTCTGTAATATTGTCTTTCTTTAAAAGCAAGCCTTTTGTTAAAATTTCATCTTATGACAGTATTTTTATGATCTTTAGTTATTCTGGTGCCTAAACTTTAGAAAAATTAATTATATTAATTTTATAGAAGATGTTTGCTGATCATCTGAACATTGTTTTCCCTCAGGATTTAACTCATGCTTTTAAAAATGGGATTCTTATATATTAAAGGTTCTACACTTTTTGAATACAGTTTTAATATTGTAATGTTTAATTAATTCAAGTTAAGGGGCCCCTTTTTAATTGTAGCAGAGGTAACTGTCACAAATCTAAATTAATTTTGTATTAATACAATCCTTGATTAGTTTTATCTTCTCAGCTTATTAAAAAAAACTTGAAAAGTTATTCAATTTTTTTAAATAAAAAAATTAAATTCAAATTTAGATGATTAAATAATGTATCTTCTGGTCTGATTTATAATTAATGATTATGGGTTTTGCAAATCCAAAGCCCATAGATGAAATCTACTAATTGCATCTCTTGATTTATATTATATTTGTACAGTGCTGAGTTTGATAAACCTATTAATGGAATAAATAAATCAAAACACATTATTAAGATAATTCGCAAGGGATCCCCAAAGAATTATTTAAGCGAATTTGTAAATAATATCTGTCTTTGACCTTCAATATGAAATATTGTAATAAATTGAGCATTGATTTTCGAAAATCAATAACTTTTTATTAGTGGTGATTTTTGTTATATATATGTATATAACAATGATATGAATGGCTGAAGAGTTTGAGATTGGAATAGATTGAAGCCTGTCCATTAAAATATGAAGATTTGCTATCTTAATATAAACTGAGCACTGATTATATATATGTGTGTGGAAGATGATAATCTGAACCAACTGATGAGTGCTGGTTTAGCACAAAATACATATATTGGTGATTATTTATCTTTTCTTCATGTGTGGTCATGTGTATCAGTGGTATAAAATAATATGGATAGTTGAAGGATGCTTGAAAGTCTGTGTTCAAATCGTTCATATTTACAATTAAGCTCCAGGTATGTGAAGAATGCCTGTATTTCAAATCTTAATATATATATTAATTAAGTTAGCTTATAGTTTCAAATATTCACAAAATAAACAAGTCTGAATATGTTACTAAGATAATTCACATACTAGATTCCCAAAGAATTACTATTATATCAATGCCAATCTATTATATCAAATAAAAAAAATTATCGTTTTTATCTTAATTTTGGTTTATAATATTCCAGGTATGATAATTTAATTCCTGGAATGCACCTTTATAACATATACATGTGGAAGTGTACCCTACTGGATATTGTTGCCTTCAAAGTAGTCCCTTTATGTATTTATATACTGATTAAAATGACGTTCCCATTTCTAGAAACCCACTTGGGACTCATTTTCAGGAATAATATTGAACTGTCTCACATTCTTTTGGATCTCACTTATAGTAGAAAATCTTTATCCTTTCAGCACAGTTTATAATTTTGGAAATAACCAAAAATCACAGGGAACTAAGTCAGGCAAATAGATAAGATGGTTTAGTAGTGTAATTGATTTTTTTTGGCCAAAAAGTCTCTCACAATGAGTGCACTATGACTTTCGATTACCCATTTTAACGCCAAAGATATTTATTATATTCTTAATAGCTAACTACAACTAACTCTATCCACTTAAAATTTACATACATGTTAGCTTAAACAAGTTCAAACACGAATGCCACAGCTAATACCATACCATTCTGGGAATTAAATGGTCACATCTTGAATATAATAAAAGGTGGGCATTATTTATAAGTTTGTTTAAATGATTTTTTGGGAGTATAGTTTACAATTATCTTAGTAACATATTTGGACTTGTTTGTTAGGTGAATAGGTTTATATTCTTAGCATTATATATTTGATAAATTATAAAATGTGCTCATTAAAATTCAGAGACTGAGTATCATCTCCAACAATTTTTCAAAATAGAGTTTATATTTTTTCTTATCTTGATCTTTTTTTTTCTTTTGATTGTTATTATTTATTTATTTTAAAATTGTATTATTGGCAGAAGTTATATAGCATAATTCTGGAATTAAGATTTCAATCATGACAACAAAAAAAAACATCATTTCGAACTGTATAAGAGAAAGAAATTGAATATACGCCAGTACAGTGAGGTGAAAATTTTATGAATAGATAGAAATACCATTCTAATGTAATGACCTAAAGTCCAAAGCACTTAGAATAATAAATTATGATTTCTTATTTGTATAATAATAAAACAACATGTAGTTCATATAAGGAAAATCTAAGCGGATGAAAGAAAAAAATGTTGGATAACAGTTATCAGTTACATAATGCAAGGGTTGCAAATATGTTATTCATACTGGCTGACATATCTAAATTAATAATATTAAATACTGAAATGGATTAGAAAAAAAATATTTTGGACCAGAAATGGATATTTATAAAGATTATCAATACATATATTATGGACTAGAAATGGATATTTAAAAAGGTAGTCAATATGTATACAAATATCAAAGATGCAGACATAAAGATTAAAGATACCTGAAATGATTTCCAGCCAATAAAAATATAGTTCAGTGCAATGATAGAATGATGCACTCAAGATCTAAAGGTCCCTCAATTAAAACTCAATTTTGTCTCATCAAGTGATTTAATGTTATATGTATGTGCAATGTATTATTAGGATTTTTTTTTTTTTTAAACAAAAAATCTCTGGTAAAGTGAATGGAACTGTTCTCAACATACTACTTTATTGCTTAAATATCACTTAACCTTCCATGCAACTGAACAAATAATTATTTTTGCTATATTAAAAATAAAATATAAACACATTAATTTAAAATTTACTTACTCTATAGGAAACCAGTCTGAACATAATTTTTTAATCTCTGGTTGATCATCTGGGCCCAAAAAACGGAGCTGGAGAGCGCTACTGTTGCAAAGAGGAACTTTTTTGCTCATTCATACATTGCTGAGATGTATACATCTCATAGGAAGCTAAAAACATTAAATATCCAGTAAATTATGCATATATATATATATGAATATTTATGTGTACATTTTATATATATCTCGTGTATAAAAGCTTCCATAAAAAATTATATATGAATTTATGATAATAATAATGAACAATGAAATACACCATATAAACACATCTTTAAATTAAAAAAAAAAAAAGAAGCTACATTATAATATCTCAAACAAAGCAATATAAAATTAAAAAAAAAGAAGAAATCATATTAAAATATATATCTTTTAAATAAAACAAAATAATAAGTTTGCTAGAACAAAATGCATTACAGACTAATTAATAATAGGGAAACGCATTAATTATTTATTTCAAATAAGCAAACAGAAACAGAGAATTATAAGTTTAAAAAAATCTGATCAGAGGCTCTTACTACATATTACTAATATAATTATTGAAGTCAAACTAAAGATTGTTTTACTGCGTGTGTTTATTTTATTATGGCGGTTTTGACATTTTCAGCGCTGGGAATGTAATAAATTATGATTTGCACAGTAGATGTCAACTAAAAGTTATTATTTATGCGACTGTTTGTTTTAAACACATCACAGTTTTAAACTAGACTTAATTAATTCTGAACGTGTGATGGAAAGATTAATTTTTTTTTAAATAGACGAAAACCTCTATAGATTTTATTATTCGCAAGCAGACAAAAAACGGATAGTACAAAATTCTCTAGAAATTAAGAGTATTACATTCACATAAAATGATTAGTAGCAAACTGAATAAATAAATGGAATTAAAACTAATTCAGTGGAAATAGATGTACAGAAAATTATAGGCAAGCCAATGCATTTAAATATTTGCCAAGTTGGTTAAAAAAATAATCAAATGATTTTATTGGTTGAAAGTTCACAAGAAATTCAAGAGCCAGAAATACCAGAATTAGAGTGGATCCAAGAATCTTGCATTCCACTACTGCATTAAATCAAGTTAGTTAATGGATGGCAAAAATAGTAACAACAAAATTTAAAATGAAAACTGCAATAGTAGTGGTTAGACCTAAGAGAAGTATGTAAAGTGTTTTTGTTGGAGAGCTGTATTATATAAACTATCTTGAATAATTAAAAAAAAGTGAGAGAGAGAATATAAAGACTCTAAAGGTTTAGATCTCAAGAAGAATGAAAATGATAAGCAGAAAGATAAGTTTAAAAACACACGTGTTAAAAAAGATTTAAATAAAAATAATATTTATTAAATAAATTAAAATGGAAGAGAAACCATATGTGGATATATTGGTTGATGCAAAAACCGATGTTTTCAAGTTGACAGATGATGCAGTCATTTGTTATATACTAGCCAAATTTATTATAATGCTTAAATGATGGTGGGATGGAGAAAGACAATATGACTTGCCACAACAAAATTTTATATAATAACTTTTAAGGCAGATAGTGCTCTAATTTTCTTAAAAGAACTATTATTGTCATTTGTTTCCAAGATAAGTTTTTTTCCACCCTACTTTACTGCCATCTATTGTAAGCTTATATAATCATTAGACAATAAATGATATATCAAAAGATTGTACTTTAACAGAATATAACTATTCTGTGTTTTAACACATAAATTTGGATTTTGACTAACAACTTTCTGATTTTGAAATTTCTGGCCGAATAAAATTATAAATGCTTGTAAAGGTAAGTGCCTCTCCAACAAGTTTAATTCAATTTCTCTGACCCATAGTTTCTTCCCACCGCACTAACACACTTCCTTATTTCATTCATCCATCTCACATGTAAGTTCTTTCAAGATCTTTTACAATATCTTGGGATTTAGTTTAAAACTTCAGTTATTAATGTACTATCATTTCTTCTAGTAATATATCCTGCTGAGCTCCATTTCAGTTTCTTAATTCTTTTAATGATGTTAATAATTCAGTTTATTCTCTCATCCAACTATTTCCGTTTTGATTCCTTCTTGTTATTTTCAATATATATATCCATATTTCACTGAGTGGTATGAAATCTCTGCATTGCTTTTTTCTATTAAGGGTCCAAGTGTCAGATCCATAAGAACAAAATGGTAATATACATTTATTTAAAACGTTCCTTTTCACATACATAGGCATGTTTGTTTGTTTTTTCAATATTAAGTTATTCTACTAACTAAAATCCATCCAAATTTAATTCTACGTTTAATTTCATCAATTGTTTCCATCTGTATTAATAATCTGATCAAAGTATTGGTAGTTATTAACTTCTACTAATTCATGATTAGCCATCTTTATTTTTTTCTTCTTAGAAAAGCCATTGAAGATTATTCTCTTTTAGTATTTACTTTTAATTCTACTTCCTTGCTTTCACCTCATAACTCTTACAAAGTTTTCTGAAGCTCTGAAAGAGTAATTGCAAAAATAACCACATCATCTGTAAAATCTTTTTTACTCACTTAGCTTCTGATTTTAATCTGCAAAATATTTCTTGTAAAACAACTATAAAAAGTTTTGAAATATGGAATCACCTTGTTATACTCTCTTAAAAATTTTAATCTTTTTACTGCTGGTGGACTGTGATATATATTCTCCAGAATATGATAATATCTTGAATCCAGGAAATGCTTAGAGAATAAAATACTTTTTCATAATCTATAAATACACAGCATAATGATAAGTCATATTCATTGGTCCTTTCTATAACTTATTTCAACATATGGATGTGATCCATTGGTCCTTTCTATAACTTATTTCAACATATGGATGTGATCCACTAGCATGGTTCTTTTGCTTGGTTAGAATATAAAACTTGCTGTAAACTAGTTGGAATTATTTCGGTAAAGATTTTTTATAGAACCAATAAAAGACTGATAGGTCTATAATTTCTAAAATCTTTATTACCTTTCTTAAATATCAATATTACTATTGCATTCTTCCAATCATTTGGTTACTCTTTATCATTTAGACATTTGGTATATAATTCTGCTGACAATTTTTCCAATTTCTTCACTTGCTTTTTTAAAGATATGAATAATAATTCCCAATCATTTCCTGGTGCTTTTCCCTTCTTCATAGACTTAATTATATGTCTCATTTTTTTCATTTAAAATTTAATGACTGGTAATTCTGAAAATGAAATAATTGTTAATTTTCTTTTCTTTATTAATATACAATTTTTTGTAGAATTCTACCCATTTTATGATGTCATCTTTTTTTATTATTAGGAGTTCCATCTTTTCTTATTACTGAAATAACTTTTCTTCCAATAGCGAAAGGTTGTTTTATACTTGTGAAATTTTCATTCTCTCCTATAGCTTCTTTTCATATCATTTTACAGAATTCCAGACATTCAATTCTTTTCAATTGATTACTTTTAAATACTTTCATGACTTTTCTTTTCTTCATATATAGACTTGTCTTGGTTGAAAATTTATTAGCGAATTGCTGTTTTTTTATATCAGTTATCTTTGTTGCTGTTTTTAGTAGAGTAAGTTATTTTCTTATTGATCTCAGTTAATAAATCATTTTCAAACTCTGTTCGTACTTTAAAATGATTAGCAAGTTATAATTTAAATTCATTTATATTTCTGAAGATTAGGAAAATGAATCGGTATTGCAATCTTCTTAAATATGTCTTTAGGTTTTTTTTTAATATCATTTCCTGTATTGAATCTATTAAGAACAATTACAATCTTGAAATATTCTGTTAGTCAAAATATAACCCATTTCTGCTGTTTGAACATTTCAAGTCTTTCTACATTTAGCATTTTACTCAAGAAGGTATCTGTAATATACAATTTTTATTTTTCTGAAAATTGTGTCTTCTCTCATTTTTATCACTACAACCAAAGATATCCAAAGCACTTTTAAACTTTCATTTTCCAATTCTAGTCCATTAAGATCTCCCACAACAATTTTAAAATGTTATTTGATGTGATCAAAAGCATTTTGGTTATCTATACAAAAATCCTCTATTTTTTTATTTGAGTGAGAACTCGTTAGGGCATACACCTGAATTATTTGGATTTAATATTATTTATTATGTTAAATAATTAATTTTGCCACTTTGTCTGATATACCTTCAACTGTCACAAAATTGTTTTCTTTTTATTTATAATGACTCCCACTCTATTTCTGTTTCCAATATTTATGCCTTTATAGGAAAGTAACTATTCATCTTTCTTCTAAATTAACAAAGTCCATCAATATCTCATTTAATACTAAATAGTTCTCCTTCATCTGCAAGTTTAGGTTACTAAATAAAAAGTCATCATTAAATGGTGGGCATGGTTCACAACTGAAGGATTCTTAGCACACTCTGCCCTTAGGCGACCCATGGTTGCCTTGGCCAAACACATAACCTCTTGGAAAAAGAATCTTAATTTAAGTTTTGTCTATCATGATTATGAATATCTAATTAAAAAATATTTTCACATACATTCGTTAACTACATGTTACAGTTAAGAAATATCAAACAACTGAAACTGAAAAAAACCAAGTTTTTTTTTTTCTGGTCTTAAACTTCGAGATAAAAAGTCTACAAACTATCCATATTAATTTATTTGTGAATAATCACATAATAATAATAGCAGCAAGAATGTATGGATTTAGTCAACAATGCCTTTGCTCATCTCATTCCATAATTTGATCTGAATTAAATGTAATCTTATTTTGCTATATGCAGTTCTCCTTGAGAATTCAAAGTTTTCAGCTAGAACATGGGATAATCTGTAGGGAAGTGTAGGGGATATCTCTATAAGGGTTTATAAAGCATCTTTCTATGAAAGTGATGCTTAAAATCCAGGTGTTTGAGGCTTTATAAAATGCTTTACCATGGCCAGTTTTGGTCAATCTTTGTAGAGATTGATCCCTAAAAATGGTGATTAGTTTGTGAGTTTGAAAGAATACCTCATGTGGGTGAATAGCTGTCTTTAGATTGATTTCTATTGCTCTTCATACCAGACCTAAATAGTTAGTGTAAATAACATGTATAGTGCATTGGTGGGGTGATTTAGATAACCCTGCCTGATCTCTTGGTAAAGGTGAAGGGTTTGAACTTTGAAGACATGTAAGGGAACTTCTTAGTACATACCATGCTCAGTTCTTTCAAGGCCTCAAAGAAGAATCAAAGAATCTCCATTTTAGTTAACAGTAAGCTTCTTGCTGCTACCTAGTCATTAATAAGTATCTATTTATAACTGAGATTTTTTAATGCTTGAAAGGCTAGTCCTTTATTGTAATTTATTTTATTTATGCAGATTTTATTATTGCTGTTCCTTAAACTTTTGGCTGACTATTTGTCTTTTTCAGAACTGAAACTGACAAATATATATTAGTTACATCATACACACATACACATGAACCAATGTAAAAGAATTCATATTTAATAGAATTATTGGGGATTATAGAACAGGTGGATTGTTGCAGAACTATTTAGATCTGACACCAGAGCAATTTCTATATATATATATATTTTTAGACTTGTTATATAGCAATTTTAGAATCTACTTTTTCATTAAATTAATACTAAACATCTCATAACCTCTCACATGCTTTCAAAAGCAGTTATCTTCACCCTGTTTTTGAATGTTGGTTCTAGCAAAGACTTTTGAGAATAATCATGGGCAGTAAGAACAACTAATAAGTGGATATTTGATTAAAGTAGATTTAGACCCTACTGTCCTATTTTGTTCATATCATGAGATGATCAGATTTATTTAAAAATATGTAATGCTTAGAAATAGTGGTGAATGGTCTTCATCAATACTGTAAATACTCATGTCTCTGAGCAATGTGAGAGACTAAACAGATGATAGGTTTTCATGGGGGAAAGCTACTTTTAAAATATGATCACCATGAGCTAGTGATGACTTGTGGTGAACTTATTAAGTTTGCACTGCTTGATGTGGCACAATGAGAGAACAGCACACTCTGGAATTCAATAGGACTAAGGCCCATCTCAGTCACTGCCAGTGCTCAAATTTCTTATCAACTCTGGAGCAATATAGACATTTGATTATTTTATATAATAAGTGAAAATATCTCATTCAAGAAATACTACTACTTCTGTTCACATTATCTTTAAAACTATGCTGTATTTGAAAGCTCAAATTACCTTTAGCATTTCTTAATTTATTATCCATTATCCAAAAATTGCAAAAATTTCCTTATTAAAACATGTGCCATTAACGATTATAAATATATTCATTCTGTACCATTTATCAGTAGTTTTTAATTTTTCTATTGTGCTTGAGATCTATATGATCCACAAATATTTCAATTATCATTGTTATGATTATATATGACCTGATAAATATTTTATATTTATATTTTATAAAATGCAATATGTGGGTAAGAGAACAAACAGGTGTTACTGATCTCATTGAAAAAATTAAAAGACTGAAGTGGAGTTGGGGTGGACATATTGCAAGAAGAGATGATAATAGATGGACAAGTGAAATCTTAAACTGAGTTCCAAAAGATTATATAAAGTCCTAGAAAGAGACCACATCTATAAACGACCCAGAAAGAGACCACATGTGAGATTGATGGACGAAATAAGCAAGTGTGCAGGGATGATGTGGAAAAAAGAAGCTAAAGATCGGAGAAGATGGATTGAACTTGGAGAGACCTTCACCCTGCAGTAGACTGATAATAGTTGACGATGATGAAATATTTTATTTGCTTCTAATAGAATACAAAAGAAAGGTTAATTTATGATAAGGAAGCTTTGTAATTCTATAAACAAAAAATCGTATAAACTTTTGTTATAATAAATGATCACTACTAAAGAAATGATAATTTACAAATGTAATAAAAGTTTGTTTAAAAGAACATACTTTCAGATGGCTTTTTAAAATTATTTTCAGCAAGGACTATCTAATTATACATTAGTCTCCTATAATAATGTAACCCATCACATGTTATGAATTTAAATGCAAAAAAATATTTTATGAAAAAGATTATTAATATAAATAAAAATTTGATCGAGTAGCAACAAACCTAATTTGATGGATCTCAACATATGACAGGTACACTTAAATAACAGTTAGACGTTAACGCAAGTGCATTATAAATTGAATAAAATTTGCTATTAAGAGCATTAAAATAAGTTTGCAAAAAAACGTGTTACTTTTTAATTAAAAAAAATTACTTTTGATAATTACTGTTTGCTAATGCTTCCTCTAAGAGTGGACTGTCTCTGAGCTAAAAATACAATAACTAAGCACACTAAACTGGCCAATGTGTAGCAAAAAAAAAAAAGGTCAAATACGTCATCGGTTGATTATCCGTAAGTACCAAAATAATTTATATAAAATAAAATATTGTAGAATGTAACTTAAAAATAATAACAAAACTCACTAATAATAATTAGACTTTTATTTTTTCATTTCATTCTTTACAATTTATCTAAATTGTATAAACTTTGTCTAGGTTTACCTGCTTTTCTGACAAGATATTATTAACACTTAATTTTTATTAAATTATCCAAATATTCGTTATCTAATTTATGAGATCTTGATTATAGTGCTTTCATTAAGCTAAAACCAAATTCAAAATCAGTGCTGGAAGCTTGAAAAGTTGCATAAATATCGAAAAATACCGACAAGTTCTAAATATTCTTGGTCTTTTAAGATATATGTCGCTACATCAAAAGACTTGATTACTTCAATTTTACATTTACTAAAAATTTCAAATTACCATATTGTTCTAAAATTATATCTAAGCTTATATGGTTTTTATCATTTTTATTTATTATAGAGATTCATATTTTACAAATAAACATTTTAGATTATCTTTTCCATGCCCTATGTTTAAATTATTTTTCATTACAAAAAAATCCAAGTCATTCCAGTCATTATATCTCCTCTGGAAATCTAGTATCTAAATAATTACTAAACATCATATGATCACCATTTCTTATGCTTGCTTATAACTGTTGTTAAAACAAGCAAAACTCACTACATGTAGTTTTGACTATATAAGCTAATGGGCTTGGATTGAAAATATTAAGGTGTTTTCAGTTTAAGACTCATAATTTTGTAGTTAAATGGAGATAAAAGGTGGTTGCTGGAGGGTTGCATTAAACCCTAAGATCTAGATGCAGTGCGCTCAGATCCAAGGCTCCTCACTGACGAAGGCCATAAGCCAGAAACTAGTCTGGGGATATTGGATGAGTAGGCACTAGATAGGGATTTTATGCACAAGCCTTCTGGCATCCAATGATTACTCTAGCTTGTTGTGTGTGGCAATACATATAGTGAGTTTTGCCTGTTTTAACAACAGTTATACACAAGCATAAGAGGTGATGGTCATGTGATATTTATAGTAAGTTTTGCCTGTTTTAATTACTAAATAGTTGAATAAATTTTCAAGTATTAGTGAAGTGTCTATATAATCACTGGAATCTAAAATTGTTTAATATCCACATTCCAGCAGACCTTATCTAGATATTGCACTCTTAATTTATTAATTTTTGCCTTTGCAAAATGGTATACCTCCATTGAGGATAAACTGGTCCTTGCAAAGTTTTGTTTAATGCTAATAATTCTGGAAATATATTTTGAAAAATCACACATGCTATTCAATATTACATTTTTGGAGTCATTAAATTCTTCAATTTGTTTTGCACAGTAACTTATTAAAATATAATTTCTTACCAGAGCATAAACAATCTAAATACCTATATTACTTCCCTGAGAGATTCTGAATGATATAACATTAATTTATGAAATGTTGGCCAATTCCTTAAATTTTTCAATTCTTGTAGATGTTAAATTCTCCAACTTGTTCTGTGCAGTAATTTATTGAAATATAATTTCTTACCATAGCATTTAGTATCAAATATTTACATACTT